>JAQQTP010000079.1:20392500-21592500 GCA_029884605.1 Ormosia emarginata
TCAAACCTTTTATGAACTGATTTTCAGATTATAAGCTAGTAGTCGGAAATGTGATGCCCTAAAGAGGGTGTTACACTTCCAACACCTGTCAGTGGTGTAACCCTTAGAAACACATGATCCCCTTCCTTGAACTCTAGAGGCTTTTGTCTCTTGTCCACATAGCTCTTCTGCCTACTTTGAGTTGTCCTTATCTTTTCCTAAATCACCTTAATCTTTTCTGTCATCTGTTGTACAAGATCGGGTCCCAATGTGAGATGTTCTCCATCTTGGTACCAACACAAAGGCGTTCTACAATGTCGTCCATACAGGGCTTCATAGGGTGCCATCCCTATACTTGAGTGAAAACTGTTGTTGTAAGTGAATTCAATCAAGGGTAAGACTTCATCCCAACTTCCTCTTTGTTCCAAAACATATGCTCTTAACAGATCTTCTAAAGATTGAATTGTTCTCTCAGACTGTCCATCCATTTGCAAATGATATGCAGAACTCAAACGAAGCTTTGTTCCCATAGCTGCTTGTAGACTTTGCCAAAACTTTGATCTGAACCTCAGATCTCTATCATAAATAATGTTGGAAGGTACACCATGAAGTCTAATAATCTCGCCAATATACACTTGGGTCAACCTTTCCATCGAGTACCTTATGTTAATCGGTAAGAAGTGTGTAGACTTCGTAAGTTGATCAACAATTACCCATATTGAATCATCCTCTTCGGGTCTTTGGTAATCCAGTCACGAAATCTATGGCAATACTATCCCATTTCCATTCGGGAATAGTCAGAGGTTGCAACATTCCAGAAGGTCTTTGATGTTCAACCTTAGCCTTCTGACAAACCAAGCAAGATGACACATACTTAGCAACATCTCTTTTCATTCCATGCCACCAATACATCTATTTCAGATCTTGATACATCTTGATCATTCCAAGATGCATACTTAACTTGCTTATGTGGGCTTCTTCGAGAATTAACCTCCTAAGCTATGGATCATCAGGTACACATATTCTACCTTTGAACATCAGAATCTCATCAAGTCCTTCCTCAACTATTGACACCATGCCTTGCCTTATCAACTCTCTTTCATCTTACAAAAACTAGTCACTCTTCTGCTTCTCTCGAATCTCTTCCATTAGATCATTCGAAATAGTAACCATACCTAGACAAACTTCCTCTAGTGTCATTTCCATGGACAACCACATATCTCTCAATTTCTCTATTAACTCTTTTTCCTTAACCATCATGGTAGAAACGCTAAGCATCTTTCGACTCAAGGCGTCTGCTACGACGTTCGCTTTTCAAGGATGGTATTGAAGTTGGAAGTCATAATCCTTCAAAAACTCTAGTTATATCCTCTGTCTCATGTTCAGCTCCTTTTGCTCAAACAGGTACTTTAGGCTCTTGTGGTCGCTGCAGACGTTGAACATTGCTCCATATAGAAAATGTCTCTATATTTTCAGAGCAAACACCACTGCAGCTAATTCCAAGTCATGCATTGGGTAGTTCTTCTCATGCACTCTCAGTTGCCTTGAAGCATAGGCTACGACCTTCTTATCTTACATGAGCACACATCCTAATCCTTGATAGGAAGCATCACAAAACACTTCAAATGGTTCATTGGGGTCAAGCAGAATCAACATTGGTGCAAAAGTCAGTCTTCTCTTTAACTCTTAGAAACTTTCTTCACATGCGTTAGTCCACACAAAAGCTTGATTTTTTCTCGTAAGTTGGGTAAAAGGTCTCGCTATCTTAGAAAATCCTTCAATGAATCTTCAGTAGTATCCGGCTAATCCTACAAAGCTACGGATCTCCGTCACGATTTTGGCTCTTTCCCATTGAAGAACCGCTTCAGCCTTCGATGGATCTACAACAATTCCTTCCTTTGAAATTACATGTCCTAAAATTTTGACTTCTTCCAACCAAAAGTCACATTTTGACAATTTGGCATACAACTTCTTCTCTTTCAGAATTTGGAGAGGTATCTTGAGATGTTTAGCCTGTTCCTCCCATCTTCGTGAATAGATCAGAATGTTATCAATAAAGACAACAACGAATCTATCCAAATAATGGTGAAAGATCCAATTCATGTAGTCCATGAATGCAGCAGGAGCATTTGTTACTCCGAACGACATCACACGATACTCATAGCATCCATAGCGTGTCCGAAAAGCTGTTTTGGAAACATCCTTCGCTTTCACACGAATCTGATGGTAACCAGATCATAGGTCAATTTTGGAGAAAATAGTAGCTCCCATTAGTTGATCCATCAAATTGTCAGAGACAAGACCTCTCTAGTACAGTGTGGTTCGGGGACGAACCATACGGAAACTGGTGAGCATGTGACACCCGGGGCCGACGAGGGTGGGGAGTGGTTGCTAGTGCAAAAAGATGAAGCACAGACAAGGAGCGGCTCCTGGCAGGCTTCTAGGCGGAGGGACACATGAATGAACTGAATACACACCACAAGGAGAGGGATCCAGAGACTGTGCAGGTATGGGACTGCATAGTTGAGGATGGCTTAAAGGAATTGATTTATAGTAACCATATCAACAAGATGCATCTTCTTTTTGGGAGCTAAGAACATAAGTACTCCATGGTTAAGCGTGCTTGACCTGGAGAACTTGTGAGATGGATGACCTCCTGGGAAGTTTCCTAGGATGCGTGTGAGTGAGGACAAAGCACATTGAAAAAACCCATGTTGGTTTGTGGAGACAACTCATCAATCCTGTAGGCAGTCCCGGGACGTTATAGGAGTAATCTTGAATATACTCCGGGTAGAGAGTAATCTAGAATATCTATGTACCTGATAGATAACATATTGAGTATCCATGTACCTGATGGATAATGTATTGAATATCCATGTACCTGAGGATAATATACCAATTATTAGACATGATATTAATATCTAGAATTGAATATAAATTTGATACTATATGAGAAATTATGAGTATACGTCTCATACCTGGAGAAGATAATAAGAGAATGTTATTCAATTAATTATCCTTGTATTTGAAGAATATACCTTAAAAGTATTTTTTTGAATACTTGATAGTTGAGTAAGTATTTTGAGATAATAAATAAGCAAGAATTTGAATGAGTATTGATTGTTGAATTTAATTTATATATTATGTTATGATTTGAACATGTATTTGAATCTTTGAATGAATTTGGTATTATGATATTGTGATTGAAGATGATTTCGAAAATTATCTCCGAGTATAATAAGTATTAATAATAATGGATATTTTTAAAAATTATTAATTGGAATTGTTTCAGGAAGAGGAAGGACTAGATTTAGCAGTTTGTCACCTTCCTATATATATATATATATATATATATATATATACACTTCAGTTTTAAAAGTAAGTAATTTTTCCCTGAAACAAATTGAAAATAATATGATGGCACGCTTTTATAACCTACTAAGAATTCTTTGAATTCTCATCCCCACGTATTTTGTATTTCCATATTATTTCCTGGTGCATGTAAGACTTCAACAAGTATATATATATATATATATATATATATATATATATACTTAAGTTTTAAAAGTATGTAATTTTTCCCGAAACAAATTGAAAATAGTATAATGACACGTTTTTATAACCTACTAAGAATTCTTTGAATTCTCACCCCCACGTATTTTGTATTTCCATATTATTTCCTGGTGCACAGAAGACTTCAACAAGTAGAAGAGAAGATCACAACCATGAAGAAAGATTTTAGTAGTAGAGATTAGAAGGATAATGTGAAGAAAGTTGTATAAGTATTGCTATGGATGCATATGTTGATGTACTTATTTAATGTTCCTTTCGATATATGTATAATGAAATACCTGCAACAGGCTCATACTTTCATATATATATATATATATATATATATAATATTTTTTTCAAATTTATTATTGGTATCAAAGTGACATACCTAATTCTAGTCTCTAATGCATGATCCTGGACATGTTATTAGTACTAGTATTAGGATGTTACAATATTCAAGCAAATAAATAAAACAGTGCACAAAAGTAAAGGAGTAGGGTTTAGAAGATCAAACACAAGGTTTATCCTAGTTCAACCACTCCTTGTGACCTACGTCCAATCCTCAAGCAATCACTTGAGATTTTTCACTAAAGCTTCAAGCTTCAACAGGTGCTTGCTACGTTTACACAAAAGAGTACTCACCACACCTTGGGATACCTCATCCTTTGTATTTGAGCCTCAACTTTAAGGGATACCTCACCCTTACAACTTTGAGGGATACCTCACCCTCTTTTATAGATTAAACAAAGTATGAATGATGAGAAACTCTCTCAAGAGTGGATAATACAAATTGAAGCTCAATAGGTATATGAATTCACACTTTTAAACCTTAAAAATAGAGTATATGATGAGATGGCTATAAAAGCTCGTATTAATGTCCAAACAAGGTTTTTAGATTGATTTTCTAACCTCCATAAATGCCCAACAACTTGTATTTATAACCCATTAAAGATTAAAGCCATTGGGGACGTTGGTGGAGCATTAATGGCTACAAACTAACCGTTATTTCTATTTCTGGTGCAAGCTCTTATTCGAATAACAACTTTGTTATTCGAATAAAGCTTCAAATAGCACGAAGGAAATTTTGCCTCTGCAACGTGTTATTCAAATAACACTTATGTTATTTAAATAACCTTTTTAAAGACTATTTTTAGAAAAACTTGTTATTCGAAAAAACTATTTAATGCTTGGTTTCTGAAAAACGTGTTATTCAAATAACACCTTGGTTATTCGAATAACCCATTCACACCAAGCTTGTTTTAAACCTTTATTTGAATAAAAGGGCTTTATTCGAATAAAGCTTTATCAAGATGGAAGTTTAGACATCTCTGACTTTGGTTATTCGAATAAGGAAACCCTTATTTGAATAAACCATTTGAAAATCATTTCATATAGCTTTTAAAACATTGTTAAATGATTTCAAATGATCTTATAAGCTTTTGGCCACTTAAAAGTTATTTCTTTAGAAACCAAAAAACCATTTTAAAGCTTTAAAAACATATGTGCTATTTGTTTTATTTGAAAAACAATTTTTAGAGCATTAGTGTGAACCACTTTGTACCATTACATAATGATATAAGTCATCAAGCTATTCTTGAAGGTTTTGGACTTGATCTTGTAGCATCGTCATGTTTGTTATCATCAAAACAAAAATCTTCACAGGTCAATAGCCAATTACACAACCTAGATTTTTCAAAACCAATAACCACCAACTAAAAGACTTCATAATGGACTTTTCAAAACTATTTTAAACTTATTGAGATATCCTAGATCACTTCTCATAAAAAGATCCTATGTCCTATAAGTCTATTTCTTTAGAGCTTCCTTTGGACTTGGTCTTTGTCATGACTTTATTATCATCAAAACCTTCATGAAATAAGCATTCACAGTCTCCCTATTTTTTATGATGAAAAACCAATAGGGGTAAAGAGCAGCATATATAGAATGTTCAAATATAAAAGCGTAGCACTCCCCCTTAAGCCATGCATGAGATCCAAACAGAAGAGTTCAGGCAAAAAGATTTATGACGATTAATTCACATGTAATTCTCTCCTTTACTCATGCAATTCATACTCTCCCCTTTTTGGCATTGTAAAAAAGAAATGGGATCATGAAATATGCATGAGAATCAACCCAGAAACATAACATGGTTAACATAATAAGCAACATCAGTGTTATGCTAAACATAAGTCATAAGCTATAAAATGTTTCAACAAGGTTAAGATAAAGACTAAGGGTTATACAGATAAAGCATAAGAATCATCATTGTTAGCAAGTGGCCTCAATACTCAAGAGAGGGGGTAAATTGAGTTTATAAAATAAGTTCACAAATCTTTTGCAAAGCACTTGATTATTGATTTTCATTGAAGCTGTTAATTGATAGTGATGAATGACAAATGAAGATTGAAAACTTTCACTCACAAAAGAACCAAACAAGATAGTATTCAAGCAAGTAAATATAATCAATGCACAAATATAAATGAGTAGCATTAAGAAGATCAAACACAAGGTTTATTCTGCTTCAACCACTAGTCCACTTGTGACCTATGTCTAGTCCTCAAGCAACCACTTGAGATTTTTTACTATATCTTCAAGCTTCAATAGGTGCTTGACAACCTTTACAAACTGAAGCACTCAACACCTTGGGATACCTCACCCTTGTACTTGATCCTCTTTAAATAAGGGATGCCTCACCTTTTACAATTTGAAGGGCTGCCTCACCTTCTTTTACAAAACAATCAAGATTGATAAAATGAAACTCTCATAAGAGTAATTGATACAAATTGAAGCTCTAGAATGCTCTTCAAAGATATCTTAAGTGATGTTCAGAAAAATAGAGCAAGAAGGGTTTCAAGGATTAATTCACTTATTAAAGTGTTAGAAATATGTTTCAAGTTAAAGGTTAGTCATTAATGATGCCCTAACTCAAGTATATATAGAGTTTTTGATCAATAAAGTTGTTGGAGGCTTTAATGGGTAGCATTAAATGCACCTAATATAGTCGTTGGGCAATGTCGGACCAGTTGTAATTGATTACACAAGCTTGTAATCGATTATAAGGCTGTTTGAACATGTTCTTAGCTTTTTAGGTAGGATGTAATAGATTATCAACCTTGTGTAATTGATTACATGGCCTATGCCAGACTTGTAATCATTTACAACCTCAGTGTAATTGATTGCATGGCTTCTTCCATGCTTGTAATGTAATCGATCACAAACCTTTGTTTGTCTTGTAATCGATTACAACACTTGTGTAATCGATTACATTGGCTCTTGAACACATTTTTTAAGCCCAATTAAGTATGAAGGGCATTCGTACCTTAGAGAAACTTAGATTTGACAAGATTAACATATGTTTTACAAAATCCAAGATTGAAATCAACATTTAAAATATGAACTTTGAATTTCAAGTTGATTTAAAAAGATCTTGAAAAACCATTTGAAGATAATTGAGATACCGTGAGAGCATTTCATATTGATATTCTAAGACTTATATCTAATATACCTCTTTTGATCTTAGTATTCATCTTGACTTTGTTATCATCAAAAATTTATTTGATATGCTTCAAAACATAAGCATTCACATTCTCTCCCTTTTTTATGATGACAAAATAAATATTGAAAAGAGAGAGATATTTGCATTTATTCATGAGAGATTTAAGCACAACTCTCCCCCGTAATGTATGCATGAGATAGGATAAATGATTTTCATGTAAAAGCACAAAGCTCCCCCGTACTTATGCAATACTTATGCAATCACTAATATCTCCCCTGTTGGCATTATAAAAAAAGACATAAGCATTTAATCAAAATTTTGGCAGCATTTCAGTAAGATGTCTTGATAAGCCCAAAAACAGTCAACATAACAATAGGGAGTAATAGGATATAAACATTTTAGCCCATTCAATGCACAATCAGAGTATAATAAGTACAAGTAGATCAATAACAAAATATAACCAGCCCAAATAGAGCAACAACAGATGAATTAGCAAAATATTTAGAATGTATTAATACCACAAGGTCCAAAGTCATATACAAGAAAAAAAAAAGCAACAAAAAGTACTAATGGATTGGGCAACATATAATAGTTATCATGACTAAGTTCTATTTCATTGCGTCGCCTCGCTATTACTGTCATTGTCAATAACAGCTGCCACATTAGCAAGATTAACGTCATCATCATTGGTGTCGAGATCGTCCTGTGATCCAAGTATTTCTTCATCATCATCAGGAACACCGTGTGTGGTACCCGATGGAGCAGCAAAAGACAGAGGTGCAGCAGAAAGAGTAAGAGCACCAACTTCTAGCCTCTGTGTAGAAGTAGAGCTCTCCAACAAGGAACAAATGTGAGTCATCTCTAATCCCTGATGGTCCACCTGCTACTCAAGACGTTCTATCCCCATTCTCAAGCTACGAATCTCCTGTAGCAGTAACTCCATGGTGGCTGTGGGAAGAGGCTGCTATCCTCCTTCTTCATCATCATCCTTAAGGTCATGGGGAATATGACGATAACTCTTGTGGATAAGGTAGTACCATCTGCCATCCACCTTACTCAGCTGAAGCTTTCGTAAGGTGTGCAAGCCTATAGACTGTGGCCCTTTGGAGCTCGTGTCCTTTGTCTCTTTAGACAAGGAAATATAACAGTGTTCCAAGATGGCTGTCACTAGTATAGCATATGGAAGGGCAGAGTTTTTCTTTTTCTTAACTTCCAACATGTGCTGAATTATATAATAAGTCCAGTTGATTGGCCTACCTATGATCATGGTCCATAATGCCACTACATCATCTCTCAGAAATTGGGAATAATTGCCTCCCCTTGGAATCAACCCTCTGACCACATGATAATAAAGTACTCTGTTTTCCATAGTTAATCCAGTAGCCATCACCCTCTTCTTATCCCTAGGGTTTTCATAGCCAAACTTTTCAGGGAGGCCAATGCATCCTTATACTCGAAATCATCTCCCCAAGCAGTCTCATTGCCATAGAAATTTGTACCATCATATGAAAGCTTAGTCAACCTACACCATGCATCCTTAGTGACCATAATTTGTTTCTTCTTGACCTCAGATATTAGGCAATCATCCTCATATTTTAGGTTGGCATAAAACACTCTAACTTAGTTTGGGCAAATATCCTTCTGAATGCTAAAGAAACCAAGCAAGCCTAATTGTTCAATTAATCTGAAGCTCTCCAAGGGTTCACTTGAGCAAAAAGACTGAGTGAGATACTTGGGAGATATGAGTTTCCTCAATTGGAAGTTTTTTCGAAACAACTCAGCTTTCTTAGTGGTGGAGAAGTGACGCATGAGGTCCAGCCCATAGATGTTGCATGGAGGAGCACTGGAAGACTCTCCAATAGGGCTCCCTGTTCTTGGATGTTTGGTATGTTGGGAGGATTCTGCCATTGGTGGAAAATGAGGGGAAAATGGTTGTGAGGGAGGTGAAGGAAGGGGTTTACATGGTGTTTGGTGGTGGAAGAAATAGGAAAACTGATGAGAAAATGTGGAAATCATGGGTTAGGACTTAGAGAGAGAGGACATGCGTGAAGGGAGATGGGGAAAGGAATTTGGGGTGATTTTGGTTGAAATTGATTGTAGGTTTTGGTGAAGAGGAGAAATCCGAGTGGTATAATGGTGAAATGAGGTGATTTGGCCAAGAAATGAGAGAGAAATTGAAGGTTTAGGCTCAGTGATGTTGTGAAGGAAGAGAAAGAAAGTGAAGGTTTCAGTTGAAAATGGCAATTCGCGCGCTAAAACCCCCTTTTAAACCGCTCTGTAATCGAATACAATGGGTGTGTAATCAATTACCAGCTTTCGAGGAACCTTATAATCGATTACAGGGTTAGTGTAATCGATTACATGAGTTATGGGAACGTTGTAATCGATTACATGTTATGTGTAATCGATTACTTGCTTGACAGAGCCTTTGTAATCGATTACAAAGGTCTTGTAATCGATTACAAGCATACTAAAACTCAGTTTTTGCATTTCAAACAGTAAAAGGCCAATTTCAAAGTGTTCAAATTAGTTCTAAAACATCCCAAATCAATTCCAAACATCATGTAAGCATAAAATTGACCAGTTCTTGATCCAAAACACATGTTTTTGTAAAATCACTACTTTTACCAAGTATTAAACCACTTTG
This sequence comes from Ormosia emarginata, assembly GCA_029884605.1. Lineage (NCBI taxonomy): Eukaryota > Viridiplantae > Streptophyta > Magnoliopsida > Fabales > Fabaceae > Ormosia > Ormosia emarginata. The sequence continues at coordinate 20,402,175 of JAQQTP010000079.1, forward strand.
ACACAATTGGTGAATTTGAGCTTCTTGGAGGACTAAGTCATGAGGGAGTACCTACAAAACAACTTAGGGGAAATCTCCGACGCTCAAGTCAGTATTGGATAAAAAAATGATTAAGAAATAGGAAATTATATAACAAAACATCATTATTATGCAACAAAGCAACATGTTATGCAGCAAAATAGCATATTATCCAACAAACCAATATATTATGCAGCAAAAATCATATATTATACAATAGAGTGAAATTGTGCAGAAATTCAACTTATACATGATCGATCTAATATGCCAAGTTCATTTCTTATATAGAAGAATGCTTCTTTTGCCAATGGCTTAGTAAAAATGTTAGCTAGTTGCTTAGTGGTTTCCACAAATTCAAGCATGTAATCACCTTTTTGAACATGATCTCTTATGAAATGGTGCCTTATTTCTATATGTTTTATTCTTGAGTGCAAAATGAGATTTTTAGACAAGTTGACTGCATTAGTGTTATCACACCTTATAAGGATGTGATCAAGCTTAAGACTGTAGTCTAGAAGTTGTTGCTTCATCCAAAGGACTTGAGCACAACAACTCTCAGTTGCAACATATTAAGCTTCAACTGTAGACAATGTCACACTATTTTGTTTCTTGCTATGTCAAGAAACTAGTGAGCTTCCAAGCAAGTGGCATGTCCTACTAGTGCTCTTCTTATGCATTTTGCATCTAGTAAAATCAGAATCAGAATAACCAATTAGGCTACATAAGGCTTTATGAAGTGCCTACTAGATATTTCATAATTTTTTTTACAGCACAAATGTGATATTCTTTAGGATTTGCTTGAAATCTAACACATATACATACACTAAACATGATATTTGGCCTACCTGCTGTAAGATAAAGGAGTGAGTCAATCATACCTCTATATTTTGATATCTCTACAAATTTACCTCCTTCATCTTTGTCCAAACAACAAGAAGTGCTTATTGGTGTAGCCACATGTTTGCCATTATCCATTCCAAACATTTTGAGCAGCTCCTTGCAATACTTGGATTGACTTATGAAAGTCTTATCCCTTGTTTGCTAGATTTGGAGACCAAGGAAGAAGTCGAGCTCACCCATCATGAATATCTCAAACTCACTTTGCATAATATTAGCAGATTCTTTACAAAGAGACTCATTAGTGACATCAAATATGATATCATCAATATATATTTGAACAAGTAGTATATCATGCTTTCTATGCTTAATGAAAAGAGTGGTGTCAACCTTTCCTCTAAAGAATTCCTTTTCCAAAAGGAACTTGCTCAACCTTTCATACCAAGCTCTAGGAGCTTGTTTTAAGCCACACAAGGCCTTTTTCAATTTAAAAACATGGTTGGGCAGCTCAAAGTTTTCAAAACCAAGAGGTTGTTCCACATATACTTGTTCTTGTATGAAACCATTCAAAAAAGCACTTTAACATCCATTTGGTAAAGCTTTAAATCCATGATGCATGCATATGCAAGTAGCATTCTAATGACTTCTAATCTAGCGACGGGAGCATATGTTTCCTCATAATCTATTCCTTCTTCTTGATTATAGTCTTTAGCAACAAGTCTAGCTTTGTTTCTTATTATTAATCTCGTTTCATCAAGTTTGTTCCTAAAGACCCATTTAGTGCCAATTATGGGATGAACATTGGGCCTTGGAACCAATTCCTAAACTTGATTTCTTTCAAATCGGTTTAGTTCATCTTGCATAGCCAAGATCTAATGTTCATCATCAATGGCCTTATTTATGTCTTTAGGCTTAACTTGAGAGACAAAAGCCATATAGTTGCATGCATTTCTAAAAGAGTTTCGAGTAATTACCCCTTTTGATACATCACCTATTACTTTGTTAAGAGGATGATATCTTGATGCCCTCTATTCCTTGGGAAAGTCCATGATTTGAAAATCCTCTTGTCTTGGGGGACTATATGGGCTATCTTCTTGCTTCTTAACTTCTTTTTCTTTGTTCTCTAGGTGAGTCCTTGCCAAAATCTCTACAACATCATCAACCAAATCCTTTCTCAGACTATTTGGGTTAGTTCCATCAAATACAACATGTATGGACTCTTCTATGGTTATGGTTCGTTTATTATAAACTCTAAAGGCCTTACTATGTATAAAATATCCAAGAAATATCCCCTCATCAGATTTTGCATCATACTTCCCCATGTTATCCTTTCCATTATTTAAAACAAAGCATTTACATCTAAAGACATGGAAGTGTGAAACATTTGGCTTTCTTCCTTTGTACAATTCATAAGGGTTTTTCTGTAACACCCACCGTAGGGTGCCACATTTAAACGTTATTATTACCGAATTACCCCTTCTATTATAAAATATGCTTTATAATGTAAATATGAGTTGTAAAATTTCTTTATATCAATAAGATAACCTTAGCGGAAAATAAAAAATATTAAAGCATCATCACAAATAATTTACATCATTTATATTACATAAGTACTATCAAAATTATTTATATACAGACTAGGTTCTCAAAAGTATTTGACATTATTTAAAACTAGCATACTTGCCCAAGTATGAGTAGATAGCAGAACCCTCAGACGGGTCCTCCTCATATTCCTTAGCAGGTAGGAATCCAACTTGACGCGACGTCCTACGAACAGGTGTTTGCGCAGACGACACAATACTAATCTCTGTTGGGACGTGAAACCTACCGCCCCAATACCGTCTAATTGACAGTGAAAATTCAACATGTACATATATGGTTACAAAAAAGAACGAGTCTCCATGAAAAATCCTACTTATGATGACCATCAAAAGTCCCTGATAAATGAGTCCCTCCTCATTGGGACTTAACCTCTAAGCACCAGCTCCACCGTAGAACTGTAGTCATACGTACCCAAAAAAACTTGACCGGGATGCCATCCGATCAAAACTCAGCTTCTTCTACAGGAATCTGCTCCTCTTCACCCTCTTGTTCAATCCCTTGTTCAGCGTCTTTACAATATAAATATAGTACAAAATAGGTATACAAAGAGGTGAGATCACCTACGCCAATACTAACATGGTAGCATGGAGATAACACAAATAGCACACCATACAGATACATTATACCATAATTACAATAATGCCCTCAACATTATTTATCATAATAGATACAATAATTACAATCATGCCCTCAATCACTATTTATCACAACAAATACAATAAATAATAATTATCATCATGCCATTAACATTATTCAAATCACACGATAATTACAATAATGCCATCAATATTATTTATCATCATCATCATCCAATATTCCTTAATTAATATATCACACAGATATAAATACTCAGTTTATGCATGTGCACGTAAACTTAATTTCCTACTCCATAGAGCTAATACTCAAGTTGGAGAAATTGATCCAAAAAATCTGTCTGTACCAACATGCCTCAGACCACATGCCACTATTCTCATTAGTGTTTGCACATCTAGCATATATACGACAGTCTTTAATAGATCTTGATTAAGAATAGTGTCTCAGTCAGGATCATCGGTGCGTTGCATCAGTCTAACCCACGGTACAGAAGAGCTACCAACTGCCCATTGTGAGCAACCTGCACCCCGTTGCCCCCAAAGTCAACAAGTGACTTACACTACACATATCGCACCCACTCAAGAGGTGTATGTCTCTCCTAGGCAAATAACCTTATCTAGTCCATCGGACCTTTTCAATGCATGTACAATGCACCATTCTCAGTTCAAATTCATAATTCATATTTAGGGTCCACACACTGGCCTATTTTCAGTTCAAATTCATAATCTCATAATTTCTCATACAGTGTCCATACACTGGTCCAACAGTAATCCTCTTACTGTATATTCAATTGTGAAATTATATTATTGCGTTTTCATAGTCACGTAATACTTTTATCACGTTTTCACAATCAAGCAACATTTCTATCGCGTTTTCAAAATCAAGTAGTGATTTTCCATTATTTTCTCAATCACGTAAAATTATTTCATCATTTTTCAATCGCATTAGTGATTTTTTCACAATATCTCAATCGCGTAAAAATATTTAAATGCATTCCAAATCACGTAAAAATAATTAAACGTTTTTCAAATCGCATAGCTTAAAAATCACGTTTTTATGTTACATAACACATTTTTCACCATTTTACAACCTCGTAAAATATTCCTCACTATTACAAACATCATTTTGGACTTTCCAAAAAAAATCAATGTCATTTCCAACATCATTTTCCACATTTTCTCTTTTAAGAAAACCTTTCCGAATTTATTTCATAAATTCACCATTTCATTGAATTAAATCAATGCTTCCAACTTAAAATTTCCTAACACGCTCCAAAACCCAAAGGATGAGTTATACGTTAGTAAATTTTAAGTCACCAACGTATTCTTTATAATTCTCAATTAATTCTAAAAATCAATCCTCTTTAAAATAAATTAAGGTTCAAACACTTTCAACCTCTCTTTTCCACTCATATACGAAAATTCCGTTTTTCAAGTGACAAATCATTTTGTTTCCAATTCTTTAATCCTTGTACTAGATCAATTCTATTTCCACTTTGAAATCACTTTGTTTCATAAAACCAAGGCATTACAAGCCTTCAAAACCGTGGTACATGGCCATTGAAACCATCAAATATTTTTCCTTCTAAATCAACTAAGTTCCATTCATGTTCTTACACAAACAAAACCATTAAAATTCCTCCAAAAATCGTGAGACTCTTGTTCTTTGAAACCAATCCATCTTTTCTTTTTTCCTTTCCTTTCTAATTATTCAATTTTACCATTCATGATAATTTTAGTTTGGAAACACCTATTTTAAGGTGTTGAGGCTGAAATCCTCATGGTCATTGGAACCAAAATTCCTTTTCCTTTCCAACAATTTTTATGGCATACATAACATATAATCAACATATTATATTTCAAGCATACCATAAAAGCAATAAAAATCATACTAATCATGCAAGCACAAATAAATCATGCAAAGCACATAAACCACATAAATACCCACAAATAATTACACAACCATGGATATGAATCCTCACATGGATTCACCATCCACCAAATACAATTTAATCTCTCACCACCATACTTGGTTGGTGAGATGGATCTCTCTCTTATCTCTTGAAGAACCTCAAAAGCTCCTTGCTTTGCTTCTTGAACAAGTGATTCACCACCAAAAGTTTCTTAAACACAAAACAAAACATATATTTATTACCATATTAAGCTTGAACAAGGTAAACCATAGATCAAACATGGCTTAGAACATGAAAAAGAGATAAGATGTGAAGTTTCCTTACACTTCACCTTAAAAATCCTATAACTTTGCTCTTGAAGAAAGTCCTTGAAGATGATGGATTTAGAACTTGGTGTAAACTAAAAAGTGTCTTAGATTGAGGTATAGATTCAAGAAGTAAGGTTGTTTAAAATTTTTGAGTGATGGAAGGTGGTCTTAGGTGCCTTGGCCGAAACTAGCATGAAGAGAAATGGAGAGAAAAGTTTGAAGAGCTTAAGCTTTTGGAATGATCAAGAATGATTAATAATAGTCTTCAAACCTTGTTATAGCCTTAAGGCCATCACAAAAACCATCCCCCCCTCCTTGTACACTCCTTGAGTGACCAATCTCACTAGCCATCATTTTAAGCATTGTTAACCATTGATTAGATCTATGGTTAGGATTAATATAGATTCTAATTATAGCCTCTAGATTGTAAGACTTAATCTAAGCCATTAGATCTTTTCTCCTTGAAATCCTAGCCATTAGATGTATCTCCAAAATGAAGGATTAAGATCACCTCTTCATACTTTCCATCCAATGGTCATAAATGGTCCTAGCCATTTTATAAGACCAAATCTCCACCGTTGATTAAATTAATGGTGGATATCCAAAGGCTTCAACATTAAGCTTACTTCCTATTGGTCCATCATAAAGCTGTCATAACCACTAATGTTGACTAAGTAGTATATTATTTATTTTTATCTGCTATTACCCTACAAATAATATTTTTACTGTATTTTTATTGCCCGATAATTAAATACAGTACAAAACATAATAAAAGAAAATTTTTAAAACTATTTTCGATTTTGGGTTTAGTAAGATCCCCCGTCCCCATCTCAACAGTACAAAATTTTCTGGCTACAGAAAAAGTTTCATTTTTCTAGGCCCACCTGAGCCTACGTACACCCCTCCTGGGTCCACAGACGGCCCATGGATAATATTAAAATAATCAGAGAAATATAAAAATTTCATAATCATCCACAAATTATAAAAATTATAAAACTTACAAAAATCAAATCAGATTACGTAAAATAATTAAGACTTAACAGTAATAATTAAATTACGAAAGATTTTCCCCGACCTAAAAATTATTATTTTTCTAACACGGAGTAAATCACACAAAACGATCAAATGTATACACGAAATATTCAAAATAATTTTACAGTACATAGAAATCACTAAACAGTAGAATTCTGTTAACTGTTAAAATTACTGTCAAATAGTTAGAAAATTTAGGGTGTTACATTTTCTTTAAAACTGGCCTTATTAGGGCCCTATTCATAACATATCAATCAATGTTAACCGCATCCGCCCAAAAATACTAAGGAAGGTTGGCCTCATTGAGCATAGTTCTTGCTCTTTCTTCTAAAGATCAATTTTTCCTTTCTGCAACACCATTTTGTTATAGTGTTCTAGGGGCAGAAAAATTATGCTCAATGCCATATTCATCACAAAAGGTTTCAAATTCATGGTTTTCAAATTCACCACCATGTTCACTTCTTATGGATGCAATACAAAAGCCTTTTTTTGTTTTGGATAACTTTGGCAAGCTTTTTGAATGATTGAAAAACATCATTTTTGTGGGACAAGAATAATGTCCATATAAACCTAGAAAAATCATCCACAATCACTAATGCATAGTAATTCTTACCAAAGCTCATATTTCTAAAGGGACCAAAAAGATCCATGTGCAAAAGTTGTAAAGGTCTAGAAGTTAAAACCACGTTTTTAGCTTTAAAAGAGACCTTTATTTGTTTTCCCTTTTGACATGCATCATAAAGTTTATCTTTTTCAAATTTGAGCTTTGGAAGTCTAATTACTAGTTCTTTTGTGACTAACCTATTCAAGTGATCCATGTGAATGTGAGCAATTCTCCTATGCTATAACCATGAATCATTTTCTTTACTCATAAAGCATTTAGCATCATTTGAGAAAATGTCATCAAGGTTATATATATATATATATATATATATATATATATATATATATATATTATTGACCTTATGACCAACAAACTTAACTTGTTTATCATCCTTACCCTCAATTATGCAACAATTAGAATCAAATATAAATTTATTACCCTTATCACATAATTGACTAATGCTAAGCAAATTATGTTTGAGTCCTTCAACAAGTAAAACATTATCAATGGATGAGGAAGGGATCTTACCAACTTTAGCAACTCCAAGGATCTTCTCTTTGTTGTTGTCACCATATGTCACATGACCACTCTTTTTGGGAACAAGGAGGGAAAACTTGGAGCCATCACCGATCATGTGCTTGGAGCAACCACTATCAAGATAGCAACTTGAGCTTTTGGTCTTCAAGCACACCTCTGTTTCAATTTCTTCTTCTTCTTCATTTTCCATGAGGCAAAGATGAGCTTCCTCATTCTCTAAATCATTGCTGGAATCCATATCGTTGTCTTCCAAAGTAATGTATGCTCTTCTTTCTTTTCTTTCCTTGGAAGGTCTCTTTTCAAATTTCTCCACTTTCTTTTGATAAATCAGACACTCCATCTTTATGTGCCCTGGTTTTTCACATTCATAACAAGTTGGAGTAGATGAATCTCATTCTCCCTTTTGATATGTCTTCTTAGGAGGAAAAGGTGGTCTTCTTTGACTTCCTTTCTTCTTGAGAAATATTCCAAACCTCTTCACAAGGAGGCTGAAATTTTCTTCATTCATCTCAAGATTGTCAATGCCATCTCCATCATCTTCATCTTCATTATCAATTGTTGTAGAGGTGGCTTTAAGAGCAATCCCCTTTTTCTTCTTATCTTACTCTTCATGTTGGTTGAGCCTATTCAATTCCAGCATATGCTCTTGCAATTTTTCAAAGAGGGTGGCCAAAGTCATTGTGGCTAGATTCCTTGACTTCGATATGGCCGTCACTTTGGGCTGCCAATTCCTGCTCAAGCATCTCTAAACGTTGTTAATAAGATCTTTATTAGCAAAAGTTTTTCCTAATGAAGCAAGATGATTAACTATATAAGTGAACCTCTTTTGCATTTCTTGAATACTTTCTCCTTGGTTCATTCTAGACAATTCATATTCATGAGTGAATGTGTTTATTCTAGATTTTTTCACCTCACTTGTGCCCTCATGGGTTACTTGTAATGTATCCCACATTTCTTAGGCAGTCTTATAATTTGACACCCTAAAGAATTCATCATACCCCAAAGAAATTGTGATGATGTTCTTGGCTCTTAAATTATATTGGACATTTTTTTTTGTCTTCATCAGTCCATTCATTTCTTGGTGCATTGGTTCTTATACCATCAACTATACGTGTAGGGACAAAATGACCATTTTCAACAACATCTCACACATCAATATCAATAGCTTCAATAAAAATCTTCATCATCTATTTCCAATAGGCATAACCATCCCCATTGAAAAAGGGAGGTCTATTTATAGAAGAGCCTTCGTTCAAAAAACCATTTGAAGCCATCTTTTCTCTTGAAGCTTCTAAACTCTTTATACAAGAGTCTAGATCTGATACCACTTGTTTCCAAGTGGCCTCAATACTCAAGAGGGGGTGAATTGAGTTTATAAAATAAGTTCACAAATCTTTCACAAAACACTTTATTATTGATTTTTGTTGAAGCTATTGATTGATAGAGATGAATGACAAATGAAGATTGAAAACTTTCACTCACAAAAAAACCAAACAAGATAGTATTCAAGCAAGCAAATATAATCAATGCACAAATATAAATGAGTAGGGTTAAGAAGATCAAACACAAGGTTTATTCTAGTTCAACCACCAATCCACTTGTGACCTACGTCCAATCCTCAAGCAACCACTTGAGATTTTCCACTATATCTTCAAGCTTCAATAGGTGCTTGACAACCTTTACAACTAGAGCACTCAACACCTTGGGATACCTCACCCTTATTCTTGAGCCTCTTTAAACAAGGGATGCCTCACCCTTTACAATTTAGAGGGATGTCTCACCCTATTTTACAGAACAATTAAGATTAATAAAATGAAACTCTCACAAGAGTAATTGATACAAATTGAAGATCTATAATGCTTTTCAAAGATATCTCAAGTGATTTTCAGAAAAACAGAGCAAGAGGGGTTTCAAGGATTGATTCACGTATTAAAGTGTTAGAAATTTGTTTCAAGTTTAAGGTTAGCCATTAATAATGCCCCAACTCAAGTATATATAGAGTTTTTCATCAATGGAGCCATTTGGGGCTTTAATGTGCAACATTAAATGCACCTAATATAGTCGTTGGGCAATGTCAGACTAGTTGTAATCGATTACACAAGCTTGTAATCAATTACAAGGCTGTTTGAACGTGTTCTTGGCTTTCTGGGAAGGATGTAATCGATTATCAACCTTATGTAATGGATTACATGGCCTTTCCCAGACTTGTGATCGATTACAACCTTAGTGTAATCGATTACAAGACTTCTGTCATACTTGTAATAGATTACATAGCCCATGTTTATCTTGTAATTGATTACAACACTTGTGTAATCGATTACATTAGCCCTTAAACACATTTTTTAAGCCGAATTAAGTATGCATGCCATTCTTACCTTAAAGAAACTTGGATTTGACAAGATTAACATATGTTTTACAAAATCCAAGATTGAAATCAATAATTCTTTAAAATATGAACTTTGAATTTCAAGTTGATTTAAAAAGATCTTGAAAAACCATTTAAAGATAATTGAGATACCTTGAGAGCATTTCACATTGATATTCTAAGACCTATATCTAATATACCTCATTTGATCTTGGTCTTCTTCTTTTGATCTTAATATTTTCTTTTGATCTTAGCCTTCATCTTGACTTTGTTATTATCAAAAATTCATTTGATATGCTTCAAGGCATAAGCATTCACAATCTTGACTAAGTCCCATCTTCTCACTCGATCTCCTCATTGTCAGCATCATCATCATCATTATGCTTGGAGGAGCCATCATCATCATCATCATGAGCTGGTTAAGTCTGAGTAGGGGTGGCAGAAGTGGTGGGGGCAGTTGTAATGATAGTCTACTCAATCTCAGCACCTTCCATCATAGAGCGAACGAAGGCTATCTCCCAATCGACACAATTCATATGTTGGATCATATTTCCTTCAAATTAATCTAGTTGATAATGAACTCCTCTATGGTTACACCAATATATATGTGAAGGCTTTTCGTCTATTAGAGCAACTGATCCATTGAGACTAATGATGGAGCACCTTGTTGTGCTATAGGCATTATTGATTCTTCAACATTCTCATCATCCTTATTGCCTTGGGAAATGTTTCCATGCACACCATGCTCTACATAGAACTATTCATCAATAATATTTTTCATTTTGATCTTGGTAAATATGTGTTCATCAATGGACTTGGGACCATCTATGCTTTTGTCCTTGACTTCTCCAATGAATGGAACATGGAATTGCTGAAGAATTTTAGTGATGAGCAGCATAAGGTAAAGGATGGTAGCCCTTCTATGCCATAAGCATATGTTTGATGGCATAGTAGCCCCAATTTATCTGCTTGTTAGTGTTCAAGGCCCAAAAAGTTAACACATCATCTGATTGCACCTGAGAGTAGTTTTTTTCTCTTGTAACAAGAGCCCTAACTAGGATGTAGTGCAGCAAGCAATTCTCAAGGGTTAGTCCACTAGCCATAACTCTATTTCTTGAACGATAGCCAGCCCAAAGCAATGTGTTCAAAGAATACTTATATTCATACTCATCAGCCCAAACAAAAGCATCATCACTACCAATAAAGTTGACCCCATCAAATTTCTGGCCAGTTAATTTGGTCCACACTTCAAGATTAATCACAATTTTCACCTTTTTTACTTCAGTGATCAAAGTAGCATTTTCATATTTCAAATTTGCATAGAAAACTCTCACGAAGTCAGGATAAATATCTTTCCTAATGCTTCAAAAAGATAACCAGACCAACATCTTGCAACAATTTGTGTAACACCCTAAAATTTATTTATTTTATTATAAATATTCATTTTATAATATTTGTGATTTTTGAGAATTTTTTTTAGATTTTTCTGAGAATGTGAAATATTTTAATATTATTTCTCGTTTTACGTATAAACTGAGCGGAGCTTGAAAAATAAAATATTTTTCCCGAGAACTTTGATATGTGAAAATGTCAACGGGGGATCTTACTAAACCCGAGACTAGACACGATTTACGAAATTTCACGTTTTTTGAGAAATTTTATCTAATAAGATAATAAATCATTATGTAAATTTTATCTACTGGATAATTAATACTGACTTCTGTCAACTGTAACAAATGTCCATTGGATAATACCATGCATTAAAAACCTTATCACATTATCCTAATTTAATCACTTTATGTCTAATCAAATCCATTTTAATTCAAATTTAGTGTATTTTAATCAAAGCTTCTTTGAGAAGCTTTGACCACCAAAAGACAAGTATGCCCTTAGCTTGTTGGAGAAGCCCCTCCACCCCTTCTCTCTCTCCATTCACTCATTTTTCATCTATCCATTTCTCTCTCTAGTTTTTATCTTCATTTTTTCTCCTCCTTCTCTCTTCTTCCTCTCCCTCACCCCACGGTTTGCAGCCAAAGAAGACCATTTTGTTCCATCTTTCAACCTCATCAATATCATCTCTATACTCACCTCAACCTCCTCTAAACTTTCTATTTAGGAAATTTCTTCAAAATCCATCTTCACCTCCATTGTCTTCCAAGGCAAAGCTTCAAACTTTCAAGTAAAGTTTCCATTTTTCTTCTTTCTTTTCTTCATTTTTGTGTTCTATGGTTTCATTGGAGACCAAAGACTCTTTTTTTCAACCATTGGTGTTGATTCTTTGTGTTAAAATTTCTAGGGTTTTGGAAGCTCAAAACTGAAACCACCAAGGAGCCAATAGGAGACCATTTTTGTGTTCTTCCTTTAGGTAAGAGGGAGATTTACTCACTTCTACCATTATTTTTGGTGAGGAGACTTTGTGTGATTGTTTGATGGAGAAATCCATAATTGTATGCTTGCTTTATTTGATGATTTTACATGTGTATGTGTTCTTAATTGATGTTGATGATTTAATAATGATTTTGAATGCATTGATGGTGTTGGAATGTTTGGAAATGTTATAATTAATGAATAAAAAATTTGAGGATTTCTTACACTAAGATGAGGTCATGATTTTGGCTTGGATTTTAGGGGATTGGAGTGACTTTGTATGAGATAGAATTTGAGTGATTAGATACCAAGTAATTAATGCATAAAATAGAAAGAAATTAGAACTTGAAGACCTAGGGAGGCCACAGTTTTAGAGAAAATTTTGAGGCTAAATGATGCCTTGGTGCATTTTTGGAAATTAAGAATTTAGGGATATACATAATTCATAATGCGATAGGAAAATTTAAATTGAGTAATAACTCTTAAGAAAGCCACGGTTTTTAAGGGATATTTAACCTAAATTTTTTATAATTAATCATAGCTTAAGACCTTGGAAATGTAAATCCATAATATGGACTTGTGATAATTGATGAACCATATATGTATAAATGTTTATGTTGAGAATTGGTTCTATGTTGTTGTGAGGTCCTATGTGGAACTAAGTATTTGATGAAATCATGACATGTTGATATTGAGAAATAAATATATGCCATTGTGATATACTTTATGATAAATGTATCATTGATAAACATACATGATGTACATTGTGTCGTCATGCATATGTGTTGTCCGTTGGACATTGTTGGAAAGGCGATGTATGCCTAGGAGTTTGAATAACACCTATGTGCGGGTGCGAGTAGACTAAGCGTAGGGTCATAGTGGTTGGCCCTGGGGGCGTCGGGGTGCGGGTGTCTCATAATAGACAGTGGTAGCTCCACTGGGGCCATGGGATAGACAGATGCAAACACACCAACGATCCGAACTGAGATGTTGTCCTATATCACGATCAACTGTTGAGCTGCCATGTATAAGCCGTATTGTGCAAATATTTTTATGAGATGAGCACACTATTTTTAAGGCTAACGAGATACTGTCATAACTCCTTGATCATTCACTCCAAAAATGTTTATGTCTAGCTCCATGGAGTAGGAATTTAGTACCCTTTGCATTGTGAATTGTCAGTCTCATAATTCATTGAGCATGAGCATTTATAATTGTGGAAAAATATATGCTATTATTAGTGCAACAATTATTTGATTGCTTGAATTATTGACTATTGAAAATATTGATGTTGTATGTCTGTTATTGATAATTCTTACTGCTATTTATGGTTGTTATGCTTTTACTATCAATTTTTAATTATTAATGTGAGTGGATACATGAACTGTGTTGATATGTGGGCGTCTAGCGCCATTCTGTTTTCTTGCTACCATATTGGTAATGAAAGTTGGGTGTCTCACCTCTTTCTATATTTCAATATTTCTGTTTATTTGTATACTTCAGAAAAGATGTTCATGAGGAAGAAAAGGAAACACCTGAGTTTATGGGTTTCTGGCCATACTACGACTAGAGCTTTCGGAGGATGTCATGGCGCCCACGCCAATTTTTGGGGTACGTCAGGATGACCTTCCATGGAGGGCCCGATTGCTGGCACATACATGTGCAGACGAATTGATGCGTTTACCGCGGGGAGCTGTCTTTAGCTTGCGGTCGCTATGACCCTCCTGTTTTTGATTTCACTGCTTTTGTCATTTTGGAGTTTTACCTACCCGTTAGAGATATGTGGGCTGATATGTACTACATCCCACAAGAGGACTCTTTCCTCTCCACTGCTCGAGCTTCTGCCCAAAATTTTGTCGCATCGATGGTAATTTCATCGGATGAGGAAGACCTGAGGAGGACCCAACTACGGTCCCTTCTCGTCAGTCTTAGGGGTTGATACTATCGGTGGCTACTGATGGCTAACCGTTTATCTTTTTGGGGAAGCCTAATGTTTTACCGTATTTAATTGGTGTATATTTGTATCAATTCAAGTGGGTACATCTTTTGCTTTTTGTATAATTTATGATGTAATTAAACAGGCTGATGCATATAATATATATATATTGTGATTGTATGATTTTCAATTCTGTGTCGATTTTATTGTATCTGTAATTATTATTATCTCTTTATTATTGGTTCAAAAAAAAAGGAAAAAGAAAAATATGTACACATATTTCAATACTCGATTATTTTATCATTCAAGAATGCAAATTATTTAATCACGTGTTAAAAATGAATTGGGTCTTAATTAATCAATGTACTTAATATTTTTCGCAATTTATTTCATTTCTCTACATTATGGTATGACGTTCCTTCTTCGTGAGAAAAGAAAAAGCGGCGTTACAATTTGTAGCATTGAAAAAGCTTATTAGAGAAAAAGGTATTATCCAAACACCTTGGTTGGATGATCTTCTGGATCTGAAAGTTGTTTTTGTAGTTCTCAGCTTATTGTGGACTACTAAATAGACAGGAGAGATCCAAAGTTAGAAGAGGTGCTTGTGGAGCCTTGCCAACAACATTCCATGTTCTTTGCCTCTTTGTGCCCTTGGATGATTCATCCATATTAGGGTGATTTTCGTGTGCAGTAGAGGTAAGGAGAAAGGAAAAAGTGTTTTGGGATTGATTGGGACAAGAAATGAGGAACTTAATGGTGAATTAAGTGGGATTTTGAGAGAAGGTCGTAGTTTCTACAGAGAGATGGTGAAAGGATGAATTCAGATGATGTAGAGGTGTTTTTGATGAGTGGGTTGTTGGGGGAAAAGGAAGGATGAATGTTTGTGATGAATTAAAAGTGGAATAAAGGAATTTGGTGGAGAAATAAGGTGGAAATTGGTGGAAGAGGAGGTTAGGCTTTGGGGTTTTAGTGAGGAGAGGGAAAAGAAAAGTTTAAAAATAGGCAAAAAGTGAGCGTCTAAGGCTTAAAGCCAAGTTGTAATTGACTACAACTAGTCTATAATCGATTACGAGGCTATTTTTTCCCTTGTAATCGATTACCTTGAGTGGTAATTGGCCAAGCACCGAACTCAATTAAAATTGTAACCGAATTATATCTATAACTTATAGTATAGGAAACAACATTGAATTATCTCTCAAGGATTGTTAAATGCGATTTGATCAAATCAAGACAAAAAATGGGGATAGGAATTCTAGAACTCAAAGGATGTAAATAACATAATTAAAGCGAGAAATTCAATTAAAAGAGCAATCAATTCAGAAACCTATCTGAAATTAGGTTGATTCCATCATAGATCTTTCATCAAACCATTGAAGTACATTTGAATGGTTAATTCAGATTTAACCGAAATCTCTGCATTAAATCCAACATTCATACTAGATAATCATCTAGAATTCAATTAACAATTGACACACAAATTTGTAATCACACAACTCATGTTAGATCTATGTTAATTTAATAACCAAATTCAATTAACCTAGGCACAAATTAGTAACCTAACCTCTGTAATTTCGTAATTAATTTAGATCAATCAATCATAAATTCATCACAATTCTCAATCTTAAATCAAGACCCAATTAGATCAAACATAAATAGAATCACCATTCATGCATTCAAGATTAAGAAGAAGAAGAAAAAGGAGAGGAATCCAAATACAATTCAACACAAAAATAGAACTAAGATCTCTAGAATCCAAACCAAAATTTCTTCTAGAATCTCTGAATTGATTACAGAAGTTTAGCACTCCATAGCTATCACCATGAAGGAGCTTGAGGAAGAAGAGAGAGAAGTCTAGAAAGAAGGTGAGAAGTGTGTGTGAAGAGGTAGCCTTGGATTTCTGCCTTTTCTCCCTATAACTATCATCTATTTTGGACTTATATCATTAAAAACCTGATGCGATCAAAGTTGGGTCATTTTTTAGCAATTGGGCCCAAACCTCATATTAATTGGAGGTCTACAACTCAAGTTATGGACAAAATATTCTCAAAGGGTTTCTGATTCCGTTGGCTGACTTCAAGGGATGAAAACTCCATCTAAACGTCGTAGTTTGGAAAAGTGATCTTCAGGTGAATTGGAGATATATGTCTTAGCTTTCATTTGCCACTGGTTTCAGGCCTATATGACATCCATTATATGTCCAAATGAGCCTTGGAGCTCTCATGAAAATTGTAGAGCTTTCTCTCATCTTTACTATAAAGTAGATACATAATTTTTAAACATCTAGAACTCAAGATATGGCCAAAATACAGAAATATTGTACAATTTCAATAATGCTGGAAAAGATCAATTAAGTCCAATTTGAGCCCAAACTTATAAAACATGACCAAGCTCAATCAATTAAGTGTATGGAATGTGTAAATGACTAAAAATGAGGGTTTATTAATGTATAAAATATGTGATTATTAGTAATCAATCACCACGTTAAGTTCTTCATTTATGGGCTTCTCGTAATCAATTACCAAGAGATAGAAATCAATTACCACTCTTCTGCCTTCCTTTTAGGCGCATTTTAGGGGCAGTGTAATCAATTACACACCCTTTTAATCGATTATCATAGTTTTATCTTCAAAAATATCATATTCCAGAGCCTTTGTAATCGATTACCAACTCTTGTAATCATTTACTTTGATCCAAAACCACAATTTTCTTCATTCTAGTAGCCAAAAACCATATTTCTAACCATTCAAGTAGCTTTGCAAACCATTATACCTCCTTGTAATCCATTGTTTTGAATCAAAATCCACATCCCTTGTAATTCCACAAGCTTGTAAATAATTTCACATTCCATGTAATCCATCACCATTTCAGAAAAATTTAAATTTTTGAAACCAAGCTTCAGCAGAATACTTCTTGAGCAAATTAGAGGACTTGCTAATGATGAGAGAATATGCAAAAAAAAAATTAGGGGAACCTCTGACCCTCAAGTAAGTATAGGATTCATGAAACAAAATCAACATGAAAAATTATACAACAAACACAAACAATCATTCAATGCATGAAAGATCAATTATGCTAAGTTCACCTCTTATATAAAAGAAACTTTTTTTTTTCTAAAGGTTTTGTAAAGATATCAGCTAGTTGTTTTGATGTTTCCATAAATTCAAGCACACAATCCCTTTTTTGTACATGATCTCTTATAAAGTGGTTCCTAATTTCAATGTGCTTAGTCCCAGAGTACAAGAATGTGTTTTAGTTAAATTGATTGCATTAGTGTTATAACATCTTATAGGGATGTGATCAAGCTGGAGTCCATAGTCTAGAAGTTGTTACTTCATCCAAAGGATTTGAGCACAACAACTTTCGGCTACATTATACTCAGCATTAGCTGTAGACAATGCCACACAATTTTGTTCTTTGCTATGCCAAGAAACTAAAGAGCTTTCAAACGAGTGGCATGTCCCACTAGTACTTTTCCTATCCACTTTGCATTCAGCAAAGTCAATATTGGAATAACCAATCAAACTACGTGAGACACCCTTGGAGTACCATAAGCCTATTTGTGTAGTGCCAACAAGATATTTCATTATTCTTTTTACAGCACTTAGATGAGATTCTTTAAGACAAGCTCGATATCTAGCACACATGCACACACTAAACATTATATCCGGTCTATCTACGATAAGATAAAGGAGTGAGTCAATCATTCCTCTATATTTAGTGATTTCTATGGGTTTACATCATTCATCCTTGTCCAAATAGCAAGAGGTCTCATTGGGGTAACCATTTATTTAGTATTGTTCATTTCAAACTTCTTTAGCAACTCATTGTAATACTTGATTTGACTTATGAATATTTTATCATTTGTTTGCTTAATTTGGAGTTCAAGGAAGAAGTTAAGCTTATCCATCATAGATATTTCTAATTCACTTTGCATTAGAGTAGCAATCTCCTTACACAAAGATTCATTACCAGCACCAAATATAATATCATCAAGATAAATTTGTACAAGGATAACGTCATGCTTTTTGCTTTTAATAAAAAGTGTTGTGTTAACCTTGCCTCTTGAAAATCCTTTTTCTAAAAGGAATTTACTCAACCTTTCATATCAAGCTCTAGGAGCTTGTTTCAAGTCATACAAGGCCTTTTTCAATTTGAAAACATGGTTGGGTAGCTCATAGCTTTCAAAACACGGAGGTTGTTCCACATACCCTTCTTGAATAAAACCATTTAGAAAAGCACTTTTTACATCCATTTGGTAAAGCTTGAAATCCATGATGCAAGCAATGCAAGTAACATTCTAATAGCTTCTAATATAGCAACAAGAGCATAAGTTTCTTCATAATCAATTCTTTCTTCTTGATTATATCCTTTAGCAACCAACCTAGCTTTATTTCTTATTATTACTCCCTTTTCATCAAGTTTGTTCCTAAAGACTCATTTGGTGCCAATAATAGGATGCTCATTAGGTCTTGGAACAACTTCCCAAAATTGATTCCTTTTAAATTGATTTAACTCTTCTTGCATAGCCAAGATCTAATGTTTATCATTAATGGCCTCATCTATATCTTTAGGTTCAACTTGAGAAACAAAAGTCATATGATTATATGCATCTCTAACTGAGTTTCGAGTTGTTACCCTTTATGAAACGTAACATCCTACTAGTAATTTTATTATATTTTAATAATGTTGATAGAATATTACATACTTCATTTATTATTTCTTATTTAATAAAATATGTACAACGATTTATTACGTAATTGAATTAATTTAATTCTTAAATAAATTAGGTTGAATTTCTTTTTAACTATAAAATAAGTGTATCAATGGAGCATAATTCTAATAGAATACAAACAGAAAACTTAAAAACACACTAGCTGCATTTATTTATATATATATATATAAGGTGTGCTAATACATCTGTCTAGAAATATTTACAAACCCACATAGGTACAAAAGCTACAAAAAGAAGACATCTAAAATGTCTAAATAAACGAATTTGGTTAGTACGTCAGTAAGTAGTGCACACCCACAATGCAGCCAAGTCAACTATATACAACTACATCATACATGTATTGCCAGTCAGAATCATGCATGATGAAGAAGCAGATGTGGATGTCATCTATCACCAGACGAATTTCTTCAGTAGGAGTGTAAAACACAAAGTGAGCATCAAGATCAATTAGTAGAGTCACGCGAACCGTCCTGATTCTCTGAACATATCAGATAAGGGTGAGAATTTACATTCCCGGTAAAGCAATCATATAGTTATAAAATCAATATCATTTGATTTATGACATGTTCAGCTACATTCATTGCATAAAATATGAAACATCCTAAAATTCCGTATCTCTTAAACAGTAATTTTGACAGTTAATAGAATTTTACTGTTTAGTAATTTTTGGATACTGTAAAATTATTTTGATTATTCCGTCAGCGTATTTGATCGTTTTGAGTGATTTATTCCATGTTAGGAAAATAAAAAATTTTGGGCCGGGGAAAACTTTACGTAATTTAAATTTTACCATTAGGTTTTAATTATTTTACGTAATCTGATTTAATATTTGTGCATTTTTTAATTTTTATGATTTTTGTGGATGATTATGAAATTTTTTTTACTGTTTGAGGGCCTAGGGGGTGTATGTGGGCCCAAGTGGCCATACGTGGGCCCAGGTGGGTCTCGTAAAGTGAAAATTTTTCTACGCATAGAAAAATTTGTACTGTTTAGACAGAGACATGGGATCTTACTAAACCTGAATCCAGAAATAGTTTTTAAAATTTTATTTTACTGTGTTTTGTTCTGTATTTAATTATCGGGCGATTAAAATACAGTAAATATAATCTTTCGTGGGGTTTTCACAAATAAAAATAGAAATTATACTGTTAAGTCAACATTAGTGGTTATGATAATGGACCAATAGGAAACAAGTCTAATATTGGAGACTTTGATATCAACCGTCGATTTAATCAACGGTGTAGGATAAGTCTAATATAATGGCTATGACCATTTATAACCATTGGATTTAGAATTGATCAAGGGTGGAGATTTGGTCTTGCAAAGTGGTTAGGACCATTTGTGACCATTGGATTTGAATCTAATCAACAGTGGAGATGGATCAATTATGACCATTGGATTTGGAATTAATCTATGGTGGAGATTTAGTCTTAAAAAGTAACAAAAATCATTTATGACCCTTGGATGTAAAGTTTGAAGGAGTAATCTTAACCCTTCATTTTGGAGACACATCTAAGGGCTAGGATTTAAAGGAGAAAGATCCAATGGCCTATATCAAGTCTTCTAATCTAAAGCTACACCTAAAGTCTACCTTAATCCTAACCATTGAACTAATCAATGGTTAGGAATGCTTCAAATAATGATGGCTAGGAGATTTGTCACATTTGAAGAGTGCATGGAGGGGGGGACGGTTTTGGAGGCTTAAGACAATAGCCAAGTTTCAAAACACCAATTATATCTCAATCTTGGTCATTATTGCATGTTTCAAGAAAGCTAACTTAGCAAAATTTCTCTCCATTCTCTCTATGCAATTTTAGGCCATGCATTGAATTAGAAGACCAAATAATTCATTTCTACACTTCACATTTTCACATCTTCATCTTTTCACTCAAGTATCAAAAAGCAAAACCAAAGAAAACTCAATTTCTCTCCCTAAACACACCATTCGGCCATATCACTCAAAACCACCATCCAATCTCTTTTAATTTCATCCAACCATAGATCTTGAATCTGTATAATATTCTAAACAACTTTCATGTTGAAGATTTCCTCTAAATCATTCATCTTCATGGACTTTCTTCAAGATCCATGTGATGGAGTATTTATGGTGAAGTGTAAGGAAACTTCATTTCTTCTCTCTTTTTCATGATCTAAGCCATGTTTGATCCATGGTTCCTCTTAATCAAGCTTAGTATACTAATTTTTATGTATTTTATTTTGTATTTGAGAAGCCCTTGGTGGTGAAGGACTTGGAAAAAGAAGCAAAACAAAGAGCTTTTGAGGATCTTCAAGAGGTAAGAGGGAGATCCATCTCACCAACCAAGTATGGTGGTGAAAGATGGTTTTATATTTGGTGGATGGTGAATCCATGTGAGGATTCATATCCATGGTCTTGTAATTTATTTGTGGGTGTTTATGTGCTTTAATTATTTGTCTATGCTTGGTATGCTTTGCATGATTTTATGGCTTTGATAGTATGCTTAAAATATGTATGATGAGTATAAGGCATGCTTGTAGTATTTATGATGAAATATGTATGTGTATGCCATGATGTGCTGATAGAAAGGAAATCAATTTTTGGCTCCAATGGCCAAGGAAGGGCTACGGTTTTGATGCCCTTAATTAGGGTTCATGTTGAAAATTTTCAAGAACAAGGGAATTAATTTTTGGTCCCTAGAACATGGTGAATTTCGGCCAAGACACCTCAAGATAGGTGTTCACAAATTAATATTTTTATGAATGATGAAATAAGATGTTTAGAAAAATAAGGAAAATAAACAAAGGATTTATTTTTCAAAGAGTACATGAACAGGGTTTTAGAAGGATTTTTATTGATTTATTTTGTGTAAAAAGTTTCTAAATGTTTACTAATCATGATTTCAAAAAAGAGAAGGGCAAACGTTGATTTTAAAGATTTACAAAGAAAGTGAAAAATGATTTGCAAAGAAAGTGAAAAAGGATTTGTAAAGAAAGTAAAAATGAATTTGAACAAATGGGTTTGGTTTATATGACCATCGGTATTTCAATTTTGAAAATAAAGATTTTAATGGTTTTGTTTATGTGAAAACAGAAATGATAAATAATTGAGTTAGAAGGAAAAATGTTTGATGGCTTCAATGGCCAAATACCCTACAGTTTTGAAAAACTGGTTATGCCTAAATTTTTATGGAACAAAATGATATTTTATAAAATGAAGTGTTTTGTTACTCGAAAGATTTGACAGTTTTCAATGAATACGTTCACGGTTTTTGTAAAGGATTTTTAATGGTTTTGTTTGTGTAAAACCATATCAATTTAGAAGGAAAAAAAATATTTGATGGTTTCAATAGTCATGTCCATGTTTTTGAAGGCTTGTAATGCCTTGATTTTTATGAACAAAGTGATTTTCAAAGTGGAAACGTAACTTGATTTAATACAAGGAATTTGGAAAGGGAATCAAAGTGTTTTATCACTTGAGAGAATTTTGTAAACAAAAGACAAAGAGAGGTTGAACACGTTTAAACTTCAATTTATTTTGAAGAAGGTTGTGTTTGGAAATGTTTTGGGAAAAATGGAGAATATAATGGTGTTTTGAAAATTTACTAACGTATAACTGATTTTCGAGTTTTGAAATATGCTAGAAAATGTTAAGTTTTGAAACGTTGATTTATATCAATGGAAAAGTGATTTTTGTGGATTATATTTGGAAAAGGATTTCTTGAGTAAAGAAATGTGGAAAAAGATTTTCTTGAGTAAGAAAATGTGAAAAATGAAATACAAAGTCATATTATTTTGAGAAAGGTTGAAAAGAAATTTTTGAAGGTTAAGAAATATTTTCTGTAATAAAATAGTGATGAAAAATATTTTACGTATCTTAAAAACGTGATTTTTAAGCTACACAATTTGAAAAAAATGTGTTGAAAATGATATTGATTTATTTAAGTCCAAAATAATGTTTGGAATATTGAGGAATATTTTACGTGATTGTAAAATGTTGAAAAATATTTTATGTATCTTAAAAATGATTTGAAATACAGTAAAATATTTCTACGCGATTTGGAATACGTTTAAATTTTTTTACGTGATTTGAACCACTGTTGAAAGATCACTACGTGATTGAAAAATAATAGAATATTTTTACGAGACTATGAAAATGACGAAAAAATTGCTATGCGATTTGGAAAGTGTTTAAATATTATGAGAATGATGGAAAATGATTTACGCAACTTAAAAGAATGATTTTTAAGTTACGCGATTTTGAAACAGTGGAAAAATACTATTCGATTTGAGAAACGTATATTTTTACGCAATTGAGAAAAACATTAAAAAAAATTATTATGTGATTTAAAAGTGCAACAGAAGAGTTGCAGCATTTTGAAAACGTAACAGAAATGTTACAAAATTTTGTAAACGTAACAGTAGTGTTACGGTATTGTGAAAACGTAATAAAAACATTTTGGAATTTTAAAAATGTAACAAAAGTGTTACGATATTGTGAAAATGTAAAAAAAGTGTTATGGTATTGTGAAAATATAACAGAAACATTTTTGAATTGTGAAAATGTAACAGAAATATTACGCGATTGTGAAAACACGACAAAAGTGTTTTATGACTATAATAACATAATAACATGCTAATTACTGTTAAAACAGTGTCCATACACTGTATGAGAAAATGACGAGTTTTGCCTGTGATTGGTATTTGGTGCATTTTATATGCATTGGAAAGATATGCCTGTGATTGGCATTGGTGCATTATACATGCATTGGAAAAATATGCGTTGAGGCATATGATTACATTGAACAAATGAAATTGAAAGATTTAGCCCTTGTGGTTGGACTTGCACTGATATATTCGTGCATTGTATAAACTATAGCTAATAAGCTATTTTGGCCCTTGTGGTTGAAGAGGGAATGAGAATTGATAGTGAGGTCTATGATGGATCTTAGGGGCGTCAAGGCGCGGCGGTCGACCAGTGGATATCTGTCTGTGGGCTAAGGCTGGACCATATGCCATTTGGCGATGCAGTCCGTTGCAATGCATTGACGATACCTGACAAGAACACGATTCTTTTCAACAACTGGAAGATTGTCTTTGGGCTAAGGCTGACAATTAACAGAGCATTCTCCTCGAAATTGTGAAAACCTCCATGGAGTTGTTTTTGAAAAACTGAGTCTATGTGCGCATGCATGAAACTGAGCATTTATATTTATGTGATATCTTAATTGAGGGATATTGGCTATGATAATTGTTCTGTTTTGAATACTTAGATGATGATGATGATAATTAGACAATGTTGAGGGCATTATTGTTATTGTTGTTTATGATAATTGAATTAATAAATGATTGGATGATGATAGTTGATTAAAATTGATGGTATGATCATAATTCTGGTATAATCTATTTGTATGATATGTTGTTTGTGTTATCTCTGTGCTACCATGTTGGTATTGGCGTAGGTGATCTCACCTCTTTGTTATATTGATTTGTTGTGTCTGTATTGTTAAAATAATACAGTAGAAGGAACGAGTTGTCTTAGACATAACAGGTAGTAGATACTCTGAGATCGCTGACAACATTGAAGAGTGACTGTCCCAGGTTCGATGATGTGCTGGGTAGACAAGGAGTAGAGTTCTGATGCATCAAGTTGGATACAAGAGAAGGAATGAGTATGTTAAGTTTTATCGTTAGTGTTATACCGTGTTATTAAGTAGGACCCGTCATATGGTTTGCTACTGTTAAAAAGAGAGAGTTTTCTGTTAGTTTTATATTTCTCTTTAAATTGTTAAATATTAATTGGTGTTAATATTGTATACTAAATATATTTTCAGTAATACTTATGAATTTAAGTAAGTTTATGTTTCAGCAAGAAAGAAATTTTAAAACCCATCTTTTTATAACTCAAACCTTGTGCGAACTTCTTTTTGATAATAAGTCGGGAGTCAGACATGTGATACCCTAGGGAGGGTGCTACAAAATATATTTCAAATAGAGTACTACATAATATTACTTTATATCAATAAAATACATGCTAGATAATAACATTTAATAAAACATTTTAACATTTCTTAATCTTTTGCTTACATGGTGAATAACATAACATAACATAATCGAGATCTCGAACTTTTTAGGGCGTCCCCTAGCATGGTGGTCATTACAATCAAGGAACTCAATAAAGGTGGTCATTCCATATGCCCTTGGAAGGGAGATATGGAACCCAATAAAGTGACCTATATAAGACTTCTTTTTAATGTTTAAACCATTTCATCCTCATCATAAATCATATCATTTTATCATAAATCATATCATTTCCATTATAGATCATATCATTTGATCATAAATCGTATCATTTTCATCATAAATCATAAGCCATTTCATCGTAAACCATTTCAAAATAAATCATTTTATCACAAATTATTTTCCTTGATCATTTTCTTTGACCATAACTTACGACATTAACATAATCTAGAATAACACTTTTTCAATTCTATTTGAATTGGCTAAGTGAGCTATCGAATGGCATAGGCCAGAATGACATGGTTTTGATTCCATTCGAAAAGACTTAGAGAGCTTATTTGAATGACATACTCCAGCATGACATGTTTTCGATTATATTCAAAAAGACTTAGAGAGCTTATTCGAATGACATACTCTAGCATGACATGTTTTCGATTCTATTCGAAAAGACTTAAAGAACTTTTTCGAATGACATACTCTAGAATGATTTGTTTTCGATTCTATTAGAAAAGATTTAGATAACTTATTCAAATGATATAATCTAGAATGACACATTTTCGATTTCTATTCGAAAAGACTAAGTGAACTATTCACTTAGTTCTAGTCCTATTTAGGCCTCTAGCTTCCAACTCCACCATCATTTTCATTTTAAATACTATGTTAGACAAAATCCCTAATTTAATAAAATCAAGAACCATGTTTCTTGAATCAATTCAAATTTATCTTAACTTCTCAAATTTAAAACCATTTGTATGATTTTTAAATCATCAACAATCTTTATCTTCACTAAACTTCCATTGAAATTCATCAAAACAAGCCTCAACAAAATTTCTATAGATTGAAATCATGCTTCTTAGCCATAATAAAACACATCTATAAGAAGAATAACTCAAGGAAAATAAAAGAAATATGATTCCCCTACCTATTGTTCTTGAAAGAACTTGCAAGAAAGTTGAAGATGTTGAATCTAGCTACTTGATCCCCTTGAAATCTAGCTTGAAAAACTATGAATCCTTCTTGTAATTGGCTTTTTTTTCTCCTTCTCCCTTGTTTTAGTCAAACCTTCTAAAGCTTCCTACCTCTTCTTCTTGATGAGCCAAGTGGTTCTTCTTCAAGTTTCTAACCAATAGAAGCCAACCAAATGTCCTTCTTCTCATTGGTTCTTATATTTTATTATTTTTTCCTAACTAAATCATGATGATTTAGTTACTCTAACTAAACAATCCTAACTAAGTTAACAATATAGTTATATGAACTAACCAAACTACTAACCAAACTAATGAGCATAATTATTTAGGGTTGTAGGGTCTTAGTTTCTCAATTTTTTTTTTCTAAATTTCCATTTAACATATATCTTATAAATATTTTTCACAATTTTTAGCGTTCTAGGAAATCTTCTATCAGTCTTTCGGACTCATTGTATAAAAATAATTCAATTTGTACATAGAAATTTTTAATTTCACGTACGTCCCTCCTTACTCATAAAATTAATTTCCACCTATGTCCCCTTGATATAAAACACAAATAAAATACTGACTAATTGAATTAAATATATAGAAATTTAATCTGGAAGGGATATTATATTTCTCCCCCCCTTTAAAAAAAAATTTGCCCTCAAAATTTACCTATTGGAAATAACTCTGGATAATTTCTTTGCATTTCTTCAGTCTTTTCCCAAGTAGCTTCTTCTAGTGTTAATCTTTCCCACAATACTTTAACCAAATGAATTGTTTTTCCTCTTAACTGCTTGTTAGAAGTATCCAGAATCCATACAGGTCAATAGAGTTAGTCAAATTTTTCTCAATTGTATTGGTTTATTGGACATAATATGAGAAGAATTAGGACAATATTTTCTGAGTTGAGAGACATGAAAGACATCATGAAGATTTGATAGATTGGGTGGTAGAGCTATTTGATACGCTACGGATCCTACTTTCTTAAAAATTTGAAATGGACTCAGAAATCGAGGACTCAGTTTCTTGGATCTAAGTGCTTTGCCAATTCTAGTTGTAGGAGAAATTCTCAAAAATACATGTTCTCCTTCTTGAAATTCTAGAGGTTTTCTTCTCTTATCAGCATAACTTTTTTTCCTCCTTTGTGTAGTAAGCAATTTATCCCTAATGAATTTTATTTTCTCTGAAGTTTGTTGCACTGTGTCTAGTCCTATAAATTTTTCTCTCCTACTTCATACCAACATAGTGGTGATCTACACTTTCTACCATATAGAGCTTCATAAGGTGTCATTCTAATACTGGAATAGTGATTGTTATTGTATATATATATTGCACAAGTCATTATACAAATATACATATTAGTGTATAATAATTACATAATATATCTCTAAGTCATCATATATACATTCAAAATACAACAATTTCTAAAACAAAACGAGTTGCACTACTCTTTGTCTCCATCCTTCATCTTTTAGTTCTTGATTCATTTCTTGGAATTATTATGGAAATATAGACAAAAGGAGTGAGAATTCTAAATTCTCAGTAATACTGACACATATGGTGTCATTATAGTAATTCTAGCTGTTTCGAGTAAAATTTCATTTCAAAACTCAAGTTATCCATATAATAGAAAGGTGGCCAAATCAAGTCCTTTCTCTTCCCAAAACAGAATTCCAATTATTAATAATACCAAAAATAATAAGTTTTTGTTACCAGAGATCATAAATCATATTCACAATTCAATGACAAAATTCTCATTACAACTTTGTGATCTTTCCATGATAACTTTGTTATAATACATCGTTCAAATACAATTTCATTTCAGTGTTCATTTAAATATTTACTTATTCCCATAGAACCCATATCATTGTACCATAATAGGTAAGAGCCACCTCATATAGCTTGGGTTCTATATACTCATGGTAAGGAGTAAATTAGGGCCTCATTCTACCACTTAAAAGGGTAATAGTATGCTTTCAAGTTAGTTCACTTCAATCTATTTATGATAATATATTTCTTTGCCATTACAGAACTATCTCGAGTACCCTTAAATTTGTGAGAGAAACATAGGCAAATGAGGAAACTTAATGAGGAATTTCAAGAATATAGGATCCCCTTCCCCACGGAGGATCATCTCCATAATTCTAATAGGATTTTGAATACCCTTCCCCTAAATAGGATCATTTCTAAAATCCGTTAATGCTAAGTGAACTAATAGTTCAAAACAAAAAGGATACTCATGGGTGGGAATAGCATATCAGGACCATTTTCCTTCCCATTCAAGGACAAATACATAAGTCTCATATTCAAATCAAATTCAATTTATATGAGTACTGATCATTCAAATACAAATTCAAAATTCTATTCTAACTCAGCCTTAATAAATAAGAGAAAAATCTCAATTCTTATTCATATCCAACTCAACTTTGTAATACAAGGGAGTAATATAAATTCTAAGCACAATAATTATATAGTGTTATTCATTCTTCACATTTCATATGTATACATATTCTAATTTCACAAGCAAAAGAAATCCATAAGGATGTCAACTTTCACAAATGAAATAAATATACATCTCATTGCAACACTTTATAAATGCATAAAAGTTATTTTCATAGGTAACTAATGCACAAAATTCTCCTTCTTAGGTTAAATCACTTATTTTAGTGAAAACCTTTGAAAACTCATCAATTAATGCTCTTTGTGCAACAACCCGAATTTCGTTTTTTCTGAATAAATATCAATTTTATGATTTTTTTGATTTTTTTGATTTTTGAGAATTTTTTTGAAATTGTAATTATTTTAATATTATTTCAGGCTATATGTGGGCTTGGGGCGGGCCTGAAAAAATAAAAAAATTTTAAGACTGAAAAATTTTGGATTGTTGATTCGAGGCCGAGGGAGCTTACTAAACCTGAAACCGGAAATAGTTTATGAAATTTTCTTTTACAGTAAATTTGTGTTGTTTTATTATCCATTGGATAATAGATACTGACTTTTCAAGTAGTAGCTATTATCCATTGGTTAAAGTATACCGAAAAATATCTTGTTTGCACCAATAAAAAGAAAACTTAATGGCTAAGCAAAGTAGTGGTCAAATATGATGGTTATGACAACTTTAGGAAGAACCAATGAGAAGTGGTCTCACATAGTGGCTTTGACCCCATCCTTAACAACCAATAGAAACCATGATGCTAGCCACCCAACCAATAAGAAGCAAGCTTATAGAAGAAGTTTAGCCACCCAACCAATAGGAAGGAAGCTTGGAGGCAAAGCTTTGACCCTTCTTAGGCAATGAAGCCCACGACCGAGGCCATTTTGGAGGCTATCCTACACTTAATTTCATTCACATCTTCATCTTTCTATTCTCTCAAGTAACCAAGAAAAGGTAAAGCCAAAACTCTCTCACTTTCTCTCTACCATAGCCTACGGCCAAGAGGCCAAATCCACACTTCCAAACCTCAATAATTCCAACCAACCTCACTTCTTGAATCCTTATACCATACTAAGACACTTTGTAGTTGTAACCAAGATAACTGCTTGATATGTGTCGCTAGGTGGAAGACCTAGACCAAGCGTGTGACATGAGGAACTGCAACTTTAGACCTTTTCGGTCCCAAAAAAGAGGAAACAGTAATGCTAATCGCTACTAGAAATAGCCTTATTCGAGACCACCTGGAAATCAGCAACAACGACCACAAGGTGGAAGTCTTAGTGGAAGTTCGAATAGAACTAGTCAAACTACGACGTTTACGCCAAGATGCATGAAGTGCAGGAAGGAGCACTACACGAGGGATTGCTCGATTAAAGGAATTATTTGCTTCAGATACGGGAAGGCTGGACATGTTTCTCGTGACTGCAATCAGACTAAGGCGAAGCCTTCAGTTAATGCTGCAAGAACTGCGAAACCGTAGGCAGAAGGTAGAGTTTACACCCTGAGTGGTGCGGAAGCCTCTCAATCCGAAGATCTCATATAAGGAGAAGGTCTCATAGAGGGTAATCTTTTAACTGTACTGTATGACTCTAGGGCAACCCATTCTTTTATTTCTTATGATTGTGTGAAAAGACTTAGTTTACCTGTGTCTTCTTTGCCTTTTGACTTGACTGTTTCAACTCCTACTGCTAAACCCGTTGTTACCACTAAAGTCTGTTTGGATTGTCCTTTGATTGTTGAAGGTCGAATCTTTGCTGTTGATTTGGTCTGTTTACCTCTTTCCCAGTTAGACATAATCTTAGGAATGGATTGGTTATCTTCTAACCATGTCCTATTAGATTGTTCCAGTAAAACCATAGTTTTCCCTTTGGATGAGAATTTTAGATTTCTGACAGTCAACCAAGTAAAAGCTTTCTTGAAAGAAGGAGCTCAGGGATACATGCTATTGTCTTCTTTAAAAGTTGAGAATGAGGCAAATGTCAACACAATTTCAGTAGTCAAAAAGTTTCCCGAAGTCTTTCTTGAAGATGTACCTGATTTACCGCCGGAGCGAGAGATCGAGTTTGCCATTGACCTTGTGCCTGGAGCTGGTCCTATTTCTATGGCGCCCTATAGAATGTCACTAGCAGAGCTAGTTGAACTCAAGAAGCAATTGGAGGAACTTTTGAAGAAGCAATTTGTTAGACCTAGCGTTTCACCTTGGGGAGCACCGGTACTGCTAGTCAAGAAGAAGGATAGTACTTCACGATTGTGTGTGGACTATTGCCAGTTGAATAAAGTCACAATCAAGAATAAATATCCACTTCCAAGGATAGATGACTTGATCGATCAATTGAAGGGAGCAGCTATGTTTTCTAAGATTGATTTGCGATCGGGTTACCATTAGATCAGAGTAAAGGTGGAAGACATTACCAAAACAACATTTCATACTCGTTATGGACACTACGAGTACTTGGTGATGTCATTGGTGCGACAAATGTACTTGTTATATTCATGGACTATATGAACAGAATCTTTTGTCCTTATTTAGATAGGTTTATTGTTGTCTTCATTGATGATATCCTGATCTACTCTCAAAATTAGGAGGATCATGTTGAACACCTCAGCTTAGTTCTTCAGATTCTGAAGGAGAAAAATTTGTATGTCAAGCTATCCAAATGTGAATTTTGGCTGGATGAGGTCAAGTTTTTATGCCATGTGATCTCAAAGGAAGGAATTGCTGTAGACCCATCAAAGGTAGAAGCTGTTTTGCAATGGGAAAGGCCAAAGACGGTGATGAAAATTCGAAGCTTTCTCGAATTAGCTGGATATTACTGGAGGTTCATTGAAGGATTCTCTAAGATAGCTGGACCTCTCACTCAACTCACGAGGAAGAATCAAGCC
Organism: Ormosia emarginata; assembly: GCA_029884605.1. Taxonomy (NCBI): domain Eukaryota; kingdom Viridiplantae; phylum Streptophyta; class Magnoliopsida; order Fabales; family Fabaceae; genus Ormosia; species Ormosia emarginata. The sequence goes on from JAQQTP010000079.1 coordinate 20,433,505, forward strand.
TTTGAGTGGATGGATGCTTGCGAGGAAAGTTTTTAAGAAATAAAAAGGAGACTAACTACTTCACTAGTGTTAGTTCTACCTGACCCAAGTGAACCATTCGAAGTGTATTGTGATGCTTCATACCAAGGATTGCAGTGTATGCTTATACAAAGCAGAAAAGTGGTAGCTTATGCTTTGAGACAATTGCGAATGCATGAGAAAAACTACCCAACACATGACTTGGAATTAGCTACTTTTGTTTTTGCTTTGAAGATATAGAGACATTATCTTTATGGAGCAACGATCAACATCTTCAACAACCACAAGAGCTTAAAGTATTTGTATGATAAGAAAGAGTTGAATATGAGACAACAAAAGTGGTTGGAATTCCTAAAAGATTATAATTTTCAACTTCAATACCACCCTGGAAAGGCAAATATTGTGGCTGATGCCTTAAGTAGGAAACGATCATCGTTTCTGCTATGATGATCAGAAAAAAGGATTTGATAGAACAATTCAGAGATGTATGGTCTTTTGTGGAGTTGACACCTGGAAAAATTTGCATGAACATGGTCATTATTTCAAATAACTTAATGGAAGATATTAGAGAGAAATAGAAAGTTAACAAGTTCTTACAAGAAGAAAGGGAGCTGATAAGCAAGGCGATGCAACAACCTTAGAAGAAGGAAATGATGGAATTTTGAGATTCGGAGGTAGAGTATGCGTGCCTAAGGATTAAGAACTCAGGAAGTACATTCTTGAACATGCTCACACGAGTCAGTTGAGTATGCACCAAGGAATAACCAAGATGTATCAAGATTTGAAGAAACTATTTTGGTGGCATGGAATGAAGAAAGATATTGTCAGGTATGTATCTTCCTGTTTGGTTTGCTAGAAAGCGAAGATTGAACATCAAAGGCCATCAGGAATACTACAACCCTTAGCTATTCCTGAATGGAAGTGGGATAGTATTGCCAAGGACTAAGAAGGGTCATGATTCAATATGGGTAATTATGGATCGACTCACGATGACAACACATTTTTTGCCGATCAACATAAGGTATTGATTGGAGAAGTTGACTCAGTTGTATATCGGTGAAATTGTCAGACTGCATGGTGTGCCTGCTAGCATCATATCTGATATAGATCCAAGATTTACATCAAAATTTTGGCAAAGTCTTCAAGAAGCAATGGGAACAAAGCTACGTTTGAGTTTTGCATATCATCCTCAAACCGATGGTCAATCCGAGAGGACGATTCAATCGTTGGAAGATTTGCTTAGAGGTTGTGCTTTGGAACAAACTGGAAGTTGGGATGAAGTCTTACCATTGATAGAGTTCACCTACAACAACAGTTATCATTCAAGCATAGGGATAGTGCCCTATGAGGCTCTATATGGACGAAGGTGCAGAACACCTTTATGTTGGTACTAGGATGGTGAGTGACTTACTATTGGACCTGATCTCATACAACAAATGACTGAGAAAGTCAAGATGATTCAGGAAAAGATGAGGATGATTTAAAGTCGACAAAAGAGCTATGCGGACAAAAGGAGAAAACCTCTTGAATTTGAGGAAAGAGAGCATGTGTTTCTGAAAGTCACACCTACGACTGGGGTCAGTTGAGTTCTTAAGTCTAGAAAGCTTACTCCTAAATTCCTTGGACCTTACCAAATTCTTCGTCGGATAGGTCTAGTTGCTTATCAAATAGGCTTACCACATTTTCTTTCAAATCTCCATAATGTCTTTCATGTGTCACAACTTCGAAAATATATTCCTAGCCCTGATCATGTCATAGCACCTGTTACGGTGCAATTAAAAGAAAACTTAACTTATGAGACGTCACCTGTAAGGATTGGGGATTGGAAGGTGATGCAACTCGGAAGGAAAGACATCCTATTGGTAAAAGTAATCTGGAATGAAACAACCATAGATGCGACGTAGTAGCTGGAGGACAAGATGAAGGAGCAATACCCGCAATGATTCTAAGGTATAAAAAAAATTTCGAGGACAAAATTTCTATTTGAAGGGGAGAGTTGTAACACTCTAAAATTTATTTATTTTATTATAGATAGCCATTTTATAATATTTGTGATTTTTTGTGAATTTTTCTGGATTTCTATGAGAACGTGAAATATTTTAATATTATTTCTCGTTTTACGTATAAATTGAGCAGAGCCGGGGAATTGAGATATTTTTCCCGAGAACCTTGATCTGTGGAAATGTCAATGGGAGATCTTACTAAACCCGAGGTTGGACATGGTTTACGAGGTTTCATATTTTTCGAGAATTTTATCCGATAAAATAAATCGTTGTGTAATTTTTATCCGCTAGACAGTTAATACTGACTTCTGTCAACTATAACCATTATCCATTGGATAATAACATGTATTAGAAATCCTATCAAATTATTCTAATGTAATCCACTTTATGTTTAATCAAATCCACTTTAATTCCAAAATACTATATTTTAATCAAGCTTCTCATGGAAGCTTGGTCCACTAATGACCAAATTACCCTAAGCTTGTAGGAGAAGCCACTCACCTCTCTTTCTCTCTCTCATTGTTGTGGCTAGGATCCTTGGGGGGGAGCAAAATTTGCTTCCCACACTTAACACTCCTCACCCAAAATTTCACTCATTTCTACTATCACTTTCTCTCTGTTCAACTTTCATTTCCATTTTCTCCAACTTCTCTCTTCTTCTCCTTCATCCTCTCCACGGTTTTGCAGCCCCCATTGGTGACCATTTTCATTTCCTTACTTCACCATCACCATTTCTACATTCCTCTCATCATTCTAAAGCTTTTATCTTTGAAGATTTTCTCTTAAATCCATCATCTTCTTCCAAGAACAAAGCTTGAAGCTTTGAGGTAAAGCTTCTATTTTTCTTTCTTTTTCTCTTTATTTTTGTGACCCTTGGTCATGTTGGTGACCAAGGATTCATCCTTCTCTAAGCTTGGATATTGATTCTTTGTGTTTGGTTTTCTAGGGTTTTTGGAGAGCCAAAACTGAACCACCAAGAGCAAGCAAGGAGGTGATTTTCATGTTCTTCCTTTAGGTAAGAGGGAGATTTACTCACTTTAACCATTATTGGTGGTGAGAAGACCTTTGTGTGGTTGTTGATGGAGAAATCCATAATGGATGCTCACTTTGTTTGATTGTTTTTTATATTTTGTGTGTTCTTGATTGAGACTAGAGTTTGGTTGTTATAAATGCCTTGATAATAATGGATTAGATGAATGGAAATTTTAGGGTTTCCTATTACTTTATGGAGGTCATGGTTTTGACTAAATTTTTAGAGATTTGAATTTGATTTTTGTACAAAATGAAGCTTATGTGATTAGGTATTAAAATGATTAATGTATGAAATGAAAAAAAAAATGGAACCTTGAGGTCTTAGGGAGGCTCACAGCCTCTAAGGAATTTTTGTAATCCAAGTGGAGCTTTTGTGCATCCTTGGGAATTAAACAATTTGGACATAAGTAATTTATAATGTGATGGAAGAAATTGATTGAGTAATGGCTCTTGAGAGGCCACGGTTTTTAAGGGGTTCTTTGACCCAAAATTCACATAATTGATCAAGACTTAGGAAATTGGGAATGTTGATATTAAGAATTTATTTTATCAAATTATAAGTCCATGTGTGGGACTAAGTACTTGTTGATGTGTACTTGACTAAATTGAGGCATGAAGCTATTGATGATTGATTATATGCCATTGTGATATGTTCTGCGAGAAATACATATTGTTAATGAATATGCGTTGTGTTATGAGGAACATACAATTGATGAACATACATGATGTAAATTGAGTCGTCATGTATATGTTTTGTCAGTTGGACTTTGTTGGAAATACGATGTATGTCTAGGAGATTGAATTACACCTTAGTGCGGGTGTGAGTAGACTAAGTATAGGTTATAGTGGTTGACCTTGGGGGCATCGGGGTGCGGCTGTCTCACAATAAACGGTGGTAGCTCCACTGGGGCCGTGGGATAGACCGATGCAGACACACCTACGATCCGGACCGAGACACTGTCCTATATCGCGATCAATTGTTGAGGTGCCATGTATAAGCCATGTTATGCAAAATATGATTTTTATGAGAAAAACACTTTATTTTAAGGCTAACGAGATACTGACATGACTCATTGATCATTCTCTCTGAAATGTTAATGTCTAGCTCCATGGAGTAGGATCTTTGGTACCATGTGCATTGTGCATTGTCAGTCTCATATTTCATTGAGCATGAGTACTTATGATTATTAAACTATCTGCTTTTGATATTGCAATAATTGTCTGATGGTTGAACTATTGATTGCTTGAGATGTCAATACTGTTTAACTTTCATAGCCTATTTTATTATTGCTTACGGTTGCCTTTCTCTTACTATTAACTTTATTATTACTGTTAATGAATACATGTGTTGAAATGCTATGTAGGCGCCCAGTGCTGTTCTGTTTTCTTGCTGCTATATTGGTATTGAATGTTGGGTGTCTCACCTCTTTTCTGTATATCTGTACTTCTGTTTTAAATTATGTGCTTCTGAGAAGACGTTCTCAAGGAAGAACAGAAGGTGCCTAATTTTCCTGGTTTTTAGCCTGATTACGATTAGTGCTATTTGAAGATGTCTTCACATCCAGGCTGATTTTTGGGTTACGCGAGGATGACCATTCATGGAGGTCCTGACTGTTGGCACATTAACTTGCACACGGACCAATGCATCTATCACGGGGAGCTGACTGTGTCTTTAGCTTGGGGTCGCTATGACCTACTTGTCTTTGATTTTACTGCTTTCGTTCACTTAGACTTTTACCTACCTGTTAGTGATTTGTGGGATGACCTTTATTACACCCCACGAGATGATTCATTTCTCTCCACTGCTCGAGCTTCTGCTTGGAATTCGGTAGCCCCAATGGTGATTTCATCGGATGAGGAGGACCTTGAGGAGGATCCTACTACAATTCCTTCTCATCAGTCTTAGGGGCTGATACTATCGGTGGCTACTGATGGCTATCCATATTTCTTTTTGGAAAGCCTAACGTTTTGCTATTATGATGGGTTGTATATGTTGTAAACATCTTGGGGGTGGGTAAAGCTTTTTGCTTTTTGTACACATGTTGATGTAATTAAAACAGGCTTGATGCTATTATATATATATATTGTGAATGTATGATCTCTTTTCATATTAATTTATGCCGTATTATATTTATTATTCATTTTAACAAATAAAAATAGTAAGTAATAACATACGTACATTTTCAATACCCAATTTATGAGCATTTACAATTGAAGAAGTTTAATTATATACTAAGTAAACCGGGTCTTAATTTAATCAATATAATTTATATTTTCTGCATTTTTGTTTCACTTTACTATGGTGTGACGTTCCTTCTTCTCCTGAAAAAAAGGGACGTTGCATGCAGGATTTCCCCGCCTAGGCATGGGTTGATCAACTTTCAGCCCAGCAAGACAGAGAACACCATGCCTAGGCGTGGTAAAACCAAGCCTAGGCGTGAGACAAGGCAACATCCAGACAGCTTGTATTGTTTGTTTCATAACTTGAGATGTAGATATCAGAATCACTTAGTCTAGTGCCATTTGAAAGCTAAGACATAACGCTTCATGTGATAAAAATTTTAGAATTATTGAGCAAGCCAATCAATACGAGTTTCTATTTGAATCCAAGGTAGACTCTGTAGAAAAAGGCATTTTGGCAGCCAGTAAACCATATTGTAATATTTCTTTCTTTGATGTTGTATTGACATGAGACCAGTGGCATTTTAAAGCTAAGATGTAAGGATTCTTTCCTGTAAAATTTCAGAATTTCACCACTTGTGGTTTGTTCCTAGTTTCATTTTAAAGTCAGGACAAAATCGGGTAAATCAGTGAATGCCTTGTTTTGGCCTCTGTAAAATGTCGCATAACTTTGGCTACACTTAGCCCGATGTGACGAGGTTTATGGCATTTGAAAGATATGAGAGAAAACTATATGCTCATAGAATTTCAGAAATTTACAAGTTCTGATGCACATTTGGTGTAATCTTGAAAATCAACCATTTTAGGCAAGATTTGAGATATTTTAGGGATGATTAGAGCCTTATGAACTCTATTAGCTCCTTTAATAGTTAAAGTTGAGCTAAATAAATAAGTTTTCCAATAAATACTCTATTCTCTGATTAAGTTAGTATTGAGTGAAGTGTTTAGTAAGAGTGGTTCCTTTATTTGTCAAAGTTGAACTAAGTAAGTGGCTCCTCTATGGATTGAACCAAGTAAGTGGCTCCCCTATGGGTTGAACCCTAGTAATTTGGCTCCCTTATGCAATAAGGTTGATCCTTAGTAAATTGGCTCCCTTATGCAATAAGATTGAACCCTACTAATTTGGCTCTTTTATGCAATAAGGTTGATCGCTAGTAATTTGGCTCCCTTATGTAATAAGGTTGAACCATTGTAATTTGGCTCCCTTATGCAATAAGGTTAAACCCTGGTAAATCAGATCCCTTATGCAATAAGGTTGAATCCTAGTAATTTGGCTCCCTTATGCAAGTGAGGTTGAGCCATAGCAATGGATTCCTTATGTAATGAGGTTGATTCATAGAGAAATGGAACCCTTATACAATAAGGTTAATCTATAGAAACAAAGTATATCTTACACTAGGCTATGGATGAGAAATCCTATGCCAGGCTATGGATTAGTATATCCTATGCTAGGTTGTAGATGAGAAATCCTATATCAGGTTGTGGATCAGTATATCCTATGCTAGACTATGAATGAACATATCCTAGGTCAGGCTAAGGATAAGTAGCCTTAATGCCAAATGAAGGAATACAATTCCTAAGTATAATTAAGTTACATATACAAGTTTTAATTTTGAAATATATCCTTGTATATATAGTTTTAATACCATGAGATATATATTTTTACTGAGAATTTTATATTCTCACCCCGTGATGTTTCATGGTTAGCTTATCAAGACCCTATAAGAGGGTAAGAAGATGAAGATAACAGAAGATTTAGAAGAGTTTAGTTTTATGTTTTTAATTCAAAGCTTATGTATTAATTTATATTTGCTTTGAAAATGTAAAAGTTGTATATATAAAGTTTATATGTGTAACTTTAGTTATGACTCTCCATAATTACTTGTTTTAAATTTTATGGATTAGTTGATGTTTAAGTTAGAAGTAGCAAGACTAATACTGTTTATCCAGGTATATGTCATATATACTAGGGTACATATATTAGGCTATTACATGGACGATAACAAAGGAAGGATCATTGGAGTTAGAAAAGTTAGTAAGAATACCTCTACTTCAATTAATAATGTCTTGTATGTAGAAGGACTCAAACATAACTTGCTAAGCATAAGTCAATTGTGTGACAAGGGAAATAGAGTCATCTTTGACTCTAATTGTTACATAATTGAAGGTAAGGATGATATGCAAGTTAAGTTTATTGGTCATAGAATTGATAACATATATGTGATTAACCTTAATAACGTTACCTCTCAAAATGCAAGATGTCTTATAAGTAAAAAGAGTGATTCATGGCTATGGCATAGGAGAATTACCCACATTCATATGGATAACCTAAACAAACTAATTTCTAAAGATTTAGTAATTAGTCTTCCAAAGATCAAATTTGAGAAGAATAAATTTTGTGATGCATGTCAAAAAGGCAAACAAGTAAAAGTTTCTTTCAAAGCTAAAAATGTTGTTTTTTCTGCTAGACCTTTACAACTTTTACACATGGATCTTTTTGGACCATCAAGAACTATAAGCTTTGGGGCTAACTACTATGCTTTTGTAATTGTGGATGATTACTCTAGATATACATGGACTCTATTCCTTGTTCATAAGAATGATGCCTGATAAATCAGTTTTGAGGCATTCATTATTGCTTTATATTTGGCCTAATTAGATGCTAATTGTATCCAATATTATTTTTTTGGGTGAGTTTTAGATGATTTGGCCTCATTGAGTTTAGTTGTAAAAACTTCACTAATTTTCAGAATTTAGCTCATTTTGACCTTTCTATCTCATATAGGCCATATCTTGGACTACAAATATCACATTTGGATGATCTTGGTGTCCCCTGAAAGCTGAGAGCCTGAGACAAAGATATACAATTTCATGTCTAATGCAATTTTTCTATTTCAGCTGGATTCAAGGCGAAATTGAGCCTCAAAATTAGGACGCTGTTGTTGTCACAAAGCTTGGACCTTCCTTCACTAATTGGGCTTAACTCTCTCAATTTAAGCCCAAATAAGGCAAATTATATGTCTATGAAAATCTTATTTAGAGGGATACAATTTGGGCTAGGCATAGATTAGGAATTACAGAAGAATTGTCAGTTACAAATAGGTGAATGCAAAATACAAAAAATACTTTTGGAATTACTTTGTTTAGTTTTACAGGATTAAAGAAAAAGTCCTTTTCTATCTTTTTGTTTTCTCTGTTCTCTCTTCTCTTAGGGTTCTGCACTTTTCTTGAAGTTTTTTTTCCAATGGTGATGGCCATGGAAGGCTAAAGATCTAATCGATCCAAGGAATTCAATGATTGTGGTTAGAGTTTTGAGTTATTTTGTTTAATTGTGATTTCTGTTTGTGTTCTCTTCTCTTCTCCTTCTTTAATTGTGATTTGTCTTTGCAATATGATTATGTTGATCTAGATCTAGATTTGATTGAATATAGATTATGTTTTCGAAATTAAAGATAGAATTAGGATTGATTAATCTAAATCTAATGGAGAATAGATCATCGATTGGTAATCTATGTTAATTCGAAATTGTGCCTAAATCAATTTTAATCAAGAATTACGATTGTGATTCTATTTTAGTTGATCAAATTCTATGTGATTATCTAGTTGAATTTGAATTAACAGAGGCGTTTACATATAGAATTCTATTCTCTTTGAACTATGATTAACTCTGCCACTTGAATTGAAGGACTTGGATTGGTGTTTCCATAATTGAATTTTCTTTTAATTTCTGTCTGAATTTGTATTCGGCTACTTGATGAACAAAACCCCATACCTATTGACAACTTGTAATTTGTTTGAGAAATCCGAATTGGTCCTGTTGGGAATTGCGGATCAAAATATCTCGCAGCGGAATAATAGAATTCCTTCACAGGATCCATGCGAAAAGTTCATAATCCGAGTTTTAAAAGTTTACCTCTTGAAGCGTGATGAACGCAAGCGAGGTGAATCACCAACACCGTAATAGCGACGATGTTTCTGCAGTATCCACGTGAACAGACTTGCAAAAAGGCGTCACGCCTCTGTTTCGCAGTGCTAGCTATGAATAGAAGAGAAGAACATTTTACTATCTCTCACTCACTTTCTTAGGTGCGGCTAGGGTTATAATGTAACGTATGTTGCAGCCCCCTTGGCAGTACTATTTATAATAGTGGCTGCCTTAAGTGAGTGTGAGTAGTAGCAAGGTAAGCTGTGTAACCCTAAACTCATCTATCATGAGTTAGGCCCACAATTGAATCTGAGTCCAACTTGGATCCTTATTGCTCTAATTTAGTCTGTTCCAAGTGTGCGACCCTGCAGGTTCTCATGACGTTGGTAGTAACATTAAAATTTCATTTTAATATTACAAACAGTGAGCAGTATCTAGTAACACATCACTGCTACCCAAGTAATGAGAATGTCAGTGATTTGACATAACCTATCCATGACCAATGTTTCCGTGTAGTTTAGTCCCTTTGTCTAAATATCTAGATTGAACACAAGGTATGGAACGTGTCACCCTTGTTTAGTTCAATCTTCAGTTTCCTGATTCCCGAGTAGATATAGTAATAACAAATGAGATCAATATCTCATATTGACTCATTAGAGCATGACCATGCATTTCGTAGTCTCACTCAATCAGGGGGCCTGAAGATATCACTCATATTATGTAGGAGGGACAAATCCCATCTAGGTTACTCACATCCCTCCACATGTATCATAGTATGTCTAATAACCAACTTTATAATCATCTTGTTACAGATGACACACAACTCCTCATGTAGGAATCATAGTGATTTCAGGTCAAAGGACCACATACACCATTATCACTATGAGAATTGCTTATGACACTCACGTAACAATCCACATAGCGTTCTCATGGCGGGTCTGTCCAATACATCATTACTCTAATATGTATCGATGTGTAGACTTGATATCTCATATCCATGACCCATGAGATGTGGTCATCAGTCTACGCACATACTAGTCTCAATGCATTATTGTTGTCCTAATTAACAATAATACTTGACTAGGGACATTTAAGAATAATATTTTATCCAATAGGATCTCACGATCAAGTCATCCACTTGATGTCCTATGGTATCAAACTTACTATTCTAAGGACTTTATTATGTCTACCAAAAAAGAACACAATAAATGAAATGCCTCATATATCAAAAATAGCATAATATAATGTATGTAAATATAAACAAATTGTATTGGCCACTAGGGCATACACCAACAATCTTCCACTTGCACTAGAGCCAATCAGGCATATTTCTAATGCCTAAAGACCTAGTGTGACCCTCATGTTTCTGCTGTGCAAGAGGCTTCGTCAGTGGATCAGCAATGTTATCATCTGTTGGTACTCTGCATATCTTCACATCTCCTCTATCGATGATTTCTCGAATGAGATGGAAGCGCCTAAGTATATGTTTGGATCGCTAGTGAGATCTTGGCTCCTTAGCTTGTGCAATGGCTCCATTATTATCACAATAGAGGTCCACTGGGTCCACAATGCTAGGAACTACACCAAGCTCAATAATGAACTTTCTAATCCAAACGGCCTCCTTTGCTGCATTGGAGGCAGTAATATACTTAACCTCTGTGGTAGAATCATCGACTGTCTCCTACTTTGAACTCTTCCAACTCACAGCCCCACCATTCAGGCAATAAACAAAACCCGATTGCGATTTGGAGTCGTCCTTATCGGTTTGGAAGCTAGCATCAGTGTAACCCTTTACAACTAGTTCCTCTTCAGCTCCATATACCAAGAACGAATCCTTAGTCCTTCTTAAGTACTTAAGGATGTTCTTGACAGCACTTCGGTGACTCTCACCGGGATCAGATTGGTACCTGCTTGTCATGCTCAAAGCATACAAGATATCTAGTCGAGTACATAACATAGCATATATGATAGATCCAATTGTAGATGCATATGGAATCTTACTCATGCGATCCCTCTCATCCTGGGTGGAAGGGGATTGAGCCTTAGATAGGCTTATACCATGCGACATAGGCAAGAGTCCTTTCTTGGATTCATGCATGTTAAATCATCTTAACACTTTGTCTATGTATGTACTCTGACTTAGGCCAAGCAATATCTGCGATCTATCTCTATAGATCCTTATACCTAATACATAGATGGCTTCGCCTAAGTCCTTCATAGAAAAGCACTTCCCTAACTAAGTCTTTACAGACTGTAGGGTGGGGATGTCATTTCCAATTAGTAGTATGTCATCTACATACAATACTAGAAAGACAACTGTGCTCCCACTAATCTTCTTGTAGACACAAGATTCTTCTTCATTTTGATGAAACCAAATTGTTTGATTGTATCATCAAAACAAAGATTCCAGCTTCTGGAAGCTTGTTTCAATCCATAAATAGATTGTTGCAACTTGCATACCTTTCTAGCATCTTGTGGAGTGGCAAAACCCTCAGGTTGTGTCATGTACACATCCTCGAGAAGAGTTCCATTAAGGAAAGCAGTTTTGACATCAATTTGTCAGATTTTATAATCATGGTATGCTGCAATAGCAAGCAAGATCCGAACGGATTTAAGCATCGCAACCGGGGAAAAAGTCTCATCATAGTCTACACCATGAATTTGCTTGAAACCTTTAGTCACCAATCGCGCCTTAAAGGTATGCACATTACCATCCATGTTGATTTTCTTCTTAAAAACCCACTTGCACCCAATAGGTTTTACCCCTTCAGGTGGGTCAACCAAGGTCCATACCTGGTTGGCATACATGGATTCCATTTCAGATCTCATGGCTTCAAGCCATTTTTCAGATTCTGGGCCAATAATGGCTTCCTGGTAAGTCACAGGCTCATCTTGATCCATGATCAATACGTCACCTTGCTCAGTCATAAGAAATCCATATCTCTCTAGTTGATGACGTATCCTGTTAGACCTACGCGGGTCTTGTGCTACTAGAGCAGATTATGGTTCCACAACGACTTGTGGAGGCAGCTCTATTTCCACCATTGGTTCGCTGCTACTTTGTGAACTTTGAATTTCTTCAAGTTCTACTTTCCTTCCACTGATTCCTTTGGAGATAAACTCCTTTTCCAGGAATACAGCAATCTGTGCGGCAAACACTTTGCCCTCGGTAAGATTATAGAAATAGTATCCCTTGGTTTCCTTGGGATACCCCACAAAGAAGCATTTATCTGATTTAGGGCCACGCTTATTAGAAACTTGACGTTTCACATAAGCTTCGTAACCCCAAATGTTCATGAAAGACATACTAGGCCGTCTCCCAGTCCATATCTCATATGGTGTCTGTTGAACCGTCTTAGATGGAACACGGTTAAGTGTGAAAGCTGCTGTTAACAGAGCATGTCCCCAGAAGGAGCCTGGAAGGTTTGTATGACTCATCATGGATCGGACCATGTCTAACAAAGTTCGGTTCCTCCTTTCAGAAACACCATTCCATTGTGGTGTTCCAGGAGGAGTGAGTTGAGATACTATCCCACACTCTTTCAGATGATCATCAAACTGTTGGCTTAAGTATTCACCTCCTCGATCTGATCGAAAGATTTTAATACTTTTGCCAAGTTAGTTTTGTACTTCATTCTTGAACTCTTTGAACTTTTTAAAGGATTTTGATCTGTGCTTCGTAAGATATACAAATCCATATCTACTGAAATCATCAGTAAATGTAATGAAATATTGAAAACCGCCTCTAGCTAGTGTGTTTAGTGGCCCACATACATCACTATGTATGAGGCCCAAAAGATCACTAGCCCTTTCACCTTGTCCAGTGAATGGGGCCTTAGTCATCTTTTCCAATAAACAAGATTCACATGTCTTATATGATTCGTAATCAAACGAGTCCAAGAATCCATCTTTATAGAGTTTGGAAATACATTTCTCATTTATATGGCCCAAACGACAATGCTAGAGATAAGTCGGGTTCATATCATTTGACTTGAACCTCTTTGTATTTACGTTATAAATGGGCGTTTCGAGATCAAGGACATAAAGTCCATTACTCAAATGTGCACTACCATAGAAAATATCATTAAAATAAAGAGAACAACTTTTGTTCTTAATTATAAAAGTAAAACCCTTCTTGTCTAAACAAGAAACAGAAATAATATTCCTGCTAATAGCAGGCACAAAATAACAATTATCCAATTCAATTACAAGCCCAGTTGGCAAAGCTAATAAATAAGTCCCTACGGCTAGTGCAGCAACCTTTGCTCTATTTCCCACTCGTAGGTTGACTTCGCCCTTAGTCAATGGTCTACTGCTCTTTAGATCTTGCACATTTACACAAATGTGAGATCCACATCCAGTATCTAATACCCATGATGCAGAAGTAGATAAATTGACTTCTATAACAAAAATACCTGAAGTGGAAGTCTCACTTCCCTTCTTCTTCTTGAGCTCCTCTAGGTACTTGGCATAGTTCCTCTTCCAATGTCCGGTCTGACCGCAGTGGAAGCATGTACCTTCCTTAGTCACTCTACCCACTGGTTTTAAGCCAGAAGTGCTAGGCTTGGACTTTTCCTTGCCCTTACCCTTCCACTTGTCCTGGGGCTTTTTCTGCTGTTTCTTGCCCTTATTCTTATGGACCATCATTATGGCCTTTCCTTTGCCTTTGTTTATGTTTTGCTCAGCAGTTCTCAACATGCTTAGCAGCTCTGGTAGTGATTTGTCAATTTCATTCATGTTGTAGTTCATGACAAATTGACTAAAACTTTCTGACAACGATTGCAAGACTAAGTCAGTGGCCAACTCTTGGCCTAAAGGAAAACCAAGTCTCTCTAGGTTTTCAATGTACCCAATTATCTTGAGTACATGAGCACTAACAGGGCTTCCTTCTACCAGTTTGCACTGAAACAGTGCTTTAGAGACCTCGAATCTCTTATGTCTAGCCTGCTCTTGATAGAGCTTTTTAAGGTGTACGATCATATCGTAGGCATCCATGTTCTCGTGTTGCTTTTGGAGCTCAGAGTTCATGGTAGCTAGCATTAGACATCCGACATCCAAGGCATCATCTTGATGCTTCTTATAAGCATCTCTTTCAGCTCTAGGGGCATTAGTAGCAGGTGGCTCAGGAATAGGCTGTTCTAAAACATACAACTTTTTCTCTTGCTTGAGGACAATCCTCAAGTTCCTGTACCAGTCTAGGAAATTTGTCCCAGACAACTTGTCCTTGTCAAGGATTGATTGCAATGATAAGTTACTTGATGTGTTTGTTGCCATGGTAATCTATCAATAGAAATATACAAAATATAAGTATCATGCCATAAACATATTTAACAAGGTCTTTAATTAAATATGTCTCCCACTATTTTATTCAAATCAATGACCCTCAACATTAACTCAGAAAATCCCATCGAAAGATTTCCTAGTGGGCCAAGATCCATATTTCACCTAGCTTTGAGTCAGCTTTGGCTGATCGCCCAAAATTCGGTTATTTAGGTAGGAAACTCTTTCCAATTACATCACATGCAACTCTTGGATAGTTGCGTGAATAACACTTATTCTAATCCATCTAATGGACTAAAGCCCAACTTCATGCCTCTAAGCCTTCAATCCTATTGAAATGGCCTAGTTAAGTCAGACCCAATGGTTGGCATTTGGATATTACTCTTATCCCATCGCATCTTACTAATATAGATAAAGGCACCCTGCTTTGGCAGACCTACGCTTAATCGATGTTAGTCTTGACGAGTGCCACGCATTGGAAGGCATCACATAATGACTTAATATTTTCTTTGAGGGAATTTTATTATTAAATCTCACCATTTATTAAACTTGTTTAACATACCATAAACATCATCCATGCATCTTATACATATAAAGCATATAATAAACGTGACATGGTTATGGCCTCTAAGAGAGTAGCATTAACTAATGCCAACTTCACCAAGCGTCTCCCACCAACGTCCTCACTTGATGCCGTCTCCTTGTCTCCACATGAAGATTACATTATAGAAACCTCTTTTACATTCGAGGGGAGTTAGATGAGAAGAGAATATACAATCAGAATGTAGAGAGAAAGGCACGACATGCAGGTCGTATTTAAAATAACCTAAATAGCATAAAATAAAGACTAAGGCCATAACCATGCACCATGCATCTCTAAGAATACATAAACACAAAGCAATAACACATTATTATTTTGTGAATTATAAAAAAAGTTTTGAATATTGCACTTTCGAATATCACACACCACGGAACGGGGTTCGGGGCAGCGCCTCGACGGGGATCCCTTCTGGTTACCACCACTGGTTACTTGAACAAAAATTCGAGTCGGACCCCTTCTGCCTCTATGACGGCTAGGGCAACAACACTTGAACCCTAAGGCTCGCAAACACATGAACGCTTCATGTGCCGCAGGGGTTCCTCACAGCCGCCATCACCTATTCAGAAATAGGGTTTCTAGAATGCGTGGAGACATGAACACTTCATGTCATGAGGAAGCTTCATAGCCGCTGCAAAACGGAAACAAGGTTTCCAAAACCTTGTGTCGCGTTGCTATGTATATCGTATTCATACAGAAAATATGCAAAAACAGAAAGCATTCAAAACGATTTTCATTCATACATATCATATATATATATATACCAGAAAAACGCAGAAACAGAAAGCTTTCAAAACAGTTTTCACGAAAACATATGAACATCTTCATGGTTTCAAAAAAACATGTTTCGTAAACAACAAATAAAACAGAACACGGTTTCATACATCATTATTTCGATTTCAAAAATAACACATAAAGATCATATCTTTTATGAAAAGAAAGTAACGAATCATGTTATCGCATATAACAAGAAAAGCAGAAAATCGAATCATGGTTTCGCAAGTGGCTCTGATACCACTATTGGGAATTACGGATCAAAATATCTCGCAGCGGAATAATAGAATTCCCTCACAGGATCTATGCGAAAAGTTCATAATCCGAGTTTTAAAAGTTTACCTCTTAAAGCGTGATGAACGCAAGCGAGGTGAATCACCAACACCGTAATAACGACGATGTTTCTGCGGTATCCACGTGAACATACTTGCAAAAAGGAGTCATGCCTCTGTTTCGCGGTGCTAGCTGCGAATAGAAGAGAAGAACCTTTCACTATCTCTCACTCACTTTCTTAGGTGCGGCTAGGGTTATAATGTAACGTATGTAGCAGCCCCCTTAGCAGTACTATTTACAATAGTGGCTGCCTTAAGTGAGTGTGAGCAGTAGCAAGGTAAGCTGTGCAACCTTAAACCCATCTATCATGAGTTACGCCCACAATTGAATCCGAGTCCAAGTTAGATCCTTATTGCTCCAATTTAGTCTGTTCTAAGTGTGCGACCCTGCAGGTTCTCATGACATTGGTAGTAACATTAAAATCTCATTTTAATATTACAAATAGTGAGCAGTATCTAGCAACACATCACTGCTACCCAAGTAATGAGAATGTCAGTGATTTTACATAACCTATCTGTGACCAATGTTTCTGTGTATTTTAGTCCCTTTGTCTAGATATCTAGATTGAACACAAGGCATGGAACGTGTCACCCTTGTTTAGTTCAATCTTCAGTTTCCTGATTCCCGAGTAGACATAGTAATAACAAATGAGATTAATATCTCATATTGACTCATTAGAGCATGGCCATGCATTTTGTAGTCTCACTCAATTAGGGGGCCCGAAGATATCACTCCTGTTATGTAGGAGGGACGAATCCCATCTAGGTCACTCACATCCCTCCACATGTATCGCAGTATGTCTAATAACCAACTTTATAATCATCTTGTTATAGATGACGTTTGATGGCATTAAAACACACAACTCCTCATGTAGGAATCGTAGTGATTTCAGGTCAAAGGACCACATATACCATTATCACTATGAGAATCGCTTATGACACTCACGTAACGATCCACGTAGCGTTCTCATGGTGGGTCTGTCCAATACATCATTACTCTAATATGTATCCATGTGTAGACTTGATATCTCATATCCATGACCCGTGAGATGTGGTCATCAGTCTACGCACATACTAGTCTCAATGCATTATTGTTGTCCTAATTAACAATAATACTTGACTAGGGACATTTAAGAATAGTGTTTTATCCAATAAGATCTCACGATCAAGTCATCCACTTGATGTCCTATGGTATCAAACTTACTATTCTAAGGACTTTATTATGTCTACCAAAAAAGAACACAATAAATGAAATACCTCATATATCAAAAATAGCATAATATAATGTATGTAAATACAAACAAAATGTATTAGCCACTAGGGCATACACCAACAATCTCCCACTTGCACTAGAGCTAATCAGTCATATTTCTAATGCCTAAAGACCTAGTGTGACCCTCGTGCTTCTGCTATGCAAGAGGCTTCGTCAGTGGATTAGCAATGTTATCATCTGTTGGTACTCTGCATATCTTTACATCTCCTTTATTATTACTGTGGATGAATATATATGCTATAATGCTATGTGGGCGTCCAGCGCCGTTTTGTTTTGCTTGCTGCCATTTTGGTAATGAAAGATGAGTGTTTCACCTCTTTCTGTATTTCGATATTCTTGTTTATTTATATACTTCTGAGAAGATGTTCGTGAGGAAGAAAAGGAAGCACCTGAGTTTTTGGATTTCTAGCTATATTATGACTAATGTTGGTTGAAGATGTCTTTGCGTCCGCACCGATTTTTGGGGTATGCTAGGATGACTTTTCATGGAGGACCTGATTGCTGGCACATTAACTTGAGCATGGACCATTGCATCTATCACAGGGAGCTGACTGTGTCTTTGGCATGGGGTCGCTATGACCTGCCTGTTTTTGACTTCACAATCTTTGTTCATTTAGAATTTTACCTGCCTGTTAGAGATTTGTGGGATGATCTTTATTACACCCCACAAAAGGACTCTTTCCTCTCTATTGCTTTGACTTCTGCTTGAAATTCGATCGCTCTGATGGCAATTTCATCGAATGAGGAGGAGCCAGCTACGGTCCCTTCTCGTCAGTCTTAGGGGCTGTTACTGTTGGTGGCTACTGATGGCTAACCGTTTATCTTTTTGGGAAGCTTGACGTTTTGCTGTATTTGATAAGTGTATATTTATATCATCTCGGATGGGTACATCTTTTACTTTTTGTATAACTCATGATGTAATTAAACAAGTTGTTGCTTATATATATATATATATATATATATATATATATATATTGTGTATGGATGTGTGGTTTATTTTTATGTCGGCTTTACTGCAACCATTTTAATTATTATCTCACTACGAAAGGAACCTCTAAATTTATTCTTTTGACACTAATTGTTAATAATCATAAAAAATATATGTAATGCCATTTAGAAAGGAACCTATACATCTATAAAATGAACCAGATCTATGAGGTTTAAAATAATTATTATTTTTCACAGTTTATTCTGTTTTATGCTTCAAATTATTATTATGGTATGACATTCCTTCTTCGTGAGACACAAGAAAAAAGGGCATTACACTGTCTTGGTATCAGAGTCCCAGTTTAAGTTTTCTTTTGGGTCTTATGATTTTGGACTGTCTTGTTTGTGCTGTATGATTCTCTATGCTTGGCATTCCGAAAGGATGCATCTAACTTTCTCTTTGTTTTGAATAGCTTAATCAGAAA
Source organism: Ormosia emarginata (assembly GCA_029884605.1). NCBI lineage: Eukaryota > Viridiplantae > Streptophyta > Magnoliopsida > Fabales > Fabaceae > Ormosia > Ormosia emarginata. The sequence goes on from JAQQTP010000079.1 coordinate 20,452,333, forward strand.
AGAGGCATGGCTCGTAGAGGAGATATGATTGCTGCAATAGAGGCAATTGAGAATATGGCTAAAGCTATGCCGCAACAAAACCAACAAATGGCTCAATAACAAGAGAGGACTGCACAACAACTTGAAGCTATGGCAGATGCCCAAAACTTAGCTAAATTTCGTCACACTAACCCTTCACAATTTAAAGGAGAATTTGATCTTGAGAAGGCTACTCTGTGGATCAAGGAACTGGAAAATATATTCACAGGCATGAACTATGCTAACGATAAGAAAGTGACTTATGCTGTGTTTATGCTGATTGGAGATGCAAAAGATTGGTGGACTGGAGAGCAGAGGTTATTGGAGGCTGAAAATCGAGCAATTAATTGGGAAGTGTTCAAAGAGAGATTCTTGAATAAATATTTCCCAGAAAGTGCTAGACATGCTAAGGAGATGGAGTTTCTAGGTTTACGATAAGGAAATATGATTGTAAGTGAGTATGCTGCTAAATTTGAGAGCTTATCTAAATTCTTAACCTACTTTCAACACCAACTGAACGAAGCATGGAAATGTCGAAAGTTCGAGGAAGGCCTAAGGCACGATGTGAAGAGAGCAATTATCACTCTGAAGATTAACCAATTTTCTGAGCTGCTTGATACGTGTCACCGGGTGGAAGACTTAGACTAGGCGCAAGACACAAGAAATCGTAACTTTGGACCTTTTCGGTCTCAAAGAAGAGGAAGCAGTAATACCAACCGCTACCAGAAGAAGCCTTATTCCAGACCACTTGGAAATCAACAACAAAGACCGCAAGGTGGAAGTCCTAGAGGAAATTTAGGTAGAACTGGTCAAACGATGGCATCTACGTTGAGATGTATGAAGTGCGGGAAGGATCACTACATGAGGGACTGCACTATTAAAGGAATTATCTGCTTCAGATATGGGAAACTGGGACATGTTTTGTTGTGACTGCAATCAACCTAAGGCAGAGCCTTCCGTTAATGCTGCTAGTACTGTTAAACCGCAGGCTGGAGGTATAGTTTACACCCTGAGCGGTGCTGAAGCCTCTAAATTCGAAGATCTTATACAAGGGGAAGGTCTCATAGAGGGTAATCTTTTAATTGTACTATATGACTCTGGTACAACTCATTCTTTTATTTCTTATGACTGTGTGAAAAGACTTAGTTTACCTGTGTCCTCTTTGCCTTTTGATTTGACTGTTTCAACCCTTATTGCTAAACCTGTTGTTACTACTAAAGTCTGTTTAGATTGTCCCTTGATTGTTGAAGGTCGAATCTTTTCTGTTGATTTGATTTGTTTGCCACTATCTCAATTAGATGTGATCTTAGGAATAAATTAGTTATCTATTAACCATGTCCTGTTAGATTGTTCTAGAAAAGCTATAATTTTTTCTTTGGATGAGAATTCTAGATTTTTGACGGCCAATTGAGTGAAAGCTTTCTTGAAAGAAGGAGCTCGGGGATACATGTTGCTGTCTTCTTTGAAAATCGAGAATGAGGTAGATGTGGACGCAATTCCAGTGGTTAAAGAGTTTCTTGAAGTCTTTCCTGAAGATGTACCTAGTTTACCATCGGAGCGAGAGATCGAGTTTGATATTGACTTAGTGCCTGGAGCTGGTCCTATTTCCATAGCGCCTTATAGAATGTCGCTAGCAGAGCTGGTTGAGCTCAAGAAGCAATTGGAAGAACTTTTGGAGAAACAATTTGTTAGACCTAGCGTATCACCTTGGGGAGCGCCAGTACTGCTAGTTAAAAAGAAGGATGGTACTTCACGATTATGTGTGGACTACCGTCAGCTGAATAAAGTCACAATCAAGAACAAGTATCCATTGCCGAGGATAGATGACCTAATGGATCAACTGAAAGGAGTGGCGATGTTTTCTAAGATCGATTTGCGATCGGGTTACCATCAGATCAGAGTAAAAGTGGAAGACATTCCTAAAACGACTTTTCATACTTGTTATGGACACTACGAGTACCTAGTGATGCCTTTTGGTGTGACTAATGCACCTATTATTTTCATGGATTATATGAATAGAATCTTCTGTCCTTATTTGGACAGATTCGTCGTTATCTTCATCAATGATATCTTGATTTATTCGCAAAATTAGGAAGATCATGCTGAACATCTCTGTATAGTTCTTCAGATTTTGAAGGAAAAAGAATTATACACCAAGTTATTGAAGTGTGAGTTTTGGTTGAACAAAGTTAAATTCTTAGGCCATGTGATTTCAAAGGAAGGAATTATTGTAGACCCATCGAAAGTGGAAGTTGCTATGCAATGGGAAAGGCCAAAGACGGTGACAGAAATTCGAAGCTTTGTCAGATTGGCTGGATATTACCTGAGATTCATTGAAGGATTCTCTAAGATTACCGAACCTCTCACTCAACTTACAAGAAAGAATCAAGCTTTTGAGTGGACAGATACTTACGAAGGAAGTTTTCAAGAGTTGAAAAGGAGACTAACTACTTCATCAGTGTTAGTTCTACCTGATCCAAGTGAACCATTCGAAGTGTACTGTGATGTTTCATATCAAGGATTGGGTTGTGTCCTTATGCAAGGCGAAAAAGTGGTGGCTTATGCTTCAAGACAATTGCGAGTGCATGAGAAGAACTACCCAATGCATGACTTGGAGTTAGTTGTTGTTGTATTTGCTTTGAAGATATGAAGACATTTTCTCTATGGAGCAACATTCAACGTCTTTAGTGATCACAAGAGCTTGAAGTATTTGTATGATCAAAAAGAGTTGAACATGAGACAACGAAGATGGTTAGAATTCCTAAAAGATTATGATTTCCAACTTCAGTATCACCCTGGAAAGGCCAATGTCATGGTCGATGCCTTAAGCCAGAAAACGATCAGCGTTTCTACAATGATGATCAGAGAAAAGGATTTGATAGAACAATTTAGAGACGTATGGTCGTTTGTGGAATTAATGTCAGGAAAAAACTCTATGAACATGGTCACAATCTCAAACGAGTTAATGGATGACATATGAGAAAAGCAGAAAGTTGACAAATTCTTGTAAGAGGAAAGAGAGCTGATGAAGCAAGGCAGTGTATCAACGTTAGAGGAAGGAAGCGATGGAATTTTAAGATTTCGAGGTAGAGTCTGTGTGCCTAAAGATCAAGAGCTTAGGAAGTATATTCTTGAACATGCTCACACAAGTAAGTTGAGTATGCACCCAGGAATGACCAAAATGTACCAAGATTTGAAGAAGTTATTTTGGTGGCATGGAATGAAAAGAGATATTGCTAGATGTGTATCTTCCTGTTTAGTTTGTTAGAAAACAAAGATTGAACATCAAAGACCATCTGGAATGTTACAACCCTTGACTATTCCTGAATGGAAATGGGATAGTATTACCATGGACTTTGTTATCGGATTGCCAAAGACCAGAAGATGATATGATTCGATATGGGTAATTGTGGATCAACTCACGAAGTTGGCACATTTATTGCCTATCAACATAAGGTATTCATTGGAGAAGTTGACTCAGTTGTACATCAGTGAAATTGTCAGACTACATATTGTGCCTACAAGAATCATTTCTGACAGAGATCCTAGATTTACATCAAAATTTTGGCAAAGTCTTCAAGAAGCAATAGGAACAAAGCTACGTTTGAGTTTTGCATATCATCCTCAAACCGATGGTCAATCCGAGAGGACGATTCGATCGTTGAAGATTTGCTTAGAGCTTGTGCTTTGGAATAAACTGAAAGTTAGGATGAAGTCTTACCGTTGATAGAGTTCACCTACAACAACAGTTATCATTCGAGTGTAGGGATGGTGCCCTATGAGGCTCTATATGGATGAAGGTGCAGAACACCTTTATGTTGGTACCAGGATGGTGAGCGACTTACTGTTGGACCTGATCTCATACAACAAATGACTGAGAAAGTCAAGATGATTCAGGAGAAGATGAGGATGACTCAAAGTCGACAAAAGAGCTATGCAGACAAAAGGAGCAAACCTCATGAATTTGAGGAAGGAGAGCATGTGTTCTTGAAAGTCACGCCTACGACTGGGGTCGGTCAGGTTCTTAAATATAGAAAACTTACTCCAAAATTCCTTGGACCTTATCAAATTCTTCGTCGGATAGGTCCAGTTGCTTATCAGATAGCTTTACCACCTTTTCTTTCAAATCTCCACAATGTTTTTCATGTGTCACAACTCCGAAAATACATTCCAAGCCCTGATCATGTCATAGCACCTGATTCAGTACAATTAAAGGAAAACTTGACTTATGAAACAACTCCTGTAAGGATTGAGGATAGGAGAATGAAGCAACTCAGAGGGAAAGACATTCCATTGGTGAAAGTGATTTGGAACGAGACAACCAGAGATGCGACGTGAGAACTGGAAGACAAGATGAAGGAACAATACCCACAATTATTCTAAGGTATGAAAATTTTGAGGACGAAATTCTTATTTGACGGGGAGAGTTGTAACACCCCAAAATTTATTTATTTCATTATAAATATTCATTTTACAATATTTGTGATTGTTGAGAATTTTTTTGAATTTTTCTGAGAATGTGGAATATTTTAATATTATTCCTCGTTTTACGTACAAATTGAGCAGAGCCGAGAAAATGAGATTTTATTTTCCGAGAACCTTGATCTGTAGAAACGTCGATGGGGGATCTTACTAAACCCAAGACTGGACACAATTCATGAGATTTCACATTTTTCGAGAACTTTTATCTGATAGAATGATAAATCATTGTGTAATTTTATCTACTGGACAATTAATACTGACTTCTGTCAACTGTAACAATTGTCCATTGGATAATAGCATGTATTAAAAATCCTATCACATTATCCTAATGTAATCCACTTTATGTCTAATCAAATCCACTTTAATTTAAATATATTGTATTATAATCAAAGCTTCTTTGAGAAGCTTTGACCACCAAAAGACTAGTATGCCCTTGGCTTGTTGGAGAAGCCTCTCCACCCCTCCCTCTCTCTCTTATTGCCGCGGCTTGTTGGTGTCCTTGGGGAAGCAATTTTTGCTTCCCATACTTAACACATTCACTCAAAAATATCATTTTCATATAACATTTTCTCTCTCTAATTTCATCTTCATTTTTCTCTCCACCCTCTCTCTTCTTCTTCTCCTTCACCCACAGTTTGCAGCCCCCATTAGTGATCACTTCTTCTCATTTTCCAACTTCATTAACACCATTTCTACACTCCTTCCATACTCCTCTACACTTCCTATTTGGAGAGTTTCTTCAAAATCCATCATTTCCTCTGCTGTCTTCCAAGACCAAGCTTCAAACTTTAAGGTAAAGTTTTTATTTTTTTTCTTTTCTTTCTCTTCAATTTCATGTCCTATGATTTCATTGGAGACCAAAGATCCTTCTTTTTCTAAGCTTGATGTTGATTCTTTTTTGTTTGAAATTTCTAGGGTTTTTGGACCCCAAAACCGAAACCACTAAGAAGCAACTAGGAGGCCATTTTCGTGTTCTTCCTTTAGGTAAGAGGGAGATTTACTCACTTCTACCATTATTGGTGGTGAGGAGACTTTGTGTGATGGTCGATGGAGAAATCCATATTTGAATGCTTACTTTGTTTGATAATTTTGCATGTTTATGTGTTCTTGATTAAGGTTGATGATTGAATAACGATTTTGAATGCATTGGAGGTGTTAGAATACTTGATAATATTAGGTTTACTAAATAGAAAATTGGTAAGTTTCCTACACTAAAGTGAGGCCATGGTTTTGGCCTTGGAATTTAAGGGATTGGATTGATTTTGGGTGAAATAAAATTTGAGTGGTTAGGCATCAAGTGACTAATGCATAATATAAAAAGAAATTGAACCTTGATGGCCTTGGGAGGCCACGGTTTTGGCTTGAAATTTCTAGGGTTGGAATTGAGTTATGAAAAATAAAACTTATGTAATTAATTATAAAAATGATTAAGGCATGAAATAGAAATTTTGACGGTTTTCTACTCTCTTAGGGAGGCCACGGTTTTGGCATAAATGATGAGTGTTTGAATTAAGTTGTATGTAACAAAACCTAAGTAATCAAATATTAGAAATTGATACTTATAATGGAAGTAATTGAGTTAATCATGGTCAATAGAGGCCACGATTTTGAGGGATTTATTAGCCCAAAAAATCTCATAATTGATCAAGACTGAGGACATTGAAAAATGTAGGATCCATAATATGGGAATTGTGGTGTGTGTTGAAAAATGTAGGATCCATAATATGAAAATTGTGGTGTGTGTTGAACAATATATATGTATATGTTGATATTGAAAATTAGTATATGTTATTGTGAGTCCCGATGTAGGACTAAGTATTTGATGAAATTATGACACGTTGATATTGAGAAATGAATATATGCCATTATGCTATGTTCCATGAGAAATGTTTTGTTAATGAATATGCATGTGATGCATTATTTATGAGGAACATATCATTGATACACATACATGATTGAAATTGAGTCATCATGCATATGTGTGGTCCGTTGGACTGTTTTGAGAAAGGCGATGTATGCCTAGGAGATTGAATAACACCTTTGTGCGGGTACGAGTAGACTACGCGTAGGGTCATAGTAGTTGACCCTGGGGGCGTCGGGGTGCAGGTGTCTCACAATAGACAATGGTAGCTCCACTGGGGCCGTGGGATAGATCGATGCAAACACACCGACGATCTGGACCGAGACGCTGTCCTATATTTTAATCAACTATTGAGGTGCCATGTATAAGCCGTATTGCGCAAATATTTTTATGAGATGAAGCACACTATTTTTAGGCTATTGAGATACTAGCATAACTCCTTGATCATTCTCTTTGAAATGTTAGTGTCTAGCTCCATGGAGTAGGAACTTGGTACCATACGCATTGTGAATTGTCAGTTTCATAATCCATCGAGCATGAGCATTTATAACTGTGAAAATATTTGTTCTTACTACTGTAATAATTATATGATCTTTAGACTGTTGACTGCTGGGGATATTACTACTATCTGCCGGTTATGGTAATTCTTATTATTATTCACTGTCGTTCTGCTTTTACTGTCAATTTTATTATTACTGTGGATGAATATATATGTTGTAATGCTATGTGGGCATCTAGCGCCGTTCTATTTTCTTGCTTCCATTTTGGTAATAAAAGATGAGTGTCTCACCTCTTTCCATATTTTGATATTCCTGTCTATTTATGTACTTTTGAGAAGATGTTTGTGAGGAAGAAAAGGAAACACCTAAATTTCTAGGTTTCTGGCCATATTATGACTAGTGCTGGTTGAAGATGTCTTCGCGTCTGCATCGATTTTGGGGTATGCTAGGATGACCTTTCATAGAGGACCCAATTGCTGGCACATTAACTTGAGCACGGACCGTTGTATCTATCACGGGGAGCTGACTGTGTCTTTGGCGTGGGGCAACTATGACCCGCCTATTTTTGACTTCATAACCTTTGTTCATTTAGAATTTTACCTGCCTTTCAGAGATTTGTGGGATGATCTTTATTACACCCCATAAGAGGACTCTTTATTACGGATAACCAATAAGTTTTTGGCGCCATTGTCGGGGATTGAGTTTAGATTTTGTGTTATTTCTTACATCTATTCATAAGTCTTATTTCAAGTTTTGTTTGTTTTGTGTTGCATTTTTTTTATATTTAGGTACTTGGCTCTTGTATGCGAAGAACTCAAGGTGTGTCTCAATTTCCTTACGATCCTGAGATCGAGAGGACATTTCATATATTGCTAAGAGAACAACAAGTACAAGTACAAGCACTAACTTTGGTTAACAAATCTGATATGGCAGAGGAAGCAAATGCTGAAAGACCCTTGAGGGAATATGCCACCCCAAATGCTAGAGAAATCTGATCTAGCATTAGAAGGCCAGTGGTACAAGCACAAACTTTTGAGATCAAGCCTGCAATTATTCAGATGGTTCAGAATAATATACAATTTGGAGATTTATCCCATGAAGATCCTAATGCTCATCTAGCCAACTTCATGGAGATATGTGATACTTTCAAGCATCACAAAATGACTGATGATGCAGCTCGCTTGAGGCTCTTCTTTTTTTCTTTGAAGGATAGGGCCAAGGCATGGCTTCATTCCTTATCGGAGCATTCCATCACTACTTGAGAAGAGTTGACTCAGAAGTTCTTGGGCCGATTCTTTCCTCCCATGAAGGCAATGAAGTATAGAAATGACATCTTGTCCTTCAGGCAATTTGAAGGAGAAACTTTATATGAAGAATGAGAGTGATTGAAAGATTTGCTAAGGAAGTGCCCCTACCATGGCATAGCAAAATAAATGTTGGTTCATACTTTCTACAATAGGTTGACAACCTTCATTCGTTCTATAATTGATGTAGCAGCTGGAGGGGCACTTAAGAGTAAGACTGTGGACGCAGCCAACAACCTTTTGGAAGAGATGTCTAATAATAATTATCAGTGGCCAGCAGAGAGAGTTGTTCCGAGGAGAGTGGCAGCTAGGATACATGAAGTTGATGCTCTCACATCACTTTTCTCTCATTGTGGGGACCGTCACTTTACTACAAATTGTACGGCTAGCTTGGAGAGTGTACAATATACTAGTCAAATCCGTCAACCAGGGCGGAGCCATCCTAATCTCTCATGGGGTGGAAATATTCAAGGCTCTTCCTTGTCTTATCAGCATAATTAAGCACCTCGTGCTCCTTCAGGTTTTCAACAACAGAGCCCCCTTCAAGCCCAAACTTCAACATTGACTTCAATTTTCAATTTAGAGAAGATGTTTACTCAGTTTATGACAAGTCAACAAGATTACATGACTAAAACTGATTCAACGCTAGCCTCTCATGATGCTTTGATGTAAAGTCAAACAGCTTCCTTGAGGAATCTTGAGACTCAAGTAGTCAACTTGCCCAAGCTCTAAACAATAGGCCCCTAGGAAGTTTTCCCAATGACACCATCAATAATCCTAAGGGTGCCCCTAATGAGCAGTGCAAGGCTATATCGTTGAGGAGTGAGAAGGAAATTGAAGGGAATCCCAAGACTAAACTTCTTGAAGAAGTTGAGGTAGCACAAGATGAAGTGGCTGTGAGCAAAGAGGTTGAGAAGAATGAGGAAATTGCAAAGGGAAAGGTTGAAGATATAAAGAAGAAGGACAAGCCTTATACACCACCTCTACCTTTCCCCAACCGGCTAGTTAAACAGAAGCTTGATGCTTAATTCAAAAAGTTCTTGGAGATTTTCAAGAAACTTCACATGAACATACCATTTCCTGAGGCTTTGGAACAAATGCCTAGTTATGTGAAGTTTATGCAGGACATTTTGTCCAAGAAGAGAAAATTGGGAGATTATGAGATCGTAGCTGTCACAGAGGAGTGTAGTACAATCTTGCAGAACAAGGTACCTTCCAAATTGAAAGACCTTGGGAGCTTCACCATTCTATGCACAATCGGGAGCCAGTTCTTTGGAAAAGCCCTGTGTGATCTAGGGGCAAGCATAAACTTGATGCCATTATCCATCTTTCAAAGGCTAGGTTTGGGGGAGGCGAAGCTGACTTCAGTTACCTTGTAACTAGCTGACCATTCTCTCACCTACCCTAAGGGAATCATAGAAGATGTCTTGGTCAAGGTGGACAAGCTTATCTTTCCAGCTGATTTCATCATCTTGGACATGGAGGAAGACCGCAATGTACCTTTGATTCTTGGGAGACCTTTCCTAGCCACCGGTAAGACTATGATTAATGTGCAAAAAGGTGAGCTCACTATATAAGTCAATGATGAAAAGATAACCTTTCATATTTACAAATCCATGAAATCTCCAACTGTTCATGAAGAATGCTCCTACATAGGTATGATTGATCTAGTAGTCAATGATGCATTTCATACTAGTTCTACTGATGATTCCCTTATTTTGGCTTTGACATCCATATGTGAGCACATAGAGAAGGATGATGTTATGGAATGTATTAAGCTACTTGAGTTTTCAGGAATCCAAGCTGTGAACCCTTGACTGCAAAGTCCAACCAGGACTATAAATAAGGAGCTTGTTAGGAGGCAACCTAACTTCTTAACCCTATCTCTTAGCTAGAATAATTTCATGCATGATTTAGAGTTTTCCTTTATAGTTTAATTGTGTTTTTGATAGCTTTAAAAAAAAAAAGGACCAATGGCTGCCTGAGAATATGCATTAAATTGATGAGTGTTCTAGGAGGCAGATTGAATTTTGTTTGTATGCCAGAAATTTGATTTGAGAATCTGATGATTGTGTGGATCATAGTTATGCCTCACTACTTGGGAAATCACATGTAAAATATTCAAATTTTGTGCTTACACTTATATTGTTATATTTGTGTATGAATGTAATTCCCTATTGCATATGTGGTAAATTTTGGAATATGAATGAAATGCATGATTGGAGAAATTTATGATTGACATGTGTAAAGTCTATTTGCATCTTAGATGCTTGTCTGATTCCCTTTCGAGGAGAAATCCTAGGCAATGCAGTTTTGAAGAAATGACTAGGGCAATTCTTTGGACTGATTGGGCCTTTCAAGCCAACCTTAACTGAATGAGTTCCTTAGTGCCCTTTTGAAGCCTAGTGTGCGTGTGTGGCCTAATTTTCCTTCTTAAAACATACACTATCCTTCCCCTTAAACCATACTTGTGAAAGAAAAATATATTTCCCTCATTACAGGTACCTTATTGAACACATGTTTGAGCAGTTCTGTTAGTTTGAGCCAAAGTGTTTTGCATGATGCTAAGAATCCAAGAATTTGTGGTTACCAACTTTCATTCAAAAATAGTGTAAAAAGAAAAAAGAAAGAAAGAAAAAGAAGAAAGAAAGAAAGTGAATAAGTGGGTTGTTGTGTAAACTGAAGCCCTTTTGCAATGAAAATGAGGATTTACATATGTTCTTGAAATAAAATAAAAAAGATGAGAAAATGGAATAAAGAAGGTTGATTCTTCAATTTGGTTTCCGTTTGTGCATCTACATGCTTGGCTTGATTCAATAGAAGTGGTTGATTATGTGTTTGATTTTTGAATTCAAATCCTTTCCCTTCTTCCTTAGCCACTACCCTTAGCCTCACATTATAAACTTAAAAGACCCTCATGATCTTTGATTCTGTCTTGCCTACATTGGTGGAGAAAGGGATGAAAGACATTCTTTTGAGAGTGCATGTGCATTTTATAAATTCATCCATCTTGCTCTTTATAATTAGGAAAAGGTCTTAAACACATGAGCTTGGGAAATCATTCATGCACAAAAATAACATTCAAGGGTAATCATGATTATTGGAATTTCTCTAGCATGTGTGGACCTTGTTGTGAGGTTGTGACGTGATTTCTGAGGGTATTAATGATAATTGGAAGCTGGATATGCCCTAATTCAATTTGCCCCATGTTTCTTGACCTTTGGATTGGGTTGTATCCTATTCCTGCTTGGATTAGTTTGCTCGAGGACTAGCAAAACTGTAGGTTTGGGGGTATGATAACTTCAGGAAATGAAGTTATTTCTCTTGAATTTGAATGAATATGAGCATGCTATCCTTAAGTTTTAATGGCCCAATGGTCCAATTCATACATGATTTTGATGATTTAAGCTTTGTATCTCAAATGTTTATGAATTGAATATTTGTTGGTTGTATTAAAGGAATTGAGTTGGATTATGGCTTGATGAATTTAAGCATTGTTTTGAAACAGATATTCAAGGTGGAAAGACTTTGGAAGGGATGAGGGAGCAGAGAGGAGCTCAAATGAAGAAAGATGCAAGAGAGAAGGAAAAGTTGTCAACCCACGCCTAGGCGTGGTCCTCTCAAGCTTTTAGACCAACTCAGGCAGAGACATCCACGCCTAGGCATAGGAAAGTCACGCCTAAGCATGACACTCTCAAATTTCCCAGATTATCAGATAGAGGCACCCACGCCTAGGCATGGAAAAGCCACACCTAGGTGTGGCCAGTAGAGGAAGGCACGTGCATCATAACCACGCCTAGGCGTGGAAAAGACACGCCTAGGCGTGGTTAAAACCTTGTTCCGCGATTTTGGCCCTTTTTATCTGATTTTGGAGAGCATTTTGGAGATCTTCTGTTTTTACAAAGCATGAAAACCCTAGAGCAAGTAGGAAGAGGAGGAACTCTTGGAAGATAGAAGTGATTCAAGTGAAGAAACAAGATCAAGGAGGAAGATCAAGCATTGGATTCTCACCATTCTTGTTCATTCTTTCCCTTTTCTCTCTTGATTTATAATTTGATGGGTTTCTTGAATTCTTTAGTTTACTATTCTTTTATGATGTGTAACTAAGCTCTAATCTAGGGGCTCTCTAGGATCTTGCTATGGATTTGATTATTTTGTAATTAGTTGAGTATCCTTTCAATGAAATTGGTTTTGTTTATCCATATCTATGTTTAATGCTTGTTATTGATTGGCCATCAATTGCATGATTTTAATATTCCAATTGAACTAAAAATAGGGTGTTGTGAATATGGATATGGTATGGTTAATATATGTTCAATTACATTCTATTGGTATGAATGTGTTGATTAACTAAGGGGATAGACACATACCTCTTGATCATGCATGGCAAGTGTTTGATAATTGGTCTCAATGAGTGATTCTTATGTTAACTCACATGGACACATAGTGGATTAGCTAGGTTTCACATGGGTAATTGTCCTAGACATAGACTCTTATCTATTGATGGTTATTAGCTTACAAATATCATTTCATTGATGGGTGCTTGTTAATTGCAATTATTCATTGAAGTAGCAAGTGAATAGGGACTCATAGGCTTTAATCATTCTCATCTTCTCTTGTGGAATTGGTGTTTTCTTATTTTGTTTCTTTTAAATTGTTATTTTAATTGCAATCTACTCTCATATTTCGATTGCTTGGTTAAGAATTTTGTGGATGTTGATTAAGTTCTAGCATTCTTCTAATTGTCAATCCCTTGGGACACGATACTCTACTCTCAAATATATATTACTTGTCAACCCGTGCGCTTGCGGATTTACAGATAACTAACATGCATTTTTGCTGATCATCCCACATATGCCTGTCCTACATTACAAGAGGGTGACACTGATGGTATACCACAGGCCTATGCAGCAAACATCTATAACACCATGCCTCAGCAGCAACAGTTGAGTTATGATTTGTCCTCCAACAGATATAACTCAGGCTGGAGGAATCATCCCAATCTGAGGTGGGGGAATAACTCTACACAACCTGCCTCTACTCAATTTAGGCAGTAGTAACAAATACCCTTCCAGTCCACTGCAGGATCCAGTAGACCATATCAGCCACCTTTCATTCAGCAGCAGAATATGTAGCAACCTAGTGCAGCACATCCTAAATCTGAGCCAACCTTGGAGGACTTGATGAAATAGAGGGCAGTGAATAACTTGCAGTTCTAGCAGAGGATAGAAGCTACCATGCAGAATTTAGAGAACCAGATTGGACAACTTGCTAGTTTGATGAATCAATTACGGTCACAAGATTCTGACAAGTTACCTGCAGAAACTGTGGTGAATCCTAGAAATGTGAGTGCCATCACTCTAAGATTTGGTACGATCATTGACGCACCAGATTGTAGGTTGCAACATGGTTTAGATAAAGAGACTAACGAGCAACAAGCCATACCAGAATTTTCATGTAGTAGCAAAATTAAGAAAATAGATTTTGTCCCCATTCCTAATGTAGTTAATGATGAGCAGGAGCAGTCCATCCCACTATCATTCCCTCAAAGGGTTGTGCAGATCAAGAAGACTTATGAGACTGACACAGATAGAGAGATCTTGGAGACATTTAGGAAGGTTAAGTAAACATTCCTCTCATTGAAGCAATCAAGTAAATTCTAAGATATGCCAAGTTTCTTAAAGACTTGTGCACTCACAGAAGGAGACTAAAGGGAAATAAGAAGATCAGTATGGAGTGAAATGTGTTCGCACTTATACAGCCTAAGATGCCCAAAAAATGCAAAGATCCAGGGATTTTTACTAATCCATGTACCATAGGCAATAACAAATTCGAAAATGCTATGTTAAATTTAGGTGCTTCAATTAATGTTATGCATATGTCTGTGTTTAACTCTCTTGCCCTTGGACCTTTGCAAAATACAGGTGTTATCATTCAGTTGGCAAATAGGAGTAATGCATACCCTGCTGGACTCATTAAGGATGTCTTTGTTAGAGTTAATGATTTGATTTTTCTTACAGATTTCTATATTTCGGATATGGATGGAGAATCTAAATCCAACAAGGCTCCCATCATTCTAGGCAGACCTTTCCTCAAAATTGCTAGAACCAAGATTGATGTCCACACAGGCACTCTTTCCATGGAGTTTAGAGATAGTGTGGTTAGATTTAACATTTTGGATGCCATAAAGCATCCCATGGAGGAGCATTCTGTTTTCCATATAGATTTGCTAGCTGATATAGTTGATGATAACCTGTCTGAGTTCTTTGTTGTTGATTTTCTATTTTTTTCTGATTTTGTTGATATTTATACATGTGCTACTTGTACTGAGTCTGAAATGTGCAATGTTTGTACTGAGATTGCATCTTATTTACATGGTGATTTTGATGCAGATTGTACAGGTTCTGAACAGTTAGATGGTGGTGCAGCTGCAAATTCAATGGAGTCAGAATGCAGTAGTTTGATCACAACAAGTACTTATAAATCTAATTTTGTTGGGTTGTAGGTTGTAAACACATTTCCTACCACCAGGATACTTCCATCTGTAGTGCTGCCACCTACGTTGGAGCTTAAGCCACTCCTACAACACCTTAAGTATGCATACTTAGAGGAGAATAAGAAGCTGCCAGTGAACATTTCTACTAACCTTGATGTTGAGCAGGAGGAGATGTTGCTGCAAATACCGAGGAAGCATAAGAGAGCTATCAGATGGACCTTGCCTGACATTCCTAGCATTAGTCCTTCCATGTGCATGCACAGGATACTACTTGAGGATGGAGCTAAGCCAGTGAGACAACCACAAAGGTGACTCAACCCTTTGATCTTGGATGTGGTAAAAAAGGAGGTGACCAAGCTTCTGCAAGCTGGAATTATCTATCCTATATCAGATAGTGCTTGGGTGAGTCCAGTTCAAGTGGTTCCAAAGAAATTAGGAATCACAGTAGTGAAGAATGATCGAGATGAGTTGATTCCTACTAGAGTGCAGAGTAGCTGGAGAGTTTGTACTGATTACAGGCGGCTCAACCAAGCAACCAGAAAGGATCATTTTCCTTTGCCCTTTATTGATCAGATGCTTGAGCGCTTGGCTGGAAAATCTTATTACTGTTTTCTTGATGGCTTTTCAGGTTATTTCCAGATCCATATAGCACCAGAGGACCAGGAAAATACCACATTCACCTGTCCCTTTGGCACTTTTGCCTACAGGAGGATGTCTTTTGGCCTATGCAATGCCCCTGGAACTTTCTAGCAATACATGGTAAGTATCTTTATAGATTTTTTAGAGGATTGCATCGAGGTGTTTATGGATGATTTTACTATTTATGGTTCCTCCTTTGATGCATGTTTGGATAGTTTAGATAGAGTTTTGCATAGGTGCATTGAGACTAACCTTGTTCTAAATTATGAGAAGTGTCATTTTATAGTAGAATAGAGCATAGTCTTAGGCCATGTAATCTCTCGGAAAGGTATAGAAGTAGATCCTGCTAAAATTGATATTATCTCCTAGTTACCTTACCCCTATTGCGTGTGAGAGGTTCGTTCTTTTTTTGGCCATTCAGGTTTCTATAGGCGATTCATTAAAGATTTCAGTAAAAAGGCCCTTCCACTGTCCAACTTGTTGTAGAAAGATGTTGTTTTTTATTTTGATGACAGGTGTAGAGAGGCTTATGATTGCCTCAAATGAGCTTTGACCACCACTCCCATCATTCAACCACCCGAGTGGACACTCCCTTTTGAACTCATGTGTGATGCATCTAACTATGTAGTGGGAGCTATCCTTGCATAGAGAGTTGGCAGGCTACCTCATGTCATCTCCTATGCTTCTAGGAATTTGGATGCTGCACAGGCTAACTATACTACCACTGAGAAAGAGTTGCTTGTCATTGTATTTGCACTTGATAAGTTTAGATCATATTTGCTTGGCTCTAAAGTAATTATCTTTACTGATCATGCAGCCTTAAAATTCCTGTTGAAGAAGGCAGAATCGAAGCTGAGGTTGATTAGATGGATGCTGCTTCTCTAGGAGTTTGATTTGGAGATTAGAGATAGAAATGGCGCAAAGAATTTGGTGGCAGATCATTTGAGCAAGATCGAAAGAGTTGTTGATCCTTCTCTTATCAGAGATGATTTTCCCGATGAGTAGCTCATGCAGCTGCATGATACCTCACTTTCCCCTTAGTATGCTAAATATTATGTGTGGGATAATCTATATTTATGAAAATTTTGTAGTGGCCAGTTGATTCGTAGATGCATACCTGATCATGAGATCCAGTCAGTTCTTCACTTCTGTCATGCCTCTCCAGTTGGAGGACATTTTGGACCACAGTGGATAGCTAGGAAGGTGTTGGACTATGGATTCTACTGGCCCACCATTTTCAGAGATGCGCATAAGGCTTTCACTACTTGTGAGCAGTGCCAGAAAGCAGAAGTGGCCATCACCCACAGGCAGGAGATGCCCCAGCAGCTCATTCTTTTCTGTGAGGTCTTTGATGTTTGGGGTATTGATTTTATAGGCCCTTTCACTATTTCTTTTTTTTTTCTTATATTTTTCTTGCGATTGATTATGTCTCTAAATAGGTGGAAGCCAAGGCCACCAGGACTAATGATGCTCGAGTTGTTGTGGATTTTGTCAGGTCTAACATATTTTGCAGGTTTGGAGTGCCTCGAGCTATCATTAGTGACCAAGGGACTTATTTTGTAATCGAACTATGGAGGCCTTGTTTCGGAAGTGTAGGGTCATGCATAGAGTGTCTACAACATAACATCCCTAAACTAACAGGCAGGTCGAGGTTTCTAACAAAGAGATTAAGCAGATTTTGGAGAAGATGGTGCAGCCGAATAGGAAGGATTGGAGTTGCCGATTAGAAGATGCTCTTTGTGCTCATTGTACCGCTTACAAGACACCTATAAGGATGTCTCCTTTCAAGGTTGTCTTTGGTAAAGCATGCCACCTTCCAGTGGAGATCGAGCATCGTGCATACTGGGCAGTGAAGAGTTATAACTTAGCATTTGACTAAGCGAGTTTAGAGAGGAAGCTTCAATTGCATCAACTGGAGGAACTTCGCTTCGAGGCTTATGAGAATTCAAAGATCTATAAGGAAAAGACTAAGCATTTCTATGATAAAATGATTTCTAGAAAGGAGTTCTCCATTGGCCAAAAGTTCTTTTGTTCAACTCTCGCCTTAAACTCATGCCCGGTAAGCTCCGTTCTAGGTGGGATGGTCCTTTTGTTGTCACTACTATCTTTCCTTATGGTGCAGTGGAGATTTCAAATGAAGCAACCAACAAGAGTTTTCAAGGTTAATGGCCACTATCTTAAGCCCTTTCTTGATAGGCCCACGAGCCCCGCACTTATAGAGGAGCTCTCCTTGGAAAAGCCCACCTTTCCCCAAGTGCAAATCTTTCCACCTTGATGAGGGTGTTTTCCTCCCATGCTCTTTTATTTCACATGCCTACTTGTCTTTTGCTTTGTGTTTCCATTGAGGACAATGTGTGATTTCAGTGTGGGGGAGGGAATGTTTTAGTGTTAGGATTTGATTTCAGAATTTTGCTGTTTCTGTTTTCTAAATTTTCTGTTTATGTTTTTATTATTTTTGTTTTGATCAATTTTGCATGCTTTTCATTAGATTTCTTTGTTTGTACAGGTTGTGAGTAATTTCATCATTCTTAGTTAGAGGCTTCATGACATGATATAAATATATTTCTTGCATTTTTAGTTTAGCAAGCCGGGATTGAGAATTAAAATGTTCCATCAATTGTGATAGGTTTGTCCTTGGTGAGATTTTGGACCTTATACATGGATGGATTACATTATGCCATTCCCTTCCTTTCTTATATGATTTCACTCATGATTGTTGGCACTCTAGAACTTGACTTAGATTGTTTTTGAAGCTCTTTGTTCACATGCATGTATTAAGATGATTTAGGCCTTCTTTGTTTTACACTACTAGTCAAATTAACCTACCTTGCATTAGTTCCATTGCTTGCCCTCTTTGAGCCTATCTATCCCATTCTTTGTTTTATAGCTCATTACAAGCTCATCAAAAAAAAAAAAAGATTCATCCTAACCATAGGGAATAAATAAGCATTGGAATTGTTTTGGGAATAGGCTCTTAATTAAGTGTGGGGTTATGCCCCAAAAATTTTTGTTATGCATAAATATGTGTTTTGATGCTTGTTTGGCAAATTTGGCAAATGAAAAAAAAAACAAAGTAATAAAAGGTTGTAATGTAAAAAAAAAAATTTTGAAAAGAAAGGAAAGGAAAAGTTCAAAAGAAGTAAAAGAGGAAACTTGGGGTAAATTCTCATGCTTATTTAAAATTTATTCCCAATTGCTCCTCCAGACTCTTTGGTTTATAGCTAGTATCCTTTCTTATATCTACCTTTACCTTAACCCCGTTACAACCTTGAGAAGTCCTTTTGATCTTTATATGCATGTGTTTCAAGTAGTGGAAATTAGTGGCTTGTCAAGCTTATGGTAGTACTTGCATTCATGGGTGCTTTGAGTGTAAATACAATCCTAAACACTTGAGAGTTAGAGTATGCATAGTGAGGGTCTTATCACTTTTGGTTCACCATTTGATTCGATTTGTCTTCTTGTTTGCTTGAGATGTTAAGGGATATATTCACGATTGTCTTGATTCCTTGATACTTTGGATGTTTGAATCTTGCTCACCACTTTACATTCTTATGATTCATTGGAAAGTATGTTAATCTTGTGTTCTTGTATTGAAACCCCTTTGGTTCAATTTTGTGTTTTGCCCAAGAGTACAAAAGTTTAAGTGTAGGGGAATTTTATAAATTAGTTTTGAGGCATTCATTATTGCTTTATATTTGGCCTAATTAGATGCTAATTGTATCCAATATTATTTTTGTGGGTGAGTTTTAGATGATTTGGCCTCATTGAGTTTAGTTGTAAAAACTTCATTAATTTTCAGAATTTAGCTCATTTTGACTTTTCTGTCTCATACAGGCCATATCTTGGGCTACAAATATCTCATTTGGATAATCTTGGTGTCCCTTGAAAGCTGAGAGCCTGAGACAAAGATATACAATTTTGTGTCTAATGCAATTTTTCTATTTCAGCTGGATTCAAGGCAAAATTGAGCCTCAAAATTAGGACGTTGTTGCTGTCATAAAGCTTGGACCTTCCCTTACTAATTTGGGCTTAACTCTCTCAATTTAAGCCTAAATAAGGCAAATTATATGTCTATGAAAAACTTATTCAGAGGGCTACAGTTTGGGCTAGGGGTAGATTAGGAATTACAGAAGAATTGTCAGTTACAAATAGGTGAATGCAGAATGCGAAAAACACTTTTGGGATTACTTTGTTTAGTTTTATAGGATTGAAGAAAAAGTTCTTTTCTCTCTTTTTGTTTTCTCTCTTCTCTCTTCTCTTAGGGTTCTGCACTTTTCTCGAAATTTTTTTCCAATGGTGATGGCCATAGAAGGCTAAAGATCCAATCAATCCAAGGAATTCAATGATTATGGTTAGAGTTTTGAGTTCTTTTGTTTAATTATGATTTATGTTTGTGTTCTCTTCTCTTCTCCTTCTTCAATTATGATTTGTCTTTGCAACATAATTATGTTGATCTAGATCTAGATTTGATTGAATCTAGATTATGTTTTCGAAATTGAAGATAGAATTAGGATTGATTAATCTAAATCTAATGGAGAATAGATCATCGATTGGTAATCTATGTTAATTTGAAATTGTGCCTAAATCAATTTTAATCAAGAATTGCGATTGTGATTCTGTTTTAGTTGATCAAATTCTAGATGATTATTTAGTTGAATTTGAATTAACAGAGGTGTATGCATGTAGAATTCTATTCTCTTTGAACTATGATTAACTCTGCCACTTGAATTGAAGGACTTGGATTGGTGTTTCCATAATTGAATTTTATTTTAATTTTTATTTGAATTTGTATTATGCTACTTGATGAACAAAACCCCCTACCTATTGACAACTTCTAATATGTTTGAGAAATCCGAATTGGTTCTTGGGAGATGACCTAGGTTATGCACTATACTATATTCCATTTTTAAAACCTAGACTATTTTAAGGTGAGTTCGACATTGTCCATCAATGCCTTTCATGCATATAGAAAACTTGCAAAGGTTATTCAAAATGAGAAAAATTGTAGCATTACATCCATAAGAAGTGATCATGGTGAAGAATTTGAAAATCATGAATTTAAATTATTTTGCAATGAGAATGACATTGAGCATAATTTTTCTGCTGATAGAACTCCGCAACAAAATGGAGTGGTTGAAAAGAAAAATCGATCTTTAGAGGAATTAGCAAGAACTATGCTCAATGAAACAAACCTTCCTAAGTATTTTTGGGTGGATGCAATAAGTACTACTTGTTATGTTATGAATAAGGCTCTAATAAGGCCATTTTTAAAGAAAACCCCCTATGAACTATATAAGGGAAGGAAGCTAAACATTTTCCACTTTCATGTCTTTGGTTGCAAATGCTTTGTTTTAAATAATGGAAAAGATAACCTAGGCAAGTTTGATGCTAAATCTGATGAGGAAATATTTCTTACTTACTCACTTACTAGTAAATCCTTTTGAATTTATAATAAGAGAACTATGACTTTTGAAGAATCAATATATCTTGCCTTAAATGAAACTAACCCAAATGGACTGAGAAAGGAGTTTACTAATGATGTTGCAAAAATCTTGGAAAAAATACATTTGAGGAATCAAGAGAAAGAGGTCAAGAAGCAAGAAGAGAGACCCTTTGATCCCCCAAGGCAAGAGAACTTACAAATCATGGACCTTTACAAGGAATGGAGGACATCAAGATATCATCCTCTTGATAATGTGATAGGTATGTATCAAAAGGGGTAACTACTTATAACTCTCTTAGAGATGCATGTAATCATAGGACTTTTGTCTCTCATGTTGAACCTAAAGACATAGATGAGACCACTAATAATGATCATTGGATCCTGGCCATGCAAGATGAACTAAACTAATTTGAGAGAAATTAAGTTTGAGAATTAGTTCTAAGGCCCAATGATCATCCCATAATTAGCACCAAATGGGTCTTTAGCAACAAACTTGATGAAACAAGCTTAATAATAAGAAACAAAGTTAGGCTTGTAGCAAAAAGGTATAATTAAGAAGAAGGCATAGATTATGAAGAAACATATGCTTCGGTATCTAGATTAGAGGCCATAAGAATGCTACTTGCATATGCATGCATCATGAATTTCAAGCTTTATCAAATGGATATAAAAAAGTGCTTTCTTAAATGGTTTTTTACAAGAAAAGGTGTATGTAGAACAACCTCCTGGTTTTGAAAACTTTGAACTGCACAACCATGTTTTTAAATTGAAGAAGGCATTATTAGGCTTAAAACTAGCTCCTAGGGCTTGGTATGAAAGGTTGAGCAAGTTCCTTTTGAAAAAAAAGGGTTCTCTAGAGGAAAGGTCGACACTACTCTTTGTTGGGAATTGTGGATACATCACGCAGTGGAAAAACAAAAATTCCCACTAAGAATCTATATAAAAAAGACCATAATCCGTGATTTTTGAGTTTACCTCTTGAAACGAGATGGAAAAATGATCAAACAAATCACAAGCACCACAACAACAACAATGACGCCTTTACATTATCCACACAAATAGACTTCCAAAACATTCAACATCCACAATCTTGGAGTCCAACCTCTTTGCCATAGTGCTAGCTACGAAGAGAAGAGAAACCCGTTACTCTCTCGCTCACTGTTTTTGTCAAGTGCAGCTAGGGTTTGTAATGTGTGCCTTGACAACCTCATAGCAGTGCTATTTATAATAGTTGCTGCTTTATATGAGTGAGAGCATTAGCAAGGTAAGCTATGCAACCCTAGGCTCATCTGTTATGAGTCTGGCCCACAATTGAATCCGAGTCTAACTTGGATCCTTATTGCTCCAACTAAGTAGTGTGGGACCCTATAGGTTCTTATGACGTTGGGAGTAATATTAAAATCTCATTTTAATATTACAAGCAGTGAGTGGTATTTAGCAACACATCACTGCTACCTAAGTAATGAGAATGTCAGTGATTTGACATAACCTTTCCATGATCAATGTTACCGTGTAGTTTAGTCCCTTTGTCCAGATATCTAGATTGAACACAAGGCATGGAACGTGTAACCCTTGTATAGTTTAATCTTGTAACTGTAACACCCCTACATTTAATAACCACGATACAATCGTCATTAAGCCACAGTCACTAAATTTAGGCGTGCTACAACTCAACAACAAGTTTTCAAATTTAATCATTATGCATATATAGAAAATATGAGCCACGAATGAAGTATATTTATTACACAACCATAACATCCTCCAAAGGGAATTACATTCCAGGTATATATATATGCATAATACAGTAACACATACAAAATGTAAAACATACTTGTTCAAAGACATATATGCAGCTACTATAACCAAGCCCGTATTAACCCAAACGAGAAAGTAGTGTTGGTGTATGCCCTAGTGGCCAATACATTTTGTTTGTATTTACATACATTATATTATGTTATTTTATATGAGGCATTTCATTTATTGTGTTCTTTTTGGTAGACATAATAAAGTCCTTAGAATAATAAGTTTGATACCATAGGACATCAAGTGGATGACTTGATCGTGAGATCCTATTGGATAAAACACTATTCTTAAATGTCCCTAGTCAAGTATTATTGTTAATTAGGACAACAATAATACATTGAGGCTAGTATGTGCGTAGACTGATGACCACATCTCACGGGTCATGGATATGAGATATCAAGTCTACACATGGATACATATTAGAGTAATGATGTATTGGACAGACCCGCCATGAGAACGCTACGTGGATCGTTACGTGAGTGTCATAAGCGATTCTCATAGTGATAATGGTGTATGTGGTCCTTTGACCGAAATCACTACGATTCCTACATGAGGAGTTGTGTGTTTTAATGCCATCAAACGTCATCTGTAACAAGATGATTATAACGTTGGTTATTAGACATGCTTTGCAATACATGTGGAGGGATGTGAGTGACCTAGATGGGATTTGTCCCTCCTACATAACAGAGCGATATCTTCGGGCCCCCGATTGAGTGAGACTACGAAATGCATGGCCATGCTCAAATGAGTCAATATGAGATATTGATCTTATTTGTTATTACTATGTCTACTCGGGAATCAGGAAACTGAAGATTGAACTAAACAAGGGTGACACATTTTATGCCTTGTGTTCAATCTGGATATCTGGACAAAGGGACTAAACTACACGGAAACATTGGTCACAGATAGGTTATGTCAAATCACTGACATTCTCATTACTTGGGTAGCAGTGATGTGTTGCTAGATACCGCTCATTGTTTGTAATATTAAAATGAGATTTTAATATTATTACCAACGTCATGAGAACCTGCAGGGTCACACACTTAGAACAGACTAAATTGGAGTAATCAGAATCCAAGTTGGACTCGGATTCAACTGTGGGCCTAACTCATGACAGATGGGTTTAGGGTTGCGCCATTTACCTTGCTACTGCTCACACTCACTTAAGGCAGCCACTGTTATAAATAGTATCTTGCTAAGGGGCTGCTACTAGGTTACATCACAACCCTAGCCGCACCTACAGAAAGTGAGTGAGAGATAGTGAGGTCTTCTTCTCCTCTCTTCGCAGCTAGCACTACGAAAACAGAGACGTGACTCCTTTTGCAAGTCTGTTCGTGTGGATACCGCAGAAACATCGTCGCTATTATGGTGTTAGTGATTCACCTCGCTTGTGTCTATCACGCTTCAAGAGGTAAAAATTTAAAAACTCGGATTATGGATTTTTTCGCATGGATCCTGTGAGGGAATTCTGTTATTCCGCTGCGAGACTTTTGATCCGCAAATTTCCAACAAGTAGAAACCCATAACAGGTCATACTCAAAGGTAGGGTAACGTTCCCAACATATCCAACATGCTCTAACTCAAAGGGAGCAAACTATACATCGACACCTCCAAGAAAACTGCATCTCCATGAACCCACAAAGATTCTGCCTTGCCGCTATCTCAATCTTCACAGGTCATAAATATAAAATAGATGAGACAAGAAAGAGGTGAGATCCCCTACATCAAATCCAATATGGCAGCAAGAAAATGATACGAATGATAAAGTCATTCCATACATACAGATATTGCAGATATATTTAAGTTATCAATTTCATAAATATCATCAGAAAGCATATCCCACAATAATATAAATATTAGCAGCATTATAACAATAGATAACAATAGAAATCCACCATAGATATGTATAATGATTATGCCACCATAATATATATGTCAACCATGCAATGACAATATGTGTATTGACCATGTGTATGCATAATGAACCAGTTCCTACTCTATGGAGCTAATACTCAAACTCAGAGATGAATGTTCCAGAAGATCTACCACCCTCAATGACAGTCTATGCCGGACCACGCAAAGAAGTAGTGCTTGTCGGTTCCTTGTCAGTGCATTGCAATGGTTCTTCATGGCCAGAGGTATATATAATGTGACAACTAGGTCATTAGATGAATCACCTCGCCCTGACGCACCCTGAGATCCTTCCCTTGGATCACACTACTCAATTCTCATTCACTCTTAGGAAACAAAAACTATACAGACACTGACTGTATGATGTTCAATGCATGATAACTCAATGCATAATTCAAGCCACCATTGTACTGTTCCCAGTGATATCAAAACAACTGCCCATACAATTGTCTGATACCATTAGTATCAATGATATTATATAACCGCCGATACAATTACATAATAACACTGATCCACCTGGGTCCAGCACATCGGCATAACAACAAAATAGTGTATAACGTTCAATGCATGATAATGTTCAATGCACGATAATTCAATGCATAATCTAAGCCACCACGGGTCATAAATCATATTTTAACAAAATTGAGTCCAGTACGTCGACCTGATAGCAAACCGCTATTTGTAACACCCCGAGAATACGTAATTTATTTGTTTTGGTTGATTGTGAATTATTTTGAGTAATCCGACTCGACTTCTGTGAATTTTATGATTTTTGTGATTTTTAGGAATTTTTAGGATTTTTTACGCTTTTTATTATTTTAATATTATTTTAGGGCGGTGTATATATGCCTTCGTATTTTATTTCTTTCTCTTAATTCTTAATTATTTTTACAAATCTGATTTGATTTTTATGAGTTTCACAATTAATATGATTTTTGTGAATTTTTATGATATTTTAGATATTTTAAATATTTTAATATATTTTAGATATTTTAAATATTTTATTATATTTTAGATATTTTGAGATATTTTTAGATATTTTGAATATTATATTATATTTTTGATATTTTGATATATTTTGAATATTTAATATATTTTTGATATTTTGGACTATATGTGGGTTCGGGCGGGCCCTGAAAAATAAAAATTTTTATTAGCCAGAAAGTTTTGCACTGTTGATTCGGAGTCGGGGGATCTTACTAAACCCGAAACTAGAAACAGTTTTTGAAGTTTTATTTTCCTACGATTTTATCTAACAAATAAAATTGGGGTATGTTTTATTATCCATTGAATGATATCTTTCTTGAAAAATATCTAGTGGATGATTCTAGACGCAAGTCTAGTCACCCACTCTAGAATGTTCTAGACGATGACTCATCGTTTGGTGACTCACCTAGGTGACTAGCCTAGTGACTCACATGTTCTAGCTTGTTCTAGAAGATTCTAGAAAACACATCGTCACGTGCATAGTCATCAAGTACTTTACACATGGACCAATAAGGAGCCGGTCACAGTTGGTGGCTGTGACTCATCGCGAAGGACCAATAGAAACTTGACATGTGGTATGACACCTCAGCACCTGTGACTCAGCATATTCAGGAAGCTTCCAGAAGTGTAACACCCTTTGATGTAGCAACCGAAGCATAATCGTCATTACACCACAGTTACTAAATCCGAGTGTGTCACAGTCATGAGAACGGTAACTAAATTCTCAAGAGTCTATATTTTTTTTTTGACAATATGCATAGGTAGAAAATATGAGCCTCGAATGAAATATAAATGTATTCAAGCCATGATACAACCACTGAAATAAAATCATATCTCTTATACATATGTATATATAGTCAATTTACACAAATCACGGATGACATAGAATATAACAATTACAGAGTTCAATAAAATACAGCGGGAATAAAACACTAAAAGGGGAAAAGTAGTGACCAGGGATAGGTACTACTAGCAGACAAAGCCGCAACCCCATATACACATACGACGCTCGGAGTCTCAGTCAACAAGTCAGGCATCAATGCCTCCACGCAACTGCACTCGTACGTAGCCGAAGAAACCTTGTCCGAACGCCCAATCCAATCAACTAAAGTGTGGTCCCTCTTTATCTTCCTCACGATCTTTTATCGATATAAGTATAAAACAGACATACAAAGATATAGGAAACACAGAAAGAGGTAAGACATCCTACATCATTACCAATTATAGCATGCTAGAAACATTACGGCGCCACGCGCCCAAATAGCAAGTCAGAAACAGTATATTCAAATACTAACAGTAAGTCCAACAGTAAGCAGTTAAACAGTACAGGCAGGTAATCATTATAGTAATGAACAGATAATTCATAATATAGAAAACAGATGATGACAACAATGTATATATATATATATCATGTCTCATATGCATGTTCTCTCAAACCCCTACTCCATGGAGCTAAACTCAATCAATCGGAGAGAAAGATCAGGAGACATGTCTGTAACTCGGCTGCCGAGGCCAGTGCTATCAATAAATTTTCTTATGCGCAAATCATGGCATTGTACAGACATTCTACACTAGATCACGATATAGGACAGTGTCAAGTCCGGATCGTCGGTGTGTTTGCATCGGTTTGCCCCACGTGCATGAGGAGCTCTAAACTGTCCATGTGGAGGACCCGCACCCCGACGCCCCCGAGGTCATAATACGACCCACACTTGTCTATTCGCACCCGCACTAAGGTGTGTTCAATCTCCTAGGCAACTTGGCCTTACAACAGTCCACAAGGACAAACACAATGCATAAGACACTATGCATGCACATGTATGATCCACCATCTCATACAAGTTCATAATGTGCCACATTAGGCCAATATAAGCATCAATATGTAAATGGTCACTCGCATGGACCCATAATCACATAATATCAATATCAAATCAATTAATACGTCATTAGGTTCATTATGAATCCTAACTTAGAATTTATTCCTCATTTCAAGGTTCATGTTCAAAAATCAACTTAACATACTAAGGCAATTCGATCTCCAATAACTTACATTTTATTTAAGCCCTCAAGTCTCACATTCTCATGTTCTTTACCCACTTATAATCACCTTAAGTCTTATGATGAATTCATTCTTAGTCCTTTAAGGCTTATGAAGTCTTAATCCTAATAATCCTTCTAATTTAATAATTGTCCATTTCATTACCTAGTTCTCTAAGTATCTAATTACTTATACTTCCAATTTACCAAAATTACATTTTCCCAAAAAATGTACTAGAGGCCGTGGCCTCCTAATGAATTCAATTCCAATTCCTTTCAAGCCATAATCTTGTACACCACTCCCTTAATTATTTAAAGTGTTCACTTGTTCAATTAACTCACCAAAAACCCTAGGTTCTTGGCTCCAAAACCGTAGCCACCATAGAAGTTTCAACTTCCAATTGTTCTTCCATTAAATCCCATCTTGTTACTTAATTAATCCTAGTCTTATACTTATTGCATATTAACCATAAATTACCCCATTTTTCCACCCAAAACCGTGGCATCACTTGAGTTTCAATTTCAAATTCTTCTTCCATTACATTCCATATTTATACATTGATTACTTCAAATCAAATGCTTGTTACAATTTATCACAATTTCCTTAATTGCTAGCCTCAAAACCGTGGCTACCAAGAAGGATTCTCAAAGGTCATTCTTCCATTTCCAATCACAACATCCACTCAAATATTCCATTACATACGTTGGTTAGTTTGAATCTTATACCAATTACAATTTCAACACAAACTCCTCTAGTTTTCTAGCCTAAAACCGTGACACCACTTGGTGGGTGTTCAATCATTTTTATTCCATTTTAAATCATTAAATCCAATCTAACATTCCATTATATTCAACAATTCAATCCAATAGCATAAATAAAGAAAAATCAACACATAGCATAATTAATCATTAAATTCAAGAACAACCCTCATTAGGGTTCTTCCACAAATCAAACAATCAAGGTTCCTAGATGCTAAAATGGTTGAAGAGGAGTGTCTTCCTCTTACTTGAGTGTAGAAATCAAATGGACTCCAAGAAAGCTCCTTGGATTTTCTGATTTGGCCACCAAAATCCCTAAAAATGGTGACTTGGTTAGAATCAATATCAAGGCTTGGAAAATCAACCATGGATGGCCATAAAAGAAACCATAATAACGAAATCAAGAGGAGAGGGAGAGTGGTCATGAAACTTACCCAAAATGCCCAAAGATGGAGCTTGGAGAAAATGGTGAAGATGATGGAATCTCAAGAAACTCCAAGAAGAAAAAGTGTTTAGAATGTTGAGAGGATTCAAGAAATGTAGCTAGATGAAATTTTTGATGAAGGTTAGGGTGGTGAAGGGTGGCTGGCCGTGGAGCTTGGTAGAGAGAAGGAGGAGAGAAAGTTTGAAGAAGGAAGGAGAAGAAGTGATGAGAGAGAAGTGTTTTTTGGAAATTAATGTATTTTTGATGTAAATGAATTAATGAAAGGAAATGAATTTTCCTTGCTTGGAGGCTGCATTCCAGCCGTGTGGGGAGAGAGAGAGAGAGAGGGAAATGGCTTCCAAGAGAAGCCAAAACACATGGGTCAAAGGTGAGGTCAAAGCTTCTTAAGGAAGCTTTGATTATTTAATCAATAAATTTGAATTAAAGTAGATAGATTTGACATAAAGTAGATTGCATTAGGATAATGTGATAGGATTTTTATTACACACTATTATCCAATAGATAATAGTTAGTTGATTAATGAAGTCGTATTTAATTAATCCGACAGATGAATTTTTTTGTATTGATTTATTTTGTCTGTTAGAATTTCTCGAAAATTATGAAACCTCGTAAAGCGTGTCAAGCCTCGGGTTTAGTAAGATCCCCGTCGACATGTCCATAGTCCAAGGTTCGCAGAGAAAACATCGCGTTTTCCGGTTCGGTCGTACAAGACGCAAAACGAAGAATATCTTGTAATATTCGACGTTTCGAGAAAATTCCCAGAAAATTCTCAAAAATTGCAAATATTATAAAACGACTATCCGTCATATAAATTTCCAATTTTTAAAGCAGATCTGATCATTTTCATGACTCTGCTCAATGTTCAATTCACAAAAACGAGGAATATATTAAAATATTCATCGTTCCCTGATAATTCTAAAAAATTCACATAAATCACAAATATTGGGAAATGACTATTCATGGTGAAATAATCAATTTCCGGAGTGTTTCACTGGTCTCAAGCAATTCTCAGCCCAATGTGTACGCAAAACGAAGAATATATTAAAATATTCGACGGTTCCGAAAAATTCCCAGAAAATTCCCAAAATTTCAAATATTATAAAATGACTATTCGTCACATAATTTTCCAATTTTTGAAGCACTACAGTCGTTTTCACGACTCTGCTCGAGTTTCACGCAAAACGAGGAATATATTAAAATATTCTGCGTTCTCAGAAAAATCCAGAAAAATTCTAGAAAATTCCAAATATTGTAAAATGATTATTTATCCTGAAATCATTAATTTTCGGGATGTTACAACACTCCCCTACTAAAAGGAATTTCGTCCTCGAAATTTATGTACCTTAAAATAATTCTGGATGTTGCTCCTTCATCTTATCTTCCAATTCCCAAGTCGCATCACCAGTTGCTTCATTCCAAATCACCTTTACCAATGCGATCTCTATATCTTTGTGTTGCTTTATTCTTCTATTCTCAATCTTCATGAGAAGTTTCTCATAAATCAGACTCTCTCTGAATTGCACCGGGTTTAGTTTGATGACGTGGCTGGATCGGTGACATACTTTCGCAATCGTGATATATGAAAGATATTATGGAGATTTAGAAAGAAAGGATAAGAATCCGTTGACAAGCTATTAAACCAAACCCGAAACGAAATTTGATATAGTCCAAAGAATTTTGGAATGGGTTTATTAGTAACCCGAGACGGACGACACCGAAACTAAACGTTATACTCCTTCAAAAACTCTAATCACCTTTCTGTCTCATGTTTAGCCACTTTTTATCGAATGGATACTTCGGGTCCTTGTGATTGCTAAAGGCGTTGATCGTAGCAAGCGTCTCCATATTCTCGAGAGAAATTTTAACTACAGCTAGCACCAAACTGTGAGTTAGGCAATTCCCAATGTGTCCCCAACTACCTTGAGGTGTAGGTCACAACCTTCCTAACCTTACATGAACACATGTCCTAGATTTTAATGTAAAGCATAAAATTCTCCAAACAGTTCCCTAGGATTAGGTAGAACCAGATCGACAAGCATTCGAATGTCTCCTCGACCTTTAAAACCTTTCTTCACACGCGTTAGTCCATAGAAGTTTTTATTCTCTTCTTGCAAACCGAGCAAAATATCCAGGCTATCTTGGAGGATCCATTGATACTCCTTCAATCTTTGTGTCTTCTTCGATAAGACTAACTAATTCCGCTTGACTATGTGTCTCTTTTACGGTCTCCGATCTTTCCTTTTGAAGAACTGCTTCAATCTCTTGGAAATCCACAACAATCCCTCCGTTTGGAATTTCATGATCCAAAACTGAACCTTCTCAATTAAGAATCCGTACTCTGATACTTTGGCATTTGCTCTCTCTCCTTTAAAGTCAGGAAAACTATGCCGAGATGTCCAACGTGTATCTCCATATTTTCGAGAATAGATCAGAATGTCATCATTAATGACAATGACAATTCTGTTCTGGGTAAGGACAAAAGATACAATTCATGTCACTCATGTATACGACAAGAGGATTGGTTATTCCGAACGGCACCACGGGACACCCATAATGCCCATAGCGCATTCGAAATCATTTCAAGGACACTCTCAATCTTCAGCGAATTCAATGATGACCAGGACGTACATCTTTCTCCGAGGATACTCACCCTTCATCATAATCTCGTTCGTTTGACGATGGTGCTCATCTCACTGAGATGTCCCATTCTTCTCCTTAACTGACAGCATTGTAGTTCATCACAAGAAACTTACTGACTACAATGGTGACAGTCATATTCCCTTTTCTTTTGTCCTCTATAAAAGGTAACACGTATCCTTGGATTTCTTTTTCCTCACAAAGCTTCAACTTTGTTAGCTGTTACGAACTCAAAAGCCTTAGTTTCGAAAATCACTAAGGTGTTGGTCGAAACGCTCTAGCAGGTGATAATCGGGAAACGACCAATCAATTTCTAGAATCATGGGCTCAAATATATATGATTTTAGGTAAGCAAGATAGATCAACGAAAGATTCAGTCTTTAGTAGAAATAGAATAGATTACATAGACTTAGGTGTCAACGACAAGTCTTAGTAACAGAAATGGAAATAATTTAAGTTAAAGATAGGAAAGATGCAGATGAATCCCAATGATCCATAAAGTTACAAATTGTAAAAGGAAGGGTTACCCCCAGAATTATACAGCACGATTACGGGATCGACATTTGAGGCATAACTTCCACGGTTTAGATCTCCGAATTTTGAAGTCTCAGCACCTCCCAGGGTATAAGTTCTGGTTTCTGATTGTGGTTCTACAGCCCTTACAGCATTGACTGAAGAATTTGCCTTTGCTTGGTCGCAGTTGCGAGAAACGTGTCCAGGCTTTCCATATTTAAAACAGATTATCCCTTTGATCTTACACTCCCTCGTGAAGTGTTCCTTTCCGCATTTCGTACATCTTGGCGAAGATGTCGGAATCTGATTGGGTACACCGCCACTAGTACTTTGTCCAGGAATTGGTTGTTGTTGTTGTTTCCCTGATACCCGTGCGCATGGTTTTCGCTTAAACTGGTTAACTTTCCTATTATTCCTCCTTTGGAATCTAGGTAGTCCACGTTTGCCCCAAAGTCGACTTTCCTCCAACAGATTCTGAACCTCAACTTCCAGCTCTCGTTGTTGCGTGATCCTCTGATCCTGGTAAGTTGTCATCTCAGCTACCGTTTGCCTTTCTTCTGCCGTCGTGGCCATACTTCTATTGTCTTGTCCCGCGTTTACACGCATACGTCTGCCACGAGCCATTGACTTTCTTCGAAGTCGGACAAAACATACATATCAAAACAAACATAATTATTTCAAACACCATTATTTCTCTTCGGAAACCAAACACACAAAATCACACAATTCAAACATGACAAGTCAATTCATGAATTCTAACGATCTCTAGCTCGAGCTCCTTCATTCTGCTTCTACAGCGTAGCCCCTCGTAATCCGTCAACTTCCAAACTGCTCCTCGAACCTAGTTCACACCAACTATTTCTTTCTCCAGAAGATCGGTTTTCCAAAACCTTTTGATCTCCTCACAAAAGAATTCCTATTTCCCTAACATAATACGCCTAGGTGAAGTCATAGTTTCCTGTACATACAGAACATTACACATTGAGTAGGCCAGTCCTCAATATCATGCAACTGTATAACAGTAGCTATCAACATTCAACCTACAACAAGCCATGCATTCCTTTCCCATCATCTCAATCAAGAGACAAGGAAGTGCACAACAGACTAAATTCTAATATGCCTAAACATAGCAAGTCCATACCCCGGCTCAACAGGATGAACTGCTCTGATACCACCTAATGTAACACCCCTTGATGTAGCAACCGAAGCATAATCGTCATTACACCACAGTTACTAAATCCGAGTGTGTCACAGTCATGAGAACGGTAACTAAATTCTCAAGAGTCTATATTTTTTTTTTGACAATATGCATAGGTAGAAAATATGAGCCTCGAATGAAATATAAATGTATTCAAGCCATGATACAACCACTGAAATAAAATCATATCTCTTATACATATGTATATATAGTCAATTTACACAAATCACGGATGACATAGAATATAACAATTACAGAGTTCAATAAAATACAGCGGGAATAAAACACTAAAAGGGGGAAAAGTAGTGACCCAGGGATAGGTACTACTAGTAGACAAAGCCGCAACCCCATATACACATACGACGCTCGGAGTCTCAGTCAACAAGTCAGGCATCAATGCCTCCACGCAACTGCACTCGTACGTAGCCGAAGAAACCTTGTCCAAACGCCCAATCCAGTCAACTAAAGTGTGGTCCCTCTTTATCTTCCTCACGATCTTTTATCAATATAAGTATAAAACAGACATACAAAGATATAGGAAACACAGAAAGAGGTAAGACATCCTACATCATTACCAATTATAGCATGCTAGAAACATTACGGCGCCACGCGCCCAAATAGCAAGTCGAAACAAGTATATTCAAATACTAACAAGTAAGTCCAACAAGCAATTAAACAGTCCAGGCAGGTAATCATTACAGTAATGAACAGATAATTCATAATATGGAAAACAGATGATGACAACAATGTATATATATATATATATCATGTCTCATATGCATGTTCTCTCAAACCCCTACTCCATGGAGCTAAACTCAATCAATCGGAGAGAAAGATCGGGAGACATGTACGTAACTCTACGTCGAGGCCGGTGCTATCAATAAATTTTCTTATGCGCAAATCATGGCATTGTACGGACATTCTACACTAGATCACGATATAGGACAGTGTCAAGTCCGGATCGTCGGTGTGTTTGCATCGGTTTGCCCCCCACGGTGCAGAGGAGCTCTAAATTGTCCATGTGGAGGACCCACACCCCGACGCCCCGAGGTCATAATACGACCCACACTTGTCTATTCGCACCCGCACTAAGGTGTGTTCAATCTCCTAGGCAACTTGGCCTTACAACAGTCCACAAGGACAAACACAATGCATAAGACACTATGCATGCACATGTATGATCCACCATCTCATACAAGTTCATAATGTGCCACATTAGGCCAATATAAGCATCAATATGTAAATGGTCACTCGCATGGACCCATAATCACATAATATCAATATCAAATCAATTAATACGTCATTAGGTTCATTATGAATCCTAACTTAGAATTTATTCCTCATTTCAAGGTTCATGTTCAAAAATCAACTTAACATACTAAGGCAATTCGATCTCTAATAACTTACATTTTATTTAAGCCCTCAAGTCTCACATTCTCATGTTCTTTACCCACTTATAATCACCTTAAGTCTTATGATGAATTCATTCTTAGTCCTTTAAGGCTTATGAAGTCTTAATCCTAATAATCCTTCTAATTTAATAATTGTCCATTTCATTACCTAGTTCTCTAAGTATCTAATTACTTATACTTCCAATTTACCAAAATTACATTTTCCCAAAAAATGTACTAGAGGCCGTGGCCTCCTAATGAATTCAATTCCAATTCCTTTCAAGCCATAATCTTGTACACCACTCCCTTAATTATTTAAAGTGTTCACTTGTTCAATTAACTCACCAAAAACCCTAGGTTCTTGGCTCCAAAACCGTAGCCACCATAGAAGTTTCAACTTCCAATTGTTCTTCCATTAAATCCCATCTTGTTACTTAATTAATCCTAGTCTTATACTTATTGCATATTAACCATAAATTACCCCATTTTTCCACCCAAAACCGTGGCATCACTTGAGTTTCAATTTCAAATTCTTCTTCCATTACATTCCATATTTATACATTGATTACTTCAAATCAAATGCTTGTTACAATTTATCACAATTTCCCTTAATTGCTAGCCTCAAAACCGTGGCTACCAAGAAGGATTCTCAAAGGTCATTCTTCCATTTCCAATCACAACATCCACTCAAATATTCCATTACATACGTTGGTTAGTTTGAATCTTATACCAATTACAATTTCAACACAAACTCCTCTAGTTTTCTAGCCTAAAACCGTGACACCACTTGGTGGGTGTTCAATCATTTTTATTCCATTTTAAATCATTAAATCCAATCTAACATTCCATTATATTCAACAATTCAATCCAATAGCATAAATAAAGAAAAATCAACACATAGCATAATTAATCATTAAATTCAAGAACAACCCTCATTAGGGTTCTTCCACAAATCAAACAATCAAGGTTCCTAGATGCTAAAATGGTTGAAGAGGAGTGTCTTCCTCTTACTTGAGTGTAGAAATCAAATGGACTCCAAGAAAGCTCTTTGGATTTTCGGATTTGGCCACCAAAATCCCTAAAAATGGTGACTTGGTTAGAATCAATATCAAGGCTTGGAAAATCAACCATGGATGGCCATAAAAGAAACCATAATAACGAAATCAAGAGGAGAGGAAGAGTGGTCATGAAACTTACCCAAAATGCCCAAAGATGGAGCTTGGAGAAAATGGTGAAGATGATGGAATCTCAAGAAACTCCAAGAAGAAAAAGTGTTTAGAATGTTGAGAGGATTCAAGAAATGTAGCTAGATGAAATTTTTGTGAAGGTTAGGGTGGTGAAGGGTGGCTGGCCGTGGAGCTTGGTAGAGAGAAGGAGGAGAGAAGTTTGAAGAAGGAAGGAGAAGAAGTGATGAGAGAGAAGTGTTTTTTGGAAATTAATGTATTTTTGATGTAAATGAATTAATGAAAGGAAATGAATTTTCCTTGCTTGGAGGCTGCATTCCAGCCGTGTGGGGAGAGAGAGAGAGAGAGGGAAATGACTTCAAGAGAAGCCAAAACACATGGGTCAAAGGTGAGGTCAAAGCTTCTTAAGGAAGCTTTGATTATTTAATCAATAAATTTGAATTAAAGTAGATAGATTTGACATAAAGTAGATTGCATTAGGATAATGTGATAGGATTTTTATTACACACTAT
This sequence comes from Ormosia emarginata, assembly GCA_029884605.1. NCBI lineage: Eukaryota > Viridiplantae > Streptophyta > Magnoliopsida > Fabales > Fabaceae > Ormosia > Ormosia emarginata. Next base: position 20,488,453 of record JAQQTP010000079.1, read on the forward strand.
TATCCAATAGATAATAGTTACTGATTAAGTCAGTATTTAATTAATCTGACAGATGAATTTTTATTTGTATTGATTTATTTTGTCTGTTAGAATTTCTCGAAAATTATGAAACCTCGTAAGCGTGTGTCAAGCCTCGGGTTTAGTAAGATCCCCGTCGACATGTCCATAGTCCAAGGTTCGCGGAGAGAAAACATCGCGTTTTCCGGTTCGGTCGTAGCAAGACGCAAAACGAAGAATATCTTGTAATATTCGACGTTTCCGAGAAAATTCAGAAAATTCTCAAAAATTGCAAATATTATAAAACGACTATCCGTCATATAAATTTCCAAGTTTTAAAGCAGTGCATCATTTTCATGACTCTGCTCAATGTTCGCGAAAGCGAGGAATATATTAAAATATTCATCGTTCTAGGATAATTCTAAAAAATTCACATAAATCACAAATATTGGGAAATGACTATTCATGGTGAAATAATCAATTTCCGGAGTGTTGCACTGGTCTCGGCAATTCTCACCTAATGTACGCAAAACGAAGAATATATTAAAATATTCGACGGTTAGAAAAATTTCAGAAAATTCCCAAAAATTTCAAATATTATAAAATGACTATTCGTCACATAATTTTCCAATTTTTGAAGCACTACAGTCGTTTTCACGACTCTGCTCGAGTTTCATGCAAAACGAGGAATATATTAAAATATTCTGCGTTCTCAGAAAAATCCAGAAAAATTCTAGAAAATTCCAAATATTGTAAAATGATTATTTATCCTGAAATCATTAATTTTCGGGATGTTACAACACTCCCCTACTAAAAGGAATTTCGTCCTCGAAATTTATGTACCTTAAAATAACTCTGGATGTTGCTCCTTCATCTTATCTTCCAATTCCCAAGTCGCATCACCAGTTGCTTCATTCCAAATCACCTTTACCAATGCGATCTCTATATCTTTGTGTTGCTTTATTCTTCTATTCTCAATCTTCATGAGAAGTTTCTCATAAATCAGACTCTCTCTGAATTGCACCGGGTTTAGTTTGATGACGTGGCTGGATCGGTGACATACTTTCGCAATCGTGATATATGAAAGATATTATGGAGATTTAGAAAGAAAGGATAACAGAATCCGCTGACAAGCTATTAAACCAAACCCGAAACGAAATTTGATATAGTCCAAAGAATTTTGGAATGGGTTTATTAGTAACCCAGACAGGACGACACTGAAACTAAACGTTATACTCCTTCAAAAACTCTAATCACCTTTCCTGTCTCATGTTTAGCCACTTTTTATCGAATGGATACTTCAGGTCCTTGTGATTGCTAAAGGCGTTGATCGTAGCAAGCGTCTCCATATTCTCAGAGAAATTTTAACTACAGCTAGCACCAAACTGTGAGTTAGGCAATTCCCAATGTGTCCCCAACTACCTTGAGGTGTAGGTCACAACCTTCCTAACCTTACATGAACACATGTCCTAGATTTTAATGTAAAGCATAAAATTCTCCAAACAGTTCCCTGGGATTAGGTAGAACCAGATCTGACAAGCATTCGAATGTCTCCTCGACCTTTAAAACCTTTCTTCACACGCGTTAGTCCATAGAAGTTTTTATTCTCTTCTTGCAACCGAGCAAAATATCCAGGCTATCTTGGAGGATCCATTGATACTCCTTCAATCTTTGTGTCTTCTTCGATAAGACTAACTAATTCCGCCAGCTATGTGTCTCTTTTACGGTCTCCGATCTTTCCTTTTGAAGAACTGCTTCAATCTCTTGGAAATCCACAACAATCCCTCCGTTTGGAATTTCATGATCCAAAACTGAACCTTCTCAATTAAGAATCCGTACTCTGATACTTTGGCATTTGCTCTCTCTCCTTTAAAGTCAGGAAAACTATGCCGAGATGTCCAACGTGTATCTCCATATTTTCGAGAATAGATCAGAATGTCATCATTAATGACAATGACAATTCTGTTCTGGGTAAGGACAAAAGATACAATTCATGTCACTCATGTATACGACAAGAGGATTGGTTATTCCGAACGGCACCACGGGACACCCATAATACCCATAGCGCATTCGAAATCATTTCAAGGACACTCTCAATCTTCAGCGAATTCAATGATGACCAGGACGTACATCTTTCTCCGAGGATACTCACCCTTGATCATAATCTCGTTCGTTTGACGATGGTGCTCATCTCACTGAGATGTCCCATTCTTCTCCTTAACTGACAGCATTGTAGTTCCTCACAAGAAACTTACTGACTACAATGGTGACAGTCATATTCCCTTTTCTTTTGTCCTCTATAAAAGGTAACACGTATCCTTGGATTTCTTTTTCCTCACAAAGCTTCAACTTTGTTAGGTCATTACGAACTCAAAGCCTTAGTTTCGAAAATCACTAAGGTGTTGGTCGAAACGCTCTAGCAGGTGATAATCGGGAAACGACCAATCAATTTCTAGAATCATGGGCTCAAATATATATGATTTTAGGTAAGCAAGATAGATCAACGAAAGATTCAGTCTTTAGTAGAAATAGAATAGATTACATAGACTTAGGTGTCAACGACAAGTCTTAGTAACAGAAATGGAAATAATTTAAGTTAAAGATAGGAAAGATGCAGATGAATCCCAATGATCCATAAAGTTACAAATTGTAAAAGGAAGGGTTACCCCCAGAATTATACAGCACGATTACGGGATCGACATTTGAGGCATAACTTCCACGGTTTAGATCTCCGAATTTTGAAGTCTCAGCACCTCCCAGGGTATAAGTTCTGGTTTCTGATTGTGGTTCTACAGCCCTTACAGCATTGACTGAAGAATTTGCCTTTGCTTGGTCGCAGTTGCGAGAAACGTGTCCAGGCTTTCCATATTTAAAACAGATTATCCCTTTGATCTTACACTCCCTCGTGAAGTGTTCCTTTCCGCATTTCGTACATCTTGGCGAAGATGTCGGAATCTGATTGGGTACACCGCCACTAGTACTTTGTCCAGGAATTGGTTGTTGTTGTTGTTTCCCGATACCCGTGCGCATGGTTTTCGCTAAACTGGTTAACTTTCCTATTATTCCTCCTTTGGAATCTAGGTAGTCCACGTTTGCCCCAAAGTCGACTTTCCTCCAACAGATTCGAACCTCAACTTCTAGCTCTCGTTGTTGCGTGATCCTCTCGATCTGGTAAGTTGTCATCTCGCCTACCGTTTGCCTTTCTTCTGCCGTCGTGGCCATACTTCTATTGTCTTGTCCGCGTTTACACGCATACGTCCGCCACGAGCCATTGACTTTCTTCGAAGTCGGACAAAACATACATATCAAAACAAACATAATTATTTCAAACACCATTATTTCTCTTCGGAAACCAAACACACAAAATCACACAATTCAAACATGACAAGTCAATTCATGAATTCTAACGATCTCTAGCTCGAGCTCCTTCATTCTCGCTTCTACAGCGTAGCCCCTCGTAATCCGTCAACTTCCAAACTGCTCCTCGAACCTAGTTCACACCAACTATTTCTTTCTCCGAGAAGATCGGTTTTCCAAAACCTTTTGATCTCCTCACAAAAGAATTCCTATTTCCCTAACATAATACGCCTAGGTGAAGTCATAGTTTCTGTACATACTGAGAACATTACACATTGAGTAGGCCGGTCCTCAATATCATGCAAGCGTATAACGGTAGCTATCAACATTCAACCTACAACAAGCCATGCATTCCTTTCCCATCATCTCAATCAAGAGACAAGGAAGTGCACAAAGACTAAATTCTAATATGCCTAAACATAGCAAGTCCATACCCAGGCTCAACAGGATGAAGCGCTCTGATACCACCTAATGTAACACCCCTTGATGTAGCAACCAAAGCATAATCGTCATTACACCACAGTTACTAAATCCGAGTGTGTCACAGTCATGAGAACGGTAACTAAATTCTCAAGAGTCTATATTTTTTTTTTTTGACAATATGCATAGGTAGAAAATATGAGCCTCGAATGAAATATAAATGTATTCAAGCCATGATACAACCACTGAAATAAAATCATATCTCTTATACATATGTATATATAGTCAATTTACACAAATCACGGATGACATAGAATATAACAATTACAGAGTTCAATAAAATACAGCGGGAATAAAACACTAAAAGGGGAAAAGTAGTGACCCGGGGATAGGTACTACTAGTAGACAAAGCCGCAACCCCATATACACATACGACGCTCGGAGTCTCGGTCAACAAGTCGAGGCATCAATGCCTCCACGCAATTGCACTCGTACGTAGCCGAAGAAACCTTGTCCAAACGCCCAATCCAAGTCAACTAAAGTGTGGTCCCTCTTTATCTTCCTCACGATCTTTTATCAATATAAGTATAAAACAGACATACAAAGATATAGGAAACACAGAAAGAGGTAAGACATCCTACATCATTACCAATTATAGCATGCTAGAAACATTACGGCGCCACGCGCCCAAATAGCAAGTCAGAAACAGTATATTCAAATACTAACAGTAAGTCCAACAGTAAGCAGTTAAACAGTCCAGGCAGGTAATCATTACAGTAATGAACAGATAATTCATAATATGGAAAACAGATGATGACAACAATGTATATATATATATATATCATGACTCATATGCATGTTCTCTCAAACCCCTACTCCATGGAGCTAAACTCAATCAATCGGAGAGAAAGATCAGGAGACATGTCTGTAACTCGGCTGCCGAGGCCAGTGCTATCAATAAATTTTCTTATGCGCAAATCATGGCATTGTACAGACATTCTACACTAGATCACGATATAGGACAGTGTCAAGTCCGGATCGTCGGTGTGTTTGCATCGGTTTGCCCCACGGTACAGAGGAGCTCTAAATTGTCCATGTGGAGGACCCACACCCCGACGCCCCCGAGGTCATAATACGACCCACACTTGTCTATTCGCACCCGCACTAAGGTGTGTTCAATCTCCTAGGCAACTTGGCCTTACAACAGTCCACAAGGACAAACACAATGCATAAGACACTATGCATGCACATGTATGATCCACCATCTCATACAAGTTCATAATGTGCCACATTAGGCCAATATAAGCATCAATATGTAAATGGTCACTCGCATGGACCCATAATCACATAATATCAATATCAAATCAATTAATACGTCATTAGGTTCATTATGAATCCTAACTTAGAATTTATTCCTCATTTCAAGGTTCATGTTCAAAAATCAACTTAACATACTAAGGCAATTCGATCTCTAATAACTTACATTTTATTTAAGCCCTCAAGTCTCACATTCTCATGTTCTTTACCCACTTATAATCACCTTAAGTCTTATGATGAATTCATTCTTAGTCCTTTAAGGCTTATGAAGTCTTAATCCTAATAATCCTTCTAATTTAATAATTGTCCATTTCATTACCTAGTTCTCTAAGTATCTAATTACTTATACTTCCAATTTACCAAAATTACATTTTCCCAAAAAATGTACTAGAGGCCGTGGCCTCCTAATGAATTCAATTCCAATTCCTTTCAAGCCATAATCTTGTACACCACTCCCTTAATTATTTAAAGTGTTCACTTGTTCAATTAACTCACCAAAAACCCTAGGTTCTTGGCTCCAAAACCGTAGCCACCATAGAAGTTTCAACTTCCAATTGTTCTTCCATTAAATCCCATCTTGTTACTTAATTAATCCTAGTCTTATACTTATTGCATATTAACCATAAATTACCCCATTTTTCCACCCAAAACCGTGGCATCACTTGAGTTTCAATTTCAAATTCTTCTTCCATTACATTCCATATTTATACATTGATTACTTCAAATCAAATGCTTGTTACAATTTATCACAATTTCCCTTAATTGCTAGCCTCAAAACCGTGGCTACCAAGAAGGATTCTCAAAGGTCATTCTTCCATTTCCAATCACAACATCCACTCAAATATTCCATTACATACGTTGGTTAGTTTGAATCTTATACCAATTACAATTTCAACACAAACTCCTCTAGTTTTCTAGCCTAAAACCGTGACACCACTTGGTGGGTGTTCAATCATTTTTATTCCATTTTAAATCATTAAATCCAATCTAACATTCCATTATATTCAACAATTCAATCCAATAGCATAAATAAAGAAAAATCAACACATAGCATAATTAATCATTAAATTCAAGAACAACCCTCATTAGGGTTCTTCCACAAATCAAACAATCAAGGTTCCTAGATGCTAAAATGGTTGAAGAGGAGTGTCTTCCTCTTACTTGAGTGTAGAAATCAAATGGACTCCAAGAAAGCTCCTTGGATTTTCGGATTTGGCCACCAAAATCCCTAAAAATGGTGACTTGGTTAGAATCAATATCAAGGCTTGGAAAATCAACCATGGATGGCCATAAAAGAAACCATAATAACGAAATCAAGAGGAGAGGGAGAGTGGTCATGAAACTTACCCAAAATGCCCAAAGATGGAGCTTGGAGAAAATGGTGAAGATGATGGAATCTCAAGAAACTCCAAGAAGAAAAAGTGTTTAGAATGTTGAGAGGATTCAAGAAATGTAGCTAGATGAAATTTTTGTGAAGGTTAGGGTGGTGAAGGGTGGCTGGCCGTGGAGCTTGGTAGAGAGAAGGAGGAGAGAAAGTTTGAAGAAGGAAGGAGAAGAAGTGATGAGAGAGAAGTGTTTTTTTGGAAATTAATGTATTTTTGATGTAAATGAATTAATGAAAGGAAATGAATTTTCCTTGCTTGGAGGCTGCATTCCAGCCGTGTGGGGAGAGAGAGAAGAGAGAGGGAAATGGCTTCCAAGAGAAGCCAAAACACATGGGTCAAAGGTGAGGTCAAAGCTTCTTAAGGAAGCTTTGATTATTTAATCAATAAATTTGAATTAAAGTAGATAGATTTGACATAAAGTAGATTGCATTAGGATAATGTGATAGGATTTTTATTACACACTATTATCCAATAGATAATAGTTACGGTTAATGAATCAGTATTTAATTAATCGACGGATGAATTTTTCATTTGTATTGATTTATTTTGTCTGTTAGAATTTCTCGAAAATTATGAAACCTCGTAAAGCTGTGTCAAGCCTCGGGTTTAGTAAGATCCCCGTCGACATGTCCATAGTCCAAGGTTCGCAGAGAAAACATCGCGTTTTCCCGGTTCCGGTCAGCGCGCACGCAAAACGAGGAATATACTGTAATATTCGACGTTTCCAGAAAATTCCCAGAAAATTCTCAAAAATTGCAAATATTATAAAACGACTATCCGTCATATAAATTTCCAATTTTTAAAGCAGTACAGTCATTTTCATGACTCTGCTCAATGTTCGCGCAAAACGAGGAATATATTAAAATATTCATCGTTCCCGGATAATTCTAAAAAAATTCACATAAATCACAAATATTGGGAAATGACTATTCATGGTGAAATAATCAATTTCCGGAGTGTTGCACTGGTCTCAGCAATTCTCAGCCCAATGTGCACGCAAAACGAAGAATATATTAAAATATTCGACGGTTCCGAAAAATTCCCAGAAAATTCCCAAAAATTTCAAATATTATAAAATGACTATTCGTCACATAATTTTCCAATTTTTGAAGCACTACAGTCGTTTTCACGACTCTGCTCGAGTTTCACGCAAAACGAGGAATATATTAAAATATTCTGCGTTCTCAGAAAAATCCAGAAAAATTCTAGAAAATTCCAAATATTGTAAAATGATTATTTATCCTGAAATCATTAATTTTCGGGATGTTACAAGAAGCGGTGACTCGCCATGTTCCAGAAGCGGTGACTCGCCATGTTCTAGAAGTAGTGACTCGCCACATTCTAGAAACGCTGACTCTCCTTGTGACTCACCGTAGTGAGTCATACGTTCCAGAAGGTTCCCTGACGACTCACCATGCTGACTCAGCGCTATGACTCACCATTGCTGACTCAGCTAGTGACTCAGCTAGTGACTCAGCTGATGACTCGCCATGCTGACTCACCTGTTCTAGAAAATATCTACGCTGGCTCATCTTGTTGACTCATCGTAGTGAGTCACATGTTCTAGAAACTTCTCTTTGATGACTCGCTCTGTGACTCATCAAGGGCAATCAGTAGAAAATGATCAACAATAGTTGCTATCCAACTAAAATAAGATAAAAATCTAGGTATATTTTATTATCCATTGGATAATAGATACTGACTTTATAAGCAGTAATTATTGTTCATTGCTTACAGTATACCGAAAAATATCTTAAGCCTTTATCTTTTTCATGAAGTCTATAAATAGGAGGGCTTTGATTCATTTGCAACTTTGGCAAGAAGCTCTCACCCATTTTTTTCTCCTTTGAGCTCCACGGCCATTCACCTTTGGAGAGCAAAATTTCACTTCAATTTCTATCACTTTACTACACATTCTCTCTTCCAAAATTAAGAAACACCATTGTTGCTTCTCTTTGAGCAATTCGGCCAAGAGCCCTAAATCACCATCCATCCACCTAAAATTTTATCTAACCTACTTTTCCAAACCTAAATACTATTCTAAGAACATCTCTAGTTGAGAGTTCTTTCTAAATCCATCATCTAAAGCTTGGAAAATCACTTTGGAGATTTTTCCTAGAAGGTGAAAATTCTTATTTTTCATTTCTAACTTCTTTTTCAAGGTTCTAAACCATATTTTTACCCATGGTTTTTCTTATTTAATCCTTAGATGTTAACATTTCATGTTTTCTTTGATTTTTCAAGAAACACTTGGTGGTTGAAGTTCTTCTTGAAGGAGACAACAAGAGGACATATAAGGAACTTTGGAGGTTTCTTCAAGAGGTAAGAGGGAGATTACCCTCATCAGCCATGTGTTGGTGGTGAGGAATGGATGTGTTTGTGGTGAAAAATCCATAAGGATTCATTCACTTGGCTGTTTATTGTTTTTCCTAATTGTGTTTGATTTTGTGTGCAAGCATGTCTATAGCTTTAAAATATATAGTATGTGTTTTATGATTGCTTTAATATTTTGTATGTGTTTTATGATTGCTTTAATATATGGTATGTGTTTATAGATGCATGATTATTATTGTATGGTTATGAATAATATGTTAAAGATTTAAATGAGTGTTCCAAAGAACACATATAGCTCACGGTTTTCACTATTCCAAAGAGAACCAAAATGTTCTCAACTATTTTCTAAAGCAAGAATTAATAAATTTAATTAGTAATGATTTTCACAAGAACTTAGTTAGTAGAAGATAATTTAAAAATGATTTAAACATAGTGAATTTCGGCCAACATGCCAATTTAAGACACTTTTCATCTAAATTATTTTCTAAGAGTAGATTATGTAATTTAAATAAATGGGAACTCAATTTAATAACTTTAGAAATATAAAGAGAATGATTTTAATGATAATAAATTGGATTAAGAATTTTTATAAGAGATTAAATGATGAGAAACAATTAAATAAGATTTTAATGCATAGAATGATTTTGGGCCAACAAGCCTACTTATGATGTTTTAATCCAAAACTATTTTAAAAGTGTGGACTTATGAAATTAATTTAATGAGAACTTAATTAAATAGATTTTTGATAAACAATGGAAAGTAATTTAATTTTTAGAGTTAAATCAGTGAATTTAAGCAATGGTGTAAATACTTGAAAAGTACTAACGTATAGTTCACTCGTTGCGTTTTGAAACGCACTAGCAAGTTATGAGATGTAATTATTAGTTATGATTAAGAAAAGTAAAATTTTTATGGAAACGTAGAAAATATCACTTAATGAATTTTCTAGATAAAATGTCGCCAAAAATTAATTAAAAATGGACTAATAATAGAGAAAGTTTCAATATAAAATTTGAACGTAAGGAAAATATTCTACGTAGTTTAAAAGTATTAAAAATAGCTTACGCGGTTTTAAAATAATGATTTGAAAGCTTTACGATTAAGAAAATGACTTGAAAATGTTACGCGATTGAGAAAACGATTTAAAAACAATACGCGATTTTAAAAACAGCAAAATATATTTATGCGATTTAAAAACGTTTATAAAAATGACGGAAATGTGAAAATTCTATAAAATTTCTATGCGATTAATTGGAACAGTGAATTTTACTGTCGGGCCAAAGTGGTGGACCCGGACATGTTGACATACAGGTACTGTCAAGTGGGACGTACTGTATATTTGAGATTTTTGCCATTGAGGGCATTTGCGTAAATATGAGAATATTTTGAGACTAAGGGTAATTTGATAATTATGGTTTTTATTCATGCATTGAGTTGTACCAATTTGGTTGATAATTGGTGATTTGATTGACGAGATGAATTACATCGTGTTGTCGGTGTGATAAGCGTAGTGCGGTTCGATTTTGTATGGACTTGGAGGCATTAGTGTGTGGAGTATTCCACATGTGGACAGTTGGTCTCTCCTCTAGGTCGTGGTAACAGATAACACACTAGTGATCTCGACACACACTATACTTAATCAAGATCTTGTAAAGAATATTTTAGTACAATGCCTGTAGTTACACGATGTTTGGACTGTGTGCTACACCACAATGTTTGGACAGTGGGCTATAGACACAACGTTGGACAGTGCAATAGTTTGGTTGGACAGCCTGAGGTACTGATAGTTCTTTCTGGATCATTCTCTCTAATGTATGTGATGTCTGTGTTTTTAGCTCCATGGAGTAGGAATGAGTCTGTGTACATTTGCATTTGTGGCCTGTATCTTAATGTGGATATTTACGTTCAATGTTGAGATATTATGTATGATGTGTTTCTGTGAGTTACTATGCATGATGTGATTATGTGGTTTATTGTATCAATTGTTATATCTATCGTGGTAATGTTATTGTTGTTCATTTTATTATAACATGTGTTTATTGGAATTATTTGTAAATTGATAACATGATTATAATTGTGATATCTGTGTATATGGAATGACTTTGTCATTCGTATCATTCTTTGCTACCGTACTTGTATTGGTGAAAGGGGATCTCACCTATTTACTGTATTGTTTTGTTGTGTTTGTTTTATCTAAATTCGTATAGTAGACGAAACAAGTTTCTTAGACCCATAGGAGGCAATATTCTGAGGTTGGTGACGGCGTCGAGGAGTGATCTTCTCAGTTTCAACAGGATGCAGTTGGTGGAGAAACGAGGCATGTAGGTTGAGTTTTTCTCGTTAGTGTTGTTACCGTGCTATTAGTAGTACCCATCATTGGGTTTTGCTACTGTTTTCTCTGAGTCTGTAAGTTATATGTTTTATTTCTTTATTGGATATTATGTGGTATAAATAAAGTTGTGTAAAAATCTATTCAATTTATTTTCTGTATTACTCATACTTCGGTAAGTTTATGTTTCCGCAAAAAAAAATTTTAAAATCCATCTTTTAGAACTCAAATCTTCTATGAAATAATCGTGTAAACATTTTCTAAGTTTTCCCCAAAAATCTGTATTATATTACTTTACTAAAAACTACTTCCATTACCTTTACTAAAATCCTCTTAAACAGAATGCCTTGAGTTCTAAATCACTTTTAAAACTTATCCTCTATTATCTTAATTAAAAACACTATTATCTAATAATAAAACTTTGTTCCATTCTTCTTAAGTAAAATACCTTGAATCTCAAATCACCTTTAAAACTCATTTTTCATTTCTATTGCAAAATCATTATTTATTCAATAAAAGCTATACGTTTCCATATTCCTCTAAAAATCCTTTTTAAACAAAATACTTTAAACTTAACATCATCTTCCAAATTCATTCTTTATGACCTAGGCTAAAAATCCATTCTTTCCAATTAATAAAATCATATTCATTTCCTTTCCAAACTTAAAAATCTTTAATTCATATCCCTATTACCTAATCAACTAAATTCACAATTTATAAAATATTTTTAACTTGGATTATCCTAACATGGGCCTAATGGCCATGAGCCTCATGGTCCTCAAACCTCAAAATTTTCATCCTCCAACAACAAGATTCCAAGCACATATTATACTTCAATTATCAAATCACACTATAGCACATCCATACATAAATCATAATAGAGCATAACTAAGCACTTGAGCATAAATCATATAAAGTCAAATTCATATAAAACAAATAAGCATAAACCATCACATTCATACAACCAAGTGAATAAGTCCTCACATGAATTCTTCACTTGCAACATACAAAATCCATTTCTCACCACCATGTATGGTTGATGAGGTTAATCTCCCTCTTACCTCAAGAGAAGATAAAAAGAAATCTCATTGATGTCTCCTTGATAATTTTGTCCAACACCAACAAGCAAACCCTTAAGTCAACAAACATACAAATATTAGACCTAAAGCTTGAAAGGAATAGACCATTGATCAAAATGATGGTTTTGAAAAAAGAAAGAAAGGAGTGAAGATTAAAACTTCACCTTAGAAACCTTCAAACCCTAGGTATGAAGAAAGTGCTTGAAGATAGATGAACTTGTTACCAAGTGGCTTCAATGCTCAAGAGGGGGTGAATTGAGTTTATAAAACAAGTTCGCAATTCTTTTGCAAAACACTTGACTATTGAATTTCGTTGAAGCTATTGACTATTTAAAATGAATGAATTGATAAGAACGATAGATATTGCTCAATAATTAACCAAGATGGAAGTAAGCAAGCAGGAATATAAGCAATGCACAAATGTAAAGAGAAGGGTTTAGATAATCAAACATAATAGTTTATCTTGGTTCGACCACCAATCCACTTGTGACCTACATCCAGTCCTCAAGCAACAACTCGAGATTTTCCACTATATCTTCAAGCTTCAATAGGTGCTTGACAACCTTTACAAACTTGAGCACTCAACTCCTTGGGATGCCTCACCTTTGAGCTTGAGCCTCTTCAAACAAAGGGATGCCTCACCCTTTATAATTTGGAGGGATACCTCACCTTCTCTTACAAAGCAATCGAGGTTGATTGAATGAAACTCTCACTGGAGTAAATAATACAAATTAAAGCTCTTAGAATGCTCTTAAAAGATGTCTCAAGTTTTTCACAAAAATAGAGCAAGATGTGGATTCAAAGATTGATTCTCGTTTTGTTGTGTTACTAAGATGTTTCAAGTTCAAGAAAACTCATTAATGATGCACCAACATCTGTATTTAAAGAGATATACAGTTAAGGAGCCGTTGGGATGATTAAAGCCAAGCATTTAATGCACCTAATAGAGCCATTGTGCATGTCAGAATACTGGTAATCGATTACATAGCAGTTAGAACGTGTTCTTGGCTTTCTGGACTTGTGGTAATCGATTATAAGACTCGTGTAATCGATTACACGCCCTCTGACTTTATGGTAATTAATTACAATATTGATGTAATCGATTACATGGCTGTCTAAACGTGTTCTTGCCTTTCTGGGCAGATAGTAATCGATTACTAGCTTGTGTGTAATCAATTACACACCCTCTGACTTAATGGTAATCGATTACAATATTGGTGTAATCGATTACAAGGCTTCTGTTTAGCTTGTAATCGATTATGACACATGTGTAATCGATTACATTACACTTTAAACACATTTTTCTAGCCTGAAAGAGGATTCATGTCATTCCTAACTTTAGAAAACATGGATTTAAACAATATTGAACTTTGTTTGGCATGATCCAACATTAAAGATATTATCTTTTTAGAGATATGAAATTTGAAAAGCATTTTGATTAAAACATCTTCGAAAAACCATTTAAAATATCTTGAGAGCATTTAACATTGATGTTCTAAGGCCTATGTCTAAATCTCTTGATTTCTTTCTTTGATCTTGGTTTTCTCTTTTGCACTTGATCTTCATCTTTGGCTTTGTTATCATCAAAAACCATTTGACATACTTCAAGACACATGCATTCACATTCTCTCCCTTTTTGATGATGACAAACTGAGCATTGAAAGGAAGAGAAACAATCGCATATATATATATATATATATATATATGTATATATATGTATATATATGTATATGTATGTATATATATGTATATGTATATATATATATATATATATATATATATATATATATATATATATATATATATATATATATATATATATATATACATATATATATATATACATACATATACATATATATATATATATATATATATATATATATATATATATATATATATATATATATATATATATATATATATATATATATATATATATATATATATATATATATATATATATATATATATATATATATATATATATGTATATTAGAGATTTAAGCGTTATTCTCCCCCGTAATGTATGCACAAGATAGGGTTAGTAATATGTTCATGTAAAAGCTTAAATCAAGCTCCCCCGTACTTATGCAAGTCACTCATCTCTCCCCCATTGGCATTATAAAAAACATATAAGCATACAGCTGAAATTTTGACAGCATTTTCGCTAATTTTCATGATTTCCCAAAATTTTTAAACAGTAGAAAACCAATACAATCCAGGCAATCAGAGTATGAGCAATTTATAACCAATCAGATAAGTATCCAAAGGCATATGAGAATCAATATACTTGGTGATCATATAAAATCATATATGAAACATTAAAATACCAACTGATTTTATAAAATGATTCAATGTCATATATAACCAATTATTAGAGAAATACAAAGAAAATATCATGGCAATGGTCCATGATCACTATCAGTCACCTGACTATCACTATCCACGTCCGCAGCAATGTCTCCAAGGTCTACATCATCGTCATCGGGTTAAAGATCGTCCTCGGAGCCAAGGAGCTCCTCATCATCAGCAGGAACTCCAGTGGGAGTGGCAGAGGGATCAACAAAAGATAGAGGAGCAGGTGAGGCAGAGGAGGTGGCAGGTGTAGCAGTAAGTCTCTATGAAGTATTTCCAGGGCCCTCCAGGAAAGAGCGAATAAAAGCAAGCTCCTAATCGGAGTAGTCCATCCTCAGCTCAAGGTGATCCACCTTCTTCTCAATCCCGTCCATCCGGGTTTCCACCGCAGTTGCCAAACTCCGCATTTCCTGAAGTAAGAGATCCAATGTGGCTGGAGCTGGTGCAAACTACTAGTCCTCATCCTCATCATCACTCTCCAGACCATGAGGGATATGCCCGTAGCTGTCATAGGCCAAATAGTGCCATCTCCTATCAACCTTGCTCTGCTGAAGCTTCTTCAGAGTATGCAAGCCAATTGATTGTGGTCCCTTGGAGCTAGTATCCTTGGATTCCTCAGACAAGGAGATGTGACAATGCTCCAGGATAACTGTCACTAGCATGACATAGGGAAAAGCAGAGTTCTTATTCTTTTTCACATCCAGCATGTGCTGAATGTTGTAGTTGGCCCAATTGATTGGCCGCCCTATGGTCATTGCCCATAAGACCACCACATTATCTCGTAAGACTTAGGAGTAATTTCCACCTCTAGGAATTAAGCCTCGAACAACCAAATAATGGAGTACCATGTTCTCCATTATCAAGCTAGCTGCTATTAATCTTTTATTATTCCTTAGAAGCACGTAATCAGAGTGAATCAGGGACATCAGAACACTCTTATATTCAAACTTAGCTCCCCAAGCAGTTTCATTGCCATAGAAGCTTGTCCTAGCATAGGTTAGCTTAGTCAGCCTACATCATTCCTCCCTAGAGATCTTAATCTGAGTTTTCCTCACTTCAGAAATCAGGCAATGATCTTCATACCTCAAATTTGCATAAAACACTCGAACCAAATTGGGATATATGGCCTTGTGAATGCTGAAGAGTCCAAGTAGTCCTAGCCTTTCAATTAACAGAAAACTCTCCAGGGGTTCACTTGTGCAGAAGGATTAAGTGAGATACTTAGGTGAGGTTAGCTTCACCAGTTGGAAGCTTTTCCTGAAAAGCTTAGCCTTTTTGGTGGTGGAAAAGTGCCTTGTGAGATCCAACCCTGAGATGTTACGTGGAGGAGCACTGGAGGATTCTCCAGCAGTGACCCCTGTTCTTGCGTGCTTTGTACATTGGGATAGTTCAGCCATTTGATGATTGGAGGTGTATGGGTGAGTGTTTGGAGGTGTGTAGTTGAAGGGAAAGATGGAAGAAGGATGGTTTTGGGTGGTGTGGCTTGTGGGGGATGAAAGGGAGGACGATGAAGGATTTGGGTTGAGATTTTTGGAGATTTAGAGGAGATTTAATGGTTGGGTTATGTTGGGGGATGAATTTCGAGTGAAAGTGGGGTGAAATGAAGAGATTTGGTGGAGTATTGAGTGAGAATAAGGGATTTTAGAGGAGAGGTCTTCGTGGGTGCAAAGGAGATAAAGAGATGGTGTTTTGAAGAAATGACCTTTCGCACATCAGAAAACCTTTAAAAGCCCCTGTGTAATCGATTACATTGGTTGTGTAATCGATTACCAGCCTTCTGTTTGCCCTTGTAATGGATTACAATATCAATGTAATCGATTGATAGCCTTCTGTTTGCCCCTGTAATCGATTATAATATCAGTGTAATCGATTACCATGCTTCTAGGAACCTTGTAATCGATTACATTATTTGTGTAATCGATTACCTGAGTTCTGGGTTCAATGTAATCGATTACCAGTGTGATGAAATCGATTACTTGCTTGACAGAACCTTTGTAATTGATTACAAAGGCCTTGTAATCGATTACCAGCCTACTAAAACTCAGATATTGCATTTCAAACAGTGAACGATCAATTTTAAACCATTCAAATTAGTTCCTAAGCATCTTAAATCAATTTCAAACATCATGTAGGCATATAATCCAAACAGATTGTGATCCAAAACACATAATCATACAAGATTACTACTTTTACCAAGAATTACTCCATTTGGATGGATTTGAGATGTTTTTGAGTTTCTTGGAGGTTTTTGACATGAGGAAGAACTTGCAAAACAACTTAGGGGGAATCTCCGACGCTCATGTCAGTATTAGATTAAAAATTCAAAAGTTATGCAGCAAAGAGTCATGATTATGCAAAAAAATGCATGTTTAACCAGTAAACAATGTATTATATAGCAATTTAGCCTATGCATGATTGATCTAATATGCTAAGTTCATTTCTTATATAATAAAAAGCTTCTTTTGCCAAAGGCTTAGTGAAAATGTCAGCTAGTTGCTTAGTGGTTTCTACAAATTCAAGCATGCAATCACCCTTTTGAACATGATCTCTTATGAAATGATTCCTTATTTCAATGTGCTTTGTTCTTGAGTATAAAACAGGATTTTAAGACAAATTGATTGTACTAGTGTTATCACATCTTATAGGGATGTAATCCAGCTCAAAATTATAGTCTAGAAGTTGTTGCTTCATCCAAAGGATTTGAGCACAACTACTTCCAGCTGCAACATATTCAGCTTCAACTGTTGACAATGCCGCACTATTTTGCTTCTTCCTATGCTAAGAAACTAATGAGCTTCCAAGCAAGTGGCATGTCCCACTAGTACTCTTCTTATCTATTTTTCACCCAGCAAAGTTAGAATCAGAATAACCAATTAGGCTACATGAAGTACCCTTAGGGTACCACAACCCCATTTGTGAAGTGTCTAGTAGATATTTCATAATTCATTTTACGGTACTTAGGTGTGATTATTTCGGATTTGCTTGAAATCTAGCACACATGCATACACGAAACATGATATCTGGCCTACTTACGGTGAGATAAAGGAGTGAGCTAATTATACCTCTATACCTAGTGATTTCTACCGATTTACCTCCTTCATCCTTGTCCAAGTAACAAGAAGTTCCCATTGGTGTAGCCATTTGCTTGACTCCTTCCATTCCAAACTTCTTGAGCAGCTCCTTGCAATATTTGGATTGACTTATGAAAGTCTCATCCTTTGTTTGCTTGATTTGAAGACCAAGGAAGAAGTTGAGCTCACCCATCATAGACATCTCAAACTCACTTTGCATAATATTGAAAAATTCTTTACAAAGAGAGTCATTAGTAGCACCAAATATAATGTCATTAACATATATTTGAACAAGTAGAATGTCATGCTTCTTATGCTTGATGAAAAGAGTGGTGTCAACCTTTCCTTTAGAGAACCTTTTTTTTCTAAAAGAAACTTGTTCAACCTTTCATACCAAGCTCTAGGAGCTTGTTTCAAGTCATACAAGGCCTTTTTAAGTTTAAAAACATGGTTGGACAGTTCAAAGTTTTCAAACCGGGAGGTTGATCCACATACACTTCCTCTTGTATAAAATCATTTAAAAATGCACTTTTGACATCCATTTGAAAAAGCTTAAAATCCATGACACAAGCATATGCAAGTAACATTCTAATGGCTTCTAATTTAGCTACGGGAGCATAAGTTTCTTCATAATCTATGCCTTTTTCTTGATTATAACCCTTAACAATGAGCTTAACTTTATTTCTTATTATTAAGCCTGTTTCATCAAGTTTGTTCCTAAAGACCCATTTGGTGCCAATTATGGGATGATCATTGGGCCTTGGGACTAATTCCCAAACTTGATTCCTCTCAAATTGGTTTAGTTCATCTTGCATGGCCAAAATCAAATGTTCATCATTAATGACCTCATTTATGTTTTTAGGTTCAAATTGAGAAACAAAAGCCATATAGTTATATGCATCTCTAAGAGAGTTACGAGTGATTACCCCTTTTGATACATCATCTATCACTTTGTCAAGAGGATGATATCTTGCTGTTCTCAATTCCTTGGGAAGATCCATAATTTGAGAGTCCTCTTGTCTTAGGGAACCATATGAGCTTTCTTCTTGCTTCATGACTTATTTTTCTTGATTTTCTAGGTGAGTTCTTGCAAGGATTTCTGCAACATCTTCAACAAGCTCTTTTCTCGACTCATTTAGGTTAGTTTCATCAAATGCAACATGTATGGACTCTTCTATGGTCATAGTTTGTTTGTTATAAACTCTAAAGGCCTTACTACGTATAGAATCACCAAGAAATATTCTCTCATCAGATTTTGCATCAAACTTCCCCAAGTTATCCTTTCCATTATTTAAAACAAAGCATTTACATCAAAAAACATGAAAATGTGAGACATTTGGTTTCCTTCCTTTGTGTAATTCATAGGGGATTTTCTTTAAAATTGGCCTTATTAGAGCCCTATTCATAACATAATAAGTGGTGTTAACCGCATCCGCCCAAAAATACTTAGGAAGGTTGGCCTCATTGAGCATAGTTCTTGCCATTTCTTCTAAAGATCGATTTTTCCTTTCTACAACACCATTTTGTTATGGTGTTCTAGGGGCTGAAAAATTATGTTCAATGCCATGTTCATCATAAAAGGTTTCAAATTCATGATTTTCAAATTCACCACTTAGATCACTTTTTATGGATGCAATACAAAACTTTTTTCGTTTTGGATAACTTTAGCAAGCTTTTTGAATGATTGAAAAACATCATTTTTGTGAGATAAAAACAATGTCCATGTAAATCTAGAAAAATCATCCACAATCACTAAGGCAATGTAATTCCCACCAAAGCTCATAGTTCTAGAGAGACCAAAAAGATCCATGTGCAAAAGTTGTAGAGGTCTAGAAGTTGAAACCACATTTTTAGCGTTAAAAGAGACCTTTACTTATTTTCCCTTTTGACATGCATCACAAAGTTTATCTTTTTCAAATTTGAGCTTTGAAAGACCAATTACTAGTTCTTTATAAACCAATTTGTTTAAGTGATCCATATGAATGTGAGCAATTCTTCTATACCATAACCATGAATCATTTTCTTTAGTCATAAAACATTTAGCATCATTTGCGAAAATGTCATCAAGGCTAATCATATATATGTTATTAACCCTATGACCAACAAACTTAACATGCTTATCATCCTTACCTTCAATTATGCAGCAATTTGAATCAAATATTACTCTGTTCCCCTTATCACACAAATGACTAATGCCAAGCAAGTTATGTTTGAGTCCTTCAACAAGTAAAACATTATCAATGGATGAGGAAGGGATCTTACCAACTTTACCAACTCTAAGAATCTTTTCTTTGTTGTTATCACCATAAGTCACATGACCACTCTTCTTGGGTACAATGAAGGAAAACTTGGAGCCATCACCGGTCATGTGCTTGGAGCATCCACTATCAACAGCATCCCACACATCAATATCAATGGCTTCAATAAATATCTTCATCCTTTCTTTCCAATATGCATAACCATCCCCATTGAAAAAGAGAGGCCTATTTATAGAAGAACCTTCATTAGAAAAACCATTTGAAGCCATATTTACTCTTGAAGCGACTAAGCTCTTTATACAAGAGTCTAGCTCTGATACCACTTGTTACTAAGTAGCTTCAATACTCAAGAGGGGGTGAATTGAGTTTATAAAACAAGTTCGCAATTCTGTTGTAAAACATTTGACTATTGATTTTTGTTGAAGCTATTGACTATTTAAAATGAATGAATTGATAAAAACGATAGATATTGCTCAATAATTAACCAAGAGGGAAGTAAACAAGCAGGAGTATAAGCAATGCACAAATGTAAAGAGAAGGGTTTAAAGAATCAAACACAATAGTTTATCCTGGTTTGGCCATCAATCCACTTGTGACCTAAATCCAGTCCTCAAGCAATAACTCAAGATTTTCCACTATATCTTCAAGCTTCAATAGGTGCTTGACAACCTTTACAAATTTGAGCACTTGACTCCTTGGGATGCCTCACCCTTGAGCTTGAACCTCTTCAAACAAAGGGATACCTCACCCTTTACAATTTGGAGGGATACCTCACCCTCTCTTACAAAGCAATTAAGGTTGATTGAATGAAACTCTCACTAGAGTAAATGATGCAAATTGAAGCTTTTAGAATGCTCTCAAAAGATGTCTCAAGTTTTTCACAAAAACAGAGCAAGATGTGGATTCAAAGATTGATTCTCGTTTTGATGTGTTACTAAGATGTTTCAGGTTCAAGAAAACTCATTAATGATGCCTCAACATCTGTATTTAAAGAGATATGCAGTTAAGGAGCCATTGGGATGATTAAAGCCAAGCATTTAATGCACCTAATATAGCCGTTGGGCACGTCAGAACACTGGTAATCGATTACACGTTTTTGGTAATCGATTACATGGCAGTTAGAACGTATTCTTGGCTTTCTAGGCTTGTGGTAATCAATTATAAGACTTGTGTAATCGATTATATACCCTCTGACTTTATGATAATCGATTACAATATTGATGTAATCGATTACATGGTTGTCTGAACGTGTTCTTACCTTTCTGGGCTGATGGTAATCGATTACTAGCTTGTGTGTAATTGATTACACGCCCTCTAACTTGATGGTAATCGATTACAATATTGATGTAATCGATTACAAGGCTTCTGTTTAGCTTGTAATCGATTACCACAAATGTGTAATTGATTACATTACACTTTAAACATATTTTTCAAGCCTGAAAGAGGATTTATGTCATTCTTAACTTTAGAAAACATGGATTTGAACAATATTGAACTTTGTTTGGCATGATCCAAGATTAAAGATATCATCTTTTTAGAGATGTGAACTTTGAAAAGCATTTTGATTAAAACATCTTCGAAAAATCATTTGAGATATCTTGAGAGCATTTAACATTGATGTTCTAAGGCCTATGTCTAAACCTCTTGATTTCTTTCTTTGATCTTGGTTTTCTCTTTTGCACTTGATCTTCATCTTTGGCTTTGTTATCATCAAAAACCAATTGACATGCTTCAAGACACATGCATTCACAGAACTAAATGATGACCATAACATGAAAGTTTCTCAAAAGGGTGTCTAGGTTCAAGATATGTGATTAGTTGGAATTAAAGAAGATGGATGGGTGGTTTTTGAGGGTGAGTTTGTGAGCTTAAATGGAGGAAAGGTAAGGGTTTTGTGTTCTTGGCTTCAAGAAAGTGAGGATGAAGATGAACTAATAAAAACTAAACCTTGAACCCTCTAAGGTAATGCTTTGGCTGTGGGGTCTAGGAGAGAAAGGTGAGAACTTTTTGGTGTTTTGATAATAATGGTAGAAAGATGAAGATGAGAGTTTTTAGTGATGGTTCCAATAAGGAAAATCCTTCAAGTGAGGTGTAGATTCAAGAAAAGCATTTGGTTGAAATTAAACAACCATGGAAGGTGGAGGAAGAGTGCATAGTCGTGGATCATGGAGAGAAAATAGAAGAGAAAATGTGAAAGAAAGGTGGAAGCCTTTTGTTGAAAGATGTAAAATGAGATATTAGGTGAAAAGATGATACTTTGTCATCCTTTTTCCTCCCTCCAAACCGTAGCCACACATTGGGAGAGAGAGAATGAAGCTTCTTCAACAAGCCTAATAGAAAGCTTCTCCATTAAGTTTTGATGAAGTTGATGTGTGTAAAACATGCATATAATTTTGTCTTAGTTAGCATTTAATTGTTGCATATTTTGTGTTAATTTTTAGTTTATATCTTAGGTTTTTATTCCTTTACTTCAGATGACTGCGTTTTATTTTTATATTTCATAGGTGAATGGATTTGTGACTTTAAAGCACCAAAATTTGAAGAGCTTAACTAAAAGAGGAGGTGCAAAAGGAACCACACCCTGCCTGTGGTAGCTACCACACCTGTGGAACCTGTTGCTGGAAAGAAACAAGCAAAACAGTAAGCTCCACGGCCTACCTGTGGCAGCTGCCACGGCCGTGGAGTATTTTGACCAGAAATGAGCAAGTCAGTAAGCTCCACGGCCAGCCTGTGGCAGCTGCCACGGTCGTAGATCATGGAGCGTCAATTTAGACATGATTAAGAAAAAGTCAGCAAGATCCACGGCCAGCCCGTGGCAGCTGCCACGGCCATGGATCATGGAGCGTCAGCATATTAAATCTGTATTATTGCTCCTTTACAGCAAAAGGGAGTTGAACTAAAAAAAGAAGACGAAAAAAGGATCTAAAAAGGGAGATTAGAGGAGGATATAAATAACCATTGGACTCAAGAAATGGAAGGGAAGATCGAACAAGAGCAAATCGGAAGAAACAACAGGGCTTAATCAGAGTTTTTCTTTTCTTCTCCTTTTTGCATTTTAATCTTGTTTTCTAAATGTTCTTGTTCATTCTTACGGATTGTATTTTGACGAACATGTTTGAGTAGTTCTTTATTCTAGGACTTGGGAATAACCCAGTTGTGTATTGACAATGTTTGATGTATGAATTTCTTACCTCTTTAATGCTAGTTTCTCTTGATTCAGTTTTTAGCACACCAACTGTTTGTGAATATACTTGGCCAAATGTTTGCATGATTCTTTGATATTAGGGGAAGAACTGAAAGGTGACCATTGATTTCAAAACTCTAGAAACAGAACTTGAGCTTTTAATCACAAAAGTAGATTAATTCTCTTGAGGCTTTCTTTGAATTATCTTGTTCCTACAGGGTCCTCTCCAATCCAATTGTTATGAAAATAAGGATTGGATTAGATTGGATACGTTATTGTATTCTAAAAGGAAACAATAATTCTTTAGGATAATTCACCTTTAAAAGTAACCTAGTTTGATAAGAGGGGAAAAATTACAGAATTGTTAATTATCACCGTGGTGAAACCCGAATCCTAGAGTCTTTAAATTTGATTCCTTTATTCAATTCCAAAGTTAATCTTCTTTGTTATTTTTTAGATTTTATTTTTTGTGATCTTGTTCTATCACTACGACTTTGCATCATTGGTTTCGTCTAGATAATCATAATTGTGCGTAATTGGTGATCATCAACTCAGTCCCAGTGGAACAATAATTTTACTACTTGATAAAATTGTGCACTTGCGATTTAACACTAACAAAAGCTTCTTCAAGAAGCCAATTTTTACCTTTTTGAAAAGTCAATGATGATGTCATCTAAGTAATGTCATTAAAATGATGTCACATAAAGTGAACCCTCTAGAAAAGATGACTAGCATTTTACTAAAAATTATTATGCAATGGACAAAAGTTACAGTCAACAAAACTAGCATTTATTATCCGTTGGATGATAGGATGTACCCGAATTTTATCTGCCAGATAAAATCTCAAAAGACAAAAACTTCATAAGTTGTGTCCGGCTTCGAGTTTAGTAAGATCCCCCGTCGACGTTTCCACAGTCCAAGGTTTTCCAGCCTCAGGGAAATGAATATAAATCACGAAACAAGCAATTTTTGGGGTGTTACAATAACATCCCATAAAGCAGGTTAGTCTTGTATATGGTCTCAAAGATACCATTATGCTTGCTTGACATATCAGTAAAGTTTTGTGACAAACTGAGTTTGTTTAGGGACTTAGTTGCAACCTAGAAGTTGAAAAGTAGCTTAAAATGGCTCATATAGTAGCATAAGTTGCTAAGTTAAGGGAAATAAACCTAGAGAGTTTGTTTCTAAGTTGCAAATAGGTTGAATATGGTGTAGCTTAAAATGGTTTGATATTTTTAGGCATACTAGTTGTGCATTTTAATGCCGAATTGACTAGCAGTAGATGTGAAAAAATAGGATAATGGTGAACCAATAATTTAGATGAATCCTAGTATTTTTTCTAAAGTTGTTGGAAGTTAGGAAACTTGATTTAGCATAATTCAAGTGTCTGTAATAGATATAAAGTTCCAGCTTTAGGTTGTAGTGCCAAAGTTGGACTTTTCTTCCTTTTATTCTCTCCATTTCCATGGCTGAAGATAGCCAAAACAAAAAAAAAAGAAAAAAGAAGAAAAAAAAGGGAAATGGAGGAGAAGAAGAGGAAGGGAAAAAAGGAAGACCAAAGGGGAAGATCAAGAGGACTTCAAAGCTTGAGGATCATCTTCTCTTCAAGAGGTAGGGGTTCTTAACCTTTAATTCCATCATTTTCCCTAAGCCATTCCATGGTTGAGGTTAGGTTATTAGATGGAGCAAACGGGTTTTTAGAGAGTAAAAATATGTTTTCTTTGCTTGATTCTGGTTTGCATTGACTGGAATTAGTAATTCAGGTTGATGAAACTATAAGAATGGTTTTGGTCCATAGTTATGGTCATTTAGTCCCTAAAGTGGGAATTTGAGTAATGAACAACTAGGTATAAGATTTTGAGCACTGATCCAAATTTAAGTTAACCACTAGGTTATAAAAGTGTTACAACATTTTTAGTGGTTGGTAGTGGTGTTAGAAATCACTTGAAACCATTTTGGAATGATAGATTTCTTGGTTGTGTTCTAATGAAACAGTAACCAGAAATCTTCAAAATTTGCAGATTCTGGGCTATGCGATCAGTGCTCAAGCGCTACTCAGGGGCCCATAGCCCAGAGAGAAATTTGTGAGCAGCAAAGCATTGAGCGCCTAGGCACTTGGTGCTGAGTGCTTAGACGCTCATTGCAAAGCATAACACAACTATGCTCTACCCAGCTAGTGCCCAGGTACTGGGTAGTGAGTGCTCAGGCGCACAGTGAGCACCTAGGCACTGGAGAATAGGCGCCCAAGTACTAAGAGCTGAATTCATCAAAATATATATTTTGATGATATGAGTTTTCCTACTTGTTATGATCCCTTTTATATGCCTTGTAGAGTGTATTTAGACACAAATAGGGGTATTTCTAAGAGAGAAAGACCTTCTTGCATATATGGGAAAGTAAAAGACCTTAGTGCAACCAAGAGCAATTGATTGCCGTAGATAGGTATCTAGACCCTTAGGCAACACAAAGTTGCATTTAGTATCACATATGAGGTGATGAGGATAGAGTAAAATAGATACAAGTAAGCTGGGTTCAGTTAGTAATAGTCACTTGTCATAGTGTATTAGTCACTCCTAAGAGAATAAATGGAGTTAGTGATGAATGAATGGACATAGAATACAAATATTATGGAAGTTCTAGTCTTTAAGCAATCCCATAGTTAAGAATTGCCTAATGTAGGTATCTAGGACCTTGAGTACACTAGGGTGGCTTAGTTTACCACTTGTGGTGTGATAATGAGGCAAGCTAGATACGAGTATCATAAGTATGATTTCTTAACTAGAAACATGGAATATGTTTCTCTATGGGTTAGAAGTGAGCTAAGAGTACATGTTGGCTAGAGTTTTGTTCTCCACTTGGTTAAAGAGGACCATGTGATGAGTTGAGGTAGTGGTTTTGTGTGATTTATACAAAACGTTGCATAGTTCTTGTTACTTGCTAATTCTAAAGTAGAGTAATCTTTAATGGTGTACAATCATTTGGTCAAAGGAGATAAATGAGAAAGTCCAAAAGTCTCTTTGAGTAAGGATTTAGCCCTAGTTTCTCATCAGTGCCAGGATTACTAGTTTATATGTAGTGGAAATAGTACTCTTACTAGTGTGAGTAGGAACCAGTCCACTCATCATCCGGTAGTTGGAAGAATCAGTCTTCTTATCTACAAGTTTAAAGAGAATGTGGGATAAACAAGTGACACATACAATCATATTCATTTCTTGTTCCTTGGTAAATGTATGGGCAGTTGCCTAGTGAAGATGATATTTTACAATTGTATGGGTGTAACATCCTCCCTAACCTAATAGTTCTAATTTGGATTATAGAAGCTCAGTAACTCCGGTATGAGTTACCTGTTAAATTGGGTAATTTTCTGGATCCGTTTGAGCATAATTTTATAACACTGAATACAAGTAAATAATTAAAGTATCTCTTAAATTAGTTGATATGAAAAAAATAAATATGAAAAATTTATTTCCTAGTTAAGGACCATTGATAAGAGTTGTAGAAAAATTTAGGAAGTCAACTGAGTTAGTTTGGTATTTTTAAGTATACTGACAAGGAATAAGTGAATAGTAAAATGAACAGCTAATTAATTCAGAAAATTATGAAAATACTTGGAGATAGCAAGTAGGACATCAATAATATTTTGGTGTAAAATGCCAATTAAGATAAGTATCAGTAAGGAAATTTACTTAATTCTAAAGTTTAATTTAACTTGAAACTGTATAACAAAACTTAACTGATAAATAGCAATATATGAAAACTTATGGAAAAATTGATCCAAGGATTAAGTTGAGTCCTAAAATTTTTTATAATACTTATGGTAACTTGAAAACTCAACTTTCGAAGATTAAAATATTTTTAGCAGATCCAAAAGTTTCAACACCATAAAATTTATCAAACTTTGACTAATTGCACCCGTAGGAAACTCTCTAAAACTCTCTAGATTTCTCACCATTTCTCTCCATATTTACAGCTGAAAAAAGCCTAAAATTGGGCAAGAAATTGAAGCAAAAACAGGACCATATTCACGGCTCCTTCACTCACTTTCAACTCCATTTTTCTTCCATTTTTCACTTTCCATTTCCAACCAAATCTAACCTTGTTTTTCTTGCTTCTTTCTCCATTATTCTCATGGCCAGACAGCAGTAGAATCACCAAGGAATAGGCAGCAAAACAAATAAAAACAAGGAGGAAAAGGGAACCAAGAGGAAGGAGGAAACAAAGACAAAAAGGTGAAGACCAAAGTAGCAAGTTAGAGGAGTTAAAGTAGGGGTTTCTTGCCTTTGATTCACTCTTTCTTTTCCACTGTTTTTATGATGGAAATCTGATTCTTATTGCCTTTGAATGACCATGGCTGAACCATGAAGGAAAGGCATGATATTTCATTGTATTTGGTGGTTTAAACTCTTGTTTGAATCAAGTTCTTTTCTTTGATGAATTATTGAATGAAAGATTTGAGAAAATGGGTGGATTTGGGCTGAATATGTAGGAGCAGAATGCTGCCCTATTTTGACTAGAAATTTGATGCTTTGTTGCTTGAATTTGTGGCTTGAATTTGTGGTAGTAAATCAAGGTAACATGCTGCCCTATTTTTAGGCGAAATTTTGATGTTCTTATGCTTGGAATTATGACTTGAATGGTGGCTAAGAACTAGGGCAAAATGCTGCCCAGTTTTATCCATGAATTTTGTTGGTTTTTAATGAGTGAATTTGTGACTTAAAAGGTTGAATTGATCTTGGTAACATGTTGCCCATTTATGGTTGAATTTTTAATGCATTTGTGCTTGAATTTGAGACTTGGGTGATGATTAAAAGCTAAGATAAAGTGCTGCCCAGTTTTAATCAAATTTGTAGTGTTTATATACATGATATCTTGGCTTGAAATGTGATTTTAAATATGGTAGAGGTCTGCCCTGTTTTGACCTAAGTGTTGATATTTTGTGTATGAAAATGTTGCTTGAATAGTGGAGAATAGGTCACGACAGAGGCTGTTTTGTAGTGACCAAAATTTGTATGCATAAGTACAATACATTGATGTTATATATTGATTAGAAATGCCAATAAAGTATTGAAGCCATTACTTAAAGATTTGGTGTGTAAATGTTAATGATAAAGTTTACTAGTTAAGAGCTTTTGAAATAAAGTGGATGATACCAAATTGTGCATTAGATATGCAATAGACATTATATAGCTCTTGAATTATCAAATTTGAGCTTGTATGTGAATTTGTAATACTTCTTGAATGCAAAGTTGAGTTAAGCATTTTGAAGTTATCTTGCTCCCTTAATTCTTTAAGGTTGATCAATAATGGTAATTGTATTGTATTTGAACATCAGTACTCATAGAATTTGTATTTGCATTGTTTATTAGAATGCTATTCCCTTTTTGATGAGTATTCTTTAAACTTTGAATATATTTGGCTTGAGTGGAGTTTGGAGTTTATCCTATTTGAGGGAAGAGTATCCGAAATCCCATTAGAATTATGGAGATGAACCTCAGTGAGGAAAGGGATCCTATATTCTTAAAATTCCTTACTAATTTTCCTCACAGACCTAGTTGTCCCTCAAGTATACATATAAGGATACTCAAGAGTAGTTCTGTGTGACATACATAGCAGTGTCATGTATAGGTTGGAGTGCACTAACCTGAGAGTGGACTATTACCTAGCTTGTGGTAGTGAGATCTACCTTGAGTATATAGAACCCAGGTTATGTGAGGTGACCTTTACTGATTTGATGTAGTATTATGGGTTCTATGGGAATTAGCACATGAATAATGAGCACTGTAATGAATTTTTTGCATTTAATGGCATGTTATGACATTACCTTGTTATGAGAGCCAATGTATAAATTTAAGATTATGGTTCTTGTTTGATAACTATTTTCTAACAATTTTTGTGACCAAGTGGCCTCCAGACTCAAGAGGGGGGTGAATTGAGATTATAAAAACTTTTCGCAAATCATTCAAAAAACTCTTGATTACCAATTTTCGTTGAAGCTATTAATTGATAAAAATGAGTGACTGGATAAGATAGAAAGATATTGCCCACCAATGAACTAACCAAGAGAGAAATAATCAGGTAAGCAAATAAACCAATGCACAAATGTAAAGAGAAAGGTTTAGAGAATCAAACACAATGGTTTATCCTGGTTCAGCCACCAATCCACTTGTGGCCTACATCCAGTCTTCAAGCAATCAATCAAGATTTTTCACTATATCTTCAAGCTGTTGGGAATTTGCAGATCAAAAGTTTCGCAGCGGAATAACAGAATTCCCTTACAGGATCCATGCGAAAAATCCATAATCCGAGTTTTTAAATTTTTACCTCTTGAAGCGTGATAGACACAAGCGAGGTGAATCACCAACACCGTAATAGCGACGATGTTTCTGCGGTATCCACACGAACAGACTTGCAAAAGGAGTCACGCCTCTATTTTCGTAGTGCTAGCTGCGAAGAGAGGAGAAGAAGACCTCACTATCTCTCACTCACTTTCTGTAGGTGCGGCTAGGGTTGTGATGTAACCTAGTAGCAGCCCCTTAGCAAGTATTATTTATAACAAAGGCTGCCTTAAGTGAGTGTGAGCAGTAGCAAGGTAAGTGGTGCAACCCTAAACCCATCTGTCATGAGTTAGGCCCACAGTTGAATCCGAGTCCAACTTGGATTCTGATTACTCCAATTTAGTCTGTTCTAAGTGTGCGACCCTGCAGGTTCTCATGACGTTGGTAGTAATATTAAAAACTCATTTTAATATTACAAACAGTGAGCGGTATCTAGCAACACATCACTGCTACCCAAGTAATGAGAATGTTAGTGATTTGACATAACCTATGTAACACCCCTTTGGAGGATGTCACACATAAAAGAAAATAAAATAAATAGAAATAAAATCTACCCAAGTTGTGGAATATTTGTTAAAATTATTACGGGTTGTAAAATAATTCACGATAGTGAAGTATGTAATAAAAGATAATACGAAAAATACGAAATAAAAAAAAAAACATCATCACTAATAATATACATATGGTTAAGTTATAAACCGTACATATAATTTACAACTAAGACTACAACTATTTAAACAAAAACAATAAAGAAAGCAATAAAAGAGTTAATATATACTGAGGACATACGGCACGCGCCTAAAAAAAAAAAAAAACATCATGATTATCTACTCCTCGATGGATCACTCTCGGTGTGAAAATGATCATCAGGAGATAAATATCCCTGATGTCTCGACACACGGCGATAACGGGATCGCGCAGTCGACACGATGCTTATCTCACTAGGCTCAGGGTTTTCGGCACCCCAATAACGCCTAATGGATAAGGGTAACTCTAAGTGCGAGAAAAAGCGTCGTCGTCGAAATCGGATCTCCATCAAACTGATGACGTAGAATCACAGTCATACGTCCAGCATAGGTAACAGAAGCACGATCTCCTCGTAAATGCCAAGCCAGATCACCTCCATGGAATACCAGCTCTACGAATCCCAAAAATGCAGGCGTCACCATCCCCCACACAATCAATCCAGAGGGTATGGATGATCGGATGGTTCTTGCTCGTAAAACTGATCGTCGGTCTGGCGATCTCCCTCTTCCTCAGGGTACACGATCTCAAGAGGTTATTCCTCTTCTTCCTCTTCAAACTCTTTACCGCATAAAATAAATAGACAATAGACACATACAATAAAGAGGTAAGACAACATAAAATCATCGCAACATGGCAAATAAGAAGACGACACATAACTACTACATAGTTCATACAATACGAATAAGCTATAACAGTAATTAAATATCCTAGTGTTTCAGAACACCACAGATATAACACAAATAAAGAAATTCACACGAGATAAATCAATTTCACAGATAAACTAAGATAAGAAATAGACAACTAACATAAAAATTATTAGATAAATACAAATAGAGAAAATGTAAAAACATCCAAGATGTTACCGGATAACGATAAATAGAGAAAAATGGAATATGATCCAAGATATCTTGAAATACACCAAAACACAACCCTACTCCATGGAGCTAAACCCAAACGGATATCGAGAGAATGACTTGCAAAATCTATTAGTACCACAATTTGCCCAACCTATTACGCGGTCACACGTTGCGTCAATAGCCTACTAAGACTGGGAATCCACCATCCAGGCGTAGTATAGTTCACGGTCTCCCGTTGTGGCACTATAGGCAATGTACTACTAAACTTTACAAACCTCGATTAAATATAGTGAATGTCGAGTACATTAGTGTGCTATCGGTTTACCACGGCCCAGCGGAGCTACCTACTGTCCACATGTGGGATCCCGTACACTAAAGTCTCCAAGTTTATTAGAACAATAAACCACACTACATTTATCGCATCGACAACACGATGTGATTCGTCTCGTCAACCCAAAACACCAAAAATTGGCATAAAGACAGAACATAATTCCAAATATATGAAATTACGAAAATGCCCTCAAGATAAAAATATACCCTCAATGGTAGAAAGCCTGTACGGGTTCACATTTTCCCGACAGCGAAATAACCTCAAAAGCCTGTACGGGTTCACATTTTCCCGACAGCGAAAAATAAATATAGTAACGGTCAATCGCGTAGAAATTTTATCGCGTTTTTGAAATCTCGTCGTTTTTACAAACGTTTAAAAATCGGGTAAAGATATTTTTCTGTTTTTAAAATCGCGTAGCATTTTTAATACGTTTTCTCAATTGCGTAGGATTTTTAAATCATTTTCTTATTCGAATGCCTTTAAAATTACCATTTAAACAGATAGAAATAATATTTAGTACATTTAAACTACGTAGAATAATTTTTTCATACCGTATACTGTCATTAGGATATTTTGACTATCCTATAGGTTCAATTTTTACTAAAAATTGACAGCATTTTGTTTATAAATTTATAATAATGATTTTCTAAATTTTCCATAAAATTTCTATTTACCTAATTTTTAACCATTTCATTAAATTCTTTTTGAAATCTCTAACATGCTTCAAAACCGAAAGTGAGCTATATGTTAGAAAATTTCTTAACATTCTTGTATTTCCTTCCTAATGATAAAATTATGAATTTTAACCCTTTAGACTTACTTCTAATCAATTGGTTCCTTCATAAATCATTATAGAAAATTTCTTCTTAACTTGTATTGTTTCTTTTTAATTGAAAAAGGTTTAGAAACAAGTTTTTAAAATCATGAATTCCTATAGTGGCATGTTGGCGAATTTTATAAAACTTTTGCATTTGATTTCCAAAATGTCTTTCACCTTTTAAATCATATCAAATGTATTCTATAGTCTAAGTTCATTAAATCATTTTAGAAAATAGTTATCTATAGTCAATTTAATCCTTTAGGCATGTTGGCCCAAAATACTAAGTTTGTACCATTTGATTTCTAAATGCATTTTTCTTTGATCAAATCAATTAGAAACTTTCTTGATTCTCCTAGGTTAATTAAGCTACACTTTAGGAAAAATCAAGAGAACATTTTGGTCCTCCAAACTTGTCATTGCCGTGAGCTATTGGATTGTGTTCTTTGGAACACTCATGCAAACTTACACATGTTATTCACATCCTAAACCTTATCATATAATTCTAACACATGCATTTATATCCCTAACACATGCAAAAAATATTTCTAACACATAAACCTAATTTAAAGCTTATAGACATACAATCAAAAGCTATTAGACATGCAAGATTATTACAATTACCAAATAAGAAAGCTACTAACACATAACACTTAAGCTACTAGCAACCACAAAAATTAACAAATACACATCAATAAACACACCACCACCGAATCCTTATGGATTCTACAAACAACTCATCTTCTTACCACCATCAAGGGATGATAAGAATTGTCTTCCTCTTACCTTAAATGAAGACAAAAACTTGCTTTCTCACCTCCTTAGGTCACGGTTTTCACTCCACCAAACACCTAAAAATCTCAAACAAAACCTACATGTTACTAACCATGAAAAAGAAGCTAAACCATGGAAAAATCATGGCTTAGAACTTTGAAAAAGAAGAGAGAAAAGAAAAGTATGAAATTTCACCTTCTAGGTAAAACTTCCAAGGTTGGTTTCCAAGCCTTAGATGGAAGAATTTGAAGAAACTCCCAACTACAAAGGTTCTTAGAATGGTGTTTAGATTAAGGAAACTTGGTTAGAAAAATTTTTGGATGGTTGGAGTGTTAGGAAACAAGCTTGGCCGAATATGGTGGAGAAAATGGGCAAGAATGGTGGCTAGGGTTCTTGATGAGAGAGAAGAGAGAAAAGTGATGAAGACAAAGTGATCTTTTGGTCACCAAAGGCCTCTTGGCTGTGGACTTCAAGTGGGGTGCAAGGTGGGCACCTTGCTTGGCTTCATCCAAGCCATTGGATGAATCAAAGGCTAAGATTAAGCCTTGGTGAGCAAGCCTACTTCTCATTGGTTGGTTCTCGGTGACTCACATGGCTTAGTCACTTTGCGTAATAAATGCTCTGTTGAGTCACTATTTGAGTCGGCACTGTTCTGAAAGTTCTAC
Source organism: Ormosia emarginata (assembly GCA_029884605.1). Classification (NCBI taxonomy): domain Eukaryota; kingdom Viridiplantae; phylum Streptophyta; class Magnoliopsida; order Fabales; family Fabaceae; genus Ormosia; species Ormosia emarginata. The sequence continues at coordinate 20,522,068 of JAQQTP010000079.1, forward strand.
GACTTACGGTGATTAATTAAGCTACCGATCTAACTTTCGCTAATTGTGGGTCCCGCAAAATATTTCCTGGTCCTTTGTCACTAAAACATATCTTGACTAATAAAATAATATTATAATAATATAAAATTATTTTATTTGTGATTAAATCCTAAAAATTAAAAGATTATTTTTAGTCTCATTTAGAATCGGGTTAAGTAAGATCCCCCAATTCTAAATAATAAAATAAGATTTTCCCGGCCCGGAAAATATCATTTTCCGCCTCGAGCAAATCGCACAAAAAGTCCATATAAAATCACGGACAATATTTTCGGCATTAAATCAAGAAGAAAACAATTAAAAGCAGACAAAAACAGAGAAAACGACGTTCGGGACGTAACGGTCATTTCCCGCTTTTTTTCCCACAACGTAGGTAATCGTCCAAAACGTTCAAATAAAATATCCAAAGAGTATTATTTAGGCGTATATCTTTCAAAAAAATTAATACATAGCTCGAGAAAAATTTTTATTTTTAGTCTCGAAGCAAACTACGTAAAACGATCAAATAAAATTTGAATCTGTATTATCGTAGTTGTTTTCATACAGAAATCGAGAACAGAAAAATAGGGACACAGCGGTCATTCACACAAAAGCATGAAAAACAGAAAACAGTACATTCAGAATATTTTCTAAAAATTGGGGCGTTACAACCTATCTGTGACTAATGTTTCCGTGTAGTTTAGTCCCTTTGTCCAGATATCCAGATTGAACACAAGGCATGGAATGTGTCACCCTTGTTTAGTTCAATCTTCAGTTTCCTGATTCCCGAGTAGACATAGTAATAGCAAATAAGATCAATATCTCATATTGACTTATTTGAGCATGGCCATGCATTTCATAGTCTCACTCAATCGGGGGCAGAAGATATCGCTCTGTTATGTAGGAGGGACAAATCCCATCTAGGTCACTCACATTCCTCCACATGTATTGCGGCATGTCTAATAACCAACGTTATGATCATCTTGTTACTGAGATGACGTTTGATGGCATTAAAGCACACAACTCCTCATGTAGGAATCGTAGTGATTTCAGGTCAAAGGACCACATACACCATTATCACTATGAGAATCGCTTATGACACTCACGTAACGATCCACGTAGCATTCTCATGGCGGGTCTGTCCAATACATCATTACTCTAATATGTATCCATGTGTAGACTTGATATCTCATATCCATGACCCGTGAGATGTGGTCATCAGTCTACGCACATACTAGCCTCAATGTATTATTGTTGTCCTAATTAACAATAATACTTGACTAGGGACATTTAAGAATCGTATTTTATCCAATACGATCTCACGATCAAGTCATCCACTTGATGTCCTATGGTATCAAACTTACTATTCTAAGGACTTTATTATGTCTACCAAAAAGAACACAATAAATGAAATGCCTCATATAAAATAACATAATATAATGTATGTAAATACAAACAAAATGTATTGGCCACTAGGGCATACACCAACACAAGCTTCAATAGGTGCTTGATAACCTTCATAAACTTGAGCACTCAACACCTTGGGATACTTCACCCTTTGTACTTGAGCCTCTTCAAATAAGGGATGGCTCACCCTTTACAATTTGGAAGGATACCTCACCCTCTATTACAAAGCAATCAAGATTGATAGAATGAAACTATCACAAGAGTAATTGATACAAATTGAAGCTCTAGAATGCTCTTTAAGAATATCTCAAGTGTTTATACAAAAAAACAGAGCAAGAAGGGTTTTTGCGAGTGATTCTCATATTTGAATGATAGATTCATGTTTCAAGTTTATTGTTAGCCATTAATGAAGCCCCAACTCAAGTATTTATAAGAGATTTGATCAATGGAGTCATTGGAGGCATTAAAGCATAGCATTTAATGCACCTAATATAGCCGTTGGGTACTGTCAGACCACTGGTAATTGATTACACAATCTTTGTAATCGATTACATGGTTATTTGAACGTGTTCTTGGCTTTTTAGGTAAGATGTAATCGATTACTAGACTTGTATAATCGATTAAATGGCCTCTGCCAGACTTGTAATTGATTGTAGCCTCAGTGTAATCGATTACAAGGCTTCTGCCATGCTTGTAATCGATTACATGCTCAATGTAATCGATTACAACACATGTGTAATCAATTACCTTGCCCTTAGAACACATTTTTCAACTCTAATTAAGTATCCAGACCATTTTTTGACTTTGAGAAACTTGGATTAATCAATATTGACATATGTTTAACACAATCCAAGGCCTAAATCAACATTTCTTTAAAAAATGAACTTTGAATTTTAAGTTGATTTTAAAAGATCTTTGAAAAACTATTTGAGATACCTTTAGAGCATTTAACATTGATGTTCTAAGACCTATGTCTAATAAACCTCTTGATTTCTTTCTTTGAACTTGATCTTCTCTTTGAACTTGATCTTTATCTTTGACTTTGTTATCATTAAAAACCATTTGACATGCTTCAAGACATAAGCATTCACATTCTCCCCCTGTTTTAATGATGACAAAATAAACATTGAAAATGAGGGAGACTGTAACACCCTTGTGGGGATGCCACATTTATGATGCAATGAAATAAAAATAAATAAAATATTACCTAAGTTATAAAGCGTTTGATAAATAATTAATATGAGTTATAAAATTTTTCTTTTTTATACATAATAACCTTAAATAAAATAACATGAAACATGAAATAAAACAACTTGTTATCGCACACATAATATACATATGATTTTGTTTTAAGTTATGCAAATAATTTACAACTACAAAATATTTAAATAAAGCAGTAAAGAGTTATTGTACAGTACAACATCATAAAGTGCCCAAGTGCACATCATAGATCCCTAACCCTCTGAAGGATCACTCTCAGATGAAACTTCAGGTGACAGGAATCCAGGATGTCCCACAGCTCTACAGACAAGAGTCCGTGTTGTTGACACTATGCTAATCTCACTAGAACACAAAAGAGTCCTCCCCAGTGACGCCTCAGATCCAACGACATCTCCAGATGTAGATACAAAGTCGTAGTGAAGACAAGCTCAGCATCAAACTCTCCTCGTAGGGACACAGTCAAACGTCCTAAGTAGATCACCGATCCTCGCGTAATCGCCAAGCCTCTGAACCTCCGTGAAACTCTAGCCTCACGAAACCAAGAAATCCCAGCAACGCCATACTCACAAGTCAGTTTAAAGGATATGGATAATCGAAAGGCTCGCACTCGTTGAATTGATCCCCTGTCTGCTGCTCCTCCTCCTCCTCAGGATACACACAATCTAGAGGTTGTTCCTCTTCCTCAAACTCTTTTATAACATAATAAATAATACAGAAACAATACATATAGAGAGGTGAGATAATCATACATCAATACCAGCATGGCAAATAAGAAAATGACAATACAGCAAATATCACAGTTTAATACAATAAAGCATACCATACATCATAAATAGTCACACAATTTAACACAAGAATTTTAATACAACAGTATCATATATTATCACAATTAATAATGTTATGATGCATGACACATATGCAAATGCAATACGACTCGTTCCTACTCCATGGAGCTAGACATAGACATCAGAGAGAATGACCCGTAAAGATCTATCAATACTTCTGGCTGCCCAACCAAACTATTCCGTTGTCTAACGTCGTGTCTATAGCCCACAGTCCAACGTCGTGTAGTAGCACACAGTCCAACATCATGTACTACAGGCATTGTACTAAATAGTCTTTACAAGATCTTGATTAAGTATAGTGCGTGTCGAGATCATTAGTGTGTTGCTAGTTACCACGACCCAGAGGAGCGACCAACTGTCCACATGTGGAATACTCCACACACTAATGCCTCCAAGTCCATACAAGATGAACCACACTACGCTTATCGCACCAACATCACGGTGTAATTCGTCTCGTCAATTAATCGCCAATATCGACCAAATTGGCATAACTCAATGCATGAATAAAATAATAATTACCAAACTACCCTTAGCTTAAAAATATTATCATATTTACAAAAATACCCTTAACCTCAAAATTTTAATATACAGTACGTCACCACTTGACAGTACCATATCTCTACATGTCCGGGTCCACCACTTTGGCCCAACAGCAAAACTCACTGTTCCAATTAATCGCGTAGAAATTTCATTGCGTTTTCACAATTTCATCGTTTTTACAAACGTTTTTAAATCGCGTAAATATATTTTGCTATTTTTAAAATCGCATAGTATTTTTAAATCGTTTTCTCAATCGCGTAAGATTTTTAAATCGTTTTCTTGATTGAAAAACTTTAAAATCTCTATTTTAAAATTGCGTAAGCTATTTTTAATACTTTCAAACTACGTAGAATAATTTTCTTACGTTATAAATATATTATAAAATGTTCTCTTTTATTTGTCTATTTTTAATAAATCTTTGACATTTTGTTTATAAAATCTATTAAAAATGAGCTTTCTATGTTTTTCCTCTAAAAATTCTGTTATTTAGTTTATTACTACTAAATACACTTTGAAAATTTAAGTTATACTTTTAAAACTCAAAGGTAAGTATTTTTCAAGAGTTTTGTTTATTTTTCTTCTATACTATATTTTTAATAGGATTAGTTTACTTCTTTAATTCTTAAAAATTCATTACCAATGTGTTCTTTTTTAGGTAAAACATCAACTTTACACTTTAGAAAATAAGTTTTGGATTGATTACACATTTACAAGGCATGTTGGCCGAAATTAGTAAAACCTTGGCATTTGATCTTTGGATCATTTTCTACCTTCTAAATCATTTTGGATTTCATTAATTTACCTAATTCCATTAAATCCTTCTTTAGAAAATTGTTGAGAACATTTTGGTTCTCTTTTTCTTGTTGAAGCCAAAAGCTCCATAGGTGTGTTCTTTGGAATACTCATGCAACCTTACATGTTATTCACATCCTACTTAATAATCATGCATATATCACACATGCAATATATTTTAAAGCTTATAGACATGCATACAAACAATATCAAACACAAATAGGAAAGCATTTAAACAATTAAACAAGTGAATCCTTATGGATTCTTCACACACATACAATTCATTTTCTCATCACCACACATGGTTAATGAGATTAAATCTCCCTCTTAGCTTTAAGGAAGATAAAATCTTTTTCTCTCCTTCCTATGGATTTTGTGATCTCCTCCAAAGAAACCTAACATGCTTAAATAAATTTTTACAAGTTATAACCATAGGAGAAAAACATAAATCATGGATCAATCATGGCTTAGAACCTTGGACATGAAGTTAGAAATGAAAAACAAGGAATTTCACCTTATAGGAGAAATCTCCAAAGCAATTTTCCAAGCTTAAGATGAAAGATTTTGGAAGAACTCTCAACTAGAGATGTTCTTAGAATGGTGTTTAGAGTTGAGAAATAAGGTTGGATAAAATTGTAGATGGGTGGATGGTGGTGTATGATGTTTGGCCGAATGGTCCTCCAAGAAAACAACAATGGTGGTTTTTGATTTAGAAGAGAGAAAAGAGAGATTTTGTTATAGCAAAGATGAAGAATGAAGTGAAATGGTCTCCTAATGAGTGCATGGCCGTGGAGTTCATCCAAGAGGAGGTGGCCACTTTGTTTGACCTTCCAAGACTCCATCCTCGCCTTAGCTTACATCAAGGGTTCACATGCAAAGGCTTCTCCCCTAAGCTTGCCTCTAATTGGCTCATTCAAGCCTTAGTCATATGTTCTTGAAGGTTCTACCCTAATGGTGATCATAGGATACTAACTAAGTTACTAATCTCATTAAGTTTCTATGCATACTTAATCTAACTTAATTAGGAAAATTAGTTACATTTACTAATTAATTAGCATTCTTGTAACTAAGCTTCAAGCGCCAATGATTAAATCAAGGGTTGATATTAGGTAGAAGCTTCCAAATGATATGATCAAATCTAAGCCATTAGATCTCTTCTCCATGAAATCCTAGCCATTAGATGCATCTTCAAAAATGGAGGGTCAAGATCTTCTGTACATACTTCCCATCCAATGGTCACAAATGATTCTAGCCATTTTGTGAGACCAATCTCCACCGTACATTAAATCAACAGTGGATATCAAAAGCCTTCCTTATTAAGCTTATCTTTACAACCATTGATTAGATCAACGATTGATATTCAAAACTAAACCTTCTCATCCAATGGTGCAAATCAAGTCAAACCCTCTTTGTTGACTAATTCCTATTGGCTTAAAAATAAACCAAGCCATCAACGTTGACTACTTTTTCTAAATGTGGGTCTCGCAAACAATTGTGGGTCCTACAAACTTTTTTGGGTCCATGGTCGTTTTATTTGTACTGACTAATAAAATAATATTATAAAAATATAAAATTATTTTATTGTACAGATAAATTCTAAAAATTAAAAGATCGATACACGTATCATTCAGAATTGGGCTTAGTAAGATCCCCCAGCTCCGAATAATTAAAATAAGATTTTCCCCGGCCCGAAAATTATTATTTTCTTGACTTGGAGTAAATCACACACAACAGTCAAATACAGTTATGAAACAGTCAAATTAATTTTATAACACACAGAAAAACATAAAACAGCATAATCAGGGCAAAATGATAATTTATCTAAAAGTTGGGGTGTTACAGAGACAATTGCACATATTTATTAGAGATTTAAGCACAACTCTCCCCTGTAATGTTTGCACAAGATAGGGTTAGTAAAGTGTTCGTGTAAAAGCTTAGAGCAAGCTCCCCCGTACTTATGCAATTACTAATCTCTCCCCCATTGGCATTATAAAAAACATAAGCATTTAACCAAAATTTCGGTAGCATCTCAGCAGGGTTTTATGATTCCTCAAGATCAAACAACAGAAAACAATTTGTACAGCCCAGACAAGTTTTGCAAACAGAGTATAACCAATCCAAAACTTAACTAATCAGATCAAAATGTCAACATAATCAATAAACACATATAAACCATCAAAATATCAACTGATTTTATAATGATTAAAAATAGATCTAATGTCATATACAATCAAAAACAAAAAAAATAAAGGAACATCATGACAAGGGTTCATGGTCACTAGCAGTCACCTCATTGTCACTATCCTCATCTGCAACTACATCTCCATGGTCGACATCATCGTCATCGGGGTCCAGATCATCCTCAGAACCAAGGAGCTCCTCATCATCAGCAGGAATGCCAGCTAGAGTATCAGAGGGACCAGCGAAGGATAGAGGAGCAAGAGGGGCAGATGAAGTAGGTGCAGTAGCTGCTCTCTGTGGTGCATATCCTGGTCCCTCTAGGAAAGAGCGAATGTGTAACACCCTAAATTTCTTATCTCTTAAACAGTAATTTTGACAGTTAACAGAATTTTACTGTTTAGTAATTTCTGTGCACTATAAAATTATTTTGTTTATTCCGTCTGTGTATTTGATCGTTTTGAGTGATTTACTCCGTGTCAGGAAAATAAAAATTTTTGGGCCAAGGAAAACTTTACGTAATTTAATTTTTACCGTTAGGTAATTATTTTACGTAATCTGGTTTGATATTTGTGTGTTTTCTAATATTTGTAATTTTTGTGAATAATTATGAAATTTTTTACTGTTTGTGGGCCCAGGGGGTGTATGTCGGCCCAAGTGACCTTACGTGGGCCCAGGTGGGTCCCGCAAAACAAAAAAATTTTTACGCATAGAAAGATTTGTACTGTTTAGACGGAGACAGGGGATCTTACTAAACCTGAATCTGGAAACAGTTTTTAAAAATTTCTTGTACTGTATTTTGTACTGTATTTAATTTATCGGACGATAAAAAAATACAGTAAATATAATTTTGTGGGGTTTTAGCATATAAAAATAAATATTATATTGCTTAAGTCAACATTGGTGGTTTGGATATCCACCATTAATTTAATCAACGGTGGAGATGGATCAATTATGACCATTGGATATGGATTTAATCAATGGTAGAGATTTGGTCTCAAAAAGTGACAAAGACCATTTATGACCATTGGATGAAGAATTAATCAAGGGTAGAGATTTGGTCTTGTAAAGTAACAAGGACCATTTATAACCATTGGATGTTAATTTAATCTATGGTGTAGAATTAGTCTTAAAAAGTAGTAAAGACTAATTATAACCCTTGGATTAAAAGTAAGAAGGAGTAATCTTGACCCTTAATTTTGGAGACACATCTAATGGCTAGAATTTAAAGGAGAAAGATCCAATGGCCTAGATTAAGTCTTCTAAAATGAAAAGTCTACCTAAATCCTAACCATTGAATTAATCAATGGCTAGAAAAGCTTCAAATAATGGCTTGAAAAAGATGACAACTACATGAATGCATTAGGAAGAGGGGGGACAGTTTTGAGCTTTATTTTGGAGCTAAAGAAAAACTTTATGTCATTATTAGATGTCTTAATCAATTATACATAATTATTGATCATTTTTCAAAAGCAAAATTTTTTTCTTCTTTCTCTCCATGCAAGCTACGGTCATGCACTCTAAAGGGGGGTCAATTCCTTTACTCATTTTACTTGGTAACTTTTCTAACAATAATTCACTCATTTCTTACTCACTCTCCACGACAATGCATCTTTTTATGAGGCAAATTATTACAATTCAATTCCTATCATTTTCTATCAATAGAACAAAGTAAGAAATAGTCAATAATGGTGACTTACTTCAAGGAAGCTCCACGGCAATGCAAGGAAAAAGTAGGGGGCCAAAATCATTTTATTCATTTGCTATATCACTTCATTACTTTTTCTCTAATATAATTTAGTACCATTATTTGTTCAAATAATTAACTTTTTCTCTCTTCACTCTACAGCTATGCAAGTTTGATGAAAGAAAAATATATTATATTCAATTCATTTCTTTCTTTTTGTTTCCAAGTGGCTCATGGCCAAGTAGTCTTTGGAGGACCAAAATATTAACTCTTGATAATTCATGCCACCTTTCTATCAATAACATCTCTCACCTTTTTCTTTCAAAACTTGTCCATGGTCAAGGAGGCATTAGAAAGCCAAAATTGATGACTTATGTCTTATGCTAGTCATAAGTGATAATGAAATTTCTCCACTTTCTCTCTTACATGTTCCTACGGCAATCACCAAAGGAGGAGGGGTGTTTATGTTCATTTTATCTCACTTTGAACTCCTAAGTCTTCTATCTATTCTCTTTCTCTTTCTCTTCAAATTGAAGCTCACGGCTAGCTCACCAAGAACCATCATCCAAATATTTTTAATTTCACCCAACCTAGTTTCTTGAATCCTTACCTTATTCTAAACAACTTTCATGTTGAAGATTTCTTCAAAATCCAACATCTAGTACTTCAAATCCAAGCTTCAAGATTCTACCAAAAATGATAAATTTCATATTTCTTCTTCTAATCTTCTAGTTTTGATTTTCTACGCCATGATTGAACCATGGTTTACCTATTTCTACACTTGTTATTGATTTTAACATTTGTTTGTAATTTTTTAGGAATTTTCCATGGAGATCCACGAAATTGGTGGAAGGAAAACTAAGTGTTTTCACTTCATCCTTTGTCTTAACCAAATCTAAGAAGCTTTTCTCTCACAAAAATAAAAAATTCTATCTTTGTTTTTCAAGAGGAATTTCGGCCATAGCACCTAAAACCACCATCCAATCTCTTTTAATTTCATCCAACCATAGATCTTGAATCTACATGATATTCTAAGCAACTTTCATGTTGGAGATTTTCTCTAAATCATCTATCTTCAACCTTGTTCTTCAAGCTAAAGATTGAAGCTTTAATGGTGAAGTTTGTTACTCTTCATTTTTCTTTTGATTTTCAAGGTTCTAACCATGTTTGATCCATGGTTCTCTTAATCAAGCTTAGTATACTAATTTTTATGTATTTTGTTTTGTATTTGAGAAGCCCTTGGTGGTGAAGGACTTGGAAAGAGAAGCAAATCAATAAGCTTTTGAGGATCTTCAAGAGGTAAGAGGGAGATCCATCTCACCAACCAAGCATGGTGGTGAAAGATGGTCTTATATTTGATGGGTGTTGAATCCATGTGAGGATTCATATCCATGGTCATGTAATAATTTATATGTGTTTATGAGCTTTGATTAATTGCCTATGCTTAATATGCTTTGCATGAGTTTATGATTTTGATGGTATGCTTATACTATGCATGATGATAATATGGCATGCTTTTGATATATATATATATATATATGATGTGTATGTATATGTATGTCATGATTTGATGATGGAAAGAAAATTAATTTTAGTCCCATTGGCCAAGGAATAGCTATGGTTTTGACGCCCTTGATTAGGGTTCATGTTGTAAATTTTCAAGAACAAGGGAATTAATTTTTGCGTCCCTAGAACTTAGTGAATTTTGGCCAAGACACCTCAACATAGGTGTTTATAACTTAAGATTTTCATGAAAGATTAAAAATGGATTGATTTGAAGAGTATGGAAAATAAACAAAGGATATGTTTTTTTTCAAGAGAACAAGAACATGGTTTTGAAGGATTTTTATTGATTTATTTTGTGTAAAAAGATCCTAAGTGTTTTTCTAAATATGTGTTTTGAATGAAACGGGCAAACGTTGATTTTAAGGATTTGCAAAGAAAGTGAAAAAGAATTTGCAAAGAAAGTGAAAATGAATTTGAACAAATGGGTTTGGTTTTTATGACCATGAATCACATGATTTTGAAAACAAAATTTTAATGATTTTGTTTGTGTAAAACCATATCAACTTAGAAGGAAAAATATTTGATGGTTTCAATAGTCATATCCACATTTTTTTAAAGGCTGGTAATGCCTTGATTTTTTTTTATGAACAAAGTGATTTTCAAAGTGGAAACGTAAATTGATTTAATACAAGGAATTTGGGAAGGGAATCAGAGTGTTTTATCACTTGAGAAAATTTTGTAAACGAAAGACAAAGAGAGGTTGAAAATGTTTTAACTCCAATTTATTTTGAAGAGAATTGATTTTAAAATTGATTTTAGAAAAATGGAGAATATAATGGTGATTTGAGAATTTACTAACGTATAACTGATTTTCAAGTTTTGGAGTACGTTAGGAAAATTTAAAATTTTGAAACATTGATTTACATCAATGGAAAGTGATTTTGTGAATTATATTTCGAAAAGAATTTCTTGAGTAAAGAACTGTGGAAAAAGATTTTCTTGAGTAAGAAAATATATTAAATGAAGTATAAAGTTATATTATTTTGGAAAAAGTTGAAAATGAATTTTTAAAGGTCAGGAAATATTTTTTGTGATGAAATTGTGGTGAAAAATTATTTACGTATCTTAAAAACGTAATTTTTAAGTTACGTGAATATGGAAAAATATTTCTATGCGATTTTAAATAGGTTGAAATATTTCTACGCGATTTGAATTATGTTTAAATATTTTACGTAATTTGAATTACTATCGAAAAATTACTACGTGATGGAAAAGTGATGAATTATTTTTACGTGATTGTGAAAATAGCGGAAAATCATTATGTGATTTGGAAAGTGTTTTAAATATTTTGAGAATGATAGAAAATGATTTACGTGACATAAAAGAATGATTTTTAAGTTACGCGATTTTGAAACAGTGGAAAAATACTATGCAATTTGAGAAACGTATATTTTTACGCAATTGAGAAAAACGTTAAAAATTTGTACATGGTTTAAAAGTGCAACAGAAGAGTTGCAATATTTTGAAAACGTAACAGAAATGTTACAAAATTTTGTAAAACGTAACAGTAATGTTACGGTATTGTGAAAACGTAATAAAAATGTTTTGGAATTTTAAAAACGTAATAAAAGTGTTACGATATTTTCAAAACGCAACAGAAGTGTTGTGGAATTGTGAAAACGTAACGGGAATATTGCACAATTTTGTGAAAACACGACAACAGTGTTTTATAACTATGAAAACATGATAAGATGATTTTGTTATTGAAAAATACAGTACGATTACTGTTGAACCAGTGTCCATACACTGTTTGTGAAAACAATGAGTTTTGCTCGTTATTGCACGTGGTGCATTTTAGATGCATTGGAATATATATATATATATATATATATATATATATATATATATATATATATCGTGTGTGTGTGTGTGTGTGTGTGTTGAGGTATATGATTTAATTTAACAAACAAATTTGAAAAGAATGGCCCTTGTGGTTAGACTTGCACTGATATATTCGTGCATTGTATAAACTATATCTGAGAAATTATGAGATATACCTGTGATTGGTATTTGGTGCATTATACATGCATTGGAATGGTCCGATGAGGACTGGATATGGTTGATTGCCTAGGAGAAACACACCTCTTGAATGGGTGCGATATGCGTAGTGTAAGTCACTTGTTGACCTTGGGGGCATCGGGGTGCGGGTTGCCTACACAGGTGGTTGGTCGCGCTTCTTCCCATAGGTTAGACCGATGCAACACACCGATGATCCTGACTGAGACACTATTCTTAATCAAGATCTGATAAAGATTGTCGTGTATGTGCTAGATGTGCAAAAATTAAAATGAGAATTAAAGCACGTGGTCTGAGGCACGTGGTACCGGCAGGTCTTTTTGATCATTTCTCCGACCTGAGTTTTAGCTCCATGAAGTAGGAAATCGAGTCTTGTGTACATGCATAATCTGAACACTTATATCGGTATGATATATTAATTGAGGAATATTGGCTATGACAACTGTTTTGAATACTTGGATTGATATATGATTGGATGATGATAGTTGATTAATATTGAATATATTATTGGAAGTTTGGTATGATATCCCTGTATGATATTGTTGTTTGTGTTATCTCTGTGCTGCCATGTTGGTACTGGTGTAGGTGATCTCACCTCTTTGTTATGTTGTTTTGCTGTGTCTATACTGTTAAAATTAAATAATAGAAGGATCGAGTTGTCTTAGACATAACGGGCAATGAATACTCTGAGATGGGTAACAACAATAAGTAGTAGACATTTAGGACTCGAAGGTGTGCAGTGTTGACAAAGAACAGATGTAGAACAAATGTCTGATGCAACAAGATGGATACACAACAGAATAAGTATGATAAGTTTTAACGTTAGTGTTGTACCGTGCTATTAAGTAGGACCCGTCATGGGGTTTGCTACTATTAAAAAGAAAAGAGTCTGTTAATTTTATATATCTATTTAAATTGTGAAATATTAATTAGTGTCAATATTGTATATTAATCAGTTTAAATATATTTTCAGTAATACTTATGAATTTCAGTAAGTTTATGTTTCAGTAAAGAAAGAAATTTTAAAACCCATCTTTTTATAACTCAAATCTTGTGTGAACTTCTTTACAGATTTTGAGTCGGGAGTCAGACGTGTGATACCCTAGGGAGGGTGTTACATTAGTTGGTATCAGAGCACGGTTTGAGTCTTTTGGGGTTTGTGGTTAGGTCTGTTTTGCTTGTGTTGTGTTCTCTGTGTTATTGATTTCCGAAAGGAAACAATGTTGTTTATAATGGATATCAGATCCGTTGTATTTCGATCCGCATGCCTCGAGAGAAAAAAAAAAGGAAATGGCTCGGGATAATTGTACTTGTGTGGAAGTGGAACATGTTACTAGTAATGCAGTTGCAGCTACGGCAGCAACAGGAGCAATGTGGAAAGACGACTGCACGAACAGAGGATCGCTGAACAGCAAAAAGAAATGAAAGTTGAGGTTCAGGATCTAATGGAAGAGAATCAGTCTTAGAATATAAGACTACGTAATTTTGGAACCCGATATTTTTAAGGATATTTGGAAAGTGATTGATTTCAACAGAAGATGTATTTACAACCATTGAGGAAACCAAAGGCAGTAACTAATGTGAAAGAAGATACTTAATGAAGGAATGTACGTCAAGAAAACAAACATTTATTTGAAATGGTTACATCTGGTTTCCATTTTATTTTGATTCATCCATCTTTGAAGAAAAGAAATGACTCGTGATAGACGTGCGCGTGTGGAAGCGAGACATAATGGTGGTGATATGACTGCAACTTTGGAAGTAATACAACAGTGGCTGAAGCAATTATACAGCAAACTCAGAAGATTATTCCGCAACAAGAATTGATTGCTTAAGCTAAGATTTTGTTAGAGTTGAATCAATCTCAGGATGAGAGACCCTGTAACGTTGGACTATATTGGTTACGAAAAAGGGAAAATCGTAAGATTAAGCGATTCCAACAGAAAACGTACTTGCAATCTCCAAGAAGTCAACAACAACAACAATCTTGTGGAGAAAGTACTAAAAATGACAGGTTTAGTTTGACTGTGACATCTGCACCGAAATGTAAGAAGTGTGGAAATGGGCACTTAACGAAAGATTGTACGTTAAGGAAATAATTTGTTTTAAGTGCGGGAAGTTTGGAACACAATCTTTAAAAATAAAGTTCCAATGAAAATAGAGTTTTTTGTTAGTAAAATCTCAGGTAGTAGGAAGCGTTCGGAGTGGAAGATTTAAACAATAGAGATTGTGTCATTGGAGCTAATCTTATAAACCCTACTGAATATTTCTGTGAATAACTTATTCCTTATGGCATATGATTGAGTAGATCAATTATATGTTAGAGTTATTCGTAATCCTCTGATTTGTTTATTTCTGTTTCTATTCTTAGCCGATCGAGCTACTCAAGTTATTCAAATTGTTGTTATGGATCAAATCTTTGTGTTAGTTTGATCTGTCGTTCAAAATTTTTATGTAGTTTGATCTGTTACATAAACAGATGTGGTCTTTGAAAACGGATTGGTTATTTTTCAACCATATCCTATGAGATTATTTCAGTAAAGCGTTAGTATTTCAGAAAAATTCATTCCTAAAAATCAGGCAAAATCAAATTCTTGTTGAATATGTTTGGTAACATATTAGATCATTTCGATACTTTTTCTTCCTAAACCTCTATAATGTTCTTTCATATATTGCATTTGCAAGAAAGAATATTTTGCAATAAAGAATATTCCTATGTTTATAGCCGTGTCATCGTATCAAAGTGGTGCAGCAGAAATGTGGTGGATCCTTCAAAGGTTGAAATAATATGTCAGTGGAAAAGTCAGAGTTTAAGATGTGTGCTTATTCAGAATAGAAGAGTTACAACATATGTTTCAAGGAAATGGAAGTTACAAGAGGAAAAGAAAAACTATTCTAAGCATGAATGAAGGTTGGTAGCTGCTGTATTGGTATCAGAGATATGGAGATACTTTCTTTCTGGTGTAACATTCAATATCTTCAGTAGCTAGGAATCTAAGATATCTGTTTGATCAGGAGAAGTGAACAAGAGATAAAGAACTTTCATTGGTTAAAATCAGTTGGAAAGATATAAGTAAGGAAACTACATGGGAACTGGAAGAAAAGATAAAGGAATAATGTCATTATTTATTTCGAGGATGTGAAATCATGGTCATGAAATTTCGAGGGTGAAATTTCCATAAAGAGGGGGAGTATTGTAACACCCCAAATTTCCTATCTCTTAAACTGTAATTTTGACAGTTAACAGAATTTTACTGTTTAGTAATTTCTGTGCACTGTAAAATTATTTTGTTTATTCCATCAGCGTATTTGATCGTTTTGAGTGATTTACTCCGTGTCAGGAAAATAAAAATTTTCTGGCCGGGAAAACCTTTACGTAATTTAATTTTTACCATTAGGTAATTATTTTACGTAATCTAATTTGATATTTGTGTGTTTTCTAATATTTATAATTTTTGTGGATGATTATGAAATTTTTTACTATTTGTGGGCCCAGGGGGTGTATGTGGGCCCAGGTGACCTTACGTGGGCCCAAGTGGGTCCCACAAAGCAAAAAATTTTCTACGCATAGAAAGATTTGTACTGTTTAGACGGAGACAGGGGATCTTACTAAACCTAAATCCGGAAACAATTTTTAAAAATTTATTGTACTGTGTTTTGTACTATATTTAATTTATCGGATGATAAAAATATACAGTAAATATAATTTTGTGGGGTTTTAGCATATAAAAATAAATATTATATTGCTTAGGTCAACATTGGTGGTTTGGATATCCACCATTAATTTAATCAACAGTGGAGATGGATCAATTATGACCATTGGATATGGATTTAATCAATGGTAGAGATTTGGTCTCAAAAAGTGACAAAGACCATTTATGACCATTGGATGAAGAATTAATCAAGGGTGGAGATTTGGTCTTGTAAAGTAACAAGGACCATTTATAACCATTGGATGTTAATTTAATCTATGGTGGAGAATTAGTCTTAAAAAGTAGCAAAGACTAATTATAACCCTTGGATTAAAAGTAAGAAGGAGTAATCTTGACTCTTAATTTTGGAGACACATCTAATGGCTAGAATTTAAAAGAGAAAGATCCAATGGCCTAGATTAAGTCTTCTAAAATCAAAAGTCTACCTAAATCCTAACCATTGAATTAATCAATGGCTAGAAAGGCTTCAAATAATGGCTTGAAACATATGACAACTACATGAATGCATTAGGAAGAGGGGGGACAATTTTGAGCTTCATTTTGGAGCTAAAGAAAAACTTTATGTTATTATTAGATGTCTTGATCAATTATACATAATTATTGATCATTTTCCAAAAGCAAAAATATTTTCTTCTTTCTCTCCATGCAAGCTACGGTCATGCACTCTAAAGGGGGGTCAATTCCTTTACTCATTTTACTTGGTCACTCTTCTAACAATAATTCACTCATTTCTTACTCACATTCCACGACAATGCATCTTTTTGTGAGGCAAATTATTATAATTCAATTCCTATCATTTTCTACCAATAGAACAAAGTAAGAAATAGTCAATAATGGTGACTTACTTCAAGGAAGCTCCACGGCAATGCAAGGAAAAAGTGGGGGGCCAAAATCATTTTATTCATTTGCTATATCACTTCATTACTTTTTCTCTCAAATAATTTAGTACCATTATTTGTTCAAATAATTAACTTTTTCTCTCTTCACTCTACGGCTATGCAAGTTTGATGAAAGAAAAATATATTATATTCAATTCATTTCTTTCTTTTTGTTTCCAAGTGGCTCATGGCCAAGTAGTCTTTGGAGGGCCAAAATATTAACTCTTGATAATTCATGCCACCTTTCTATCAATAACATCTCTCACCTTTTTCTTTCAAAACTTGTCCACGGTCAAGGAGGCATTAGAAAGCTAAAATTGATGACTTATGTCTTATGCTAGTCATAAGTGATAATGAAATTTCTCCACTTTCTTTTCTTACATGTTCCTACGGCAATCACCAAAGTTGGAGGGGTGTTTATGTTCATTTTATCTCACTTTGAACTCCTAAGTCTTCTATCTATTCTCTTTCTCTTTCTCTTCAAATTGAAGCTCACGGCTAGCTCACCAAGAACCATCATCCAAATGTTTTTAATTTCATCCAACCTAGTTTCTTGAATCCTTACCTTATTCTAAACAACTTTCATGTTGAAGATTTCTTCAAAATCCAACATCTAGTACTTCAAATCCAAGCTTCAAGATTCTACCAAAAATGGTAAATTTCATATTTCTTCTTCTAATCTTCTAGTTTTGATTTTCTAAGCCATGATTGAACCATTGTTTACCTATTTCTACACTTGTTATTGATTTTAACATTTGTTTGTAATTTTTTAGGTATTTTCCATGAAGATCCACGAAATTGGTGGAAGGAAAACTAAGTGTTTTCACCTCATCCTTTGTCTTCACCAAATCTAAGAAGCTTTTCTCTCACAAAAATCAAAAATTTCATCTTTGTTCTTCAAGAGGAATTTCGGCCATAGCACCTAAAACCACCATCCAATCTCTTTTAATTTCATCCAACCATAGATCTTGAATCTACATGATATTCTAAGCAACTTTCATGTTGGAGATTTTCTCTAAATCATCTATCTTCAACCTTGTTCTTCAAGCTAAAGATTGAAGCTTTAATGGTGAAGTTTGTTACTCTTCACTTTTCTTTTGATTTTCAAGGTTCTAACCATGTTTGATCCATGGTTCTCTTAATCAAGCTTAGTATACTAATTTTTATGTATTTTGTTTTGTATTTGAGAAGCCCTTGGTGGTGAAGGACTTGGAAAGAGAAGTAAAACAATAAGGTTTTGAGGATCTTCAAGAGGTAAGAGGGAGATCCATCTCACCAACCAAGCATGGTGGTGAGAGATGGTCTTATATTTGATGGGTGTTGAATCCATGTAAGGATTCATATCCATTGTCATGTAATAATTTATATGTGTTTATGAGCTTTGATTAATTGCCTATGCTTAATATGCTTTGCATCAGTTTATGATTTTGATGGTATGCTTATACTATGCATGATGATAATATAGCATGCTTTTGATATATATATATATATATATATATATATATATATATATATATATATGATGTGTATGCATGTGTATGCCATGATTTGATGATGGAAAGAAAATTAATTTTGGTCCCAATGGCCAAGGAATAGCTACGGTTTTGATGCCCTTGATTAGGGTTCATGTTGTAAATTTTCAAGAAAAAGGGAATTGATTTTTGGGTCCCTAGAACTTAGAGAATTTTGGCCAAGACACCTCAACATAGGTGTTTATAACTTAAGATTTTCATGAAAGATTAAAAATTGGATTGATTTGAAGAGTATGAAAAATAAACAAAGGATATGTTTTTTTTCAAGAGAACAAGAACATGGTTTTGAAGGATTTTTATTGATTTATTTTGTGTAAAAAGATCTTAAGTGTTTTTCTAAATATGAGTTTTGAATGAAACGGGCAAACGTTGATTTTAAGGATTTGCAAAGAAAGTGAAAAAGAATTTGCAAAGAAAGTGAAAATGAATTTGAACAAATGGGTTTGGTTTTTATGACCATGAATCACATGATTTTGAAAACCAAATTTTAATGGTTTTGTTTGTGTAAAACCATATCAACTTAGAAGGAAAAATATTTGATGGTTTCAATAGTCATATCCACGTTTTTTTAAAGGCTGGTAATAACTTGATTTTTTTTATGAACAAAGTGATTTTCAAAGTGGAAACGTAAATTGATTTAATACAAGGAATTTGGAAAGGGAATCAGAGCATTTTATCACTTGAGAAAATTTTGTAAATGAAAGACAAAGAGAGGTTGAAAATGTTTTAACTCTAATTTATTTTGAAGAGAATTGATTTTAAAATTGATTTGAGAAAAATGGAGAATATAATGGTTATTTGAGAATTTACTAACGTATATCTGATTTTCAAGTTTTGGAGTATGTTAGGAAAATTTAAAATTTTGAAACATTGATTTACATACATGGAAAAGTGATTTTGTGAATTATATTTCGAAAAGAATTTCTTGAGTAAAGAACTGTAGAAAAAGATTTTCTTGAGTAAGAAAATATATTAAATGAAGTATAAAGTTATATTATTTTGGAAAAAGTTGAAAATGAATTTTTAAAGGTCAAGAAATATTTTCTGTAATGAAATTATGGTGAAAAATTATTTACGTATCTTAAAAACGTAATTTTTAAGTTACGTGAATATGGAAAAATATTTCTATGCGATTTTAAATAGGTTGAAATATTTCTACGCGATTTGAATTATGTTTAAATATTTTACGTAATTTGAATTACTATTGAAAAATTACTACGTGATGGAAAAGTGATGAATTATTTTTACGTGATTGTGAAAATAGCAAAAAATCATTATGTGATTTGGAAAGTGCTTTAAATATTTTGAGAATGATAGAAAATGATTTACGTGACGTAAAAGAATGATTTTTAAGTTACGCGATTTTGAAACAGTGGAAAAATACTATGCGATTTGAGAAACGTATATTTTTACGTGATTGAGAAAAACGTTAAAAATTTGTGCGTGGTTTAAAAGTGCAACAGAAGAGTTGCAGTATTTTTAAAACGTAACAGAAATGTTACGAAATTTTGTAAAACGTAACAGTAATGTTACGGTATTGTGAAAACGTAATAAAAATATTTTAGAATTTTAAAAACGTAACAAAAGTGTTACGGTATTTTGAAAACTCAACAGAAGTGTTGTGGAATTGTGAAAACGTAACGGGAATATTACGCAATTTTGTGAAAATACGACAACAGTGTTTTATAACTATGAAAACATGATAAGATGATTTTGTTATTGAAAAATACAAGATGACATTCTTGTTGAACCAAAGTGTCCATACTTGTTTGTGAAAACAACGAGTTTTGCTGTTATTGGCACGTGGTGCATTTTAGATGCATTGGAATATATATATATATATATATATGTGTGTGTGTGTGTGTGTGTGTGTGTGTGTGTGTGTGTGTGTGTGTGTTGAGGTATATGATTTAATTTAACAAACGAATTTGAAAAGAATGGCCCTTGTGGTTGGACTTGCACTGATATATTCGTGCATTGTATAAACTATATCTGAGAAATTATGAGATATACATGTGATTGGTATTTGGTGCATTATACATGCATTGGAATGGTCCGATGAGGACTGGATATGGATGATTGCCTAGGAGAAACACACCTCTTGAATGGGTGCGATATGCATAGTGTAAGTCACTTGTTGACCTTAGGGGCATCGGGGTGCGGGTTGCCTACACGGGTGGTTGGTCGCACTTCTTCTCGTAGGTTAGACAAATGCAACACACCGATGATCCTGACCGAGACACTATTCTTAATCAAGATCTGATAAAGACTGTCGTGTATGTGCTAGATGTGCAAAAATTGAAATGAGAATTAAAGCACGTGGTCTGAGGCACGTGGTACTGATAGGTCTTTTCGATCATTTCTCCGACCTGAGTTTTAGCTCCATGGAGTAGGAAATCGAGTCTTGTGTACATGCATAATCTAAACACTTATATCTGTATGATATATTAACTGAGGAATATTGGCTATGACAACTGTTTTGAATACATGGATTGATATATGATTGGATGATGATAGTTGATTAATATTGAATATATTATTGGAAGTTTGGTATGATATCCCCGTATAATATATTCTTTGTTTGTGTTATCTACGTCTTTGCCATGTTGGTACTGGTGTAGGTGATCTCACCTCTTTGTTATGTTGTTTTGCTGTGTCTGTACTGTTAAAATTAAATAATAGAAGGATCGAGTTGTCTTAGACATAACAAGCAATGAATACTCTGAGATGGGTAACAACAATAAGGAGTGGACATTCAGGACTCGAAGGTGTGCAGTGTTGACAAAGAACAAATGTAGAACAGATGTCTGATGCAACAAGATGAATACACAATAGAATAAGTATGATATGTTTTAACGTTAGTGTTGTACCGTGCTATTAAGTAGGACCCGTCATGGGGTTTGCTACTGTTTAAAAAAAAAAGTCTCTTAATTTTATATTTCTATTTAAATTGTGAAATATTAATTGGTGTCAATATTGTATATTAAACAGTTTAAATATATTTTCAGTAATACTTATGAATTTCAGTAAGTTTATGTTTCAGTAAAGAAAGAAATTTTAAAACCCATCTTTTTATAACTCAAACCTTGTGTGAACTTCTTTACAGATTTTGAGTCGGGAGTTAGACATGTGATACCCTAGGGAGGGTGTTACAGAATGGATGCCAGCTCCTGATCGGAGTAGTCCATCCTCAGCTCAAGGTGATCCACCTTCTGTTTAATGCGATCTATCCTGGTATCCACCGTAGTTTCCAAACTTTGCATTTCTTGAAGTAGGAGGTCCAAAGTAGCTGGAGCTGGAGCAGGCTATTGGCCTTAATCTTCATCATCACTCTTGGGGTCATGTGGAATATGACCATAACTCCTATGGGTGAGATAGTACCATCTACCATCCACTTTGTTCAGTTGAAGCTTTTTCAGGGTGTGTAGGCTAATGGACTGTGGCCTTTTAGAGCTTGTACCCTTTGTTTCTTCAGTCAAGGAGATGTGACAATGCTCCATGATCACTGTTACAAGCATGGCATATGGGAGGGCAGAGTTCCTTCTCTTCTTGACATCCAACATATGTTAAATAATGTAATGAGCCTAATTGATTGGCCCACCTATAGTCATTGCCCATAAGACCACTGCATCATCTCACAGAACTTGGGAGTAATTGCCTCCCCTGGGAATCAAACCTCTAACAACCAGATAATGAAGAACTCTATTTTTCATTGTTAAGCCAGTAGCCATCACCTACTTCTTATCCCTTGGGATATCATATCTTGACCTTAGCAAGGAGGTCAAAGCACTCTTGTACTCAAAGTCAGCTCCCCAAGCATTCTCATTGCCATAAAAACTTGTTTCATCATATGAAAGCTTGGTTAGCCTACACCAAGTTTCCTTAGTGATCTTAATCTGAGTTTTCTTGACCTCAGAAATTAGGCAATTGTCTTCATACTTCATATTAGCATAGAATACTCTAACTAAGTTTGGGTAGATAGCCTTTTGAATGCCGAAGAACCCAAGCAAACATAACCTTTCAATTAAATTGAACCACTCCAGGGGTTCACTTGAGCAGAAAGACTGAGTGAGATACTTGAGTGAGATGAGCTTCCTCAATTAGAAGTTCTTCCGAAATAATCCAGCCTTCTTCGTGGTGGAGAAATGACGTGTTAGGTCCAGTCCCGAAATGTTGCGTGGAGGAGCACTGGAGGACTCTCCTGCGTTGACCCCTATTCTTGGGCATTTGGTTCTTTGTGAAGAATCAACCATTGAAGAGAAGTGAGTTGAAAGGGATGAAGGGGAGGATTTTTGGTGAAGGGAAGGATGGAAATAGGAGGAATTTTTTGGTGGTGTGGTTCGTGTGTGGTGAAAGTGAGAAAGATGAAGGGGTGAGTGGATTTTGGGAGAATTTTGGTGGTTTTTAGTGAGTTTTGATGGATAGGCTTTGTGGAGAGGGGATTTTCGAGTGAGAGGGAGGTGAAATGGAGTGATGTAGGTGAGATTTGAGAGAGAAAGGAGGGATGTGGGATGAAGGTTTTTATGGGTGAAGAAAGAAAAAGATGAGTTTTAAGAAGAAATGACCTTTTACACGTCTGAAAACCTTTTAAAACCCTTGTGTAATCGATTACAATGAGTGTGTAATCGATTACCAACCTTCTGTTACCCTTCTACTCGATTATAGATTTAGTGTAATTGATTACCATCCTTTTGGGAACCTTGTAATCAATTGCAGGTTTGGTATAATCGATTACCTGAGTTCTGAGTTAATTGTAATTGATTACATGTTATGTGTAATCGATTACTTACATGACAAAACCTCTGTAATTTGTGTGAAATAACATCATATTTTGTTCATGTGTTTGCATGCATTTTTATACATTCTAGGCATTTTAGTTTCCCTTTTTATTTGTTTTTCCCTTTAGTTCGGATAACTGCGTGTTTTTAGTGTTGTTGTGCAAGATTGATGCTTAATTGGCCTTGAAATGGATGGAAAGCTTGCACAATTGAAGTTGGAGCATAATGGGTAGCAATTTGGGACAAAAAGCTCATTCCAGAGAGTTCCACGGCCTGCCCGTGGCCTGAACCACGGCCATGGATCGAGCAGCTACGTGAAAAAGCAAAAGGGGAAGTCCAGAGACAACCACGGCCGTGGTTGAGAGTTTGGTTGAGAACTCTAAGTCCAGAACTGACCACGGCCGGCCGTGGTACCCACCACGCGTGGTTCGGTGTGCGTGTCGATTTTTAAGTCCGTTTTTCTCTTTTTGATGGGTTTGAACCAGTTTTAACCCATGGGGTATATATAGATGTTCTGAAGACAACATTAGGGTTCGAATTTGGTTTGGAAGGAGGCACATTGGAGGCTCTTGATCTTCATCTTCCTCTCTTCTCTCTAGGATTACGGGTTTGGATGTTCTTGGAACTTGATTTCTGGTTTCTTCTTCTCCATGTCTGAGTAGTTCCTTTTGTTTCTAGGATTGGGCAATGCCCTTTGATACATTGATGATGATTAATTGATATTGTTTACCCCTTTTATTAATCTTGAATGTTGTTGATTCAATCCTTATTGCGATTATTCATATGAATTTGCTGGCCACTTATTTGCATCTCATAGATATCTAGAGACGTACTGAAAGGTGAACCTAGGTGTTGGAACTATAAGAATTGAACTTAAGGTTTAAATCACGAGAGTAGGTTTAGCCTTTCGAGGATTAATGAATTACCAAAAAGCGTAATGGGTTCAATTTAGATTCAATTACCACGAGAGTAGGAATTGGTTTAATTGGGCACGGTTCTTGTATCTTGAAAGGGAACATTAACTAATTTAGGGTAATTCACCTTCAATTGAATTTCAAGTGTTAATAAGAGGATTGTCAATTAGGAGTCTTGTATCATTGTGGTTAACCCCAATCCTGGAAGCTTTCTTGAATCTGAAATCTTTTCTCAACAATTTGCTATTTTTATTCTCAATTTTGCGTCTTAACTTTTATTTATTTAATTGTTTGGTTTCTACGTTCTTGTTCAACAATTATATTTTCTTTTATTTAATTTAATTGAATTAATTAATTAATTGGTATTCATAAACATAGTTCCTGTGGATTCGATATTTTATTACTTGACGACGAAATCGTACACTTGCGGATTTCACCCCAATCAAGTTTTTGGCGCCGTTGCCGAGGACTGTGTTCTTCTTGAATATCAGTTAAATTTTTAATTTAATTATTTTAAACTTTTTTACTACTTTCTTGTTTTCTCTTTGAGTGTCTACAGGTAACTCTCTTGTTTATGCAAAGAACTAGATGTTTTGGGACTCTTGAAGAAGCTGATCCTGAAATTGAAAGAACCCTTCGCAGAAGGAGAAAACAACAAAGCCAAAGAGCAAGAGATAGACTTGAGCCAACGCTTGTCATGGCTGCACCTGCTAATAATAGACCTCTTAAAGAGTATGCAACCCCTAATGCTCGGGGTTTGCATTCTGGAATTGCTCGGCCAGACATTGAAGCTAGACAGTTCACCATACCACCTGCTTTACTCACCATGATAAGGCAGAACCAGTTTGGAGGATTGCCATCAGAGGACCCAAACGATCATGTGGATATGTTCTTGGAATTCTGTGAGACCCTCAAGATTGAAGGTGCCTCTGTTGATGCTATTCGCCTTCGCCTATTTCCATTATCATTGAGAGATAGAGCTAGGGCTTGGTTGAGGTCAATTCCCGCTGAGACCATCACTTCTTGGGACCAATTGGAGCAAACTTTCTTGAACAAATTTTTTCCACCATCCAAGACTGCTCATCTGAGGACCCAAATCACAAGCTTTGTTCAGAAAGATGGTGAATCATTATCGGAAGCTTGGGATAGATATAAGGCTTTGCTGGAAGCCTGCCCACACCATGGGTTAGAAAAATGGTTGATTGTCCACACCTTCTATAACTGGCTAGAATATTCTTCGAAGGTGTCTCTAGACTCCGCAGCTGGTGGAGCTTTGATGAATAAAAGACTGACAGAAGCCTATGAGATCATTGAGAGTGTTGCCACAAATCATCACCAATGGGCAAATGAAAGAGGTAATAACCCGAGAAAACTCTCGGGAGGTAAGTTTGAGGTAGACGGAGTTGATTTAATTATTTCAAAATTTGATTCTTTGAATAAACGTTTTGACATGCTTGAAAAGGCTCATGTAAATGCCATAGGTGCCTCTAACAATTTTTGTGAGATTTGTTGAGCACAGGGACACATAGGTGTTGAATGCCAAGTTGGAATTAGCTCCTCACAAGGTGCACCGGTGGAGCAAGTGGAATCATGCCACAACTTCCATGACTTCAACCAAAAGGGGAGGAATGATCCATATTCTTAAACTTACAACCTCGGTTGGAAGTCACATCCCAACTTCTCCTACCGGAATAGTCAACACCAAGCAGGGCAAGGTAGTGGTAAACCCTCTTCTGGACTCCAACAAGTACAAAACTCTAAACTTGAGTCTCTTCTTGAGAATTTTGTTGAGAGTCAAGCTAAGCAAAATGAGGAGTTTAGGCAACATGGGCAAGTTGTGACTGAGGCCATTAGAGAGTTGTCATCTAAAGTTGAAAATTTGGCCATTCATAATAAATTGTTAGAAACTCAGATTGTCCAACTTGCAGGCACTTCACATAGGCAACAAGGTAAATTTCCTGGTCAGCCTGAAATGAATCCAGGTAATGAACATTGCACGTCTGTTAGTTTGAGAAGTGGTAAGAACCTAGAGGATCCCAAGGATAAGGAGGTTAGTGACAAAGATGAGGGGAATGAGAAAAAAGACACTAAGACACAACCCTTAGAGGAAGAGGAAATCAATGAAAAGGTGTCTAAGTATGTACCCTCTGAACCATACCAACCCCCAGTGCCATTCCCTCAAAGATTGGCTAAGGCCAAGCTAGATATGCAATTTGGGAGGTTCCTAGAGGTCCTTAAGAAATTATACATTAATGTACCCTTCACTGAGGCGTTGAAACAAATACCTACCTATGCTAAGTTTCTTAAGGACATTTTGTCTAATAAGAGAAAGCTTGATGAATATGAGACCGTAGCTTTAACTGAGGAGTGTAGTGCTTTAATTCAAAATAAATTGCCTCCTAAGCTAAAAGATCCAGGTAGCTTCTCTATTCCTTGCTTGATTGGTAACACAAATTTTGATAAAGCTCTGTGTGACTTAGGGGCTAGTGTCAGTCTTATGCCCCTTTCTGTGTGCAAGAAGTTGGAGGTGGGTGAGCTGAAACCCACAACTATTTCACTCGAGTTGGCGGATCGATCCGTCAAGTACCCCGTTGGCATCTTGGAAGATGTTCCTATTAGAGTGGGTAAGTTTTTTATACCTGTTGATTTTGTTGTGCTTGACATGGAAGAAGATGCTAAAATGCCGCTCATACTTGGGCGACCATTCCTCGCCACTGGAAGGGCAATTATTGATGTCCACGAAGGGAAATTGACTTTGCGATTGAATAATGAGGAAGTAGTTTTTAATGTTTTCAATTCTGAAAAAAATCTTAATTCCTCTAATTCATGTAATCGCATAAATGCTACTGATGATGTGGATAGAGTTGTACTTTTAGATATGTAGGAATCTGTGACTCATGTTGTATTAGAGGAGACCTTGCCCAAGGCTGCTTCCAAGTTCGAGAAGGTCAAGCCCTGCAAGAAAGGACCAAAGAAGCGGGATGACAAATGTGTCAAGAAGCGTGAATTTAAACCAGGGGATAAAGTTCTTGTTGATAACTCGCTTCTACATTTCTGTCTAGGTAAGTTTTGGTCGAAATGGTCTGGACCATATGAGATTGTTTGAGTCTTATCCTATGGTGTGCTTGAGGTGAAGATAGAAGGCCAGAAGACATTTCTAATAAACAGCCAGAAAGTGCAACACTATGAAGATGGAGTGGGGACTGAGTACCACTCTATTGACATCACCTGAGCATAGAACAAACTCACAGTCAAGCTAATGACTATAACTTAGCGCTTCTTGGGAGGCAACCCAACATTCTATCTCTTTTCCTTTATTTTCTTATTTTTATTGATTAACACTTTTTTATTTTTGTTTCTTAGTTAGCTATTGTTGAGTCGGCTTTGGTGCCTCCCTGAGTTCGGAGCCTTTGTAGGGGGATGTATATAGCTGTCGGCCACAAAAAAAAATAGAGTTTTAGACCGGATGTTCGAGTTCATGGCTACACGTCTCCTTTTTCCACCACATGAGTGAGTTCTTTTCATTTATTCCTTCCATAGTTTTAGATTTTTACATTGGGGACAATGTAAGGTCTAAGCTTGGGGGTATTTATTTTTCATTTTTATTTTTATCTTCATTATCATGCATTCCCATATCTCATTTTGCATTGCATTTTCTTGTTGCATTTTCACACCATCTTATATTTCTGCTTTTTGGTTGAACCTTGTCCCCCTCTCTTTTGGGGATTTTGAGATGATAATTGAGTTGGAACCCAATTTATTGATTCTTGTGGTAGGCAACAGGCATTGTCTTTAATTGATAGTGGAGGTGATTTCTTGATAGTTGATAATTAGCATATGTTCTCTGAATTTGTGCTTCTCATTGATTTTTGAACCTCTAAAAGTGAGTTTTGAGCTTGTATGGGATTTATTCACTATATGATTTTTCATCCCATTCTTTGTGTTGAGTGGTCATTCCTCATTGATTTTGTGCTCTAGAACTTGATTTGAAACCATTTTGAGGCAAAATCTTGGTTTGCATGCTTGAATGTGATTAAGGCATCTTAGGTATTTTTCTGGCCTTCTGAATTTGTTACACTTTCATCCTCTAGTTGCCCATTTTGAGCTTATTGTATAATTGTTTTCTTGATGCCTATGATGATACATTGTCGGTGATCATTTAGAATATTGAATGGAGCAATCTGAGTTTGAATGTTGTATTGGGAATCATGTGTTTTGAAAATGAGGTCTCTCCCTTCTAAAAAACAAATAAGGAAAAAGGGAAAACAAAATAAAAGAAAAGCTTGAGATGAAAGCTTGAAAAGAAAGGGGAGAAAATGTGAAATTATGCCTTGATTGAAAACTATCTTTGCTCCATGTATGTTCTATTGGGTTTCTTGTGCTTGTTGAAAATGTTGTTAGCCCTTTGTGCATACCCTCCTTTCTTTATCCTTCCTGACATCATTCCCATGGCCCCATTATATCCCTTGAAAGACCTTTTGATTCTTGTATTCATGCTGATTATTAGTGGAAATTTGGTTTCTTATCAAGCTTATGGAAGTGCATTTTCTTTGAGGAATATTGAGCGCATTGTCTTCATCCTTAAACACTTTGAGTGTGTTAGTTGAGTGATCCTAATTTAGTGAGGAGCATGATTTCTGAGAACTTTAGCCTCTAATTGGACTTGATTTTGATTACCTCTCTAATTCTTGGTTTGTCTTTGCCTATTGCTTGGTTAGATGTTTTCTCGGGTTCCTCATTCATTATTGTCTCATAATCCCATTTCTTAGTTGGTCTTAGTTATTGCTTGGGGACAAGCAAAATCTTAAGCTTGGGGGTATTTTGATGTGTGTGAAACATCATATTTTGTTCATGTGTTTGCATGCATTTTTATACATTCTAGGCATTTTAGTTTCCCTTTTTGTTTGTTTTTCCCTTTAGTTCGGATAACTGCGTGTTTTTGGTGTTGTTGTGCAGGATTGGTGCTTAATTGGCCTTGAAATGGATGGAAAGCTTGCACAATTGAAGTTGGAGCTTAATGGGTAGCAATTTGGGACAAAAAGCTCATTCCAGAGAGTTCCACGGCCTGCCCGTGGCCTGAACCACGGCCATGGATCGAGCAGCTACGTGAAAAAGCAAAAGGGGAAGTCCAGAGACAACCACGGCCTGGCCGTGGTGGCCACCACGGCCGTGGTTGAGAGTCTGGTTGAGAACTCTAAGTCCAAAACTGACCACGGCCTGGCCGTGGTATCCACCACGACCGTGGTTCGGTGTGCGTATCAGATTTTTAAGTCCGTTTTTCTCTTTTCTGATGGGCTTGAACCAGTTTTAACCCATGGGGTATATATAGATGTTCTGAAGACAACATTAGGGTTCGAATTTGGTTTGGAAGGAGGCACATTAGAGGCTCTTGATCTTCATCTTCCTCTCTTCTCTCTAGGATTATGGGTTTAGATGTTCTTGGAACTTGATTTCTAGTTTCTTCTTCTCCATGTCTGAGTAGTTCCTTTTGTTTCTAGGATTGGGCAATGCCCTTTGATACATTGATGATGATTAATTGATATTGTTTACCCCTTTTATTAATCTTGAATGTTGTTGATTCAATCCTTATTGCGATTATTCATGTGAATTTGCTGGCCACTTATTTGCATCTCATAGATATCTAGGGACGTACTGAAAGGTGAACCTAGGTGTTAGAACTATAAGAATTGAACTTAAGGTTTAAATCATGAGAGTAGGTTTAGCCTTTCGAGGATTAATGAATTACCAAAAAGCGTAATGGGTTCAATTTAGATTCAATTACCATGAGAGTAGGAATTAGTTTAATTGGGCACGGTTCTTGTATCTTGAAAGGGAACATTAACTAATTTAGGGTAATTCACCTTCAATTGAATTTCAAGTGTTAATAAGAGGATTGTCAATTAGGAGTCTTGTATCATTGTGGTTAACCCCAATCCTGGAAGCTTTCTTGAATCTGAAATCTTTTCTCAACAATTTGCTATTTTTATTCTCAATTTTGTGTCTTAACATTTATTTATTTAATTGTTTGGTTTCTACGTTCTTGTTCAACAATTATATTCTCTTTTGTTTAATTTAATTGAATTAATTAATTAATTAGTATTCATAAACATAGTCCCTGTGGATTCGATATTTTATTACTTGACGACGAAACCGTACACTTGCGAATTTCACCCCAATCAAGTTGTTGATTACCAATTTTCATTGAAGCTATTAATTGATAAAAATTAATGAATAGATAACATAGAAATATATTGCCCACCAATGAACCAACTGAGAGAGAAATAATCAAGTAAGCAAATAAACCAATGCACAACTGTAAAGAGAAAGGTTTAGAGAATCAAACACAATGGTTTATCTTGGTTCGACTATAAATCCACTTGTGACCTACGTTCAGTCCTCAAAAAATCACTTAAGATTTTCCACTCTATCTTCAAGCTTCAAAATATGCTTGATGTAACACTCTTACATTTAATAACCATGACACAATCGTTATTATGCCACAATCACTAAATTTAGGCGTGCTACAACTCAACAAGTTTCCAAGTTTAATCGTTGTACATATATATAGAAAAATATGAACCACGAATGAAGTATAATTATTACACAACCATAACATCCTCTAAAGGGAATTACATTCCATATATATGTATATATATATATATATATATATGTATATATATATATATATATATATATATATATATATATATATATATATATATATATATATATATATATATATATATATATATCTAGCACAATACAAGAACACATACAAAATGTAAAATATACATGTTCAAAGACATATGCAGCTACCACAACCAAGCCCATACTGATCCAAACAAGGAAGTAGAAACCCATAATAGGTCCTAATGGAAAATATGAGCCACGAATGAATTATAATTATTACACAACCATAACATCCTCCAAAGGAAATTACATTATATATATATATAGCACAATACAGTAACACATACAAAATGTAAAACATACATGTTCAAAGACATATGCAGCTACCACAACCAAGCCCATACTGACCCAAACGAGGAAGTAGAAACCCATAACAGGTCCTACTCAAAGGTAGGGTGACGTTCCCAATGTAACCAACGTGCTCTAATTCTAAGGGAGCAAGCTATACGTCAGCACCTCCAAGAAAACTGCATCTCCACGAACCCACAAAGATTCTACCTTGCCGCTATCTCAGTCTTCACAAGTCATAAATATAAAACAGAACGAGACAAGAAAGAGGTGAGATCCCCTACATCAAATCCAATATGGTAGCAAGAAAATGATACGAATGACAAAGTCATTCTATACATACAAATATTGCAGATATATTCAAGTTATCAATTTCATAAATATTATCAGAGAGTACATCCCACAATAATATAAATATTAGCAGCATTATAACAACAGATAACAATAGACATCCACCATAGATATGTATAATGATTATGCCACCATGATATGTATATCAATCATGCCACGACAATATGTGTACTGATCATGTGTATGCATAATGAACCAGTTCCTACTCCATAAAGCTAATACTTAAGCTCAGAGATGAACGTTCCAGAAGATCTGTCACCCTCAATGACAGTCTACGCCGGACCACGAAAAGAAGTAGTGCTTGTTAGTTCCTCGTCAGTGTATTGCAACAGTTCTTTATGGCCAAGGTATAATGTGACAACTAGGTCATTAGATGAATCATCTCACCCTAACGCACCCTGAGATCCTTCCCTTGGATCACACTACTAAATTCTCATTCACTCATAGGCAACAAAAGCCATACAAACACTGACTATATGATGTTCAATGCATGATAACTCAATGCATAACCCAAGCCACCGTTGTACTATTCTCAATGATATTAAAAACAACCACCCATATAATTGTCAAATACCATTAGTATCAATAATATTATATAATCGCCCATACAATTATATAATAACACTAATCCACCCGGGTCCAGCACATCGGTACAACAACAAAACAATGTATAATGTTCAATGTATGATAATGTTCATTGCATGATAATTCAATGCATAATCTAAGCCACCATGGGCCAAAAATCATATTTTAACAAAACTGGGTCCAATACTTCAGCCCGATAGCAAACCACTATTTTCATATTCTTGTAAACATTTTTCAATGTTTTCCTCAAAAATATGTACTATAATTCTTTACTAGAAACTACTTCCATTACCTTTACTAAAATCCTTTTAAACAGAATACCTTGAGTTCTAAATCACTTTTAAAACTTATCCTCCATTATCTTAATTAAAAACACTGTTATCTAATAATAAAACTTTGTTTCATTCTTCTTAAGTAAAATACCTTGAATCTCAAATCACCTTTAAAACTCCTTTTCTATTTCTATTGCAAAATCATTATTTATTCAATAAAAGCTATACGTTTCCATATTCCTCTAAAAAATCCCTTTTAAACAAAATACTTTAAACTTAACTTTATCTTCCAAATTCATTCTTGATGACATAGGCTAAAAATCCATTCTTTCTAATTAATAAAATCATTTTCATTTCCTTTCTAAACTAAAAAAGAAAATCTTTGATTCATATCACTATTACCTAATCAACTAAATTCAAAATTTGTAAAATATTTTGACTTGGATTGCCCCAAAATGGGCTTAATGGCCGTGAGCCTCATGGTCCTTAGACCTCAAAATTTTTATCCTCCAACAACAAGATTCCAAGCACATATCATACTTCAATTATCAAATCACACTATAGCACATCCATGCATAAATCATAATAGCGCTTAACTAAGCACATAAGCATAAATCATATAATGTCAAATTCATATAAGGCAAATAAGCATAAACCATCACCACATAATCAAGTGAAGGAATCCTCATATGGATTCTTCACTTACAAACACAACATTTTCATTTTCTCACCACCATGTTTGGTCGATGAGGTTAATCTCCCTCTTACCTCAAGAGAAGATAAAAAAGAAGGCTCCTTGATGTCTCCTTGATTGATTTTCGTCCTCCACCAAAACCAAACCCTAGAAGTTTTCAAACATCCACACACCACAAATAAGCCATAAACAAGGCATGGCCGAAAATCACTTGGTTTAAAAACCTTGAAATCAAGAGAAAAATGAAAATGGAGAGATTTTCACCTTAAAAGCCCTAAACTTTGATTTTGAAAAAGTGCTTGAAGATGGAAGATTTAGAAGATGGTCACTGGTTGGAGTTGATTTTGATAGCTTTTTATTAGCTAATTGCCGGTAATTAAGAGTGAATGTTAAATGGATCTTTATCAATATCTTTGTTTTTGTAGAATTGAGAGATTTAATACAATTGGATGAAAACAAGCGAGGATATCGAGTTTTGAAGGCAAAAGAGATCCATTTTGGCTCTAGTAGGGTTCCATGTCAATTCAGGAGCGATTAAGGACTTAGACATGGCCATGTCTAACTTGGATGAAGCTTCTAACTTTAGACACAGTCGTGTCCCACAGAGATATGATTGTGTCTCCTCAAACATGTAGAAATCTCAACTTTTACAAGAGACACGGCCGTGTATCCCAGTCACACGGCTGTGTCCCCCATGCTTCTCCAATACGCTGATGATGTCATGAGACATGACCATGTCTCATTGACAAATGGTCGTGTCTCTTCCAAGACTTACAATACACATTGAAGTTAGTCAAAACATGCACGCAACGCTGCCAGAATTTGCTAGACACGCTATTGTGACATAAGACACGACCGTTCTCATGGATACACGGCTATGTCTCCCCCTTTTGTTCTCACACGGCTATGTCAAACTCTCGGAAAGCTTCTGTCTTATAAGACACGATCGTGTCTAAAGGAGACACAGCCGTGTCTCCTGCTGGACCCCAAATTCTCTATAAATACAAGTGCAGAAAGTAAAGGATGGAGTTTTTAGTTTTTCAGATAGTTTTTAGGCTAGTTTTAGGTTTTTCTTTCAGTTTCTTAGGTAGTTATCATTTCCTTTCATATTTAGTTTGTAATTTAAGTTTTGGAAGCTAAAAAGAAGAAGAAGAACAAGAAGGAGGGAGATCTAATCGAAGATTGGAGTCTCGAGTTCGAGCAATTGGAGAACAATCATGCTTTATCCTTGGAAACTAGTTTAATCTTTAGTTTTCGCTGCAACTTTATTTTATACAACGTCTTTCTTATGTTTTTCTGTTGCTTTTGAATTTATCATATATGGTTTTCATTTGGTTAAGAGAGGATGAAACTCTAGTCTTGATTTTGTGAATCTTGCATATTCGTTTATTTCAATACAGTTGTGTTTCTATTCATATATTTCTGATCATTATTGTGATAAAAGAATCTTTATACTTTTGCCAACTTTAAAGTGGTAGATCTAGGTTTATTATGTGCACGGTTGTGGTGATAAATCTAGAGAATTGTATGATGTTAGTATAAAGGTTTTTGTATCCTTGCCAGTTTCTAAAGTGGTAATTCTAGAATTATTATGTGCGCGGTTGTAGTGATAAATCTAGAAGAATACATGATCTAAGCAATTTAATCTAGGTGTGTGATTAGATCTCAGCGTAATTGGTTTTCTAAATCTTAATGCAATTGTTAGTTAGTTGTAAAAGTGATTGCTTTATAATTAATCAGTGATTAGGAATTGATTTGAGCGGTTACTAAATAGGCCAAAACCTAAGGAAAACAGAGATTTAATCTCACAATTGTGTAGAAACATAATTGATCATGTTAGAATAAAAGGATATGTGGGTTAACAATATCATATAAATCTAGTAATGGATTCTACCTCTTAACCAATTTATTTAATCTGTTAATTCTAGTTTGTGTTATTATTATTGTTGTTGATTTGATTCAATATTCATCAAAACCCCAAAACCCCTTTTTTACTATTTAATATTTTTGAGAGTTTAATTTAGGAATCAATTCATAGTGTTAATTGAATCAGTTCTCTGTGGATCGACCCTTGCTAACTACAACTGGTTGCAAGGTTTTTATATTTTTGGTGGAACTTGGCAACTGAATTTGTTCTTAATTATAATCACTATCCACACCATACCAGTCACAACATGAAAAAGTCTTCAAATGTGGTTTAGATTCAAGAAATGTAGATGGATGAAATTAAAGAAAATAGATGAGTGGTTCTTGGGGTGTTAGTTGTGAGCTTTAGAGAAGAGAAAGGTGAGGGCTTTTTGTGTTTCTTGGCTTCAAGAGAATGGAGATGAAGATGAACAAACAAAAACTAAGTCTTGAACCCTCTAAGGTGATGCTTTGGCCATGGGGTTTGGTAGAGAAAGGTGAGAACTTTTTGGTGTTTTGATAACAATGATAGAAAGATGAAGATGAGAGTTTTTGGGGATGGTTCCAACAAGAAAAAGTCTTCAAGTAAGATGCAGTTTCAAGCAAGGTGATAGCTTGAAATTAAGCAAGCATGGAGGGTGGAGAAAGGAGATATTGCCGTGGAGCTTGGAGAGGAAAGGAATAAGAGAAAATGAGAAAAAGAAAAGTGGGAGAAAAATGTGTAGCTTTTTGGAGAGATGAAATGAAATGAACTTAGATGGAAAAATGACAAAGTGAGCATCCACTTTTGCCCTCCAAAACCATAGCCACCCAATGAGAGAGAAGGGAGAAGCTTCTCTAACAAGCTTGGTAGAAAGCTTTTTCATTAAGTTTTGAGGAAGCTTCCTTAGGAAGCTTGGTGTTACTTTTTGAAAAAGTCAAGGATGATGTCATCCATATGATGTCATAAAGTGAACCTTCTAGGCAGATGACTTGTACTTTACTAAAAGCTATTATCCAATGGATAAAAGTTACAGTTAACAAAACTAGTATTTATTACCCATTGGATAATAAGACATACTCAGATTTTATCTGTTAGATAAAATCTTGAAAAAACGAAAACTTTATAAACTGTGTCCGACTTTGGGTTTCGTAAGATCCCCCGGTCCTGTTTCACAGTCCATAATTTTTCGGTCTCAGAAAAATATTATTTTTCCAGCCTCGCTTAATGTGCATGCAAAATAAGGAATATAATAAAATAATCAAAGTCACTGAAATAATTTATAAAAATTCACAAAAATTACAAATATTATAAAATGAATATAAATCATGAAACAAGCAATTTTCGGGATGTTACAACTCCCCCCCTCTAAAACGAAATTTCATCCTCGAAATTTGTCATACCTTAGAATAGATGTGAATATTGTTCATTCATCTTATCCTTTTGCTCCCACGTTGCGTCTCCAATTACATCATTCCAAATAGCCTTTACTAACACAATTTCTTTGCCCCCTGAGTTGTTTACATCCTTTCCTGAGTCATCTTAACTTTATCTATTGCTTGTTGTACAAGTTCGGGTCTAATCGCAATCGTTTCACTGTCTTGGTGCCAACACAAAGGTGTCTTACATCGCTATCCATATAACGTCTCATATTTAATCTCTTTCTAATCAACCAGATATTTCAGACTCTAATAATCACTATAGACACTGAATGTTGCTCCATGTAGAAAATGCCTCTAGATTTTCAATGCAAACACAACACTTGTCAACTCCATGTTCGTGTAGGCTAGTTCTTCTCATGTACTCCCGATTGCCTTGAAGCATATGCCACAACCTTCTATTCCGCATAAGCACACATTCTAAACCTTGATGTGAAACATCACAAAACACCATAAAGGGTTCATTGGGATTAGGTAGAACCAAAACTAGTGAAGTAGTCAAACGTCTCTTCAACTCTTGAAAACTTTCTTCACATGCGTCGGTCCATAGAAAAGCTTGATTCTTTTCTTGTAAGCTGGGTGATAGGTCCCGCTATCTTGGAGAGCCCATCGATAACACTTTGATAATATCCGACTAGTCCTACAAGCTATGAATCTCTATTACGGTCTCTGGTCTTTCCCATTGAAGAACTACTTCAACCTTTGATGAATCCACAACAATTCCTTCCTTTGAAATCTCATGATCAAAAAGATTAACCTCCTCTAACCAAAATTTGCAGTTTGATAACTTGGCATCTGAATTCTTCTCCTTCCAAATCTGGAGAAATATTCAGCATGTTGCTCCCGATTTTTAAGAATAGATTAGAATGTCATCGATAAAGACAACAACAAATCTATCTAGATAAGGACGAAAGATCCGATTCATGTAATCCATGAATGCGGCAAGAGCATTTGTCACTGTAAACGACATCAAGAGATACTCATAATGCCCATAGCGCGTTTGAAAAGTCGTCCTGGGAACATCTGTAACACCCCGAACTTTCTATCTTAGGAACAGTAATTTTGACAGTTAACAAAATTCTACTGTTTAGTGATTTCTGTGTACTGTAATATTATTTTGAATATTCCATCTGTATATTTGATCGTTTTGAGTAATTTGCTCCGTGTCAAGAAAATAATAATTTTCAGGCCAAAAAATTTTTATGTAATTTAATTATTACTGAAAAGTCTTAATTATTTTACGTAATCTGATTTGATATTTGTGAGTTTTCTAATTTTTGTGATTTTATGTGTGATTATGAAAATTTTTACTGTTTATGGGCCCCAGGGGGTGTATGTGGGCCTAGGTGGCCATACGTGGGCCCAGGTGGGTCCCGCAAAGTGAAATTTTTTTTACGCATAGAAAAATTTGTACTGTTTAGACGGAGATATAGGATCTTACTAAACCTGAATCCAAAAACAGTTTTAGAAAATTTCTTTTACAGTGTTTTGTACTGTATTTAATTATCGGGCGATAAAAATACAGTAAATATATTCTTTCGTGGGGTTATAACAAATAAAAGTAAAATTTTATACTGTTATGTCAACATTGGTGGTTTAGATATCCACCATCGATTTAATCACCGTTGGAGATTTAATCTTGATTTAATCGACGGTGGAGATTTGATCTTAAAAGTGAATAGGATCAATTATAACCGTTGGATGGAAATTAAATCAAGGGTAGAGATTTAGTCTTATAAATGGCTATGACCATTATCAACCCATGGATGTAGAATTAATCAATGGTGGAGATGGATCATTAATGACCATTGGATTTGGATTTAGATCAATGGTGGAGAATTGGTCATCAAAAATGACTACAACCATTTTGGACCCTTGGATGTAAAGTTTGAAGGTGTAATCTTGACCCTTCATTTTGGAGACATATTCAATGGTTAGGATTGCAAGCAAAAATGATCCAATGGCTCAAATTAAGTCTTCAATCTATAACCTAAACCTAGTAGCTATTTTTAATCCAAACCATTCTTTTAATTAATGGCTAAGATGGCTTAAAAGGATGGCTATGAAATTTGTCACACTTTGGAGTGCATGAAGAGGGGGGGACGGTTTTGGAGGCTTAAGGCAATAGCCAAGTTTCAAGACCACCAATTATTTTCCTATTGATCATTAATGATCATTCCAAAAGGCTATAGTTTTTAAAACTTCACTTTCCACCTTTCTCCAATGCAAGCTACGACCATGCATAGCTTTGAAGATCAAATAATTCATTTCTACACTTCACATTATCACATCTTCACATTTTCACTTAAGTTTCAAGAAACAAACCAAAGAAAACTCCATTTTCTCTCCCTAAGAAGACCATTCGGCCAAGCACCCTAAATCCCTCCTCCATCACTCTTTAATTTCATACAACCTAGTTTCTTGAATCCTTACCTTATTCTAAGCAACTTTCATGTTGAAGACTTTCTCTAAATCTTCCATCTTGAAGGACTTTTACTAAGATCAAGTTATAGAGTTTTTGTTAGTAAAGTGTAAGGAAACTTCATTTATTCTTTCTTTTTCATGTTCTAAACCATGTTTGATCCATGGTTTCTCTTAATCAAGCTTAATATACTAATTTTTTGTGTGTTTGTTTTATGTTCAAGAGACTTTTGTTGGTGGAGATTTTGTTCTAAATACAAAGCAAGGAGCTTTTGTGGTTCTTCAAGAGGTAAAAGGGAGATCCATCTCACCAACCAAGCATGGTGGTGAGAGATGATTTTATATTTAATGGATGGTGAATCCATGTGAGGACTCATATCCATGGTCATGTAATAATTTGTGTGTGTTATGTGCTTTGATTATTTTTGCCTATGCTTGATATGCTTTGCATGATTTACTTTGTTTATGCATGCTTAGTATGATTTTTTATTTGCTTTTATGGTATACTTATAATATGCATGATGATATATGTTGAATATATTATGATGGATGTATGTTGAAATAAACAAATTTTGGCTCCCTATATAAAATATATTATGATGTTACACCTTTGATAAAGCCTACTGTAAGTAATGTTCAGGTCCCCTATATAAAATATACACTGTCGATCCAAATAGATATGCCATGCCTCCGAACCTCCACGAAACTGTAACGTCACGTATCCTAGAAAGCTGGGCATCTCCATCTTCTCAAAATTCTGCGTTCCCAGACGTGAGAAGTAGTTCTTCTTCTCCTTCTTGTACTATTTCTTTCTCAACGTCTTCAGCCAATTATAAATACAATATACAAATATACATACAAAGAGGTGAGATCACCTACGCCAATACCAACATGGTAGCATAGAGATAACATAACAGCAAGCCATATAAACACATCATATGACAAATATGGCATCAATATATTATCAATCAAAATTAACATTTAATAATTACAGGATATGCCAACTACACTAAGCAGATATTTTAAAAAGTATAATTGTTATAATCAATATTTCACAACTATTATATCTCACAGATGTAAGAATTTATGTTAATGCATGAACACAGAGACTCGATTTCCTACTCCATGGAGCTAAACTCAGGTCGGAGAAATTGATCGAAAAGATCTGCCGGTACCATGTGCCTTAGACCAAGTGCTATAATTATATCTTGCACATCTAGCACATACACGACAGTCTTTGTCAGATCTCGATTAAGAATAGTGTCTCGGTCCGGATCATCGGTGTGTTGCATCGGTCTAAGCCACGGTACAGAAGAGCTACCAACTGCCCATTATGAGCAACCCGCACCCCGATGCCTCCAAGGTCAACAAGTGACCTACACTACGCGTATCGCACCCACTCAAGAGGTGTACGTTTCTCCTAGGCAATTAACCATATACAGTCCATTGGACCATTTTCAATGCGTGTGTAAATGCACCAATTACCAACCAAAGGTAAATCACATAATTTCTCATACCAGGTTCAAATACTGTTTTACGTTCGTGTATTAACGCCAATTACAGGTAAACTTCTCAATTTCTTGTACAGTATTCATATACTGATTTTAACTGAAAAGTTTACTGTATAATTAATAGCAAAATCACATTACCGTATTTTTTTTTTCTCATTCGCAAAATATTTTTGTCATGTTTTCACAGTCACGTAATATTTTGTTACGTAAACAACGATTTGTAACATTTTTTGTTATGTTTAAAAATCGTGTAACCATTTTTTACTGTATTCTAAATTGCGTAAAAATATTCTTTTATTTTTAAATCACATAGCGATTTTTCTACAACATTTCGATCATGTAAAATATTTAAACGCTTTATAAATCGCATAGAAATATTTTAACATTTTTCAAATTGCGTAACTTAAAAATTACGTTTTTAAGTTACGTAAATCGTTTTTCATCATTTTTACCCTTCATAAAATATTTCTTAACTTTAAAAAAATATTATTTTGGACTTTTCTTACAATAATATAATTTCTTACTTTATTCCCTTCCTATTCTTAGTCAAAAATCTTTTTCGTAATATATTTTCTTAAAATCACTTTTTATTGATTTAATCTTATAAAATCACATTTAATTGATTTTAATTACTGTTTCAAACTTTAAATTTCCTAACATTTTCCAAAACCCAATAAATAAATTCTACGTTAGTAAATTTAAGTTACAAACATTTTCTTTTATATTTCTAAATTACTTCTAAAAAAATTATTTCTCTTTAAAATAATTTGAAGTTCAACACTTTCAATCTCCTTTTTCTTTTATTTATGAAAACTCCACTTCACTTAATTGATAACACTTTAATTTCCTTTCCAAAATCCTTATTTGAAAATTCTTGTATTTTATAACATCAAAACATTTTTCTAAATTATCAAAACCTTATAGATGGCCATGGAAACCATGAAATATTTTTCTTGTAAATCATCTAAGTTCCATTCTTGTTTCTACACAAAATATATTAATAAAAATACAACTCAAAAACCGTGTGCATTATTTTTGTAAAACAAACCCTTTTGTTTATTTTCTTTACTTTTCAAATCATTCTATTTTATCATTCATGAAAATATAATTTTGTGAACACCAAATTGGTTGGTGTCTTGGCCGAAAATTTGCTTAAGTTTAAGGACCAAAAATTAACTCCATTGTTCTTGAAAAATTTCAATAGAACCCTAGTTTTTGAAATCCAAAACCGTAACCTTCTCTATGGCCTTTGGAGCCAAAATTTGTTTATTTCAACATATATCTATCATAATATATTCAACATATATCATCATGCATATTATAAGCATACCATATAAGCAAATAAAAAATCATACTAAGCATGCATACACAAGTAAATCATGCAAAGCATATCAAGCATAGGCAAAAATAATCAAAGCACATAACACACACAAATTATTACATGACCATGGATATGAATCCTCACATGGATTCACCATCCATCAAATATAAAACCATCTCTCACCACCATGCTTGGTTGGTGAGATGGATCTCCCTCTTACCTCTTGAAGAACCACCAAAAAGCTTGTTGCTTTGTATTTTGAACAAGATCTCCACCAACACAAGCTTCTTAAACATGAAACAAATACAAGAAAATTAGTATATCAAGCTTGAATAAGAAGAACCATGGATCAAACATGGTTTAGAACATGAAAAAGAAAAGAATAAATGAAGTTTTCTTACACTTCACCAACAAAAACTCTATAACTTGATCTTAGTAAAAGTCCTTCAAGATGGAAGATTTAAAGAAAGTCTTCAACATGAAAGTTACTTAGAATAAGGTAAGGATTCAAGAAACTAGGTTGTATGAAATTAAAGAGTGATGGAGGAGAGGTTTAGGGTGCTTGGCCGAATGGTCTTCTTTAGGGAGAGAGAATGGAGTTTTCTTTGGTTTGTTTCTTGAAACTTAAGTGAAATAGGTGAAGATATGATAATGTGAAGTGTAGAAATGAATCACTTGGTCTTCAAAGCTATGCATGGCCGTAGCTTGCATTGGAGAAAGGTGAAAAGTGAAGTTTGAAAAACATGATCATTAATGATTAATAGGAAAAATAATAGATGGTCTTGACACTTGGCTATCGCCTTCATCTTTTTCTTTGGCCTAAAAAGCCTACACAAAGTTGTCTCCCCTCTTCCTTGCTTCTCCAAACTGTCCCCCCCTCTTCATGCACTCCAAAGTGTGTCAAATTTCCTAGCCATCCTTTTAAGCCATCTTAGCCATTAATTAAAAGAAAGGTTTGGATTAAAATAGCTACTAGGTTTAGGTTATAGATAGAAGACTTCATTTGAGCCATTGGATCATTTTTACTTGCAATCCTAACCATTGAATGTGTCTCTAAAATGAAGGGTCAAGATTACACCTTCAAACTTTACATCTAAGGGTCCAAAATGGTTGTAGTCATTTTTTTTTGTGACCAATTCTCCACCATTGATCTAAATCCAAATCCAATGGTTATTAATGATCCATCTCCACCATTGATTAAATCTATATCCAAGGGTTGATAATGGTCATAGCCATTAATAAGA
Source organism: Ormosia emarginata (assembly GCA_029884605.1). Lineage (NCBI taxonomy): Eukaryota > Viridiplantae > Streptophyta > Magnoliopsida > Fabales > Fabaceae > Ormosia > Ormosia emarginata. The sequence goes on from JAQQTP010000079.1 coordinate 20,564,851, forward strand.
CTAAATCTCTACCCTTGATTTAATTTCCATCCAATGGTTATAATTGATCCTATTCACTTTTAAGATCAAATCTCCACCATTGGTTAAATCAAGATTAAATTTCCAACAGTGATTAAATTGATAGTGGATATCCAAACCACTAATGTTGACTTAACAGTATAGAATTTTATTTTTATCTATTATAACCCTATGAAAGAATATATTTACTGTATTTTTATCGTTCGATAATTAAATACAGTATAAAATACAGCAAAGGAAATTTTCTAAAACTATTTCTGGATTCAGGTTTAGTAAGATCCCCGATTCCCTGTCTCCGTCTAAACAGTACAAATTTTTTTATGCGTAGAAAAATTTTTCACTTTGCGGGACCCACTTGGGCCCACATACATCTCCTAGGGCCTATAAACAGTAAAAATTTTCATAATCACACATAAATTCACAAAAATTAGAAAATATAGAAATATCAAATCAGATTACGTAAAATAATTAAGACTTTTCAGTAATAATTAAATTACGTAAAATTTTTCTGGCCTGAAAATTATTATTTTCTTGACATGGAGCAAATTACTCAAAACGATCAAATATTCAGACGGAATATTCAAAATAATTTTACAGTACACAGAAATCACTAAACAGTAGAATTTTGTTAACTGTCAAAATTACTGTTTGATAAATAGAAAGTTTGGGGTGTTACAACTCTCCCCCTCTAATAAAAGTTTCGTCCTCGAAACTTGATGAACTTGATTTCACAGCCTCAGAATAAATAGGGATACTGCTCTTTTATCTTTTCTTCTAGTTCCCATGTAGCTTCTCCGCTTACATCATCCCAAACAATTTTAACCAATGAAATTTCCTTACCTCGAAGTTGTTTTGTTCTTCGATCCTCAATCTTGATTGGAAACGTTTCATAAGTTAAATTTTCCTTCAGCTCTACTGTGTCTGACTCAATAACATAAGTAGGATCAAAAATATATTTCCGTAGTTGTGACACGTGAAATACATTGTGAAGATTTGACAGAAAAGGTGGTAATGCAATCTGATATGCCACCGGACCCACTCGACGTAAAATCTGATACGGTCCAATAAATTTTGGAGTGAGCTTCTTAGATTTAAGCACTCGCCCAACACCCGTCATAGGCGTTACTCGCAAAAATACATGGTCACCTTCTTCAAACTCGAGAGATTTTCTCCTTTTATCAGCATAACTCTTTTGCCGAGTTTGGGTCACTCTCATTTTATCTTGAATCATCTTCACTTTCTCAGTTGTCTGTTGGGCAATTTCTGGTCCTAACATAGCACTCTCACCATCTTGATACCAACACAACGGTGTTCTGCATCGCCTCCCATATAATGCCTCATAGGGTGCCATCCCTATACTTGAATGGAAACTGTTATTGTACGTGAATTCTATTAATGGCAAAAATTCATCCCAACCTCCAGTTTGCTCCATTACACAAGCTCTCAATATGTAACATCCCGAAAAATATCTGTTTAATTATAAATCATTATTTTATAATATTCAAGATTTTTAGAAATTTTTCTGGAATTTTTCGGAAACGATGAATATTTTAATATATTCCTCATTTTGCGTGTGCACTGAGCTGAGAATTGCTGAGGTCAGTGTAACGCTCCGGAAATTATTTATTTCACCACAAATAGTCATTTTCTAATATTTGTGATTTATGTGAATTCTTTCGGAATTTTTCAGAAACGACGAATATTTCAATATATTCTTCGTTTTGCGCGAATATTTAGCAGAGTCAGGAAAATGAATGTAATGCTTCAAAAATTGGAAAATTATATGACGAGTAGTCGTTTTATAATATTTTCAATTTTTGAGAATTTTCTGGGATTTTTCTGGAAATGTTGAATATTTTAATATATTTCTCGTTTTACGTGCGCACTTTGCAGAACCAGAGAAACACGATGTTTACTCCAAGAACCTTGAACTATGGACATATCGACGAGGGATCTTACTAAACCCGAGGGTGGACACAGTTTACGAGGTTTCACGATTTTTAAGAAATTATAACAGATAAAATAGAACAACACTGCGAAAAATTTATCTGTCAGATTAATTAAATACCGACTTCTGTCAACCGTAACTATTATCCATTGGATAATAACATATAATAAAAATCCTATCACATTATCCAAATGCAATCTACTTTATGTCTAATCAATTCACTTTAATTCAAATTTAATGTTAAATAATCAAAGCTTCTTTGAGAAGCTTTGACCAAATAATGACCAAATGACCCTTAGCTTCCAAAGGAAGCCAAAAACTCTCTCCTCCCTCTCTCTCTCTATGCATGGCTGCAGCAGCCCAAACAAGGGGGGAAATGTTTGATTTCATTTAATCAATTTTTACCACACTTTGATTCATTTTAACCTAAATCCTTTCTCTCTCTACCTTCCTTCTTCCTCCTCCATTTTCTTCTTCTCCTCCATCTCTCTACCATAAGCTATGGCCAGCCCTCCCTCTCCGCACTCAACCTTCACAAAATTTTCATCCAACTACATTTTCTCAATCCTCTCCTTCTAAACACCTTTCTTGCTTGGAGCATCTTGAAATTCTACTATCTTCACCACTTTCTTCAATCTTCAAGTTTTGAGTTTTTGGGTAAGCTTCAAGACCCTTCTTCCCTTCTCTTCATTTTCGGTTTTAAGGGTCCTTTGATGGCCATTTACATCACATTTTTCAAGTCCTTATGCCATTCTAACTAAGTCCAAATTTCTAGGGTTTTTGGAGAGTGCAATCCAAAATTTCAAGGAGGTTTCTTGGAGTTTCTATTGATTTCTACACTTGGGTAAGAGGAAGACACTCCTCCTCAACCTCTATTAGCATTTAGGAACTTTGATTGGTGTTGTTTGTGGAAGAACCCTAATGTGGGTTATTCTTTGATTTGATAAATAAAATGTTTGCATGTTGATTTCATGATATTGGTGACCTTGGATTGATTTGTTATGTATAAATATATATTGGATTGGATTATATGATTGAAAATGGAAGAAAAATAATTGACAACCCCCCTTGGTTGGCCACGATTTTGAGGGTTAAGAATGAGGTAAAATGTGGGCAAGTTGTAACAAGCATGAGACTTAAATTAATCAAGTGATAAAATGGAATTTAATGGAAGGAAAATTTGAGATTGAAACCTATAGGGTGGCCACGGTTTTGAGCCCAAAATTGGGGTTAATGGTGAATCAATGCAACAAGTAAAGGATTAAGTGAATTAAGAGTGTAACCTATAATGTGATAAATTGAAAAGATTTGGGAATTGAATTCCTAGAGAGGCCACGGCCTCTAGGGTCTTTTTAGGTGTAATTATGTAACTTTGGTAATTTGGAAGCATGAGTAATTAGGTAATTTAAAGCTCTATGTAATGGGGTAAATAATTAATAAATTGGAAGAACTTAATATAATAAAAGATTATATAAATTTTAAAGGACTAAGAGTGAGATTGTCATGAGACTTAAGGTAATTATAAGTGAGTGAAGAACAAGAGTGTGTGAGGCCTAAGAACTTGAATAATTTACAAATTGTATGAAATTAAATTATCTTGGAAGATTAAATTAATTGTAAGAATTGGATTGGACATGAACCTTGACAGGGTAAACAAATTCTAAGTTAGGATTCATAATGAACCTAAGAATGTACCAATGGATTTGATCTTCATATTATGACATTATGGGTCTATGTGAGTGACCATTTACGTGTTGATGCTTATCTTGGCCAATTGTGGCATATTATGGAATTGTATGAAATTATGAATCATACATGTTCATGCATAGAGTATTATGCATTGTGAATGTCCTGCGGACTGTTGTAAGGCCAAGTTGCCTAGGAGATTGAACACCCCTTAGTGCGGGTGCGAGTAGGCTAGTGTAGGTCATGTTTGACCTTGGGGGCATCGGGGCGCGGGTCCTTCATAATGGGTAGTTAGTAGCTCTTCTACCCGTGGGGCAAACCGATGCAAACGCACCGACGATCCGGACCGAGACACTGTCCTATATCATGATTTAGCATGGACTGTCTGTACAATGCCTGATGTGCACATGGAAATTATTGATGTATAGCACTTTGGCCGCGGCTGCCGAGTTACAGACATGTCTCCTCATCTTTCTCTCCGACTGCTTGTGTCTAGCTCCATGGAGTAGGATTCTGAGTACCGTGTGTACATGCATTATGGAATATGAAATCATCTGATAATTACTGCTTTGTGAATTTGAACTGTTTTTTTAATGTTGCAATAAATGACTGCCTGGAACTATTTATTTGGTTATTATTGAATTTACTGCCTATTACTTGGATAAGTTGTTTCTGAACTGCTACCTGGGCGCGTTGTGCTGTTTTGTTTCTGGCTGCTATAATTAGTAATGATGGTAGGATGTCTTACCTCTTTTTTTGTATTTCTATTATTTGTTGCATGTGTGCACACTGTATTGATCGAAGACGACAGCAAGGAGGCAGAAGATCCCGATTTTGCTGGTTTTTGGCTCGAACGGGATTAGCATCTACTGAGTGATGACGGCACGCATGCGCAGATTTCTGGGCCATGTGCGTTTGACCTTCCTCGGAGGGCCAGAGTGCTGGCATATCAACTTGAACTCCTATCGCTGCATCTACCTGGGAGATGTGTTGATTGCCCTAGCCTGGAGACGTCATGAGGCGCCGATCCTCACCAACCATGTCAACCTGCGGTTGGAGTACTACCTACCCATCCGAGAGATGTGGGGTGATCGTTACTACACCCCTTGGGAGGACTCTTTTGATTCTACTGCTCGGGCTCCTGCCCGTGGTTCCGTGGTTCCCATGGAGGTTTCCTCTGAAGAGGAGGATCCTGCTGAGGATCCGGACACGGTCCCTCCTCCCTTGAGGGACTGATTTTACTGGTAGCTACTGATGGCTACTAGTGTTTTATTTTGGGGGCCTGATGTATTATTTTTGGTGGGCCATACATTTTGATATCTCTGGGGTATATATGTTTTAATCCTATGGGGCAGGTATAGTTTTGCTTTTTGGAAATTTCCAAGCTGTATCTAAAGTATATTTGGCATCTAAATATATATGTATGTGTATGTTATTCAGATGTGGGTTTCTATTTACTATTTTGTTCTTTGCCGTTATTCATATTCCGCATTGTTAAATTAACAGAAAAAAATATACTGCCAATTTTACTCACATATTAAAGTACTAAGCAAGTTAATTTTGAACTAAATGAACCGGGTCTTAATTGTTTAAAAATTTATTTTTCGTATTTGCTTTTATGTTGAATAATGTGACGTTCCCTCTCCAAAAAGGGGCGTTACATTAAGTTGGTATCTTAGCCCCGGTTTATATTACTTTGGGTCTTGTGTGTGTGTCTGTCTTGTTTGTGCTGTGTGAATCTCTATGATTGGTGTTTTGAATGAATCCCTCTGCTTTCCTTATGTTTTCAGTAATCTGATTTAAGAGAAAAGCGAGATGGCAAGAGGTGGAGAAATGACAGCTGCTATAGAAGCGATGCAGAGGATGGCGGAAGTCATCGGCCAACAGAACGAACGTGCTGCTCAGCAACAAGAGAGAGCTGCCCAATAGCTCGAGGCGACTGCTGATGCGCAGAACTTAGCAGAGTTTCGTCGCCACAACCCTCTGTAGTTCAAGGGAGAATTTGATCCAGACAAGGCTAGTTTGTGGATCAAGGAACTAGAGAAGGTTTTCCGTGGCATGAACTGCGGTGAAGATAAGAAGGTGAACTATGCTACCTTTATGCTTGTGGGCAACGCCAAAGATTGGTGGAACGGAGCTCAGAGAGCACTGGAAGCTGAAGGAACTGACATCACTTGGGACGTGCTCAAGAACAAGTTCTTGGATAAATATTTTCCTGCAAATGCGAGACATGCGAAAGAGATGGAATTCCTCAACCTGAGACAGGGAAACATGACCGTCAGTGAATATGCGGCCAAAATTGAAAACCTGGAGAAGTTCTCAACACACTACCAACATCAAACCGATGAAGCCTGGAAGTGTTGGAAATTCACTGAAGGACTAAGGTATGAAGTGAAGAAGGCCATGATCACCCTGAAAATGAAGGTGTTTTCGGAACTGTTGGATACGTGCTGTGAAGTTGAGGCCTTGGAATAGGCTAAAGACTCGAGGAGCAAGAACTTTGGGCCTGCGAGGTTCCAGAAAGGTGGAGGCAATAGTTCAAACAACTTCCAAAAGAAGCCTTATTCCCGACCAACGGGAAACCTGCAACAAACTGGTGGAAGTTCTAGTGGAGGTTCTTTTGGGAACCGAACTGGTCAGAATGTGACATATCCGTCCAAATGCCTAAAGTGTGGGAAAGATCATCTCACGAGAGACTGCATGATCAAGGGAATCATCTGTTTCAGATGTGGCAAACCAGGCCACGTGTCTAGAGACTGCAATCAGACAAAGGCTGAACCTTTAGTCAATGCAAGTTGGGCCAAGAAACCGCAAGCCGGAGGTCGAGTTTACACCATGAGCGGAGTTGAAGCCTCCGAATCCGAAGACTTGATTCAAGGAGAAGGCACCATAGAAGGTAATCTTTTAAAAGTACTGTATGACTCTGGGGCAACCCATTCTTTCATATCATATGACTATGTGCTACGACTTGGCTTACCTGTGTCTGAACTACCCTTTGATTTGACTGTTTCAACCCCTACTGATAAACCAGTAGTTACTACCAAAGTCTGCTTGAAGTGTCCCCTAATTGTTAAAGGTCGAATCTTTTCTGTTGATTTGATCTGTTTACCTCTTTCACAACTAGATATAATGTTAGGGATGGACTAGTTATCTTCCAACCATGTTCTGTTAGATTACTCTAGAAAAACCATAGTCTTTCCTGTGGATGAAGATTCTAGATACTTAACGGCCAACCAAGTGCGAGCTTTCTTGAAAGAAGGAGCTCAAGGATACATGATACTATCTTCTTTGAAAGTCGAGAGCGAGGCTGATCTGAACACTATTCCTGTGGTGAAGGAGTTTCCTGAAATCTTCCCCAAAGATGTATCTGGTTTACCACCGACGCGTGAGATAGAGTTTGCTATTGACCTTGTACTGGGAGCTGGTCCCGTGTCTATAGCACCTTATCGGATGTCGCCAACGGAATTAGCAGAACTGAAGAAATAGCTAGAGGAGCTTTTGGAGAAACAGTTTGTCAGGCCGAGTGTATCACCGTGGGAAGCACCAGTGTTATTGGTTCGAAAGAAGGACGGTACCTCGAGGTTGTGTGTGGACTATAGGCAGTTGAACAAGTTGACAATCAAGAACAAGTATCCACTCCCAAGAATCAACGACTTGATGGACCAACTAAGGGGAGCAGTGGTATTTTCTAAGATTGATCTGAGATTCAGGTGTCATCAGATAAGAGTGAAGACGGAGGATATACCTAAGACTGCTTTTCGTACCCGATACGGTCATTACGAATACCTTGTGATACCGTTTGGTGTCACGAATGCACCTGCTATCTTTATGGACTACATGAACAGGATCTTTCGTCCATACTTGGACAAGTTTGTTATCGTTTTCATCGATGACATCTTGATATATTCCCAGAATCGGGAGGATCATGCTGAACACCTCAGCATAATTCTTCAGATTTTGAAGGAGAAAGAATTGTATGCCAAGTTGTCGAAGTGTGAGTTTTGGCTTGATGAGGTGAAGTTTTTGGGCCATATGATCTCGAAGGAAGGGATTGCAATGGGTCCGTCCAAAGTAGAAGCAGTGCTACAGTGGGAACAACTGAAGTTAGTGATGGAAGTTCGTAGCTTCGTGGGTTTAGCCGGATATTACAGAAGATTCATAGAAGGATTTTCCAAAATTGCCGGACCGCTTACTCAGTTGACAAAGAAGGACAAGACTTTTGAATGGGCTGATAGCTACGAGCAAAGTTTCCAAGAATTGAAGAAACGGCTGACTACCTCACCCATATTGGTACTACCTGATCTGAATGAGCCATTCGAGGTGTACTGTGATGCTTCGTACCAAGGATTGGGGTCTGTTCTTATGCAACACAGAAGAGTGGTAGCTTATGCTTCACGACAGTTGCGAGTACATGAAAAGAACTATCCGACACACAATTTGGAGCTAGCAGTTGTGGTTTTTGCTCTGAAAATATGGAGGCATTTCTTCTATAGAGCAACGTTCAACATCTTCAGTGACCACAAAAGTTTAAAGTACTTGTATAATCAGAAGGAGTTGAACATGAGACAGCGAAAATGGTTAAAATTCCTGAAGGACTATAACTTTCAACTGTTGTACCACCCTGGCAAGGCAAATGTCGTGGCTGATGCCTTGAGTAGAAAGACCGTCAGTGTTTCTGCACTGATGATCAAGGAAAGAGAGCTCATCGAACAGTTTAGAGATACTTAGTCATTTGTCAAGTTGGAACCCAGAAAAATTTGTATGAATATGGTTACCATCTCAAGCGAGCTAATGGAGGACATACGAGAAAAGCAGAAGGCCGATGAATTCTTGCAAGAAGTGAGAGAGTTAATGAAGCAAGGTAAGGAAACAGAATTCGAGGAAGGAACGGATGGAATTCTGAGATTTCGGGGTAGAGTCTGCATTCCCCGTGACCAAGAGCTTAAGCAGTATATTGTGGAACATGCTCACACCAGCGTGTTGAATATGCACCCAGGCATAACAAAGATGTACCAAGACTTGAAAAAGTTATTTTGGTGGCATGGGATGAAGAGTGACGTCACTAGATGTGTATCGACTTGTCTAGTCTGTCAGAAAGCTAAAGTAGAACATCAAAGACCTGCAGGACTGCTACAACCATTGTCTATTCCTGAATGGAAATGGGACAACATTGTAATAGATTTTGTTGTGGGTTTGCCAAGAATGAGAAGAGGACACGACTCGATTTGGGTAATAGTTTATCGACTCACAAAGTTGGCTCATTTCCTTACGATCAACATAAGGTACAGTTTGGAGAAGTTGACCCAACTGTACATTAGAGAGATCGTTAGACTGCATGGTGTGCCTACGAGTATTGTTTCGGATAGGGATCCGAGGTTTACTTCAAAATTTTGGCAGAGTCTACAGGCATCATTGGGAACAAAGTTACGTTTGAGTTCAGCGTACCACCCACAAACCGATGGACAATCTGAAAGAACGATCCAATCTCTAGAAGATTTGCTTAGAGCTTGTACAATAGAACAGACTGAAAATTGGGATGAAGTTCTACGATTGATAGAATTCACCTACAACAACAGTTACCATGCAACTATAGGGATGGCACCCTATGAAGCTCTGTATGGACGACGGTGTCGGACACCATTGTGTTAGTACCAAGATGGTGAGCGTCTCACGATTGGACCAGATATTATACAACAGACGACTGAGAAGGTCAAGATGATTCAAGAGAAGATGAAGACTGCTCAGAACCGGCATAAGAGTTATACGGACAAGAGGAGAAAGCCTCTTGAGTTTGAAGAAGGTGAGCATGTGTTCTTGAAAGTCACACCCACGACTGGGGTCGGCCGGGCTTTGAAATCTAGAAAACTCACCCCAAAATTCCTTGGACCTTACCAAATTCTTCGCCGGATAGGTCCAGTAGCTTACCAGATAGCCTTACCCCATTTTCTTTCCAACATACACAATGTCTTCCATGTGTCACAACTTCGCAAGTATTTGCCTAATCCAAGTCATGTCATAGCACTAGACACAGTACAGTTAAAAGAGAACTTAACCTATGAGGTGCCTCCTGTGAGAATCGAGGATCGACGGATAAAGCAATTTAGAGGTAAGGAGATTCCATTAGTAAAGGTGATCTGGAATGAGACGACTGGTGATGCAACTTGGGAACTGGAAGACAAGATGAAGGAGCAACATCCAGAACTATTTTGAGGTACGTAAATTTTGAGGACGAAATTCCTTTTAGTAGGGGAGTGTTGTAACATCCTGAAAAATATCTGTTTAATTATAAATCATCATTTTATATTATTCAAGATTTTAAGGAATTTTTCTGGAATTTTTTGGAAATGACGAATATTTTAATATATTTCTCGTTTTGCGTGTGCACTGAGCTAAGAATTGCTGAGGTCAGTGTAATGCTCCAGAAATTATTTATTTCACCACAAATAGTTATTTTCTAATATTTGCGATTTATGTGAATTCTTTCAGAATTTTTCGGAAACGATGAATATTTTAATATATTCCTCGTTTTGCATGAACATTTAGCAGAGTCGGGAAAACGATTGTAATACTTCAAAAATTGGAAAATTATATGACGAGTAGTTGTTTTATAATATTTGCAATTTTTGAGAATTTTCTGGGATTTTTTCGGAAACGTCAAATATTTTAATATATTTCTCGTTTTGCGTATGCACTGAGCAGAACCGGAGAAACGCGATGTTTACTCCGAGAACCTTGAACTATGGACATGTCGATGGGGGATCTTACTAAACCCGAGGCTGGACATAGTTTATGAGGTTTCACGATTTTCGAAAAATTATAACAGATAAAATAGAACAACATTGCAAAAAATTTATCTATCAGATTAATTAAATACCGACTTCTGTCAACCGTAACTATTATCCATTGGATAATAGCATGTAATAAAAATCCTATCACATTATCCAAATGCAATCTACTTTATGTCTAATCAATTCACTTTAATGCAAATTTAATGTTAAATAATCAAAGCTTCTTGGAGAAGTTTTGACCAAATAATGACCAAATGACCCTTAGCTTCTAAAGGAAGCCAAAAACTCTCTCCTCCCTCTCTCTCTACGCACGGCTGCAGCAGCCCAAAAACAAGGGGGGAAATGTTTGATTTCATTTAATCAATTTTTACCACACTTTGATTCATTTTAGCCTAAATCCTTTCTCTCTCTACCTTCCTTCTTCCTCCTCCATTTTCTTCTTCTCCTCCTTCTCTCTACCATAAGCTACGGCCAGCCCTCCCTCTCCCCACTCAACCTTCACAAAATTTTCATCCAACTATATTTTCTCAATCCTCTCCTCCTTCTAAACATCTTTCTTGCTTGGAGCATCTTGAAATTCCACCATCTTCACCACTTTCTTCAAGCTTCAAATTTTGAGTTTTTGGGTAAGCTTCAAGACCCTTCTTCCCTTCTCTTCATTTTCAGTTTTAAGGGTCCTTTGATGGCCATTTACATCACATTTTTCAAGTCCTTATGCCATTCTAACTAAGTCCAAATTTCTAGGGTTTTTGGAGAGTGCAATCCGAAATTTCAAGGAGGTTTCTTGGAGTTTCTATTGATTTCTACACTTGGGTAAGAGGAAGACACTCCTCCTCAACCTCTATTAGCATTTAGGAACTTTGATTGGTGTTGTTTGTGGAAGAACCCTAATGTGGGTTATTCTTTGATTTGATAAATAAAATGTTTGCATGTTGATTTCATGATATTGGTGACCTTGGATTGATTTGTTATGTATAAATATATATTGGATTGGATTATATGATTGAAAATGGAATAAAAATAACTGAGAACCCCCCTTGGGTGGCCACGGTTTTGAGGGTTAAGAATGAGGTAAAATGTGGGCAAGTTGTAACAAGCATGAGACTTAAATTAATCAAGTGATAAAATGGAATTTAATGGAAGGAAAATTTGAGATTGAAACCTATAAGGTGGCCACGGTTTTGAGCCCAAAATTGGGGTTAATGGTGAATCAATGCAACAAGTAAAGGATTAATTGAATTAAGAGTGTAACCTATAATGTGATAAATTGAAAAGATTTGGGAATTGAATTCCTAGAGAGGCCACGGCCTCTAGGGTCTTTTTAGGTGTAATTATGTAACTTTGGTAATTTGGAAGCATGAGTAATTAGGTAATTAAAAACCTATGTAATGGGGTAGATAATTAATAAATTGGAAGAACTTAATATAATCAAAGATTATATAAATTTTAAAGGACTAATAGTGAGATTGTCATGAGACTTAAGGTAATTATAAGTGAGTGAAGAACAAGAGAGTGTGAGGCCTAAGAACTTGAATAATTTACAAATTGTATGAAATTAAATTACCTTGGAAGATTAAATTAATTGTAAGAATTGGATTGGACATGAACCTTAACAGGGTAAACAAATTCTAAGTTAGGATTCATAATGAACCTAAGAATGTACCAATTGATTTGATCTTCATATTATGACATTATGAGTCTATGTGAGTGACCATTTACGTGTTGATGTATATCTTGGCCAATTGTGGCATATTATGGAATTGTATGAAATTGTGAATCATACATGTTTATGCATAGAGTCTTATGCATTGTGAATGTCCTATGGACTGTTGTAAGGGCAAGTTTCCTAGGAGATTGAACACATCTTAATGCGGGTGCAAGTAGGCTAGTGTAGGTCATGTTTGACCTTGGGGACGTCGGGGTGCGGGTCCTTCACAATGGATAGTTGGTAGCTCTTCTACCCGTGGGGCAAACTGATGCAAACGCACCGACGATCCAGACCGAGACACTATCCTATATCGTGATCTAGCATGGACTGTCTATACAATGTCTGATGTGCACATGAAAATTATTGATGTATAGCACTTTGACCGCGGCAGCCGAGTTACAAACATGTCTCCTGATCTTTCTCTCCGACTGTTTGTGTCTAGCTCCATGGAGTAGGATTCTGAATACCGTGTGTACATGCATTATGGAATATGAAATCATCTGATAATTACTGCTTTGTGAATTTGAACTGTTCTGTTTAATGTTGCAATAAATGACTGTCTGGAACTGTTTATCTACTTATTATTGAATTTACTGCCTATTACTTGGATATGTTGTTTCTGAACTTCTACCTGGGCGCGTTGCGCCATTTTGTTTCTGGCTGCTATAATTGGTAATGATGGTAGGATGTCTTACCTCTTTTTCTGTATTTCTATTATTTGTTGCCTGTGTGCACACTGTATTGATCGAAGACGACGGCAAGGAGGCGGAAGATCCCGATTTTCCTGGCTTCTGGCCGGAACAGGATTAGCATCTACTGAGGCGATGGCGGCACCATGCACAAATTTCTGGGCGATGTGCGTATGACCTTCCTCGGAGGGCCAGAGTGTTGGCATATCAACTTGAACTCTGATCACTGCGTCTACCTGGGAGATGTGTCGATTGCCCTAGCCTGGAGACGTCATGAGGCACTGATCCTCACCTACCATGTCAGCCTGTGGCTGAAGTTCTACCTACCCATCCGAGAGATGTGGGGTGATCGTTACTACACCCCTTGGGAGGACTCTTTTGATTCTACTGCTCGGGCTCCTGCCCGTGGTTCTGTGGTTCCCATGGAGGTTTCCTCTAAAGAGGAGGATCCTGCTGAGGATCCAGACACGGTCCCTCCTCCCTTGAGGGACTGATTTTACTGGTAGCTACTGATGGCTATCAGTGTTTATTTTGGGGGCCTGATGTATTATTTTGGGTGGGCTGTATATTCTGATATCTCTGGGGTATATATATTTAATCTTATGGGGCAGGTATAGTTTTGCTTTTTGGAAATTTCCAGGCTGTATCTAAAGTATATTTGGCATCTAAATATATATGTATGTGTATGTTATTCAGATGTGGGTTTCTGTTTACTGTTTTGTTCTTTGCCGTTAGTCATATTCTGCATTGTTAAATTAACAAAAAAAAATATACCGCCAATTTTACTCACGTATTAAAGTACTAACCAAGTTAATTTTGAACTAAATGAACCGGGTCTTAATTGTTTAAAAATTTATTTTCCGCATTTGCTTTTATGTTGAATAATGTGATGTTCCCTCTCCAAAAAAGGGCGTTACACAATAAATCTTCTAGAGATTGAATTGTTCTTTCTGACTGACCATCTGTTTGTGGATGGTAAGCAGAACTTAAACGTAGCTTTGTTCCCATCGCTTCTTGCAAACTACTCCAAAATCTCGACGTAAACCTTGGATCTCGATCCGAAATAATACTGGATGATACACCATGAAGTCTAACAATTTCACTGATGTACACTTGGGCCAACTTTTCCATTGAGTACTTAATATTAATCGGTAAAAAGTGCACCGACTTTGTAAGCCGATCAATAATTACCCAAATGGCATCATGACCCTTCCGAGTCTTTGGTAGTCTCGTCACAAAATCCATTGCTATGTCATCCTATTTCCATTCAGGAATAGACAAAGGTTGCAACATTCCTGAAGGTCTTTGATGTTCCACCTTAGCCTTCTGACAAACTAAACTGGATGATACATATTCAGCAACATCTTTTTTCATTCCTTGCCACCAATATAACTGTTTTAAATCCTGGTACATCTTTGTGGCTCCTGGTTGCATACTCAGCTTACTCCTGTGAGCTTCATCCAAAATCAATCTCCTAAGATCTGGATCATTAGGCACACAAACTCTGCCTTGAAACTTTAAAATTCCATTAGCAACTTCGCTAAATTCCAACACTGCTCCTTGGCTCTTTGCTTCTTTTGCTTCTTGCAAATACTAGTCACTGTTTTGTCCTTCACGAATTCTATCCATCAAATCATTTGAAATGGTGATCATGTTAAACGCATCTTGCCCAGCGTCAATTTCACAAATAATCGCATATCCCGAAATTCTTCTATCAACTCCTTCTCTTTGATCATCATAACAGAAGCACTAAGTATTTTTCTACTCAATGCATCCGCTACAACATTCGCCTTTCCGGGATGATACTGTAATTGAAAGTCATAATCCTTTAGAAATTCTAACCAACTCCTTTGTCTCATGTTCAACTCTTTCTGGTCAAACAGATATTTTAAACTTTTATGATCACTAAAAATAGTGAACGTTGCTCCATAAAAAAAATGTCTCCACACTTTCAACGCAAATACCACAGCTGCCAACTCCAAGTCATAAGTCGGATAATTCCTCTCATGATTTTTCAACTGCCTTGAAGCATAAGCCACCACCTTACGATTCTGCATAAGTACACAACCCAATCCTTGGTACGAAGCATCACAATATACTTCGAAAGGTTCGTTTGGATCAGGTAGGATCAATACCGATGAAGTAGTCAATCTTCTCTTCAACTCTTGAAAACTTTCTTCGCACGCATCAGTCCACACGAACGGTTGATTCTTTCGTGTAAGTTGAGTAAGAGGTCCTGCAATCTTTGAAAACCCCTCAATGAACCGTCTATAGTAACCAGCTAATCTGACAAAACTACGGATTTCTGTTACAGTCTTTGGTCTTTCCCACTCCAAAACTGTCTCCACCTTTGAAGTATCAACTTTAATTCCTTCTTTCGATATCACGTGACCTAAAAATTGAACTTTGCTCAACCAAAATTCACATTTGGACAACTTGGCATATAACTTATTCTCCTTTAATATCTGAAGAACCACCCTGAGATGTTCAGTATGTTCCTCCTGACTTCGAGAATAGATCAAGATGTCATCAATAAAGACGACAACAAACTTATCCAAGTACGAACGGAAAATTCTATTCATAAAGTCCATGAATATGGCTGGTGCATTTGTCACACCAAATGGCATCACTAAATATTCATAATGCCCATAGCGCGTCCGAAATGCAGTTTTGGGAATATCCTCCACTTTCACACGTATCTGGTGATACCTAGAACATAGATCAATCTTGGAAAATATTGTAGCTCCTTGCAATTGATCCATTAGATCATCTATCCTTAGAAGTGGATATTTATTTTTAATTGTGATTTTGTTCAATTGTCGATAGTCTACACATAGATGTGAAGTCCCATCTTTCTTCTTAACCAACAATGCTGGAGCTCCCCATGGTGACACACTAGGTCTCATAAATTGTTTTTCCAATAAATCCTCCAGCTGTTTCTTCAGTTCAGCTAATTCTACCAGCGACATCCGATAGGGCGCTATAGATATCAGTCCAGCTCCAGGTACAAGATCAATGGCAAACTCGATTTCCCTTACTGGTGGTAGTCCTAGTATATCTTCAGGAAACACTTCAGGAAATTCATTGACCACGAAAATATCCTTCAAGACATCTTCACATTGCCCTTCCAAAGAAGATAATAATAAATATCCATGATCTCCTTCTTTCAGACAAGCTTCCACTTGAGTACCCATTAGGAATTTAGAATCCTTAGCCTCAAGAAATACTAATGTCTTATTCGAATAATCATTAGGATATGATTAGAAGACAACCAATCCATTCCCAAGATTACATTAATCTTGGAAAGAGGCAAATAGATCAAATCCACATAAAAGATTCTATCCTTAATACAGACAAGACAATTCAGGCATACTGTTGATGTAACTACAGGCTTATCAGTAGGAGTAGCAACACTCAGATCATATGGCAATGCAGTCACAGTCAATCCCAAACGCTCAACACAATCACATGCAATGAAAGAATGTGTTGCTTCCGAATCATAGAGTATGGTTAAAGGATTACCTTCAATAGCACCCTCCTCCATTATCAAGTCCTCAGATTTAGCGGCTTCCTCCCCGCTCATTGTATAGACACGACCACCCGCCTGTGGCCTTGCAGTTCGAACATTTCCCACAGAGGATTCCTTCTTTATCTGATCACAGTCTTTGGAGAAATGTCCAAGCTGTCCACACTTAAAACAAACAACTTCCTTATGTTGGCAATCCTTCGTGAGATGATCCTTCCCACATTTGAAACATCGAATAAGAGTCCCAGCTTGACTTGCTTTATTACTGCTAGAACTTCCTCCCACAAATTGCTTATTGTTCTGACCTCTGCCGGTTTCACATACGACTTTTGCTGAGAGTGATTTGCTTGATTATTCTTCCCTTTTTGGAACCTTGCAGGTCCAAAATTTTTGTTTCTTGCCGCACGTTGATGATTAATCTCTTCAACTTTACGACATTTTTCAATCAAAGTTGGAAATTGAATAATCTCCAACATCGATACAGCTCTCTTAATATCCAGCTTTAATCCTTCCTCAAATTTCCTGCATTTCCAGCCCTCATCTGGGTTCATCTGCAAATATCTCGAAAACTGAGACAAACTTTCAAATTTTGCCGCATACTCACTTACGAACATCAATCCTTGTCGTAAACTCAGAAATTCCATTTCCTTCATATGCCTCACACTTCCTAGAAAATATTTCTCCAGAAATTTTTGCTTAAAAATTTGCCATGTCACAATCCTTCCTTCAGCTTCCAATAATCTTCTAGCTCCTGTCCACCAATGTTCACCATCTCCTACCAGCATAAACATTGCCAACGTAAGCTTTCGTTCATCAGCACATCCCATACCATCAAATATCTTTTCAAGTTCTTAGATCCAAAGTTCAGCTTTCTCTGGATCAAACTCTCCACGAAACTTCGGTGGATTATTCCTTCGAAACTCCGTTAAACTGTGCACATTTTCATTAGCTCTTTGATTTTGCTGTGTAATCACTTCCGCCATTCTTTGCATAGCTGCTACAACTGAAGCCATATTCAAATTATCATTCCCATTCAGTTCCGTATTTGTGCTATTATTCCCACGTCCACGTCCTCGTCCACGTCCTCGTCCAACCGTTACTTTTTTCTACTCAAACTGGACAATACAAAGAAAGCAAGGTTAATCTTCAAACAATATTGTTTCTTTTTCAGAAAACAATAACAGAGAATCACACAACACAAACAAGATAGACCTAATCACAACCCCAAAAGATTCTAACTTGGGCTCTGATACCAACTAATGTAACACCCGCCATAGGGTGCCACATTTAAGTTACTTAATTACTCAAATACTCTCAAGTCATAAAAGGTGATGTTATGATAAAAATACAAGTTATAAATTTTTTTTTCTTTTTTGATAACGATAAAATAAACTTAGCGAAAAATAAAAATATAATACATCATCACACATAATTTACTTTATTATACATTACACACGTACTGTCAGGATTATTTATGTTACAGACCATTTCTCAAAACTATAAACACACTTAAATAATTACACACAAATGTTTATATCAGAGTTCAAACTTGCCCAAGTTTAACTAAGCAGCAGAACCCTCAGATGGGTCCTCCTCAGATTCCTCAGCAGATAGGAATCCGTTATTACGTGAAGCTCTACGGACAAGTGTCCGCGCAGACGACACGATACTTATCGCACTAGGAGTACGGTAGTAAGCTCCCCAGTACTGCCTAATGGATAGTGGAAACTCTAACTGTACATAAATATTGACACTAAAGTAGGGGTTCCCTTGATAAAGCCTACTGTAAGTAATGTTCAGGTCCCCTATATAAAATATACATTGTCGATCCAAATGGACATGCCACGCCTCCGAACCTCCACGAAACTGTAACGTCACGTATCCTAGAAAGCTGGGCATCTCCATTGCGTTCCCAGACGTGAGAAGTAGTTCTTCTTCTCCTTCTTGTAATATTTCTTTCTCAACGTCTTCAGCTAATTATAAATACAATATACAAATATACATACAAAGAGGTGAGATCACCTACACCAATACCAACATGGTAGCATAGAGATAACATAACAACAAGCCATATAAACACATCATATTACAAATATGGCATCAATATATGATCAATCAAAATTAACATTTAATAATTACAGGAAATGCCAACTACACTAAGCAGATATTTTAAAAGGTATAATTGTCATAATCAATATTTCACAACTATTATATCTCACAGATGAAAGCATTTATGTTAATGCATGAACACAGAGACTCGATTTCCTACTCCATGGAGCAAAACTCAGGTCGGAGAAATTGATCGAAAAGATCTGCTGGTATCACGTGCCTCAGACCAAGTGCTATAATTATATCTTGCACATCTAGCACATATATGACAGTCTTTGTCAGATCTCGATTAAGAATAATATCTCGGTCCGGATCATCGGTGTGTTGCATCGGTCTAACCCATGGTACAGAAGAGCTACCAACTGCCCATTGTGAGCAACCCGCACCCCAATGCCCCCAAGGTCAACAAGTGACCTACAGTATGCGTATCGCACCCACTCAATAGGTGTACGTTTCTCCTAGGCAATTAACCATGTACAGTCCATCGGACCATTTTCAATGCGTGTGTAAATGCACCAGTTACCAACCAAAGGTAAATCACATAATTTCTCATACCAGGTTCAAATACTGTTTTACGTTCGTGTATTAACGCCAATTACAGGCAAACTTCTCAATTTCTTGTATAGTATTCATATACTGATTTTAACTGTAAAGTTTACTGTATAATTAATAGCAAAATCACATTACTGTGTTTTTTTTCTCATTCGCAAAATATTTTTGTCACGTTTTCACAGTCACGTAATATTTTGTTATGTAAACAATGATTTGTAACATTTTCTATTACGTTTAAAAATCGTGTAACCATTTTTTATTGTATTCTAAATTGCATAAAAATATTCTTTTGTTTTTAAACCGCATAGCGATTTTTCTACAACATTTCGATCGTGTAAAATATTTAAACGCTTTATAAATCGCATAGAAATATTTTAACATTTTTCAAATTGCGTAACTTAAAAATTACGTTTTTGAGTTACGTAAATCGTTTTTCACCGTTTTTACCCTTCGTAAAATATTTCTTAACTTTAAAAAAAATATTATTTTGGACTTTTCTTACAATAATACAATTTCTTACTTTATTCCCTTCCTATTCTTAGTCAAAAATCTTTTCCGTAATATATTTTCTTAAAATCACTTTTTATTAATTTAATCTTATAAAATCACATTTAATTGATTTTAATTACTGTTTCTAACTTTAAATTTCCTAACGTTTTCCAAAACCCAATAAATAAATTCTACGTTAGTAAATTTAAGTTACAAATGTTTTCTTTTATATTTCTAAATTACTTCTAAAAAATTAATTCTCTTTAAAATAATTTGAAATTCAACACTTTCAATCTCCTTTTTCTTTTATTTATGAAAACTCCACTTCACTTAATTGATAACACTTTAATTGCCTCATATAATCCTTATTTGAAAATTCTTGTATTTTATAACATCAAAACATTTTTTCTAAATTGTCAAAACCTTATAGATGACCATTGAAACCATGAAATATTTTTCTTGTAAATCATCTAAGTTCCATTCTTGTTTCTACACAAAATAAATTAATAAAAATACAACTCAAAAATCATGTGCATTATTTTTGTAAAACAAACCCTTTTGTTTATTTTCTTTACTTTTCAAATCATTCCATTTTATCATTCATGAAAATATAATTTTGTGAACACCAAATTGGTTGGTGTCTTGGCCGAAAATTTGCTTAAGTTTAAGGACCAAAAATTAACTCCATTGTTCTTGAAAAATTTCAATAGAACCCTATTTTTTGAAATCCAAAACCGTAACCTTCTCTATGGCCTTTGGAGCCAAAATTTGTTTATTTCAACATACATGCATCATAATATATTCAACATATATCATCATGCATATTATAAGCATACCATATAAGCAAATAAAAAATCATACTAAGCATGCATACACAAGTAAATCATGCAAAGTATATCAAGCATAGGCAAAAATAATCAAAGCACATAACACACACAAATTATTACATGACCATGGATATGAATCCTCACATGGATTCACCATCCATCAAATATAAAACCATCTCTCACCACCATGCTTGGTTGGTGAGATGGATCTCCCTCTTACCTCTTGAAGAATCACCAAAAAGCTTGTTGCTTTGTATTTTGAACAAGATCTCCACCAACACAAGCTTCTTAAACATGAAACAAATACAAGAAAATTAGTATATCAAGCTTGAATAAGAAGAACTATGGATCAAACATGGTTTAGAACATGAAAAAGAAAAGAATAAATGAAGTTTTCTTACACTTCACCAACAAAAACTCTATAACTTGATCTTAGTAAAAGTCCTTCAAGATGGAAGATTTAGAGAAAGTCTTCAACATGAAAGTTGCTTAAAATAAGGTAAGGATTCAAGAAACTAGGTTGTATGAAATTAAAGAGTGATGGAGGAGAGGTTTAGGGTGCTTGGGCAAATGGTCTTCTTTAGGGAGAGAGAATGGAGTTTTCTTTGGTTTGTTTCTTGAAACTTAAGTGAAATAGGTGAAGATATGATAATGTGAAGTGTAGAAATGAATCACTTGGTCTTCAAAGCTATGCAAGGCCATAGCTTACATTAGAGAAAGGTGAAAAGTGAAGTTTGAAAAACATGATCATTAATGATTAATAGGAAAAATAATAGATGGTCTTGACACTTGGCTATTGCCTTCATCTTTTCTTTGGCCTAAAAAGCCTACACAAAGTTGTCTCCCCTCTTCCTTGCTTCTCCAAACCGTCCCCCCCTCTTCATGCACTCCAAAGTGTTACAAATTTCCTAGCCATCCTTTTAAGCCATCTTAGCCATTAATTAAAAGAAAGGTTTGGATTAAAATAGCTACTAGGTTTAGGTTATAGATAGAAGACTTCATTTATGCCATTGGATCATTTTTACTTGCAATCCTAACCATTGAATGTGTCTCCAAAATGAAGGGTCAAGATTACACCTTCAAACTTTACATCCAAGGGTCCAAAATGGTTGTAGTCATTTTTTTTTTATGACCAATTCTCCACCATTGATCTAAATCCAAATCCAATGGTTATTAATGATCCATCTCCACCATTGATTAAATCTATATCCAAGGGTTGATAATGGTCATAGCTATTAATAAGACTAAATCTCTACCCTTGATATAATTTCCATCCAATGGTTATAATTAATCATATTCACTTTTAAGTTCAAATCTCCACCATTGATTAAATCAAGATTAAATTTCCAATGGTGATTAAATCGATAGTGGATATCCAAACCACTAATGTTGACTTAACAGTATAGAATTTTATTTTTATCTATTAAAACCCTACGACAGAATATATTTATTGTATTTTTATCGTTCGATAATTAAATACAGTACAAAATATAGTAAATGAAATTTTCTAAAACTGTTTCCGGATTCAGGTTTAGTAAGATCCCCTATCTCCGTCTAAACAGTACAAATTTTTTTATACGTAGAAAATTTTTTCACTTTGCGGGACCCACCTGGGCCCACATACACCCCCTGGGGCCCACAAACAGTAAAAATTTTCATAATCACACATAAAATCACAAAAATTAGAAAACTTAGAAATATCAAATCAGATTACGTAAAATAATTAAGACTTTTCAGTAATAATTAAATTACGTAAAATTTTTTCGTCCCGAAAATTATTATTTTCTTGACATGGAGCAAATTACTCAAAACGATCAAATATTTAGATGGAATATTCAAAATAATTTTACAGTACACAAAAATCACTAAACAGTAGAATTCTGTTAACTGTCAAAATTACTGTTTGATAAATAGAAAGTTTGGGGTGTTATAAAGGGAACCCCTACTTTAGTGTCAATATTTATGTACAGTTAGAGTTTCCACTATCCATTAGGCAGTACTAGGGAGCTTACTACCGTACTCCTAGTGCGATAAGTATCGTGTCATCTGCGCAGACACCTGTCCGTAGAGCTTCACGCAATAACAGATTCCTATCTGCTGAGGAATCTGAGGAGGACCCATCTGAGGGTTCTGCTGCTTAGTTAAACTTGGGCAAGTTTGAACTCTGATATAAACATGTGTGTAATTATTTAAGTATGCTTGTAGTTTTGAGAAATGATCTGTAATATAAATAATCCTGACAGTACGTGTGTAATGTATAATGATGTAAATTATGTGTGATGATGTATTATATTTTTATTTTTCGCTAAGTTTATTTTATCGTTATTAAAGAAGGAAAAAAATTTACAACTTGTATTTTTATCACAACATCACCTTTTATGACTTGAGGTTATTTGAGTAATTAAGTAACATAAATGTGGCACCCTATGGTGGGTGTTACATTAGTTGGTATCAGAGCCCAAGTTAGAGTCTTTTGGGGTTTGTGGTTAGGTCTGTCTTGTTGTGTTGTGTGATTCGCTGTTATTGTTTTCTGAAAAAAAAACAATATTGTTTGAAGATTGATCTTGCTTTCTTTGTATTGTCCAGTTTGAGTAGGGAAAAAGTAATGACTGGACGAGGACGTGGATGTGGGAATAATAGAACAGATATGGAACTTAATGGGAATGATAATTTGAATATGGTCATAGTATGAAAAGAATGCAAAGAATGGCTGAAGTGATTGTACAGCAAAATCAAAGGGCTAATGAAGATGTTCATAGTTTATCGGAGTTTCGAAGGAATAATCCACCGAGGTTTCGTGGAGAGTTTGACCCAGAGAAGGCTGAACTTTGGATCCAAGAACTTGAAAAGATATTTGATGGTATGGGTTGTGCTGATGAATAGAAGCTTACGTTAGCAACGTTTGTGCTGGTCGGAGATGGTTAATGCTGGTGGATAGGAGCCCGAAGATTGTTAGAAGCTGAAGGGAGAGCTGTGACATGGCAACTTTTTAAACAGAAGTTTCTGGAGAAATATTTTCCAGCAAGTGTGAGGCATATGAAGGAAATGGAATTTCTGAGTTTACGACAAGGGTTGAAGTCCGTAAGTGAGTATGCGGAAAAATTTGAAAGTCTATCTCAGTTTTCGAGATATTTGCAGATGAACCCAGATGAGGGCTGGAAATGCAGGAAATTTGAGGAAGGATTAAAGCTGGATATTAAGAGAGCAGTATCGATGTTGGAGATTAATCAATTTCTAACTTTGATTGAAAAGTGTTGTAAAGTTGAAGAGATTGATCATCAACGAGCGGCAAGGAATAAGAATTTTGGAGCCACGCGGTTCCAAAAAGGAAAGGGTAGCGGAGGAAACCATTATCAACAGAAACCATATGCAAAACCAACTGGAGGTCAGAACAAGCAGCAGTCTGTTGGAGGAAGTTCTAGCGGTAATAAGGCAAGTCAAGCTGGGACTCCTATTCGATGTTTTAAATGTGGAAAGGATCATCTCACGAAAGATTGTCAACATAAGGAAGTTGTTTATTTTAAAATGTGGAAAGCATGGACATTTCTCTAAAGACTGTGATCAGATAAAGAAGGAATCCTCTATGGGAAACGTTCATACTGCCAGACCACAGGCGGGTGGCCGTGTCTATACAATGAGCGGAGAAGAGGCCGCTAAATCGGAGGACTTGATAATGGAGGAGTGTGCTATTAAAGGTAATCCTTAAACCATACTTTATGATTCGGGAGCAACACATTCTTTCATTGCATGTGATTGTGTTGAGCGTTTGGGATTGACTGTGACTGCATTGCCATATGATTTGAGTGTTGCTACTCCTACTGATAAGCTTGTAGTTACTTCAACAGTATGCCTGAATTGTCCTGTCTATGTTAGGGATAGAATCTTTTATGTGGATTTGATCTATTTGCCTCTTTCCAAGATTAATGTAATCTTGGGAATGGATTGGTTATCTTCTAACCATATCCTAATTGATTGTTCGAATAAGACATTAGTATTTCCTGAGGCTAAGGATTCTAGATTCCTAACGGCTACTCAAGTGGACGCTTGTCTGAAAGAAGGAGATCGTGGGTATTTACTATTATCTTCTTTGGAAGGGCAATGTGAAGATGTTTTGAAGGATATTTTCATGGTCAATGAATTTCCTGAAGTGTTTCCTGAAGATATACCAAGACTACCACCAGTACGAGAAATTGAGTTTGCCATTGATCTTGTACCTGGAGCTGGACAGATATCAATAGCACCCTATCGGATGTCACTGGTAGAATTAGCCGAACTGAAGAAATAGCTGGAGGATTTATTGGAGAAGCAATTCGTGAGACCTAGCGTGTCACCATGGGGAGCTCCAGTATTGTTGGTAAAGAAGAAGGACGGGACTTCTCGTCTATGTGTAGACTATTAGCAATTGAACAAGGTTACGATTAAGAATTAATATCCACTTCCAAGAATAGATGATCTGATGGATCAATTGTGAGGAGCCGTAATATTTTCCAAGATTGATCTACGTTCTGGGTATCACCAGATACATGTGAAAGTGGAGGATATTCCCAAGACTGTATTCCAGACGCGCTATGGGCATTATGAATATTTTGTGATGCCATTCGGTGTGACAAATGCACCAGCTATATTCATGGACTTCATGAATAGAATTTTTCGTTCATACTTGGACAAGTTTGTTCTTGTCTTTATTGATGACATTTTGATCTATTCTCGAAATCAGGAGGAGCGCGCTGAACATCTCAGAGTGGTTCTTTAGATGTTAAAGGAGAATATTTGGGACGAAGTTTAATTTTTGGGACGTGATATCAAAACAAGGAATTAAAGTTGATGCTTCAAAGGTGGAGACAGTTTTGGAATGGGAAAGACCAAAAACTGTAATAGAAATCTGTAGTTTTATCGAATTAGCTGGTTACTATAGACGGTTCATTGAGGGGTTTTCAAAGATTGCAGGACCTCTTACTCAACTTACACGAAAGAATCAACCGTTCGTGTGGACTGATGCACGCGAAGAAAGTTTTCAAGAGTTGAAAAGATGATTGACTACTTCACCGGTATTGATTCTACCTGATCCAAATGAACCTTTCGAAGTATATTGTGATGCTTCATACCAAGGATTGGGTTGTCTACTTATGCAGAATCGTAAGGTGATGGCTTATGCTTCAAGGCAGTTGAAAAATCATGAGAGGAATTATCCGACTCATGATTTAGAGTTGGCGACAGTGGTGTTTGCTTTGAAAGTATGGAGACATTTTCTCTATGGAGCTATGTTCACTGTTTTTAGTGATCATAAAAGTTTAAAGTATCTGTTTGACTAAAGAGAATTGAACATGAGGCAAAGGCGTTGGTTAGAATTTTTGAAGGATTATAATATTCAATTGCAGTATCATCCTGGAAAAGCAAATGTGGTAGCAGATGCATTGAGTAGAAAAGCACTTCGTGTTTTTTTTTTTTATGATCAAAGAAAAAGAGTTGATAGAAGAATTCTGGGATATACGATTGTCAGTAAAATTAACGCCAGGAAAGATGTGTTTAAACATAATCACCATTTCAAATGATTTGATGGATAGAATCCGTGAAGGGCAAAACAGTAACCAGTATTTGCAAGAAGCAAAAGAAGCAAAGAGCCAAGGAGCAGTGTTAGAATTTAGCGAATGTGCTAATGGAATTTTGAAGTTTCAAGGCAGAGTTTGTGTGCCTAATGATCCAGATCTTAGGAGATTGATTTTGGATGAAGCTCACAAGAGTAAGCTGACTATGCATCCAGGAGCCACAAAGATGTACCAGGATTTAAAACAATTATATTGGTAGCAAGGAATGAAGAAAGATGTTGCAAAGTATGTATCATCCTGTTTAGTCTGTCAGAAGCCTAAGATTGAACATCAAAGACCTTCGGGAATGTTGCAACCATTACCTATTCCTGAGTGGAAATAGGATGACATTGCAATGGATTTTGTGGCAGGTTTACCAAAAGCTCGGAAGGGTCATGATTCTATTTGGGTAATTGTTGATCGGCTTACTAAGTCAACGCACTTTTTGCCTATTAATCTTAAGTACTCAATGGAGAGGTTGACCCAATTGTACATCAGTGAAATTGTTAGACTTCATGGTGTACCAACTAGTATTATTTCGGATCGAGATCCGAGATTTACTTCGAGATTTTGGAATAGTTTGCAAGAATCGATTGAAACTAAGATATGTTTAAGTTCTGCTTACCATCCACAAACAGATGGTCAATCAAAAAGAACAATTCAGTCTCTAGAAGATTTATTGAGAGCTTGTGTTCTGGAGCAAACTAGAGGTTGGGATGAATTCTTGCCATTGATAGAATTCACATATAACAACAGTTTCCATTCAAGTATAGGGATGACACCCTATGAAGCATTGTATGGGAGACGGTGCAGAACACCGTTATGTTAGTATCAAGACGGTGAGAGTGTTGTGTTAGGACCAGAGATTGTCCAACAGATAACTGAGAAAGTGAAGATGATTCAAGATAAAATGAGAGTGACCCAAACTCGGCAAAAGAGTTATGCTGATAAAAGGAGAAAATCTCTTGAGTTTGAAGAAGGTGACCATGTATTTTTGCGAGTGACGCCTATGACGGGTGTTGGGCGAGTGCTTAAATCTAAGAAGCTCACTCCAAAATTTATTGGGCCGTATCAGATTTTACGTCGGGTAGGTTTAGTGGCATATCAGATTGCATTACCACCTTTTTTGTCAAATCTTCACAATGTATTTCATGTATCACAACTACGGAAATATATTTCTAATCCTACTCATGTTATTGAGCCAGACATAGTACAGCTGAAGGAAAATTTAACCTATGAAACTTTTCCAGTAAAGATTGAAGATCGAAGGACAAAGCAACTTCGAGGTAAGGAAATTTCATTGGTTAAAATCATTTGGAATGATGTAAGTGGAGAAGCCACATGGTAACCAGAAGAAAAGATAAAAGAACAATATCCATATTTATTTTGAAAGTGTAAAATCAAGTCTATCAAGTTTCGAGGACGAAACTTTTGTTAGAGGGGGAGAGTTGTAACACCCCGAACTTTCTATCTTAGGAACAATAATTTTGACAGTTAACAAAATTCTACTGTTTAGTGATTTCTGTGTACTGTAATATTATTTTGAATATTATGTCTGTATATTTGATCGTTTTGAGTAATTTGCTCCGTGTCAAGAAAATAATAATTTTTGGGCCGGAAAATTTTTACGTAATTTAATTATTACTGAAAAGTCTTAATTATTTTACGTAATCTGATTTGACATTTGTGAGTTTTCTAATTTTTGTGATTTTATGTGATTATAAAAATTTTTACTGTTTGTGGGCCCCAGGGGGTGTATGTGGGCCCAAGTGGCCATAAGTGGGCCTAGATGGGTCCCGCAAAGTGAAATTTTTTCTACGCATAGAAAAATTTGTACTGTTTAGACAGAGACAGGGGATCTTACTAAACCTAAATTTGGAAACAGTTTTAGAAAATTTCTTTTACAGTGTTTCGTACTATATTTAATTATCGGGTGATAAAAATACAGTAAATATATTCTTTCGTGGGGTTATAATAAATAAAAATAAAATTTTATACTGTTAAGTAAACATTGGTGGTTTGGATATCCACCATCAATTTAATCACCGTTGGAGATTTAATCTTGATTTAATCAACGGTGGAGATTTGATCTTAAAAGTGAATAGGATCAATTATAACCGTTGGATGGAAATTAAATCAAGGGTAGAGATTTAGTCTTATAAATGGCTATGACCATTATCAACCCTTGGATGTAGAATTAATCAATGGTGGAGATGGATCATTAATGACCATTGGATTTGGATTTAGATCAATGGTGGAGAATTGGTCATCAAAAATGACTACAACCATTTTGGACCCTTGGATGTAAAGTTTGAAGGTGTAATCTTGACCCTTCATTTTGGAGACATATTCAATGGTTAGGATTGCAAGCAAAAATGATCCAATGGCTCAAATTAAGTCTTCAATCTATAACCTAAACCTAGTAGCTATTTTTAATCCAAACCATTTTTTTAATTAATGGCTAAGATGGCTTAAAAGGATGGCTATGAAATTTGTCACACTTTGGAGTGCATGAAGAGGGGGGGACGGTTTTGGAGGCTTAAGGCAATAGCCAAGTTTCAAGACCACTAATTATTTTCCTATTGATCATTAATGATCATTCCAAAAGGCTATAGTTTTTCAAACTTCCCTTTCCACCTTTCTCCAATGCAAGCTACGGCCATGCATAGCTTTGAAGACCAAATAATTCATTTCTACATTTCACATTATCACATCTTCACATTTTCACTTAAGTTTCAAGAAACAAACCAAAGAAAACTCCATTTTCTATCCCTAAGAAGACCATTCGGCCAAGCACCCTAAATCCCTCCTCCATCACTCTTTAATTTCATACAACCTAGTTTCTTGAATCCTTACCTTATTCTAAGCAACTTTCATGTTGAAGACTTTCTCTAAATCTTCCATCTTGAAGGACTTTTACTAAGATCAAGTTATAGAGTTTTTACTGGTGAAGTGTAAGGAAACTTCATTTATTCTTTTTTTTTCATGTTCTAAACCATGTTTGATCCATGGTTTCTCTTAATCAAGCTTAATATACTAATTTTTTGTGTGTTTGTTTTATGTTCAAGAGACTTTTGTTGGTGGAGATTTTGTTCTAAATACAAAGCAAGGAGCTTTTGTGGTTCTTCAAGAGGTAAGAGGGAGATCCATCTCACCAATCAAGCATGATGGTGAGAGATGGTTTTATATTTGATGGATGGTGAATCCATGTGAGGACTCATATCCATGGTCATGTAATAATTTGTGTGTGTTATGTGCTTTGATTATTTTTGCCTATGCTTGATATGCTTTGCATGATTTACTTGTGTATACATGCTTAGTATGATTTTTTATTTGCTTATATGGTATGCTTATAATATGCATGATGATATATGTTGAATATATTATGATGGATGTATGTTGAAATAAACAAATTTTGGCTCCAAAGGCCATAGAGAAGGTCACAGTTTTGGGCTTCCAAAACTAGGGTTTTTATTGAAATTTTTCAAGAACAATGGAGTTAATTTTTAGTCCTTAAACTTAAGCAAATTTTCAGCCAAGACACCAACCAATTTGGTGTTCACAAAATTATATTTTCATGAATGATAAAATGGAATGATTTGAAAAGTAAAGAAAATAAACAAAAGGGTTTGTTTTGCAAAAAGAATGCACACGGTTTTGAGTTGTGTTTTCATGAATTTATTTTGTGTAGAAACAAGAATGGAATTTATTTAAGTTAAAAGAAAAATATTTCATGGTTTCAATGGCCATCTATATGGTTTTGATAATTTAGAAAAATGTTTTGATGTTATAAAATAGAAGAATTTTCAAATAAGGATTTTGGAAAGGGAATTAAAGTATTTTCAATTAAGTGAAGTGGAATTTTCATAAATAAAAAAACGGAGATTGAAAGTGTTGAACTTCAAATTATTTTAAAGAGAATTAATTTTTAGAAGTGATTTAGAAATATAAAAGAAAACGTTGTAACTTAATTTTACTAACGTAGAATTTATTTATTGAGTTTTGTAAAACATTTGGAAATTTAAAGTTAGAAACAGTTATTAAATCAACTAAATGTGATTTTGTAAGATTAAATCAATAAAAAGTGATTTTGAGAAAATATATTATGGAAAAGATTTTTGACTAAGAATAAGAAGGGAATAAAGTAAGAAATTATATTATTGTAAGAAAAGTCAAAATTATATTTTTAATTTTAAGAAATATTTTACGAAGGGTAAAAATGGTGAAAAAGCGATTTACGTAACTCAAAAACGTAATTTTTAAGTTACGCGACTTGAAAAATGTTAAAATATTTCTACGCGATTTTTAAAGTGTTTAAATATTTTATACGATCGAAATGTTGAAGAAAAATCACTATGCGATTTAAAAACAAAAGAATATTTTTACGCAATTTATAAAATGGTTACGCGATTTTTTTTAAACGTAACAGAAAATGTTACAAATCATTGTTTACGTAATAAAATATTACATGACTGTGAAAACGTGACAAAAATATTTTGCGAATGAGAAAAACATGGTAATGTGATTTCGCTATTAATTATACTGTAAACTTTACAGTTAAAAATCAGTATATGAAAACTGTACAAGAAATTGAGAAGTTTGCCTGTAATTGGCATTAATACACGAACGTAAAACAGTATTTGAACCTGGTATGAGAAATTATGTGATTACCTTTGGTTGGTAATTGGTGCATTACACATGCATTGAAAATAGTCCAATGGACTGTATATGGCTAATTGCCTAGGAGAAACGTACACCTCTTGAGTGGGTGTGATACGCGTAGTGTAGGTCACTCGTTGACCTTGGGGGCATCGGGGTGCGGGTTGCTCGCAATGGGCAGTTGGTAGCTCTTCTGTACCGTGGGTTAGACCGATGCAACACACTGATGATCCGGACCGAGACACTATTCTTAATCGAGATCTGACAAAGACTGTCATGTATGTGCTAGATGTGCAAGATATAATTATAGCACTTGGTCTGAGGCACGTGGTACCGGCAGATCTTTTCGATCAATTTCTACGACTCCGAGTTTAGCTCCATGGAGTAGGAAATCGAGTCTATGTGTTCATGCATTAACATAAATGCTTACATCTGTGATATATAATAGTTGTGAAATATTGATTATGACAATTATACTTTTTAAAATATCTGCTTAGTGCAGATGGCATTTTCCTGTAATTATTAAATGTTAATTTTGATTGATAATATGTTGATGCCATATTTGTAATATGATGTGTTTATATGGCATGTTGTTATGTTATCTTTATGCTACCATATTGGTATTAGCGTAGGTGATCTCACCTCTTTGTATGTATATTTGTATATTATATTTATAATTGACTAAAGACGTTGAGAATGAAACAGTACAAGAGGGAGAAGAAGAACTACTTCTCACATCTGGGAACGCAGAATTTTGAGAAGATGGAGATGCCCAGCTTTCTAGGATACGTGACGTTACAGTTTCGTGGAGGTTCGGAGGCGTGGCATGTCCATTTGGATTGACAGTGTATATTTTATATATGGGACCTGAACATTACTTACAGTAGGCTTTATCAAGGGAACTCCTACTTTAGTGTCAATATTTATGTACAGTTAGAGTTTCCATTATCCATTAGGCAGTACTGGGGAGCTTACTACCGTACTCCTAGTGCGATAAGTATCGTGTCGTCTGCGCGGATACCTGTCCGTAGAGCTTCACGTAATAACGGATTCCTATTTGCTGAGGAATCTGAGGAGGACCCATCTGAGGGTTCTGTTGCTTAGTTAAACTTGGGCAAGTTTGAACTCTGATATAAACATATGTGTGTAATTATTTAAGTGTGCTTGTAGTTTTGAGAAATGGTCTGTAATATAGATAATCCTGACAGTACGTGTGTAATGTATAATGATATAAATTATATGTGATGATGTATTATATTTTTATTTTTCACTAAGCTTATTTTATCGTTATCAAAGAAGAAAAAGAAATTTACAACTCGTATTTTTATCACAATATCACCTTTTATGACTTGAGGGTATTTGGGTAATTAAGTAACATAAATGTGGCACCCTATGGTGGGTGTTACAACATCCTCAGCTTCCCATGAATTTGATGATGACCAGAACATATATCTATCTTAGAGAAAATATTGACTCCCTTTTTGCTGATCCATCGAATCATCTATCTTCTTCCGAGGATACTCATTCTTGAGCGTCATCTTGTCTAACTGGTGAAAGTCCACATATCACCGAGAAGTTCCATCCCTCTCCTTAACTATCAGCACCGGAGCTCATCTTGAGAAACTCATTGATTACATGATTATCATTCATATTCTCCTTACTCTTGACTTCCAAAGAAGATAATAGCATGTATCCTTGGACTCCTTTTCCTCAATGAAGCTTCAGCTTGGTTAGTCGTTAAAAATTCAAAAATCTCAATTTTAGGAAACACTACGGTTTTCATCGGAACAATCTAGCAGGATATGATTAGAAAATAACGAAGTCATTCCTAAAATCACATCTATTCAAAAATGAGGTAAACAATTCAAATCATCAGAAAAGATTTGGTTTTTAACATAAATAGAATAGCTTGAGCAATTTGAGTATCAACAACAGGTCTTAGTAATAGAAGCAGAAATGAACAAGTCAAAAAGTAATGAAGACACTAATAACCCTAATCAATCCACACAGTCATAAGCCATAAAGAAATGGGTTGCCCCCTGAATTATACAACATAGTCAACAGATCACCTCCTGTGGCACAATCTCCATTATTTAGATCTTCAGTCTAGGAAACTTTCGTTCCACCCAGGGTATAATACTTCCCTTCAGTTTGAGGTCTTGAAGCACGTGCATCACTAACAGAAGACTTCCTTTTCAGTGGAGCACAGTCTCTAGAAATGTGTCCGGGCTTCCTGCACTTGAAACAGACTACCCCCTTGATCTTACACTCCCTCGTTGAGTGGTTCTTTCCACACTTCTTACATCTTAGTAAAAAATGCCACGGTCTGGCTTGATCTACTGCCACTAGCACTACCTTCATATGGTTATTGTTGCTTCTCTGATGGTCATGAATATGGTTTCCGCTGGAATCGTTTGACCTTACGATTTCTCCTCCTTCGGAACCAATATGGTCTAATGTTATGGGGTCCCATATCCTGAGACTGATTTAACTCTAACAAAATTTGAGCCTCAGCTATCAATTCTTGTTGCTGAGCGGCCCTTTGATTCTATTGCACTATTACATCAGCTACTCTTTGCATTGCTTTTGCAGTTGCATCCATCCCATCGTTGTCACACCCACATTGACACACAAACATCTACCGCGAACCATTGCATCTCTTCGAAGATAGATGAATCAAAACACAACAAGAACCAATCGCAACCCCTTTTAAACAATATTAGCTCTTTTCAGAAACCAAACACAAAGAATCACACAACACAAATAAAAAAACTTAACCACAAGCCTAAAAGACTTAAGCTTGGGCTCTAGAGATATCACAACAAAAGGTGTGGATGCAACAATTTCTAAAAGAGTTCAGTCATACTAGCTAGACTCCTTACTAAAAGAACTCCTATTCTCCTAATACGCCTAGGTGAAGTCATAGTTTCCTATCCACATAGAACATTACATATTAAGTAGGTCAGTCCTCAATATCATGTAATTATATAACAGTAGCTACTAACATCCATCCTATGACAAGCCATGCATTCCTTTCCCATCATCTCAACCAAGAGACAAGGAAGTGCACAACATACAAAAACTTCTAACATGTCTAAGCATAGTCAGTCCATACCTCAGCTCAACAGGATAAACTGCTCTGATACCACCTAATGTAACACCCCTACATTTAATAACCATGACACAATCGTCATTATGCCACAGTCACTAAATTTAGGCGTGCTACAACTCAACAAGTTTCCAAGTTTTATCGTTGTACATATATATAGAAAATATGAGCCACAAATGAAGTATAATTATTACACAACCATAACATCCTCCAAAGGGAATTACATTCCAAATATATATATAGCATAATACAGTAGCACATACAAAATGTAAAACATACTTGTTCAAAGACATATATGTAGCTACCACAGCCAAGCCTATACTGACCCAAACGAGGAAGTAAAAACCCAAAACAGGTCCTATATATATATATATATATATATATATATATATATATATATATATATATATATATATATAGCATAATACAGTAACACATACAAAATGTAAAACATACTTGTTCAAAGACATATATACAGCTACCACAACCAAGCCCATACTGACCCAAACGAGGAAATAGAAACCCATAACAGGTCCTACTCAAAGGTAGGATAATGTTCCTAACGTACCTAACATGCTCTAACTCCAAGGGAGCAAACTATATGTCGGCATCTCCAAGAAAATTGCATCTCCACGAACCCACAAAGATTCTACCTTGCCGCTATCTCAATCTTCACGGGTCATAAATATAAAATAGAACGAGACAAGAAAGAGGTGAGATCCCTTACATCCAATCTAATATGGCAGCAAGAAAATGATACGAATGACAAAGTCATTCCATACATACAGATATTGTAGATATATTCAAATTATCAATTTCAAAAATATCATCAGAGAGCACATCCCATAATCATATAAATATTAGCAGCACTATAACAACAAATAACAACAGACAACCACCATAGATATGTATAATGATTATGCCACCACAATATATATGTCGACCATGCCACGACAATATGTGTACTGACCATGTGTATGCCTAATGAACCAATTCCTACTCCATGGAGCTAATACTCAAACTCAGAGATCAACGTTCTAGAAGTTCTGTCACCCTCAATGACAGTCTACGTCAGACCACGAAAAGAAGTAGTGCTTGTCGGTTCCTCGTCAGTGCGTTGCAACGGTTCTTCATGGCCAGAGCTATATATAATGTGACAACTAGGTCATTAGATGAATCACCTGTTGGGAATTGTGGATCACAAATCACGCAACTGAATAATAAAAATTCCCTCATAGGATCCATGTGAAAAGGCCATAATTTGAGTCTTTAAAAGTTTACCTCTTGAAGCGTGATAAACACAAGCGAAGTGAATCACTAACACCGTAATAGTGACGATGTCTCTGCAGTATCCACACGAACAAACTTTCAAAAAGGAGTCACGCCTCTATTTCACAGTGCTAGCTGCAAAGAGAAGAGAAGAAGACCTTTCACTATCTCTCATTCGCTTTCTTAGGTGCGGCTAGGGTTGTAATGTTACGTACATAGCAGCCCCCTTAGCCGTACTATTTATAATAGAGGTTACCTTAAGTGAGTGTGAGCAGTAGCAAGGTAAGCTGTGCAACCCTAAACCCATCTATCATGAGTTAGGCCCACAATTGAATCCGAGTCCAACTTAGATCCTTATTGCTCCAATTTAGTTTGCTCTAAGTGTGCGACCCTACAGGTTCTTGTAACATCCTGATTTTCATTTTTTCTGCACAAATGTTAATTTTCTAATTTTTTTGATTTTTGAAATTTTTTTGGATTTTTCTGAGATTAAAATATTTTAGTATTATTTTAGGCCGTTTGTGGGCCCACAGTGGGCCTGGAAACACTAAAAATTTTTATTGGCCAGAAAATTTTGTATTGTTAATACGGGGCCGGTGGATCTTACTAAACCCGAAACCGGATACAGTTATTAATTTTTCTTATACTGTGAATTTATTATTCACTGTATAATAATTATCGATTTGTGAACCATAATTTTATTCTGTGAGTAATAAATTTTTATAGCTTTAGCTAGGTACTAGTCATGTGATGACCATATGTCACTAGATAGTTGAAGTCAAATTTGGTGGCTAGTCATAAAAATTAACCAATGGTAATAAGTCAACAAAAATGACTTGTTTAAATTAGTTACTAAGGTAGATGAATTACTAAGCTAACCTAAGCTTAAATGGTTACAAATTAAAACAATTATTGGATGGTAATTTGCATGGACTTCCACGGCAATGAAAGAGTTCTAAGATATTCAAAAGTTAGTGAGTCATCAAATGTTGACCAAAGCATGACTTGATGACATGTGTTTGATTTTGCACCTTGATTGACCATGCAAATAATTTCCCACATGATAGCTCTAGCACTCCACGGCAATGAGCTCTAGGATAGACTATCTATCATAATTATATAACCTTTGTCTCCTAATCCATTCTCTTCATTTCTTCATTTTCTACACTTAGCCAAAACTTCATTTCTCTCCTCCAAGACACCATTCGGCCATCACCTAGAAACTAACCTTCCAAGCTTCTAAAATTTTATCCAAGCTTATTTCCTACACCTAAACATCCTTCTAAGACACTTCTATGTTGAAGATATAAGCAAAATCCTTCATCTACTACCTTTTCTACAAGTTAGTATTCTTGAGATTTCAAGGTAAAAGTTCTTCTTCTTTGTTTCTAAGTTAGTTTTTGAGTTTCTAAACCATGATTGTTCCATGGTTTCTCTTTTTCAAGCTTTGTTTGTGACTTTGGTTTGGCTTAAGCTTGCTAGAGTTTTCTTTGGGAGGTTCACAAAATTCTTGAAGCAAGGCAACTTGGTGGATTTTGTCTTCCTTGAGGTAAGAGGGAGATTACCCTCATCAACCATATGTTGGTGATGAGGAGATGACTTTGTTTGTGGTGAAAAATCCATAAGGATTTATTCACTTGTATGGTTTAAGCTTGTTTTATTTATGGTTAGTTTATTTTAAGCTTTGATTATATGCGTGTTTAAGTAGATTATATGCTTATATGCTTGTTTATATGCTTATGGTAGCATGATGAATATTGTGTAAAGTAGAATATGAGTTGTATGATGAGGAAAATTGTATGAAGGTTCCAAAGAACCTAGGGGAGGCTCACGGTTTTGACTACTACAAAGGAAACAAGATGTTTCAAATTAATTCTTAAGTTATGCATTAATGATTTTAAGGATAAAAAATGGATTAAAGGTTTTGGTAAAGGATTTTGATGATGAAAAAATGGTTTTGTAAAGGATTTTAGTAATGAAAATTGATAAAGTATGAATATGAAACCTAAACCTAATTTTCGGCCAACACACCAAAGTGTGGTCTTTTAAAACCCTAAATTATTTTATCTAGTGTGGACTTTGATAATTAGTTAACAAGAATTAGAGTTAAGGAATTTTTAGTAGAAAAAGGAAAATGGATTTAATGGTAGGAATTAAATTAGTAAGTAAGCTATATTATTCAATTAAATCAAAGAAATCAAATTTTTGAAAAGAATCATAGAAAATAATACGTTAAGGATTTTTAGAATGAAAATATTTTCAAGAAGGCCAAAATGCATAAATTATTTAGAGGATTTCATAAAATAAATTTAGAAAATTAAGAAAATATTTACGTAAGTGAATAATGCTAGAAATTATTATTTTTAAGCTAAGCGATTGATTTTTAGGTTACGCGATTGAGAAAATGATTTTAAATTATTACGCAATTGAGAAAACGTTTAAAAACCTCTACGCAATTTAAAAATGTTTGAAAATATTTACGCAATTTAGGAAACATTTGAAATTATTTATGTGATTTAGAAAACGTTTAAAATTATTTATGTACTTTAAAAAGATTGGAAATTAATTGCGTATTTTTGAAAAAGTTGAAAAATATTACGTAATCTAAAAACATAAGAAAAATGTCACGCTATTTCCAAAATGTGATAAAATATTTACGCAATTGGAAATTATAGCAGTTAGTTGTCGGGCTGTCATGGTGGGCTCCGTTATGTTAAAAAGTGATACTGCCAAGAAATAACGCATATTTGTGAAGTACTGCAAAATAATAGTTATATGTATTTTTGAATCATACATCATGCATGGAAAAGCATGTGAAGTAAGGCAATGGGCCTAGGAGATGGAAATTACACATTTGTGTGGGTGAGAATTGCGTAGTTACGATCTTCAGTGATCTTGGAGACGTCGGGGTGTGGAATGTCATATGTGGCCAGTTTGTAGCACCACTGCGTCATGGTATCCTTTGCAAACACACCGACGGTCTTGATGGAGTTACTACTCTTTTCGTGATATGGTTGAGAGTGTCTTGTATTAGCCATGTTGTGCACTATGATATGATAAATGACACATGATTTGAGGCTAATGGTATACAGACATGTACTCCCTATCATTCTCTCTGAAATTGTGTTTAGCTCCATGGAGTATAAATTAGGTTGTTGTACACATGCATAACGGGTCAGCATATTGGTGTGATAATTATGCCTATTTATCTGTTTTCTATGATATGATATGGTATGATTATATGTGATATATTGTATCTGTATCTTTTACTGTCATTTTCTATACTGCCTCATTGGTATTGATGAAAGGGGATCTCACCTCTTTATTATATTGTATTTGTGTATTGTATGTATTTGATGAAGACCGAGGAGGTGAGGAGGCTGATAAGTCCTTTTACTATCAGTAGCTAGTTTTCTGTATTTGTTTAGTATGGCGGCGAGGCGTCAAGTTTTAGGGTTTGTCACAGTACAATTCCACAGTGGAATTGATGCTTGACGAGTTAACTTAGATAGGGAAAAGCTTGTGTATACTGGGGATCTGAATCTGACTTTAAGTAGTGCTAGGGATGGTATTCCTGTCATGACACAACATGTGTCTGTGCGTTTAGAGTTTTATATGCCTGTCCGTGAGATTTGGAGTAGGAATAATTATACTTATACTCCACACGAGGAATCCATGATGTCGATTGCCAGGACACCAACCAGGCGTGTGCTGTATCCTCCAGGTTTCTTTGATGACAACACTGAGGAGGAGGAGGAGGAGGATCCCAATGAGAGCCTGAACCTTTAGTTTGATGGAGTTCTAGTTTAGTAGTTTTATTTTGGTGTATATTGTATATATAACTTTTGGAGGTGTAATTATGTAAATTATTTGTGAACAAGGTTTGTAATATGTAATATAAGGTGTGTTAGTTTAATTACGTTTTATGTTTAAATTTTTTATTTATTATTTGTTATTCCACAAAAGAAATTTTAAAATCAGTATTTTTACAAGATTAATTCTTTTACAACTTGGGTAAGTTATATTAGGATTAGTCTTAAATGTGATACCCTATGGTGGGTGTTGTAGTTCTTATGATGTTGGTAGTAATATTAAAATCTCATTTTAATATTATAAACAGTGAGCAGTATCTAGCAACACATCACTGCTACCCAAGTAATGAGAATGTCAGTGATTTGACATAACCTACCCGTGACCAATGTTTCCATGTAGTTTAGTCCTTTTGTCCAGATATCTAGATTGAACACAAGGCATGGAACGTGTCACCCTTGTTTAGTTCAATCTTCAGTTTCCTGATTCTCGAGTAGACACAGTAATAACAAATGAGATCAATATCTCATATTGACTCATTTGAGCATGGCCATGCATTTCGTAGTCTCACTCAATCAGGGGGCCCGAAGATATCACTCCTGTTATGTAGGAGGGACAAATTCCATCTAGGTCACTCACATCCCTCCACATGAATCGCGGTATGTCTAATAACCAACTTTATAATCATCTTGTTACAGTAGACGTTTGATGGCATTAAAAACACACAACTCCTCTTGTAGGAATCGTAGTGATTTTAGGTCAAAGGACCACATACACCATTATTACTATGAGAATCGCTTATGACACTTATGTAACGATCCACGTAGCGTTTTCATGGCGGGTTTGTCCAATACATCATTACTCTAATATGTATCCATATGTAGACTTGATATCTTATATCCATGACCCGTGAGATATGGTCATCAGTCTACGCACATACTAGTCTCAATGCATTATTATTGTCCTAATTAACAATAATGCTTGACCAGGTATATTTAAGAATAGTATTTTATCCAATAGGATCTCACAATCAAGTCATCCACTTGATGTCCTATGGTATCAAACTTACTATTCTAAGGAATTTATTATGTTTATAAAAAAAACACGATAAATGAAATGTCTCTCATATTAAAAATAGCATAATACAATGTATGTAAATATAGACAAAATATATTAGCCTCTAGGGCATGCACTAACATCACCTCGCCCTGATGCACCCTGAGATCCTTCATTTGGATCACACTACTCAATTCTCATTCACTCCTATGCAACAAAAGCCATACAGACACTGACTGTATAATGTTCAATGCATGATAACTCAATGCATAACCCAAGTCACCATTGTACTATTCCCAATGATATTAA
The DNA here is from genome assembly GCA_029884605.1 of Ormosia emarginata. NCBI lineage: Eukaryota > Viridiplantae > Streptophyta > Magnoliopsida > Fabales > Fabaceae > Ormosia > Ormosia emarginata. The sequence continues at coordinate 20,604,988 of JAQQTP010000079.1, forward strand.
AAACAACCGCCCATACAATTGTCTAATACCATTAGTATCAATGATATTATATAACCGCCCATACAATTATATAATAACACTGATCCACCCAGGTCCAGCACATCGGCACAACAACAAAATAGTGTATAATGTTCAATGTATGATAACGTTCAATGCACAATAATTCAATGCATAATCTAAGCCACCACGGACCGTAAATCATATTTTAACAAAACTGGGTCCAGTATGTCGGTCTGATAGCGAACCGCTATTTTCATAATCGTATAAACGTTTTTCATTTTTTCCCCAAAAATCTGTATTATATTTCTTTACTGAAAACTACTTCTATTACCTTTACTAAAATCCTCTTAAACAGAATACCTTGAGTTCTAAATCACTTTTAAAACTTATCCTCCATTATCTTAATTAAAAAACCTGTTATCTAATAATAAATCTTTGTTTCATTCTTCTTATGTAAAATACCTTGAATCTCAAATCACCTTTAAAACTCCTTTTCCATTTCTATTGCAAAATCATTATTTATTCAATAAAAGCTATACGTTTCCATATTCCTCTAAAAAATCCTTTTTAAACAAAATACTTTAAACTTAACATCATCTTCCAAATTCATTCTTTATGACCTAGGCTAAAAATCCATTCTTTCCAATTATTAAAATTATTTTTATTTCCTTTCCAAACTAAAAAAAAAATCTTTGATTCATATCCTTATTACCTAATCAACTAAATTCATAATTTGTAAAATATTTTTGATTTGGATTGCCCCAAAATGGGCTTAATGGCCGTGAGCCTCATGGTCCTTTGACATAAAAATTTTTATCCTCCAACAAGATTCCAAGCACGTATCATACTTCAATTATCAAATCACACTATAGCACATCCATGCATAAATCATAATAGAGGATAACTAAGCACTTAAGTATAAATCATATAATGTCAAATTCATATAAAATAAATAAGCATAACCCATCACCACATAATCAAGTGAAGGAATCCTCACATGGATTCTTCACTTACAAACACAACATTTCCATTTTCTCACCACCATGTTTGGTCGATGAGGTTAATCTCCCTCTTACCTCAAGAGAAGATAAAAAAGAAGGCTCCTTGATGTATATTTGATTGATTTTCGTCCTCCACCAAAACAAACCCTAGAAGTTTTCAAACATCCACACACCACAAATATGCCATAAACAAGGCATGGCCGAAAATCACTTAGTTTAGACACCTTGAAATCATGAGAAAAACGAAATGGAGAGATTTTCACCTTAAAACCCCTAAAGTTTGATATTGAAAAAGTGCTTGAAGATGGAAGATTTAGAAGTTGGTCAGTACATGAAAAAGTCTTCAAATGTGGTCTAGATTCAAGAAATATGGATGGATGAAATTAAAGAAAATGGATGAGTGGTTCTTGGGGTGTTTGCCATGAGCTTTAGAGAAGAGAAATGTGAGGGCTTTTGTGTTTCTTGGCTTCAAGAAAATGGAGATGAAGATAAACAAACAAAAACTAAGTCTTGAACCCTCTAAGGTGATGCTTTGGCCGTGGGGTTTGGGAGAGAAAGGTGAGAAATTTTTGGTGTTTTGATAACAATGATAGAAAGATGAAGATGAGAGTTTTTGGGGATGGTTCCAACAACAAAAAGTCTTCAAGTGAGGTGTATTTTCAAGCAAGGTGATAGCTTGAAATTAAGAAAGCATGGATGGTGGAGAAAGGAGGTGTTGTCGTGGAGCTTGGAGAGGAAAGGAAGAAGAGAAAATGAGAAAAAAACAGTGGGAGAAAAGTGTGTAGCTTTTTGGAGAGATGAACTGAAATGAACTTGGATGGAAAAATGACAAAGTGAGCATCCATTTTTTCCCTCCAAAACCGTAGCCACCCAATGAGAGAGAAGGGAGAAACTTCTCCAACAAGCTTAGTAGAAAGTTTCTTCATTAAGTTTTCAGGAAGCTTCCTTAGGAAGCTTGGTGTTACTTTTTGAAAAAGTCAAAGATGATGTCATCCATATGATGTCATAAAGTGAACCTTCTAGATAGATGACTTGTACTTTACTAAAAGCTATTATCTAATGGACAAAAGTTACAGTTAACAAAACTAGTATTTATTGTCCGTTGGATAATAGGATGTACCCAAATTTTATCTGTTAGATAAAATCTCAAAAAATGAAAACTTCATAAACTATGTCCGGTTTTGGGTTTAGTAAGATCCCCCCGACCCAGTTTCACAATCCAAAATTTTTCAGTCTCAAAAAAATGTTATTTTTCTGGCCCTGCTTAACGTGCATGCAAATCGAGGAATATAATAAAATAATCAAAGTCACCAAAATAATTCACAAAAATTCAAAAAAATCACAAATATTATAAAATGAATACAAATCATGAAACAAGCAATTTTCGGGGTGTTACATGTAACACCCCAATTTTTAGATAAATTATCGTTTTGTCCTGATTATACTATTTTATGTTTTTCTGTATGCTATAAAATTTATTTGACAGTTTCGTGCTCATATTTGAGTGTTTTGTGTGATTTGCTCCGAATCAGGAAAATAATAATTTATGGGCCGGGGAAATCTTATTTTAATTATTCGGAGTTGGGGGATCTTACTAAATCCAATTCCGAGTGATATGGTTGTTAATCTTTTAATTTTTTGGATTTAACTGTACAATAAAATAATTTTATATTATTATAATATTATTTTATCTGACAGTACCTACTGTCTCAAAAATAGCAGAAATCTACTCCAAAACGACCATGGACCCGGAAGAGTCTGTGGGACTCGCGTTTAATGAAGCAGTCAACGTTTTTTGCTAGACTAAATTCTAAGCGAATAGGAACAAGTCAACAATGTAGGCTTGAAATTTCTAAACCAATAGGAATCAAGTCCACAAAAATGGTTAGACTTGTTAGATTAAGACTAGAAAGCTTAACCAAGTTAGCTTAAAACCTAACTAAGTTAACATAAAAGACTTATGTAGTAACTAAGTGAAGTAACCTAGTTAGCTATCTAGTTAAGTTCTAGTTAGAGAATTGTTCTCAAAATATCAAGACTAACCTAGTTAACCTAAGTAATGATATAGTTAGGCAAGTAACTAAACAAATTAATCAAATGTAACTAGATGACCAAATGGATCACAAACTTAGTTTGCTCTCCTAAGGGGCCATTCGGTCAAGGGCTTTCAGGAAGTTTCAAGAAGAGCTTAGTCACTTAGTGACTAGGTTTTCATGCACCAATGAAAGACAAGCTTGGAGGCCAAGCTTTGATATCAACCTTTGATCAAATCTAGGGCTATTAGGTGATAGGAGAAGTCAAACAAGGAGGCCACCTTCTTAATGAGTGCTACGGCCATGCATAGGAGGAGGGAGAGTAATTTGATCATTTTTCATCTTCATCATTTTACCTAAAGCAAGAAACCAAGAGAAAACTCCATAGCCTTTCTTCCTTGAACCATTCGGCCAAACACCCTAAACCACCATCCAACTATCTAAAATTTCATCCAACCTTATTTCTCAACTCTAAACACTATTCTAAGAACATCTCTAGTTGAGAGTTCTTCCAAAATCTTTCATCTTAAGCTTGGAAAATTACCTTGGAGGTTTTTCCTAAAAGGTGAAGATCCTTGTTTTTCATTTCTAACTTCTTTTCTAAGGTTCTAAGCCATGATTTATCCATGGTTTATATTTTTCTCCTATAGTTATAAACTTTAAAAATTTGTTTGAGCATGTTAGGTTTCTTTTGGGGAGATCACGAAATCAACTAGGAAGGAGAATAGAAGGTTTTATCTTCCTTAAAGGTAAGAGAGAGATTTAATCTCATCAACCATGTGTGGTGATGAGAAAATGGATTGTATGTGTGTGAAGAATCCATAAGGATTCATTTGTTTGATTGTTTAAATGCTTTCCTATTTGTATTTGATATTGTTTGTATGCATGTTTATGAGCTTTAAAATATATTGCATGTGTTGATATATGCATGATTATTAACTAGGATGTGAATAATATGTAAGGTTTGCATGAGTGTTCCAAAGAACCCAACCATGGAGCTTTCGGCTTCAACAAGAAAAGAGAACCAAAATGTTCTCAATCATTTTCTAAAGGAAGGAGTAAATGGAATTAGGTAAATTAATGAATTCCAAAATGATTTTGAAGATAGAAAATGATCCAAAGATCAAATCCAAGGTTTTGCTAAATTCGGCCAACATGCTTTCTAAATGTATAATCAATCCAAAATTTATTTTCTAAGTGTAGACTAGAGATTTAACCCAAAAAGAATATATTTGCAAGGGATTTTTAAAATTTAAAGAAGTAAACTAATTTTTATTAGAAATATAATATAGAAGGAAAATAAACAAAACTCTTGAAAAATACTTATCTTTGAGTTTTAAAGCATGATAGTTATTTTCAAAGTGCATTTTGTAGTAATAAACTAACCAACTGAATTTTTAAAGGAAAAACGTAGAAAACACAATTTTAATAGATTTTATAGACAAAATGCTGTCAAAATTTATTAGAAACAGATAAAAAAAAGAGAACATTTTATAATATATTCATAACGTAAGAAAAATATTCTACGTAGTTTAAAAGTATGAAAAATAGCTTACGCAGTTTTAAAATAGAGATTTTAAAGCTTTTTGGTTAAGAAAACGATTTAAAAATCTTATGCGATTGAGAAAATGATTTTAAAACATTACGCGATTTTAAAAATAGTAAAATATATTTACGCGATTTAAAAACATTTGTAAAAATGACGTGATTGTGAAAACGCAATAAAATTTCTATGCGATTAATTGAAACATCGAGTTTTACTGTCGGGCCAAAGTGGTGGACCCAAACATGTTAAGATATGGTACTGTCAAGTGGTGACGTACTATATATGGGAATTTTGAGGTTTCTCCACTACAAACAGAAATTTCGTCCCCAAAATTTGTCATACATCAGAATAACTGAGGGTATTGCACCCTCATTTTATCCTTCAGCTCCCAGGTAGCATCACCTCTTACGTCATTCCATATCACCTTTACCAACTCGATCATTTTCCTTCGAAGCTGCTTCACTCTCCTGTCTTCAATCCTAACAGGAAGTGTCTCATATGTCAAGTTATCCTTCAATTGTACTTCGTCGGGCTGTATAACATGCGTCGAATCGGGAATATATTTCCTTAGTTGAGACACATGGAATACATCATGCAAATTGGATAGAAAAGGTGGTAAAACTATCTGGTAGGCTACAGGACCTATCCGTCGAATAATTTGATAAGGTCCAATGAACTTAGGAGTAAGCTTTTTGGATTTGATAACCCTTCCAACACCAGTCGTATGTGTTACTCACAAGAATACATGCTCACCCTTGTCAAATTCAAGAGGTCGCCTTCACTTATCAGCATAGCTCTTTTGTCTGCTTTGAGTCATCTTCATCTTTTCTTGTATCATCTTCACATTTTCCGTAGTCTGTTGCACAAGATCTGGTCCAATAGTCATACTCTCTCCATCTTGATGCCAACACAAAGGTGTTCGGCATCGTCGTCCATACAGCGCTTCATAGGGTGCCATCCCTATACTTGAGTGAAAACTATTGTTGTAGGTGAATTCTATCAAAGATAAAAATTCATCCTAACTTCCTCGTTGCTCCAACACACAAGCTCGCAACAAGTCTTCCAAAGACTATATCGTCCTTTCCATCTGACCATCAGTCTGCGGGTGATAAGCATAACTCAATCGCAGTTTTGTTCCCATGGCTTCTTGCAAACTCTACCAAAACCTTGACATAAACCTTGGATCTCTGTAAGAAACTATACATGTAGGTACACCATGGAGTCTAACAATTTCGCTGATGTACATCTGGGTTAATTTTTCCAATGAATACTTAATATTGATCAGCAAGAAGTGTGCTGACTTCGTAAGCCTATCAACTATAACCCATATAGAATCATGTCCTTTCCTTGTTCTCGGCAATCCGGTAACAAAATCCATTGAGATACTATCCCATTTCCATTCTGGAATAGCTAACGGTTGTAGCATACCGGCAGGTCTTTGATGTTCCACCTTTGCCTTTTGATTAACGAGATAAGACGCCACACGTTCTGCTACATCTCTTTTCATCCTTGGCCACCAAAACAACCTTTTCAAGTCTTGATACATCTTAGTCATCCCCGGATGCAGACTCAGATCACTAGTATGGGCCTCATCCAAAATTACTTTCTTAAGTTTAGGGTCATCAGGTATACAAATTCTTCCTTCAAATCTCAAGATTCCATCAGATTCTTCCTCCACCGTCACCTTATGACCTTGCTTCAAAAATTCTTTTTCGTTTTGCAAAAACATATCCTCATCCTGTTTATCTCGAATTACATCAAGTAATTCATTCAAAATCACAACCTTACCTAGGCAAATCCTTCTAGGTACTAATTCCACTGATAACCATAGATCTTTGAATTTGTTAATCAATTCCTCTTCCTTTATCATCATCGTAGAAACACTGATCACCTTTCTACTCAAGGCATCCGCCACCACGTTTGCCTTTCCTGGATGGTATTGAAGTTGAAAATCATAGTCCTTCAAGAATTCCAACCATCAATTCTGCCTCATATTCAATTCCTTTTGATCAAACAAGTACTTCAAACTCTTGTGATCACTAAAGACATTGAACATAGCTCTATACAGAAAATGCCTCCACACTTTCAATGCAAAAACCACTGCGGTTAATTCCAAATCATGCGTTGGATAGTTCCTCTCATGAACCTTCAACTGTCTAGAAGCATAAGCCACCACATTCCTGTTCTGCATCAATACACATCCTAACCCTTGATAAGAAGCATCACAATACACTTCAAAAGATTTGTTAGGATCCAGTAAAATTAGCACTAGTGCAGTCGTCAATCTTTTATTCAATTCTTGAAAACTTGCTTCACGTTCTTCCATCCAATCAAAAGCTTGACTCTTTCTTGTAAGCTGTGTAAGCGGTCCAGCTATCTTAGAAAAACCTTCTATAAACCTTCGGTAATATCCAGCCATTCCAACAAAACTCCTGACTTCTGTCACTGTCTTAGGCCTTTCCCATTGCAAAATAGTCTCCACCTTCGATGGGTCTACCGCAATACCTTCCTTGGAAATCACGTGACCTAAAAATTGAACCTCCTCCAACCAAAATTCACACTTTACCAATTTTGCATACAACTTCTTTTCCTTTAAAATCTGAAGAACTATACCGAGATGTTCAGCATGTTCTTCCTTAGATTGAGAATAAATCAGAATGTCATCGATAAAGACAACGACAAATCTGTCTAGATACGGATGGAAAATCCTTTTCATATAGTCCATGAATATTGCATTCGTCACTCCGAACGGCATCACTTGATACTCATAATGTCCGTAACGAGTTCGAAAAGTTGTCTTAGGCACATCATCTACCTTGACACGAATCTGATGATAACCTGATCGCAGATCTATCTTAGAGAAAATAACTGTTCCCTTCAACTGGTCCATTAAATCATCAATTCTCGAAAACGGATATTTATTTTTTATCGTGACCTTGTTCAGTTGATGATAATCTTCGCAAAGACGAGAAGTTCCATCCTTCTTCTTGACTAGAAGCATTGGTGCTCCCCAAGGTGAAACACTCGGTCGCACAAACTGTTTCTCCAACAGTTCCTCCAATTGCTTCTTTAACTCCACTAGTTCCACTGGCGACATCCGATACGATGCAATTGATATAAGACCTGCTCCTGGTACTAAATCGATAGAAAACTCGATCTACCTCTCCGGTGGCAAACCAAGTACGTCATCAGGAAAAATCTCTGGAAATTCATTGACGACAGGACTAACATTCACGTCTTTCTCACTCTTGACTTCTAAAGAAGATAATAACATATATCCTTGAGCTCCACCTCTCAACAATGATTTGAATTTAACGGCAGTCAGAAATCCAGAACTTTCTTCTTTAGGAAAAACTATGGTTTTGTTTGCACAGTCTATAAGGACATGGTTAGAAGATAACTAATCCATTCCTAATATTACATCTATCTCAACAAGAGGTAAACAAATTAAATTGACTGAAAACACACGATCCTTTATAATAACAGGACAATTCAGACATATCTTGGATGTAACTACAGGCTTGGCAGTTGGTGTAGAAACGACCAATTGAAAACTCAGAGAAGACATAAGCAGATTCAATCGTTTCACACAATCATATGCAATAAATAAATGTGTTGCACCTGAATCATATAACACAGTCAGAAGATTACCTTCAATGGCACCTTCCCCCTGAATAAGATCCTCAGACTGAGAAGCTTCAGTTCCAGTCATTGCATATACTCGCCCTCCAGACCTCGGCTGAATAGCACGAACATTACTCACAACAGGCTTCCTTTACGGCTAAGTGCAATCCCTAGATACATGTCCAAGTTGTTGGCAATTAAAACAGATTGTCCCTCTGATTGAGCAATCCTTAGAGATATGGCCACTCTTTCCACACTTGAAACATTTTGGCGTAAATGCCACATTCTGACCAGCTCTATTACCACTAGAACTTCCCCTAATAGGTGGACGTTGAGATTGATTTCCTGGTGGTCTCGAATACGGCTTGCGCTGAAACCGACTATTGTTATTGTTACCTCCTCTCTAAAACCTAGTTGGTCCAAAATTACGGTTCCTTGGATCCCGTGACGGCTCCAACTCCTTGTGTCGTCCACAAGTATCCACCAAAGCATGAAATTGATTCATCTTCAAGGGTAGCACTCCTCGTCGTAATTCTACCCTCAACCCTTCCTCAAATTGTCGACATCTCCATGCATCATTTGGTTGAGTTTGAACATAGTTTGAGAACTGAGACAAACTCTCAAATTTAGAAGCATACTCATTGACAGTCATATTGCCTTGACGTAAACCAAGAAATTCCATCTCTTTGGCATGTCTAGCACTGGCAGGAAAGTACTTCTCTAGAAACACTTCAGAAAATACCTCCCAGGTGATTTCAGTTCCTTCAGCCTGTAGTAATCGGCGGGTTCCTTTCCACCAATTTTCACCATCCCCTCTCAACATAAAGGCAGCATATGTCACCTTCTTATCATCGGCGCATCCCATTCCTTTGAATATCTTTTCTAAGTCTTGTATCCACAGACTTGCCTTCTCAGGGTTAAACTCGCCTCTGAACTGTGATAGATTATTACGCCTAAACTCAGACAAATTTAGAGCATCAGCAGTACAATCTTGTTGTTGTACTGCTCTCTGATTTTGTTGAGTTATCACCTCCGCCATTCGTTGCATAGCCTCAGCAGCTATAATCATTGGGTCCACAGAATGATTCGCATTCGCGCACGTTCCTATTCCGCCAGACATCTCCTTTCTTCAATCATAACAAAATAGAGTTAGATGTGTCCTTTCGGAATTAAATCACAGAGAATCACACAACACAAGCAAAAATAGACTTATCCACAACCCCAAAAGACTCTAACTTGGGCTCTGATACCAACTAATGTAACACCTTTGTGGGGATGCCACATTTATTATGCAATAAAATTAAATAAATAAAATATTACCCAAGTTACAAAACATTTGATACATAATTAATAGGAGTCGTAAAATTTTTCCTTTTATACAAGATATCATTAAATAAAGCAAACTGTTATCACACTCATAATATACATATGATTTTATCTTAAGTTATACAAATAATTTATAACTACAAAATATTTAAACAAAGCAGTAAAGAGTTAATATACAGTACAACAACATAAAGTGCCCAAGTGCACATCATAGATCCCTAACCCTCCGAAGGATCACTCTCAGATGAAACCTCGGGTGATAGGAATCCAGGATGTCTCACAGTTCCACGGACAAGAGTCTGTGCTGTTGACACTATACTAATCTCACTGGGAACACGGAAGAGTCCTCCCCAGTGATGCCTCAGATCCAACGGCATCTCCAGATGTAGATATAAGGTAGTAGTAAAGACAGGCTTAGCATCAAACTCTCCGCGTAGGGACACAGTCAGACATCCCAAGTAGATCACTGATCCTCGATCCTCGCATAATCGCTAGGCCTCCGAACCTCTGTGAAACTCAAGTCTCACGAAACCAAGAAATCCCAGCAACGCCATACTAACCAGTCAATCTAAAGGATATGGATGATCGGAAGGCTCGCACTCGTCGAACTGATCACCCGTCTGCTGTAGTTCCTCCTCCTCAGGATACACACAATCTAGAGGCTGCTCCTCTTCCTCAAACTCTTTATAAGCATAAATAATAATACAAAAATAATACATCTAGAGAGGTGAGATAATCATACATCAATACCAGCATGACAAATAAGAAAACGACAATACAACAGTTATCACAATTTAATACAGTAAAGCATACCATAACATCATAAATAATAACATAATTTAACACAAAAATTTTAATACGACAGTATCATATAATATCACAATTAATAATGTTATGATGCATGACACATATGCAAATGCAATATGACTCGTTCCTACTCCATGGAGCTAGACACAGACATAAGAGAGAATGACCCGTAAAGATCCATCAGTACCTCAGGCTGCCCAACCAAACTATTCCATTGTCTAACGTCGTGTCTATAGCCCACAGTCGAACGTCGTGTAGTAGTACACAGTCCAAAATACGTCCTGCACTGCAGGCATTGTACTAAACAGCCTTTACAAGATCTTGATTAAGTATAGTGCGTGTCGAGATCATTAGTGTGTTACCAGTTACCACGACCCAGAGGAGCAACCGACTGTCCACATGTGGAATACTCTGCACACTAATGCCTCCAAGTTCACACAAAATGAACCACACTACGCTTATCACATCGACAACATGGTGTAATTCGCCTCGTCAATCAATTGCCAATATCAACCAAATTGGCACAACTCAATGCATGAATAAAATTGATAATTACCAAATTACCCTTTACCTCAAAATATTATCATATTTTACAAAAACGTCCTTAACCTCAAAATTCCCATATATAGTACGTCACCACTTGATAGTGCCATATCTTAACATGTTCGGGTCCACCACTTTGGCCTGACAGTAAAACTCGTTGTTTCAATTAATCGCGTAGAAATTTTATTGCATTTTCACAATCACGTCGCTTTTACAAACGTTTTTAAATTGCGTAAATATATTTTGCTGTTTTTAAAATTACGTAATGTTTTTAAATCGTTTTCTCAATCGCGTAAGATTTTTAAATCATTTTCTTAACCAAAAATTACGAAGAATATTTTCATACTTTTAAATATATTTTTCATACTTTTAAACTACATAGAATATTTTCCTTACGTTATGAATATATTATAAAACATTCTCTTTTATTTATCTGTTTCTAATAAATTTTGTGACATTTTGTCTATAAAATCTATTAAAATTGTGTTTTCTACGTTTTTCCTTTAAAAATTTAGTTGGTTAGTTTATTACTACAAAATACACTTTGAAAATTACTATCGTGCTTTAAAACTCAAAGATAAGTAGTTTTCAAGAGTTTTGTTTATTTTCCTTCTATATTATATTTCTAATAAAAATTAGTTTACTTCTTTAAATTTTAAAACCCTTGCAAATATATTCTTTTTAGGTTAAATCTCTAGTCTACACTTAGAAAATAAATTTTGGATTGATTATACATTTAGAAGGCATGTTGGCCGAATTTAGCAAAACCTTGATATTTGATCTTTGGATCATTTTCTATCTTCAAAATCATTTTGGAATTCAATAATTTACCTAATTCCATTTACTCCTTGCTTTAGAAAATGGTTGAGAACATTTTGGTTCTCTTTTCTTGTTGAAGCCGAAAGCTCTATGGTTGTGTTCTTTGGAATACTCATGCAAACCTTACATATTATTCACATCCTAGTTAATAATCATGCATATATCAACACATGCAATATATTTTAAAGCTCATAGACATGCATACAAATAATATCAAACACAAATAGGAAAGCATTTAAACAATCAAACAAATGAATCCTTATGGATTCTTCACACACATACAATCCATTTTCTCATCACCACACATGGTTGATGAGATTAAATCTCCCTCTTACCTTTAAGGAAGATAAAACCTTCTACTCTCCTTCCGAGTTGATTTTGTGATTTCCCCCAAAGAAACCTAACATGCTCAAACAAATTTTTAAAGGTTATAACTATAGGAGAAAAATATAAACCATGGATAAATCATGGCTTAGAACCTTAGAAAAGAAGTTAGAAATGAAAAACAAGGATCTTCACCTTTCAGGAAAAACCTCCAAGGTAATTTTCCAAGCTTAAGATGAAATATTTTGGAAGAACTCTCAACTAGAGATGTTCTTAGAATAGTGTTTAGAGTTGAGAAATAAGGTTGGATGAAATTTTAGATGGTTGGATGGTGGTGTAGGGTGTTTGGCCGAATGGTTCAAGGAAGAAAGGCTATGGAGTTTTCTCTTGGTTTCTTGCTTTAGGTAAAATGATGAAGATGAAAAATGATCAAATTACTCTCCCTCCTCCTATGCATGGCCGTAGCACTCATTAAGGAGGTGGCCTCCTTGTTTGACTTCTCCTATCACCTAATAGCCCTAGATTTGATCAAAGGTTGATATCAAAGCTTGTCCTCCAAGCTTGTCTTTCATTGGTGCATGAAAACCTAGTCACTAAGTGACTAAGCTCTTCTTGAAGCTTCTTGAAAGCCCTTAGCCGAATGGGCCCTTAGGAGAGCAAACTAAGTTTGTGATCCATTTGGTCATCTAGTTACATTTAAGTGCATTTGATTAATTTGTTTAGTTACTTGCCTAACTATATAGTTACTTAGGTTAACTAGGTTAGTCTTGATATTTTGAGAACAATTCTCTAACTAGAACTTAACTAGATAGCTAACTAGGTTACTTCACTTAGCTACTACATAAGCCTTTTATGTTAACTTAGTTAGGTTTTAAGCTAACTTGGTTAAGCTTTCTAGTCTTAATCTAACAAGTCTAACCATTTTTGTGGACTTGATTCCTATTGGTTTAGAAATTTCAAGCCTACATTGTTGACTTGTTCCTATTGGCTTAGAATTTAGTCTAGCAAAAAACATTGACTGCTTCATTAAACGTGGGTCCCACAAACTCTTCCGGGTCCATGGTCATTTTGGAGCAGATTTCTACTATTTTTGAGTCAATAGGTACTGTCAGATAAAATAATATTATAATAATATAAAATTATTTTATTGTACAGTTAAATTCGAAAAATTAAAAGATTAACAACCATATCACTTGGAATTGGGTTTAGTAAGATCCCCCAGCTCCGAATAATTAAAATAAGATTTCCCCGACCCGAAAATTATTATTTTCCTAACTCGGAGCAAATCACACAAAACACTCAAATATGAACACGAAACTGTCAAATAATTTTTATAACATACAGAAAAACATAAAACAGTATAATCAGGATAAAATGGTAATTTATCTAAAAATTGGGGTATTACATTACACTTGGTAACCTTTACAAACTTGAGCACTCAACACCTTGGGATACCTCACCCTTTGTACTTGAGCCTCTTCAAATATGGGATGCCTCACCTTTTACAATTTGGAGGGATACCTCACCCTCTATTACAAAGCAATCAAGGTTGATAGAATGAAACTCTCACAAGAGTAATTGATACAAATTGAAGCTCTAGAATGCTCTTTAAGAATATATCAATTGTTTATACAAAAAATAGAGCAAGAAGGGTTTTTGTGATTGATTCTCGGATTTGAATGATAGATTCAAGTTTCAAGTTTATGGTCAGCCATTAATGAAACCTTAACTCAAGTATTTATAAGAGATTTGATCAATAGAGCCAATGGGGACATTAAAGCATAGCATTTAATGCACCTAATATAGTCGTTAGGCACTGTCAGACCACTGGTAATCGATACACAATCTTTGTAATCGATTACATGATTGTTTGAACGTGTTCTTGGCTTTCTAGGAAGGATGTAATCGAGTATCAGACATGTGTAATCGATTACATGGCCTTTTCCAAACTTGTAATCGATTACAGCCTCAATGTAATCGATTACAAGGCCTCTGTTTAGCTTGTAATCGATTACAACACATGTGTAATCAATTGCCTTGCCCTTAGAACACATTTTTCAACTCTAATTAAGTATCCAAGCTATTTTTGACTTTGAGAAACTTGGATTAATAAATATTGACATGTGTTTAGCACAATCCCAGGCTTACATCAACATTTCTTTAAAATATGAACTTTGAATTTTAAGTTGATTTTAAAAGATCTTTAAAAAATCATTTGAGATACCTTGAGAGCATTTAACATTGATGTTCTAAGACCTATGTCTAATAAACCTCTTGATTTCTTTCTTTGAACTTGATCTTCATCTTTGACTTTGTTATCATCAAAAACCATTTGACATGCTTCATGTAACATCCTAGGACTGCCTGCAGGATTGATGAGTGTCCCCGCAAATCAACACAGGTCTTTTCAGCATGCTTTGTCCTCACTCACACGCTTCCTAGGAAACTTCCCAGGAGGTCACCCATCCCACAAGTGCTCCAAGTCAAGCACACTTAACCATAGAGTACTTATGTTCTTGGCTCCCGGAAAGAAGATGCATCTTGTTGATATGAGTAGTGCTAATCAATTCCGATAAAGTCATCCTCAACTATACAGTCCTATACTTGCACAGTCTCTAAATCCCTCTCATGCCGGTGTGTATTCATTTCATTCATGTGTTCTTCCACCTAGAAGCCTGCCAGGAGCCGCTCCTTGTTCGTGCTTCATCTCTTTGCACCGGTGACCACTCCCTGTCCTCGTCGGTCCCGGGTGTCACATGCCCACCAGCTTCTGTATGGTTCGTCCCCGAACCACACCGTACTGGGAGAGGTCTTGTAACACCCTTGTGGGGATGTCACATTTAAAAAGAAAATAAAAGAAAAATAAATAAAATCTACCCAAGTTGTAAAATATTTGTTACTTAATAATACGGATTGTAAAATTCTTCCTGTTAAACAGAATATTATTAAATAAAATAATGCGAAAACACAAAATTTACAAACTAACATCACACATAATATACATAGGGTTTTAGTCATAAGTTATACAAATAATTTACAACTAAAATATTTAAACGGAAACAGTAAACAAAAAACAATAACAGTCTATATATACAAACGCAGACGCACCCAAGAACACATCATAAATATTTAACCCTCTGAAGGATCACTCTCAGGAAGATCATCAGGAGATAAATATCCAGGATGCCTCGACTCTCGGCGGAAACGAGACCGCGCAATCGACATGCTGCTAATCTCACTAGGCACAGTGAACATACCACCCCAATAACGCCTAAGAGATAATGGCAACTCCAAATGCAAAAACACCGTAGTTGTCATGACTGGTTCTCCGTCAAACTCATTACGTAGGGACACAGTCAACCGTCCCACGTAAGTCACCGAGTCTCTATCTTCACGCAGTCGCCAGGCTGTCGATCCCCCATGAAACTCAAACTGTACAAAACCCAAAAATCCTAGCACTGCCATACTCAAGCAATCAATCCAATGGATATGGATGATCGGATGGTTCTTGATCGTAGAACTGATCTTCGGCTAGCTGATCTTCCTCCTCCTCGGGATACTCACACTCAAGAGGCTGTTCCTCTTCCTCAAACCCTTTACCATATAATTTAAAATACAAAAGCACATACAAGAAAGAGGTAAGACAACTTATATCACCACAAACATGGTAAATAAGAAAACGACAATACAACAAGTTTAACAGTTCATACAATATAATATTCTATAATAGCATAAATAAAATACAAGATAACACAGATGTAATATAATACTGAACGCAATGTAACAACATATAGTGATACAGATAAACAGAATAACACAGATAAATAATGGTACAAATAAATAGAAAGTTATAGATAAAAAGCATTAAAATGTATGAGATAAAAATATATGAAATGTAACTCAACCCTACTCCATGAAGCTAAAAAAACACAGACATCAGAGAGAACGACCCGCAAAATCTATTAGTACCGTCAACCACCCAATAACTATTCCGCTGTCTCACGTTGCGTCTATAGCCCACTCAAATAGCATAGTGGTGTAGCACACTGTCATATGTCGTGTCACTACAGACTTGCACTAATAGATTTCACAAGATCTTGATTAAGTATAGTGCGTGTCGAGTCCATTAGTGTGTTACCAATTACCACGGCCCAGAGAAGCGACCAACTATCCACAAATAGAATAGTCTGCACACTAATGTCTCCAAGTTCATTCAAGTTGAACAACACTAAGCTTATCACATCGACAACACGATGTTATTCACCTCGTCAATCAATCCACCAAAATTGGCATAACTCAATGCATGATAAAAAAAAATTTCCAGATACGCCCTCACTGGCAAAAATTACAAAAATGCCCTCATTGGCAAATCGCATATATATATATACAGTACGCACCCACCTGGTAATACTGTTTCACCATATGCCCTCACTGGCAAAAATTATGAAAATGCCCTCACTGGCAAATCGCATATATATATATATATATATATATACAGTACGCACCCACCTGGCAATACTGCATATATATACAGTACGCACCCACCTGGCAATACTGTTTCACCATATGCCCTCACTGGCAAAAATTACGAAAATGCCCTCACTGGCAAAAATTACGAATATGCCCTCACTGGCAAATCGCATATAAATACAGTACGCACCCACCTGGCAATACTGTTTCACCATCTGTCTGGGTCCACCACTTTGGCCCGACAGTAAAAACTTGTTGTTTTCGTCAATCGCGTAGAAATTTTATCGCGTTTTCAAAATCTCGTCGTTTTTACAAACGTTTTTAAATCGCATAAATATATTTTGTTGTTTTTAAAATCGCGTAAAGTTTTTCAAACGTTTTCTCAATCGCGTAAGATTTTTAAATCATTTTCTTGTCCAAATTCCTTAAAAATTACTGTTTAAATAAACAAAAATAATATTTAGTACGTTTAAACTACGTAGAATAATTTTTCATACCGTATACTATCATTTGGACATCTTTTCTATTTTATTTGTCTGTTTTTAATAAAATTTGACAGTATTTTGTTTAGAAAATTCATAATAATGGTTTTCTAATTTTTCTGTAAAAATTCTCTTTTTTATTTATTTAACCATATAATTACTTCCTTGAAATTACTAACGTGCTTCAAAATGTGAAATGAGCTATACGTTAGAAATTTTATAGGAGTTACTGTTTTTATTTCCAACTATTAAATTCTTAATTTTAACCACTTAAACTTAATCTAAATCCTTTTATTTCCTCAAAATCATTGTTATAAAAAATTCCTTTTAGTATTGTTTACTTCTCTTTAATTGAAAATGATTTGGAAAACTACTTTTGAAATCATAATTACATGGCTTAGGCATGTTGGCCGAAATGCTTCAATTTCCTCTTTTAATCCATAAATTCATTTTTCTTACTTTAAATTCATTTGTAACCTATTAATTTTCCTAGGTTAATTAAATCACACTTTTAGAAAATTGTTGAGAACATTTTAATTCTCCTTTTTGGTTGAGGCCGTGAGCCTTGGTAGTGTGTTCTTTGGAACACTCATACAATCCTTGACATATTATTCACATCCTATAAATTATCATGCATTTCTAACACATACAATATTATCAAAGCTTGTAGACATGCAATTTAATACAAATCACAAATAGGAAAACTTATAACAAACACACAAATGAATCCTTATGGATTCTACAACCACAAACAAATTCCATATTCTTACCACCACCCAAGGATGATAACATTTAGTCTTCCTCTTACCTTAAATGAAGACAAATATGCTTTCACTCCTTTCCTAGGGTTTCAGTTTTCTCCTTCAAAACACTTATCAAGCTTAAACAAATTTCTACAAGTTACTAACATTAAAGAGAGCTTAAACCATGGATAAATCATGGCTTAGAACTTTGAAAAAGAGTTTAGAAATGGAAAACAAGAAATTTCACCTTCTAGGTAAAATCTTCCAAGTAAGTTTTCAAGCCTCAAATGAATGATTTTGCAAGAACTCTCAACTAGAGATGTTCTTAGAATTGTGTTTAGGTTTAGAAAAGTGGGTTGGATAAAAATTTAGGTAGATGGATGGTGTGTAGGGGTACTTGGCCAAATAGCTTGAAAGGAAAACAACAATGGAGTTTGGTGTTCTTGGAAGAGAGAGAAGAGAGAAAATGCATGAAAAACTAAGTGATTATGGCCTATCCAAAGTCACTTGGCCGTAGACATGAATGGGCAAGGAGGTGTCCATTTGTGTTGGCTCCATCCAAGCCTTAGAATTGATCAATGGTGAGGATTAAGCCTTGTTCTCCAAGCTTAGCTCTCATTGGTTCATCCTAGCCTTGTCACTTAACCTAGTCATCATGCTTAGTCACTAATTAAGCCTAGTCATTAAGCTTAGTCACTAACCTAGTCACTAGCCTTGTCATTAGCTATCTGTTCTAGCTCAAAACGTTTACTGCTTTGTTAAACGTGGGTCCCGCAAGACATTTCGGGTCCACTTGTCATTTAACTATATTGACTAATAAAATAATATTATAATAATATAAAATTATTTTATTTTACAGTAAAATCTTAAAAATTAAAAGATTATTTACCGTCTCATTCAGAATTGAGTTTAGTAAGATCCCCCAGCTCTGAATAATTAAAAATAAGATTTTCCCGGCCCGAAAAATATTATTTTCCTGTCCCGGAGCAAATCACACAAAAAGTCCAAAAAAATCACAGACAGTAATATTAAGCACTGTATCACATAGAAAATTTAAAAACAGTACATTCGGGACATAATGGTCATTTTTCTATTTTTTCCCACCACGAAGCAAATCATTCAAAACACTCAAATAAAATTATAGACAGTAAAATATATCAGTATATCACACAGAAAAATTTAAAACAGTAATTTGACAAAATTTTTATTTTACGGTCTCGAAGCAAAATATGCAAAACGACCAAAGAAAATCATAGACTGTAATATATATTTGTATTTCATACAGAAAAACAAGAAATAGCAAAACAGGGACACAACGGTCTTTCACCCAAAAGTTTGAAAAACAGCAAACAAAACATTCGGGACATTTTTCCAAAAGTTGGGGTGTTACAACTCTCCCCAACAAATAAAAATTTCGTCCTCGAAATTCGCTGCTCATCAAAACAAATGAGGATATTGATCCCTCATTTTATCTTCCAGCTCCCAGGTAGCATCACCTGTCACATTATTCCATATGACCTTCACCAGCTCGATCATTTTCCCTCGAAGCTGCTTTACCTTTCTGTCCTCTATTCTAACAGGTAAAGTCTCATAAGTCAGATTCTCCTTCAGCTGCACTTCGTTAGGTTGTATAACATGCGTCGGATCTGGAACATACTTCCATAACTAAGATACATGAAATACATCATGCAGATTTGATAGAAAAGGCGGCAAAGCAATCTGATACGCCACAGGACCTATCCGTCGGATAATCTGATACGGTCCAATGAACTTAGGAGTAAGCTTCTTGGATTTAATAACTCTTCCGACACCAGTCGTAGGAGTCACTCTTAGAAACACATGCTCATCCTCCTCAAATTCAAGAGGTCATCTTCGTTTATCTGCATAACTCTTCTATCTGCTTTGCGTCATTTTCCTCTTCTCTTGTATCATCTTTACCTTTTCCGTAGTCTGTTGTACAAGATCTGGCCCAACAGTCATATTTTCCCCATCTTGATACCAGCACAATGGTGTTCGACAACGCCTTCCATACAACGCCTCATAGGGTGCCATCCCTATACTTGAGTGAAAACTATTATTGTAGGTGAATTCTATCAAAGATAAAAATTCATCCCAACTTCCTCGTTGTTCCAAAACACAAGCACGCAACAGGTCTTCCAAAGACTGTATAGTTCTTTCTGTCTGACCATCAGTCTGCGGATGATACGCCGAGCTCAATCGCAACTTAGTTCCCATTGCTTCTTGCAGACTTCGCCAGAACCTTAACGTAAACCTCGGATCTCTATCGGAAACTATACATATAGGCACACCATGTAACCTCACAATCTCACTGATGTACAGCTGGGCTAATCTTTCCAACGAATACTTGATATTGATTGGTAAGAAATGAGCCGACTTCGTAAGCCTATCGACTATAACCCATATCGAATCATGACCTTTCCTCGTCTTCGGTAATCCAGTAACAAAATCCATAGAGATACTATCCCATTTCCACTCTGGAATAGATAATGGTTGCAACATTCCAGCTGGTCTTTGATGTTCCACTTTCGCCTTTTGACAAACCAGACAAGACTTCACATATTCTGCTACGTCTCTTTTCATCCTAGGCCACCAAAACAACCTTTTCAAGTCTTGGTACATTTTGTTCATCCCCGGATGTAAACTCAAGTCACTAGTATGAGCTTCATCTAGAATCGACTTCTTCAATCCAGAATCATCAGGCATACAAATTCTTCCCTTAAACCTTAAGATTCCATCTGCTCCTTCTTCTACCATCGCCTTATGACCTTGCTTTAACAATTCCCTCTCATTTTGCAAAAACACGTCTTCCTTTTGTTTATCTTGGACTACATCGAGAAATTCATTTATGATCATGACCTTACATAGGCGAACTCTTTCAGGTAGAAATTCCACAGACAACCATAGATCTCGGAACTTGTTAATCAATTCCTCCTCCTTTATCATCATTGCCGAAACACTAAGCACCTTTCTACTTAAGGCATCAGCTACCACATTAGCTTTTCCTGGATGGTATTGGAGTTGAAAATCATAATCCTTTAAGAATTCCAACCATCGCCTCTGCCTCATATTCAATTCTTTCTGATCAAACAAGTACTTTAAACTCTTGTGATCACTAAAGACATTGAACATTGCTCCATACAGAAAATGCTTCCACACTTTTAGAGCAAAAACCACCGTGGCCAATTCCAAATTGTGTGTTGGATAATTCCTCTCATGAACCTTCAACTGTCGAGAAGCATACGCCACAACATTCCAATTTTGCATCAACACACATCCTAACCCTTGGTAAGAAGCGTCACAATACACATCAAAAGTTCCCTTAGAATCTGGCAAAATCAACACTGGTGCAGTTGTTAACCTTCTCTTCAATTCTTGGAAACTAGCTTCACGTTCTTCCGTCCACTCAAAAGCTTGACTTTTCCTCGTAAGCTGTGTAAGCGGTCCAGCAATCTTAGAAAAACCTTCGATAAACCTCCGGTAATATCCAGCAAGTCCAACAAAACTTCGAACTTCTGTCACTGTCTTAGGTCTTTCCCATTGTAAAACAGTCTCCACTTTCGATGGGTCTACCGCAATACTTTCTTTCGAAATCACGTGACCTAGAAATTGAACTTCTTCCAACCAAAACTCACACTTGGCCAATTTCGCATACAGCTGCTTTTCCTTCAAAATCTGAAGAACAATACCCAAATGTTGCTCTTCCTTAGATCGAGAATAGATCAGAATGTCATCGATAAAGACAACGACAAATCTGTCTAGATACGGACGAAAAATCCTGTTCATATAATCTATAAATATGGCAGGAGCATTCGTCACCCCGAATGGCATTACTTGATACTCATAATGTCCATAACGAGTTCGAAAAGCTATTTTTGGTACATCCTCCCCCTTAACACGAATTGGTGATAACCCGATCTCAGATCTATCTTGGAGAATATCACTGTTCCCTTCAACTGATCCATCAAGTCGTCAATCCTAGGAAGCGGATATTTATTCTTGATAGTCACCTTGTTCAGCTGACGATAATCCATGCAAAGTTTAGAAGTTCCGTCCTTCTTCTTGACTAAAAGCACTGGCGCTCCCCATGGTGAAACACTAGGTCGCACAAATTGTTTTTCCAATAGTTCCACTAATTGCTCTTTCAACTCTACCAACTCTGCTAGCGACATACGATAAGGTGCAATTGAGATAGGACCTGCTCCCGGTACCAAATCAATTGAAAATTCGATCTCCCTCTCGGGTGGTAAACCAGGTACATCATTAAGAAAAATCTCTGGAAACTCATTGACAATAGGAATAGTATTCACATCTTTCTCTTTCTTAACTTCTAAAGAAGACAGTATCACATATCCCTGCGCTCCCTCTCTCAACAAAGATTTGACTTTAACCGCAGTCAAGAATCCAGACTTTTCTTCCTTAGGAAAAACTATGGTTTTGCTTGCACAGTCTATAAGGATATGGTTAGAAGATAACTAATCCATCCCTAATATCACATCTATCTCAACAAGAGGCAAACAAATCAAGTTGACTGAAAACACACGGTCCTTGATAACAACAGGACAATCCAAACATATCTTAGACGTAATTACAGGTTTAGTAGTTAGCATAGAAACACTCAACTTAACATTCAAAGAAGACATAAGCAACTTCAACCTCTCCACACAACCATATGCAATAAATGAATATGTTGCACCAGAGTCATATAACACAGTCAGAAGATTACCTTCAATAGCTCCTTCTCCCTGAATAAGATCATCGGATTGAGAAATTTCTGTTCCAGTCATAGTGTATACTCGCCCTCCAGATCTTGGTTGAACACTTCCTGACCTTGGCTGAGTAGCACGAACATTTCTCATAGCTGGCTTTCTCTCTGGCTGAGTACAATCTCTAGATATATGTCCAGACTGTTTGCAATTAAAACAAATTGTTCCTCTAATAGGGCATTCACTAGAAAGATGGCCTTTCTTTCCACACTTAAAACATGTTGGCATAAACGCCACTCTTTGTCCAGCTCCACTACCACTTGCACTTCCCCCAACTGGTGGTCGTTGAGATTGATTCCCTAGTGGTCTAGAATACGGCTTACGCTGAAACCGATTAGTATTACTGCCACCACCTCTCTGAAACCTTGTTGGCCCAAAATTACGATTTCTTTGATCTCGTGATGGCTCTAACTCCTCGAGTTGCGCACACGTATCAACTAAAGCATGAAACTGATTCATTCTCAAGGATATCACCCCTCGCTTCAGTTCCACTCTTAACCCTGCCTCAAACTTTCGACATCTCCACCCATCATCTGGTCGAGTTTGAGCATAATCTGAGAATTGAGACAAACTCTCAAATTTTGTAGCATACTCGTTCACAGTCATATTACCCTGACGTAAACCAAGAAACTCCATTTCCTTGGCATGCCTAGCACTCGCAGGAAAATACTTCTCCAGAAAAGCATTAGAAAATACCTCCCATGTAATTTCTACTCCTTCAGCTAACAATAATCGGCGGGTTCCTCTCCACCAATGTTCACCATCTCCCCTCAGCATAAAGGCTGCATATGTCACCTTCTTCTCATCAGAGCATCTCATTCCTTCAAAAATTCTCTCCAAGTCTTGTATCCATTGACTTGCTTTCTCAGGGTCAACCTCGCCTCTAAACTGTGGCGGATTGTGGCGCCTAAATTCAGATAAATTTAGGGCATCAGCAGTAGCATCTTGCTGTTGAGCTGCTCTCAAATTTTGCTGCGTAATTACTTCAGCCATCCACTGCATAGCTTCAGCAGTCGCAATCATTGGATCCACTTCTCAATTTACGTTCGCACGTCCTTGTCCTTTACCAGTCATCTTCTTTCTTCAAACATAACAAAACAAAGTCAGATACATTCTTTCAGAAGTAAATCACAGAGAATCACACAGCACAAATAAAAACGAACCCAACCACAACCCCAAAAGACTCTAACTTGGGCTCTGATACCAACTAATGTAACACCCTTGTGGGGATGTCACATTTAAAAAGAAAATAAAAGAAAAATAAATAAAATCTACCCAAGTTGTAAAACATTTGTTACTTAATAATACGGATTGTAAAATTCTTCTTGTTAAACAGAATATTATTAAATAAAATAACGCGGAAACACAAAATTTACAAACTAACATCACACATAATATATATAGGGTTTTAGTCATAAGTTATACAAATAATTTATAGCTAAAATATTTAAACGGAAACAGTAAACAAAAAGCAATAACAGTCTATATATACAAACGCAGACGCGCCCAAGTACACATCATAAATATTTAACCCTCTGAAGGATCACTCTCAGGAAGATCATCAGGAGATAAATATCCAGGATGCCTCGACTCTTGGCGGAAACTAGACCGCGCAGTCGACACGCTGCTAATCTCACTAGGCGCAGTGAACATACCACCCCAATAACGCCTAAGAGATAACGACAACTCCAAATGCAAAAACACCGTAGTCGTCATGATTGGATCTCCGTCAAACTCATTACGTAGGTACACAGTCAACCGTCCCACGTAAGTCACCGAGTCTCTGTCTTCACGCAGTCGCCAGGCTGTCGATCCCCCATGAAACTCAAACTATACAAAACCCAGAAATCCTGGCACCGCCATACTCAAGCAATCAATCCAATGGATATGGATGATCGGATGGTTCTTGATCGTAGAACTGATCTTCGGCTAGCTGATCTTCCTCCTCCTCGGGATACTCACACTCAAGAGGCTGTTCCTTTTCCTCAAACTCTTTACCATATAATTTAAAATACAAAAGCACATACAAGAAAGAGGTAAGATAACCTGTATCACCACAAACATGGTAAATAAGAAAACGACAATACAACAAGTTTAACAGTTCATACAATATGATATTCTAAAATAGCATAAATAAAATACAAGATAACACAGATGTAATATAATACAGAACGCAATGTAACAACATATAGTGATACAGATAAATAGAATAACACAGATAAATAATGGTACAAATAAATAGAAAGTTATAGATAAATAGAATTAAAATGTATGAGATAAAAAAATATGAAATGTAACTCAACCCTACTCCATGAAGCTAAAAAAACACAGACATCAGAGAGAACGACCCGCAAAATCTATTAGTACCGTCAACCGCCCAATAACTATTCCGCTGTCTCACGTTGCGTCTATAGCCCACTGAAATAGCATAGTGGTGTAGCACACTGTCATACGTCGTGTCACTACAGGCTTGCACTAATAGATTTCACAAGATCTTGATTAAGTATAGTGCGTGTCGAGTCCATTAGTGTGTTACCAGTTACCACGGCCCAGAGGAGCGACCAACTGTCCACAAATGGAATAGTCTGCACACTAATGTCTCCAAGTTCATTCAAGTTGAACAACACTAAGCTTATCACATCGACAACATGATGTTATTCACCTCGTCAATCAATCCACCAAAATTGGCATGACTCAATGCATGATAAAAAAAAATATCCAGATACGCCCTCACTGGCAAAAATTATGAAAATGCCTTCACTGGCAAATCGCATATATATATATACAGTACGCACCCACCTGGCAATACTGCATATATATACAGTACGCACCCACCTGGCAATACTGTTTCACCATATGCCCTCACTAGCAAAAATTACAAAAATGCCCTCACTGGCAAAAATTACGAATAGGCCCTCACTGGCAAATCGCATATAAATACAGTACGCACCCACCTGGCAATACTATTTCACCATCTGTCCGGGTCCACCACTTTGGCCCGACAGTAAAAACTTGCTGTTTTCGTCAATCGCGTAGAAATTTTATCGCGTTTTCAAAATCTCGTTGTTTTTACAAATGTTTTTAAATCGCGTAAATATATTTTGCTGTTTTTAAAATCGCATAAAGTTCTTCAAACGTTTTCTCAATCGCGTAAGATTTTTAAATCATTTTCTTGTCCAAATTCCTTAAAAATTACTATTTAAATAAACAAAAATAATATTTAGTACGTTTAAACTATATAGAATAATTTTTCATACCGTATACTGTCATTTGGACATCTTTTCTATTTTATTTGTCCGTTTTTAATAAAATTTGACAGTATTTTGTTTAGAAAATTCATAATAATGGTTTTCTAATTTTTCTATAAAAATTCTCTTTTTTATTTATTTAACCATATAATTACTTCCTTGAAAATTACTAACGTGCTTCAAAATGTGAAATGAGCTATACTTTAGAAATTTTATAGGAGTTAATGTTTTTATTTCCAACTATTAAATTCTTAATTTTAACCACTTAAACTTAATCTAAATCCTTTTATTTCCTCAAAATCATTGTTATAAAAAATTCCTTTTAGTATTGTTTACTTCCCTTTAATTGAAAATGATTTGGAAAACAACTTTTGAAATCATAATTACATGGCTTAGGCATGTTGGCCTGAATATTATTCTCACCATTCATATATCATGTAATTCAGGTGATTTCCTCCAATTGAAATGCTTCAATTTCCTCTTTTAATCCATAAATTCATTTTTCTTACTTTAAATTCATTTGTAACCTATTAATTTTCCTAGGTTAATTAAATCACACTTTTAGAAAATTGTTGAGAACATTTTAATTCTCCTTTTTGGTTGAGGCCGTGAGCCTTGGTAATGTGTTCTTTGGAACACTCATACAATCCTTGACATATTATTCACATCCTATAAATTATCATGCATTTCTAACACATACAATATTATCAAAGCTTGTAGACATGCAATTTAATACAAATCACAAATAGGAAAACTTATAACAAACACACAAATGAACCCTTATGGATTCTACAACCACAAACAAATTCCATCTTCTTACTACCACCCAAGGATGATAAGATTTAGTCTTCCTCTTACCTTAAATGAAGACAAATATGCTTTCACTCCTTTCCTAGGGTTTCGGTTTTCTCCTTCAAAACACCTATCAAGCTTAAACAAATTTCTACAAGTTACTAACATTAAAGAGAGCTTAAACCATGGATAAATCATGGCTTAGAACTTTGAAAAAGAGTTTAGAAATGGAAAACAAGAAATTTCACCTTCTAGGTAAAATCTTCCAAGTAGGTTTTCAAGCCTCAAATGAATGATTTTGCAAGAACTCTCAACTAGAGATGTTCTTAGAATTGTGTTTAGGTTTAGAAAAGTGGGTTGGATAAAATTTTAGGTAGATGGATGGTGTGTAGGGGTACTTGGCCGAATAGCTTGGAAGGAAAACAACAATGGAGTTTGGTGTTCTTGGAAGAGAGAGAAGAAAGAAAATGCATGAAAAACTAAGTGATTATGGCCTTCCAAAGTCACTTGGCCGTAGACATGAATGGGCAAGGAGGTGTCCATTTGTGTTGGCTCCATCCAAGCCTTAGAATTGATCAATGGTGAGGATTAAGCCTTGTTCTCCAAGCTTAGCTCTCATTGGTTCATCCTAGCCTTGTCACTTAACCTAGTCATCATGCTTAGTCACTAATTAAGCCTAGTCATTAAGCTTAGTCACTAACCTAGTCACTAGCTTTGTCATTAGCTATCTGTTCTAGCTCAAAACGTTTACTGCTTTGTTAAACGTGGGTCCCGCAAGACATTTCCAAGTCCACTGTCATTTAACTATACTGACTAATAAAATAATATTATAATAATATAAAATTATTTTATTTTACAGTAAAATCCTAAAAATTAAAAGATTATTTACCGTCTCATTCAGAATTGGGTTTAGTAAGATCCCCCAGCTCTGAATAATTAAAAATAAGATTTCCCCGGCCCGGAAAATATTATTTTCCTGTCCCAGAGCAAATCACACAAAAAGTTCAAAAAAAATCACAGACAGTAATATTAAACACTGTATCATATAGAAAATTAAAAAACAGTACATTCAGGACGTAATGATCATTTTTCCATTTTTCCCCGCCACGAAGCAAATCATTCAAAACACTCAAATAAAATTATAGACAGTAAAATATATCAGTATATCACACAGAAAAATTTAAAACAGTAGTTTGACAAAATTTTTATTTTACGGTCTCGAAGCAAAATATGCAAAACGACCAAAGAAAATCATAGACTGTAATATATATTTGTATTTCATACAGAAAAACAAGAAACAGCAAAACAAGGACACAATGGTCTTTCACCCAAAACTTTGAAAAACAGCAAATAGAACATTCAGGACATTTTTCCAAAAGTTGGGGTGTTACAGGTCCTGCTCTGATACCATTTGTAACATCCTGAGACAACCTATAGGATTGATGAGTGTCCCCACAAATCAACACAAGTCTTTTTAGCGTGCTTTGTCCTCACCCACACGCATCCTAGGAAATTTCCCAGGAGATCACCCATCCCACAAGTGCTCCAAGTCAAGCATGCTTAACCATGGAGTACTTAAGTTCATGGCTCCCGAAAAGAAGATGTATCTTGTTGATATGGGTGGTGCTAATCAATTCCTTTAAGTCATCCTCAACTATGCAGTCCCATACCTGCACAGTCTCTGAATCCCTCTTATTTTGGTGTGTATTCAGTTTATTCATGTGTTCCTTCGCCTAGAAACCTACCAGGAGCTGCTCCTTGTTCGTGCTTCATCTCTTTGCACCGGCGACCACTCCCCGCCCTCGTGGGCCTCAGGTGTCACACTTCAAGACATAAGCATTCACAATTTCTATGAATGAAATGTGTGTTGTTTGGTAATGGATATTTTGGAAATCATTATTAAATGGTATTTTGTTGCGAGAAGAGAAAGGACCCAAGTTGGTATTTTCGAAACCTTTTTAAGATATGATGTATTTAAGTTTTAAATTATGGTTTTCCCTAAAATAGTTGGAAATATTATGATGACACTGTTTTCAATGGTATTATAGAGAATTCTTGGAATTCTCACTTTTTCTTTTCTTTTGTATTTCTATAACATTTCTAGGTATGTGTATTTCAATTAACAGTCAAAGGAAGAAGACCTAGGATATGTTTTGATATTTTCATGTAATTATGATGTATATTTAGTATACTGTAACAAAGTATGTAATTATCAAGTACTATAATGTAAACTGTATACTGTACTTATTATGGTATGTATAGTATGTTAACCTTCAAAGGCTCATATTTGCGTAAAAAATTATATATGTTTTTTTTATAAGTTATTTAATTAGTTTACGTGACGAACTTAATTTTAATTACAAATGCATAATTCTGGATACATACATGGTAATGAAATTAAGGATGTTACAATGGGCAGTTATTTAATATCATTGATGGAATGTTTATAAGTGTAAGGTTAGGTTTCGACATAGTGAACATTTACATAGAGTAAAAGAATGTAAATGTTCGAGTGGCATGAAGCAAAGACTTCATTGCTTGTAGCTAATCCTACATTTAAGAGTTAGTGAGTTTATTCATAGAAAAAGGTTATACGTGTAACACTTATAACAAGTTTATGAATGATCTAGTTATGATATGTTACAACTATATAGATAGTTATTCTTATCATATGAGTAAGGAACTTAGGCTTATAGATTATGCGTTGAGTGGTGAACCTTTACATAACAGTAGCATGTGAATGTTCTAAAGAGATTGAATAAAGATTTGATATCTAGTAGTAAACATAATCTATTATGTTTAAGTTCAAGTTTTGTAAGATTAAGTAGATATGAGACAATTGTGGTATGTTATACAGTTGTATGAGACATAGTTTAATGCCATGAAATATATGAATATTACTGAGAATGTGTATGTTCTCACCCCTTTCTATGTTTCCATGGTAAAAGCAAGTCAAGACCTTTCAAATAGTAAGAAGATAAAGGAACATAAAAGCTAATGTAGTTTAGTTTTATTTGTTTCTTTTATAGAATAAGTTGATGTATATATTTATATTAGCTTTGATGATGTATAAGTTGTATATATAACACTTTGCCCTTCGGGTTATTGATGTATATGTGTATGACTTTTAGTTATGACTCTCCATAATTATTTATAAATGTTATGGGTTAGTTCATGTTCAAGTTAGAAGTAGCATATGTATTACTGTTTATCCAGGTATTTATTAGTCATACTAGGGTAACAATATTAGGATGTTACAAATCTTCTATTTCCTGATACTCGAGTAGACGTAGTAATAACAAATGAGATCAATATCTCATATTGGCTCATTTGAGCATGGGTATACATTTCGTAGTCTCACTCAATCACGGGCCTCGAAGATATCACTCTTATTATGTATGAGGGACAAATCCTAACTAGGTCACTTACATCCCTCCGCATGATTCATGGTATGTTCAATAACTAACTTTATAATCACCTTGTTGTTGGTGTATGCCCTAGTGGCCAGTACGTTTTGTTTGTATTTACATACATTATATTATGCTATTTTATATGAGGCATTTCATTTATTATGTTCTTTTTTTTGGTAAACATGATAAAGTCCTTAGAATAGTAAATTTGATACCATAGGACATCAAGTGGATGACTTGATCGTGAGATCCTATTGGATAAAACACTATTCTTAAATGTCCCTAGTCAAGTATTATTGTTAATTAGGACAACAATAATGCTTTGAGACTAGTATGTGCGTGATCGATGACCATATCTCACGGGTCATGGATATGAGATATCAAGTCTACACATAGATACATATTAGAGTAATGATGTATTGGACAGACCCGCCATGAGAACGCTACGTGGATCGTTACGTGAGTGTCATAAGCAATTCTCATAGTGATAATGGTGTATGTGGTCCTTTGACCTGAAATCACTACGATTCCTCCATGAGGAGTTGTGTGTTTTAATGCCATCAAACGTCATCTGTAACAAGATGATTATAAAGTTGGTTATTAGACATACCGCGATACATGTGGAGGGATGTGAGTGACCTAGATGGGATTTGTCCCTCCTACATAACAGGAGTGATATCTTCGGGGCCCCTGATTGAGTGAGACTATGAAATGCATGGCCATGCTCAAATGAGTCAATATGAGATATTGATCTCATTTATTATTACTATGTCTACTCGGGAATCAGGAAACTGAAGATTGAACTAAACAAGGGTGACACGTTCCATGCCTTGTGTTCAATTTGGATATCTGGACAAAGGGACTAAACTACACGGAAACATTGGTCACAGATAGGTTATGTCAAATCACTGACATTCTCATTACTTGGGTAGCAGTGATGTGTTGCTAGATACCGCTCACTGTTTGTAATATTAAAATGAGATTTTAATATTACTACCAACGTCATGAGAACCTGCAGGGTCGCACACTTAGAACAGATTAAATTGGAGTAATCAGAATCCAAGTTGGACTCGGATTCAATTGTGGGCCTAACTCATGACAGATGGGTTTAGGGTTGCACCACTTACCTTGCTACTGCTCACACTCACTTAAGGCAGCCACTATTATAAATAGTACTGCTAAGGGGGCTGCTACTAGGTTACATCACAACCCTAGCCGCACCTACAGAAAGTGAGTGAGAGATAGTGAGGTCTTCTTCTCCTCTCTTCGCAGCTAGCACTACGAAACAGAGGCGTGACTCCTTTTGCAAGTCTGTTCGTGTGGATACCGCAGAAACATCGTCGCTATTACGGTGTTGGTGATTCACCTCGCTTGTGTCTGTCACGTTTCAAGAGGTAAAATTTTAAAACCTCGGATTATGGATTTTTCGCATGGATCCTGTGAGGGAATTCTGTTATTCCGCTGCGAGACTTTGATCCGCAAATTCCCAACAATCACAATTTCTCAATATAAGCATTCCAAAACTAATGTTTATTCATTCACAATGAGTAAACAAATTAAATATATCAAGTTAATTTTGCAATAGATAAATGAGCCATTGCTCAACACTATTAGAAAATATATATACTCTCTATGAAACATTCATAAGGCAAGCAATAACTTAAGTCATATTTATAATGAACAATGATATCAAACAACCACTCATACAATCGTAAAATATCATTGTGCAAGCAAGACAACTGCTCATACAATTGTCAACAAATTTAATGTTTTATGTTATGATATATGGTTATGCTCACACAATGTTCTAATAATATGATTATGCAATGCTAATGCATATTTTAGTTTTAGAAAATCACATGCTACTTGTTCATTCTCAAGAACCACGTTCCCTTGTATATACTAAGCAGGATAGTTCTAAGAGCCTATACACTACCTGGTAATAAGTGAATACCTTCCCCTCATAATCATAAGAGTACTACTACCACCATATACCAGTAACCCTGACCATAATAGCATTTCTTGCTATGAGAAGCTAGATTAAACACCTTATTCTCTAGCCAAATGGTTGTGCACACCATATAAGATTACAATACGTAGGAATTAATAAATATCGAGTTTGAAAATAAAACATGCAAGAGTAATTTCAAACCACAATGTTCACCATCTCCATATGAACAAGCAACACTAGAAACTTAGAATTATAATTCATCTTATCACATAAATAGTAGGATTCGTGTTACTAGCAATTCAGTATCTAGTACCTTACTCTATCACTTCACAAGTGACTCATAAATCAACCTCATGTTGATCAAGGTCCTAGGTACCACCCTATGGCATTTCATCACACATGGACACTATAGGTTTCTCACAAATTTCTCACATATGTAAGGTGATAATTCTCTCCAAGAAATATCCTCAAAAGTGCCTCATTACACTCAAAAAGACTTACATAAGTGATCCCCTCAAATAGGGAAATCAAACAACAACAATCCCCAATTATTGAAGTTGCCCTATTTGGGTGCTTAGGCACTCCACCACCAGCGCCCAAGCGCTGGCATGGCAGAGGCCAACCCTACATTCCCCTGTGACTTGTGTTCAGGTGCTCAAACCTGGTGCTCAGGCACTCGCTTCGCGCTTAAGCGCTCAGGCACTGAGTGCATTGTAGCATGCAACACTCTCTGGGTAGTGGGCGCTTGGGCACCTAACTCCCAGCACTCAAGTGCTGGTTGCCCAGAACAAAATCTGTAGAATTCTGCAGATATAGTTACTATTCCATTGGTAACCAAAACGAAATTCATCTACTCCAATTCAGTTTCTAGGTGATTTTAAGTCCTTAACAAGTTCACTAACATATAGGAATCATCAATCACTAACTCAAGTCACCAAAATTAGATCCATGAACTAAATCACTCATACAAAAACCCATTTTATCACTTTGTGCATCAAAGATCTAAATGAAGAGTTCTAAGTTTCTAACCCAAACTCATACCATGAACAAGTCATAAACAACCATTGAAAACATCTTCAAGTAAGAAAACACTAAAAACTCTTCAAAATCTCATTTTGACCTATCAAACCTCAACTTGACATGATATAAGAAAATGAGAAAAATGAAGTTAACTAGACTCAAACCCCCTACCTTTTGTGAAACAAAGAGGAAATCAAGCCTTGGATTTGCCCTTTATTTTCCTCTTCTTTTCCTCCTCTTCCTTCTTGTATTCTTGCTCCCCTTTCTCTTGGATATTTGTTACTGTTGTTAAAGCCCCAAACCATGAGAGAAAATAATGAATAACAAGGGAAAAAATGAAGTAAAAAATCAAGGAACAAGTCAACAAAAAATAGCTGCCATCCCCTTATAGGCATTTTTCATACATCTATTATACAAAGATTCAAATCCAAAAGAAATAAAATAAATATCTTCTTCAGCTCGTACCATGGCTCTGCGAGTACTAAACCTAAAATTATCATGGAATACATAATATTAATGGGGTGAGAATACTAAGTCTCAGTATATTCTATTATGAAAAAGAGTGTCATCACAATAATTCTAGTTGTTTCAGGAAAAATCACATTCTTTTAAAATTAAATAAATACATTCTTATATATATATATAACTAGGATGGTGGCAAACTGCCAAATGTAGTTCTTCCCCTTCCCGAAACAGAATTCCATTTAATAGATTTAAAAAATATCCATCATCAATAGTATATACTACATTCATAAATAATTTCTAGAAAACATTTTCAATCACAATACCAAAATGTCATATTTATCCAGATACTCAAATGCACATTTAGTTCATAATCATAATATACTAATTCAATTCAATGTTCAGTGCTCATTCAAATTCTTGGTTCTCAAATTCATGCTTATCCCACAGAACTCATATCTCAAGCATCACAAGGATAAGAGCCACCTTATGTAGCTCGAGTTCTATATTCTCATGGTAGGGAGTGATTCAGGGCCTTACACTACCACTAGTATCTTATGAGAGAATTAATATGTGAGGATTATACTGATATTATGAGGAATTTATTCAAGAACATAGGATCCCCCTTCCTTACAAGAGGTCATCTCCATGGTTTAAATGGAATTCTAAATACCCTACCCTCATATAGGATTATCTCTGAAATCTGCTATACTAAAGTGAAACATAGTTTACATTAATGCTAAGTGGGAAAGCTGGGACTAATTACCTTCCCATTCAAGGATAATTGTCCAATTGTTATTCTTATTTAAAATTCAATTCTAAGAGAACTGATTATTTTATTACACTGTCAAGCTCAACCTCATGAATTAAAGAAAGCATATCCAATGAAAAACCTAGCTCAACTTGAATAATCAAGGAGCATTATAACAGATTTCGTCATCACATTTCACAACTCTCAACAAGTATACAATGTCAAACTCATTTGATTCATGATCAAATATTCAATTATTCTTCAAACAAATTCAATCCAAAACATTTTATCTTCCTACACTTAAAATTCATTCTCAAGGATAAAAGACTAAACCAAGTCTCACGGACATGATTCCACTTGATGACAATCTTGTTAGGTTTTTTTTAAAATCTATTATCATTGTTAATGGTTCATTTAGCATACATAGAAAAACTAGTGCAATTCTTGACATTTTCAATCAATATTTTGCATTTATACATTAAACAATTGCATAGTAATTAAGATAAAAAAGAGGATAGCAACTTATTCTAAATATTTCAACTCAATAACACATTGAAAACTTATTTTTCTCATCAAATTCAAGTCAATCAACAATATTGCAATAGCAAAAATAGTATACAACAACAACTATTCACAACAGAAACAACATACAACAACTATAATTCATAGCAGAAATAACATAATAGCAAAAACAATTACAACAAAATTTGTTTATAACAGAACAACAAAAACAATTATAGCAGAATAATATAACAACATAAACAATTACAGCAGAAATAGTTTATAGCAGTAAAGCAGAATACAACAAAATAGAATACAACAAAAACAAAATATAGCAAAAACATAATATAGCAGAAATAGCTTACAACAAAAATAGAATACAAAAAAAATAGCTTATAGCAAAAATAAAATATAGCAGAAACAAAATATAGTAGAAATAATTTATACCAGAAATGATAGCAAAAATAGCAGCAAACAGCAACAAAAACAACAGTAAACAACAACAAAAATAATAGCCAATAGCCTGTACCTTAAGCCTTTTAGCTTGTCACTACTTCCTTCCCTTTCTTGCCCTTAGTTCCTTGTTTTTATCTCTTGATTTCTTCTTGATTTTCCTTGTGTTTTTGCTTCTTTGTTGGGGCTATTATGGGTGTTTAGAAAAACAGAGAAGAATGGGAGAGGGAGAGACGAAATTGTGTAGAGAAAAGATGAAGTAAATGTATAGATCTATTTAGAACTTGGATGGCAAAAAAATTGGACCAAGTTTAAAACTTAATTTTTTATGCTGGAACTTTTATATACGTTAAGAATTCTTTAATTTTCCAATACCAAGATTTCAAGTTACCATAGGTATTAGGAAAAATTTTAGGAATTAACTTAGCCCTTGGATTTATTTTTTCATAATTCTCTATATACTACTATTTATTAGTTAAACTTTATTACTTGGTCTTAAGTTAAATTAAACCGCGGATTGAGTAGTTATGCTTACTGATACTTATCTTAGTTGGTATTTTATACCAACATATTCTTCATATTTTACTTATCATTTTCATGAAATTTTGTAATTTTCTATGATAGTTGATTGTTCCATTAATTTCTTATCTGTATCTTTAAAAATGCCAAACTTATTCTGTTGTTTCTCCAAAATTTTCTACAACTCTTTTTAATGTTCTTTAGATAGGAAATAAATTTTTCATATTTATTTCCATCATATCAACTAATTCAACAAATACTTTAATTATTCTCTTGTATTCAGTATTATAGAATTACGCTCAAAGTAGTTTAAAAAATTATCTGAATTAACAGATAACTCTTACTAGCCATATTGAGTTTCTATAACCATGATTAGAATTATTAGATTAAGGGGAATGTTATAGATTGAGAAGGAGGTGTTGGATCTAAATTCTCATAGTATTTATGCTATTATAGTGAAGGTTACCGATATAAGGGTGGTAGCAGCACTTTTACTATCGTGAGAGGAAGGAATCCACTTATTATCAAGTAGTGTAAGGGCTATTGTGCCTATTCTACTCAGTATATACAATGGAACTTGGTTCTTAGGAATGAGTAAGTAGCATGTGAATTCTAAAACCAAAACTTGCACTAGCATTGCATAATCATATTATTGGTACATTCTCGTGACATAAATATATATCATACAAGCATAGCATCTAGATGACAGTTGTGTGGGAGATTGTTTGTTTTTTTATGATATTTACGATTGTATGGACGATTGTAAAATATCATTGTCTATTATTTTCATTTTTGTATGGTTTTGTTGACTCATTATTAATGTTGTAAACACTGGTTTTGGTATACTCATACTAAGGATTTTGTGAATTCTCATCCCACTGTGTTTTCACGTAAACCCAGGTCAAGACCCTCTAAAGAAAAAGGGCAAGAAGAAGCAAAAGGCTTAGTTTTAGTTATTTCGTTCTCTTTATGTATTAGCTAGTATTTGTTTATTTTGCTTTAGTTTTGTAAAAGCTTATGTATTACAATGTGATTTTTCAGCCAATGATGTATATATATGTAATCTTTTTCATCCTTCGTGGCTCTCTATAATGACTACACAAGTTATTATGGATTTATGTTTTATGTTTTTTTTCGAAGTGACATACTTGATACACTTTATTTTGAAATATTCTGGTTTTTTTACGATAATTGTATTAAGGTGTTACACTCGTCAGCACTTAAGGAGTCTTCATTTAGATCCTCCCATGTGGCCATCATCCCTTTCTTGTTGTTTCCTTTCTTTGTCTTCATCTTCTAAATTTCTCTAAATATGAATGTGAGTTCATCTTCACTAGAGAGATCGTTGTAACATCTTTACTAACATTACCATATATATATATATATATATATATATATATATATATATATATATATATCCGGAATTATATATTAATAATTAGAATCAAGAATCATGTCATGTATACTAATAAAATAATATGAAATTACATTTATACAATTTTACGTAAAATATGAGCTTGTTGAGGGTTAATATAATATACATATGATATGAGGAACAATATACAAAAGATATTACAATTCTCAACAATTACATAATCTTTTACAAAGTACTAAATATAAATCTCAAAATTTCAAAATAATATTATGCCATATTCTATATCTGCTTCCTTGACCTGCTTACTATAGTACGCATTCTTGGAAATATTATGAAAATATAAACACAAAAGGAGTGAGAATTCTAAGAATTCACAATAGTACAATTTAAAAAAAAATTAGTGGCATCATAATACTTCTAGTTGTTTCGGAGAATAACACATTTTAAACTTAAATACTTTATATACTAGAAAGGTGACAATCTGCCAAATCAAGTCCTTTCTCTTCCTGAAATAGAATTCTAATTATTAATAGTTTCCAAAAATACTTATTATCATGCAACATAATTTCATTTATTAGTAATTTCAAAAAATAGTTTTCAAATAAGAACCATGATAACATATGCAATGATCCTTATAATATAACAGAGTCATAATATGACATTAAATTCAAATTCATCATAGTACTCATTTATTCATACACTAATTCCCACAAAATTAGGTCACCTCACATAACCTGGGTTCTAGCTTTGTAATAGTCTACTTTCAGGTCGGTGCATTCCGACCTATTTATAACACTGCTATGTATGTACAATAGAACTATTCTGAGTATCCTATTTAGTTTGCAATAATCTACTTTCAAGTTGGTACATTCCAACCTATTTATGACACTGCTATGTATGTCACACAGAACTATTCTGATTATCATTATATATGTAACATACTAATACTGATAACCTAGTATATCTGACATATACCTAGATAAACAGTATTAGTTATACTACTTCTAACTTATATAACAACTATTCCATAACATTATTACAAATTATTATGGAGAGCCTCAACTAAAAGTTATACATATACAACTCTAAACATAGTCAAAGCAAACAAAAATTAATACATAAGCTTTGTCTAAAAGCATTAAAACTAAACTAGTCTTCATGCTTCTCTTCATTTCCCTTTTAAGGGCTACTACCTGGATTTACATGGAAACACAACGGGGTAAGAAATCTCAATTCTCAATATAAGTAAACAATACCAGTATTAAACATTTATATTAAATAAATGTACTCTAAAACTAAAAATACTATTAATATTAAACAATTGTCTATACAATTGTAAAATATCATTTTTTCTTGGCAAATTGTTTATCTCACTCTTTCACCTAACTTAGGACTTCACTCATCCTTTTGCAATGGGTATTAAGCTTGACTCGCTTAATTTCCCTTGGTAGAGAGCTTGACTCACTCTCACTACCATTTACATGAGTGTTTTTCTCACTCTTGTGTCTCACAATTCCAACCGTAACAAAGTGATTTTCTCATTTCTTTGCAAGGTTAAGGGGCTTGTCTCACTCCCTTAGTTAGAAATGTGATACTATGGTTCAACTTTAACAAGTAAAGGAACCATTCTTTACTAACACTCCATTTACTCCCAACTTCATGAGGTAATAGAGCATTGCTCTGAAACTTGCATATTTCCCCACTTTCTTTTAAAACTTGTAATTAAGAAGATTGACTCTTCAACGACCTGGTAATGAGTGGACTGATTCCTATTCATTCTTGTGAAAGTACTATTTTCCGTACATAAAAACTAGTAATCTTGGCACTTTGAGAGACTAGGCCAAATCCTCACTCAAATAGACTTTTGGACTTTACCACTCTCTCCTTGGCCTTATGCATATGCATATCATTAAAAATTACTTTACTTAGGAATTAGCAAGTAACATAAAACTATGCGATGCTATGTTTAACTCAAACAAAACTACCACATTAACTTATCACATGATTCACTCTAACCAAGTGAAGAATTCAACTCTAACAAACATGTACTCTTGGCTCCAATCTAACTCATCAAAGAGCATATTCCATCTTTCTAGTCAAGTAAAATATACTTAACATACTTATCTCTAGCTTGCCTTATTATCACACCACAAGTGGTAACTTATACCACACTAGTGTGTTTAAGGTATTAGATATTTGCTTAAAGCAATTCCTAACTTATGGAATGTAGAACTTCTACATTAACTTTGTACTAAGTCCATTCATGGATCACTGACTTCACTTTCTCTCTTAGGAACAACTCATGCACTATGGCAAATAACTATTGCCTACTGAACTTAATTCACTTGTATCAAGTATATCTTATCAACATCACCTCATATATAATATCTAAGGCAACACTATGTTACCTAAGTAACTAGACACCTTCTTATGCAATCCATATCTAATGGATACACAAAGGTTTCCTTATTTCCCTTATATACTAGGGTAGTCATCCTTTCTAGGAAATACCCCTATTAATTTCTCATTACTCTTTAAAATGCATATATAAGGGATCTTAGCAAGTAGGGAATTCCAATTTCCCCTAAAAAACCATCCTAGGTTAAGCCATTATGGGCACCTAGGCACTAAGTACTATGTTTTCTCAAAACAGGGGTATGGTAATCGATTGAATTGCTCTGGTAATCATTACAACCTTCAATTCTCGTTTTCTAGAGGCTTTGTAATCGATTACATTCTCATTGTAATCGATTATATACTACAGAAAACCAGAAAAACAGGTTTTCTTATGCAGCAAACCCATTCCAACTCCCTTTATTCAAACTACAACAACCCAAAGGGTCTCATAATCTTAACATTAACAAGGGAAACAACTTCAACTCATAAAAACATGGATTTAAGCACAACTCAAGGCAAGAAATACCCAATTCCTAAATTACTTCTCAAAGGAATTCATGGATATTTACAAAGCCTAAACTAGCAACCATGCATCCAACAAGTTGAAAATACTCAAACTCAATCCTTGAAACTAAGTCAAGCAAGAAAACAGATTTGTTTCTAAAATCCATTTCTCTCATCTCATACAACATAGTTCCATACAAGATGAAACAAAAGGAAAATATGAGAAAGAAGCTCCCCTACCTTCTTGTGAAGATGATGATCTTCAAGCCTTTGTCTTCCTCTTTGATCTTCCCTTTTTCCCTTCCTCTTCTTCTCCTTTGTTTCCCTCTTCGTCTCCTCCCATTTTTGTTTCTCTATTTTTTGTTTCTTTTATCCGTAGAGAAGGAAAGATAAAAAGAGAGAAAATTAAAGAAAGAAGGTATGAAAAAGTTTTTGTGCTGAAACTTTATACCTCTTAGGAACACTTTGATCTTACTAAATCAAGTTTTCTAACTTCCTTAGGCATTAGAATAAATCCTAAGTTCAATCTAATTATCAAATTCATCAATTCCATAATTTTTCATATCTTCACTAAGTCCATCCGGTATCAAAACGCTCACTCAGTGTGCTTAAAAATACCAAACGATCTCAGTTTATCCTCAAACTTTAACTGCATCTTTCTTAACTCATTTGTAACCTAGAAACAAAATGTCCATATTTTTTTCCCTCAACTTAGCCTTT
This sequence comes from Ormosia emarginata, assembly GCA_029884605.1. Lineage (NCBI taxonomy): Eukaryota > Viridiplantae > Streptophyta > Magnoliopsida > Fabales > Fabaceae > Ormosia > Ormosia emarginata. The sequence continues at coordinate 20,645,593 of JAQQTP010000079.1, forward strand.
AAAACTATTTTTTGAGTTAGTTTAGGCCATTTTTCACCTTCTGTGTTGCGGCAAAGTGCCTAAACTAACTCAGTTTGTCACCAAACTTCACAGGCATGTCAAGCAAGTATTAGGTTACCTCTGTAACCCTATACAAGCCTAACATGTTATCGAGGGTGTTACAATATACATGAGGGAAACTATGGCAAATAAGAAAACTAGTGAGGAATTTTAAGAATATAGGATCCCTTTCCTCACGGAGGTTTATCTCTATAATTCTAATGGAATTCTAGAGACCCTTCCCTCAAAGAGGATCTACTTCAAAATTCACTCGTGCCAAATATATTCAAATGTGGCAAAATGCCAAGTCTATTCAAATACAAAGAGGATACTCATATGTTGGGAATAACATTCTCAAATTTGATTCAAATTCAAATTCTATGAGCACTGATATTCAAACACAATACAATTACCATTCCAGCTTTACCTTAAAGAATTAAGGGAGTAATATAATTTCTTAGCTGAACTTGATTTATTAAGGAGCAGTACAACTTCTATTACACTACAAGTGCACAATTCTGTTTCATTAATCACATTCCATAAATTCTCATCAAGTGTACAATTCCAAATGCTTCCAATCATCAATTAAGTTCAAAAACAACATAAACAAACTCACTAAGTTGCATGGTCAATTCTTTAATAAACTTCCATATAAACAATAATTCAAACACAATTCAAGCATATAAGCAATTGAATAAATATGGAGGTTGTCATATCTCCTTGAGGTTCTATTTGGCCATTATGGCTAAAATAATATACCAAAGTATTTATATATTCAAATAGATTACTTAAACAACCAATTGCACAATACAAGAATTCAAGTACATTAGTACCTTAAATGATCAATATCAAGCACAAATTTACTATAATTAAGTCATGGCCAATAGAAAATCAAAGTGTGAAACCAAAGTATGAACACTTAAGGAGAACCAAAGTGTGAAACCAATATTAATTCAAGCCTTGTTTTCAATAAATTTCTTCACACAGTTTCTACCTTCAAGACCAAGACCACACCACCTTTAATAACCAAAGTGTGAACACATGGAACACATAGTTTCTCACACTTTGTCATGGCTTGGTCGTGACACTTTCATCAACAACCATAGAAATTCAAAGTGTGAATACTTGAAACACACACACACACTTTAATAACCAAAGTGTGAACACATATCAAGTGTGAACACATGGAACACATAGTTTCTCATACTTAGTCATGGCTTGGCCATGACACTTTCATCAACAACCATAGAAATTCAAAGTGTGAATACTTGAAACACACACACACACACACACACACACACACACCATTTCTCTTACTTGGTCATGGTTGGTCGTGACCTTCCTCATCACAAAACAAAACAATTTTCTCATTTTCTCATCACAATCAATATCACAACTCTAAGTCAAGAATCATTAAAAGAAGAAGAACAAAATTTAAAGCAAGGATCCTCCATAAAATTATAGCTTGGTCATGAGTTGCTTTAGGCACAAAGACCATATTTTTTTATTCAAAATCAATAGAAAGAAGAACAAGTTGAAAGCTTGGATCCCCAACCTCACTTCCTAGCCTTGACTCCTTGATTTTCCTTTCTTTTCACCTTGTTTTTCCTCCTTTTTTCTCTTCTCTTTTTCTGCTGTTTTGGCCATGTTCTTTCCTCTGTTTTTAGTTGCACAACCATGTGAGAAAGTTGAGAACAAAGTGAAGGAAAAGGCAAGAAGAATGTAGAAAGTGGTTGGCAGTGAATAACAAAAAATTTGATAAAAAAGATTGTGCTGAAACTTTTGTATCTATTACCCACACTTTAGTATTCCAAAGTTAAGTTTTCAAGTTACCATAAGTGTTATGAAAAATTTTAGAACTCAAGTTAGTCCTTGTATCCATTTTTCCATAAATTTATATATATTGTTATTTATCGGTTAAGCTTCATTAGTCGGTCCCAAGTTAAGTTAAATCTAGGAATTAAGTAAATACGCTTACTGATACTTATCTTAATTGGTATTTTATACCAAAATATTATTCATATTTTACTTGTAATATCCATGAAATTTCATAATTTTCTAAACTACTTTAATTATCCAATCAGTCTTCTAAACTTTTATTTAGTGTCGTTAAAAATACCAGATCAATTCATTTGTTTCTCCAAAATTTACTACAACTCTTATCAATTTTTCATAAGTAGGAAATAAATTTTTCACATTTATTTTCATAATATCAGTTGTTTATGCAGAAACTTTAGCTAATTTTTCACATTCGGTGTTATAGAATTAGATTCAAACTAGTACAAAGGTTATCAAAATAAATAGATAACTCATGCCAGAGTTACTGAGCTTCTATAACCCTGATTAAGAGTATTAGATTAATGAGAATATTACAATCATCATCCTTATTACTTTCTTAATTTGAATTAGCCTTTGAGCTTAGTATTAAGAATTGAGAAGAGTTGTGAGAAGGTTGCCTGCTATGAACTTTCTAAACTAATTTTAGAGCAATGGATTTTTCTTTTCTTGGAACATCGTCATTCATTTCAGCTAGTTCTTGTTCATACACCTTCAAGGACCCAAGTAGCTCGTCAAGCTTCAAGAAAGAAAGGTCTTTGGCTTCTTGGATTACAGTGACTTTAGGTCTCCAAATCTTTGGCAAGCTTCTCAGTAACTTACTCTTATGCTTCTAATTTGAGTATGCTCTCCCAAGAGACTTCATATCATTCACAATGATTGTGAATCTAGTGAATATCTAATCAATTGTATTATGTTCTTCAATTCTAGAAAGGTCGTATTAATGCACTAACTTGCTGAAGTTGGCTTCTTTAACTTGGTTGGTTCCTTCATGAGCTATCATCAATGTATCCTAAATCTTTTTTGTTGTGCTACATCTAACTATCTCTGTAACACCCCAAAATTTACTTTTCTACTCTCAGGATTCATTCTAAAAATATTTGTGATTTTCTGGAATTTTCTGAGAACGCGGAATATTTTAATATATTTCCCGTTTTACGTGTGTACTGAGCAGAATTGGAGAAATGAGACATTTTCTCCGAGAACCTTGAACTATGGAAACGTCGACGGGGGATCTTACTAAACCCGAGGCCGGACACAGTTTACAAAGTTTCACATTTTTCGAGAAATCTTAACTGATGAGATAATAAAACACTGTGAAGAATTTATCTGTCAGATTTGTTAATGCTGACTTCTATCAACTATAACTATTGTCCAATAAATAATAACATGTATTAAAAATATTATCACATTATTCAAAATCTGATTTTTTGTATCACATCTATTAGTTTTAATTTCAAAAGAAAGATTAAATTTAATTCAAGCTTGTTATGGGAAGCTTCCTAGCAATTTTCCTTGTAACACATTTTCTCTCTCTCCTTTCTCCACTCTTCTACGGCAGAAGCTACAAGGGAAGCTTAAATATTTCCTCTCAATTGTCTTAATATTGCATCCTCATTTCTCTAAAACCCCAAATACCCATTTCTCCATTTCCTCTCTTTTCCTTCCTCTCCACCGTACACACACACCCACACATTGGAGACCAACTTCCTTATTTGCCAAACAAATCACATTTTCTTGTTCCTTCCACCATTCCAAGACTATTCTCCTTGGTGGTTATCTTTTGGTTCCTCTTCTTCTTCTTCTTCCATTTCTCTTCCACCATTGAAGCTAAAGCTTGGAGCTTTAAGGTAAAGTCTTTAACTTTCTTCCATTTCCTTGTTATTTTCGTTTCTCTTGGCCACCTTGGTGACCAAGAACCTATTTTTCATGGTTTGAGTGAACATTGTGGTGATCACTCACATTGGAGTTTTTCTTGAAGGGGAGAAAATGAAAATCTAGGGCAAGAAGGAGTGGCACATTGTGTTGTCTTCCAAGTAGGTAAGAGGGAGATGATCCTCTTCAACCAATCTTGGTAGTAAGGGAATGTCTTGTATGTGTATTGTTGTTGATTTTTGAATCCATGTATAAAGTTCTCTCATTTTTATGTTGTTCTTGATAATAGCATATTTTGTTGGGTTTGTATGATTTATTGATGTCTCTTGCATGATTTGAAGGTGTATTTGAGTATCTTGTTGATTAAATATGATGAGGTATGGTTTGGTTTGAGTTAGAGGACCTGAGGAACTTTGTTTTCTGCAAGTTTACGCGTGGTAATCGATTACATGGGGCTTGTAATCGATTACCAAGCTCTTAAAGATACAAAATCGTGATTCTGGAAATCTGGTAATCGATTACGTCTGGTGTGTAATCGATTACAGAGATTCTGTTTAGCTTGTAATCGATTACAAGAGGAGTGTAATCGATTACCAAGCCTCTGATGTCACGAAATGGTGCTTCTGGAAATCACGTAATTGATTACAATTTGTGTGTAATCGATTGTAAAGGTTCTGTCCAATTAGTAATCGATTACCACGGTTGTGTAATCGATTAGCAGGGCCTTGAAGTTACGAAACGTGATTCTGGGAATCACGTAATCAATTACAATGAGATTGTAATCGATTACAGAGGTTCTGTTTCTCAAGTAATCGATTACAAGGGTGATGTAATCGATTACCAAGACCAAAAATGAGATTTTTGAGCTGGAAATGATTGAGATTATGGTTCTTTGTCCTTTGTAACTCAAACATAACCTAAAAACCCTGGATTCAAGGATTTTACTTTACTAAATTGTGATAGGAATGTGCATTCACCCCAATAGGGAAGAACTGATTTTGAATATGGAATCCATGGATCCATGATATAGAAATTGTGGTATGTGTGTAATGAGGAATACATGTTGATGCTGAGAATTATTGATGTAGCACTCAATGAGATAAGAATGATGATGTGCCATTGAGGCAAGGTTTTAATAAATGCATGGTTGATATGTCATGTTGGACATTGAATAATGCTTGTGTGCCATTGAGGAAAGGCTTATATTGAATGCATCATTGATGAACATACATGATTGGACATTGTGTCATCATGCATGCGTATTGTCCGTGGGACATTGTTGAGAAGGCTATGTTGCCTAAGAGTTTGAATAACACCTATGTGCGAGTATGAATAGACTAAGCGTAGGTGTCATATGTTGTTGACCCTGGGGGCGTCGGGGTGTGGGTGTCTCACAATAGATAGTGGTAGCTCCACTGGGGCCGTGGGATAGACCTATGCAACACACCGACGATCCTGCCTGAGATGTTGTCCTATGTCGCGATCAACTGTTGAGGTGCCATGTGTGAACCATTTTGCGCAAATGTTTTTATGTGATGAGCACACTATATTTGTAAGGCTAACGATACACTGGCATTACTCCTTGATCATTCACTCCGAAAATGTTTATGTCTAGCTCCATGGAGTAGGAACTTTGGTACCCTTGTTGCATTGTGAGTTGTCAGTCACATGGTCCATTGAGCATTCATGATTGGATAATGTGTTTACTATTATGACTGTGATATTTATCTGATTCTTGGTAATACTGATGTTGCTAGTTGGCTATAGATGATGTTAATTACTGTTCCTTGTTGCTTTACTCTCATTAATTGCTTTCATGTATTACTATACTTGTATGCATTAACTGTGTCTTTTGTGGGCGTTCGACGCCGTTTATTTTCTTACTACCTTGTTGGTACTGAAAGCTGGGAATCTCACCTCTTTCGGTACTTTTCTTTATTTTGCATTTTGGTTGAATCGCGTGCTCTCGAGAAGACACTCGTGAGGAAAACAAGGAAACTACTGAGTTTCAGGGTTTCTGGCCTTATCTCGACTAAGACCGAAGTTGCTGAGAATGTCATTTCGCCCCCAAGGATTTTTTGGTTACGTGCGGATCAACTTTCATGGTGGTCCGGATTGCTGGCATATCAATGTGCAGACTGACCGATGTGTGTACCACGGCGAATTGACGGTGTCTTTAGCATGGGGATGCTACACTGCTTCTATTTTTGACTTTCATGCTTTCGTGTGGTTGGAATTTTATATGCCTGTAAGAGATATGTGGGCGGATATGTACTATAACCCATGTGACGACTCTTTCTTGTCTACTGCCTGAGCTCCTACCCGTTGTTCTGTCATCCCGATGGATGTCTCGTCGGACGACGAGGACCCTGAGGAGGATCCATCTATGGTTCCTTCTCATTCCAGGCAGTCTTAGGGTTGGTTTTAGATTGATGGCTACTGATGGCTATCCGTTTATTTTGAGGGAGCTTGACGTATTACTGGATTAGTGGGTAGATATATTTGTATCTCTTGGGGTAGGTACACATTTTGCTTTTTCGTATATCTTTTGGAAATATAATTTAAACAGGCTTGTAATTCTGGTACAAAGTATGTAACTATCTATATTGTATATGGTTGTATGTTTCATTACGTGTTGATTTCTCTTTGACGTTTTTGATAAGAAGTTTTATATGAAGGAGGAATTTTTAATTTTAAATCAATCACGCGATATATTTACAAACAGGTGTATATGTACATTAAATGGAAGTTTTAACTGGAACTATGTTAAAAGAAAAAAGAAAAAAAAATGCTCAAATTTTCCGTAGTCATTTTTGGGTCGTTTCACTATAGTACGACGTTCCTTCTTCTCACCCGTTATGACTGAAGGGAGAAAAAGGGGCGTTACACTGTCTTGGTATCAAAGCTCTCGGTTATGTTTCTTTGGGTCGTGTGGTTTTGGACTGTCTTGTTTGTGCTGTGTCATTCTGTGATTTTACTATTTGGTATTCAAATGAATACATCTGACTTTCTCTGTGTTTTGCGTAGTCTAATTCGAGAAGGAACAATGGCTCGTCAAGGTGATATGGCTATTGCCATAGAAGCAATACAGAAGATGGCCGAGGCAATGTTATAACAGAACCAGCAGACAGCTCAACAACAGGCTAGGGGTGCACAACAGCTAGAGGCTACAGCGGATGTTCAGAACTTGGAAGGATTCCGTCGCGCTAATCCTCCATAGTTTAAAGGGGAGTTTGACCCGGAGAAAGCTACATTATGGATTCAAGAGTTGGAGAAAATATTTACGGGTATGAATTGTGCTGATGATAGGAAGGTGACCTATGCCGCATACATGCTGATGGGAGATGCTAAACATTGGTGGACGGGAGAACAAAGGCTGCTGCAAGCTGCGAACAGAGTGATAACTTGGGAAGTGTTCAAAGAAAGGTTCTTGAACAAATATTTTCCTGAAAGTGCCAGGCACGCAAAAGAAATGGAATTTTTGAGGTTGCGACAGGGAGGCATGACTGTGAGCGAATACGCCGCCAAGTTTGAGAACTTGTCCAGATTCTCAACCTATTTTCAACTTCAACCCAATGAAACTTGGAAGTGTCGGAAGTTTGAGGAAGGCCTGAGGCATGATGTGAAGAAAATCGTGATAGCTTTGAAGATCACTCAGTTTTCTGAGTTACTCGACACTTGCTGCAGATTGGAAAGTGTGGAACAAGAACGCGAGGCAAGAAATAGAAACTTTGGGCCCGTTCGGTCCCAAAGAGGAGGTGGTGGTAACGCAAGTCGTTATCAAAAGAAGCCTTATTCCCAACCCTCTGGAAGCCAACAACCACAAAAGTTTCAAGGAGGAAGTCCAACTGGAAGCCCGGGAAGGATGGGTCAGAATGCTACAACTATTCCAAGATGCATGAAATGTGGGAAGGAGCATTTCACAAGGGACTGCACAATTAAAGGATTTATTTGCTTTCGGTGCGGGAAACCTGGTCACGTTTCTCAAGACTGTAACCAGACCAAGGCGGAACCATCCGTTAATACTGCTAAGACTTCTAAACCACAAGTTGGAGGCAGAGTCTACACCCTATGTGGTGCTGAGGCCTCTGAATCCGAGGATCTGATACAAGGAGAAGGTATCATTGAAGGTAATCTTTTAATTGTACTATATGACTCTGGTGCTACTCATTCTTTCATTTCACATGATTGTGTGAAAAGACTTGGATTGCCTGTGTCTTCTTTACCTTTCGATTTGACTGTTTCAACTCCTACTACAAAACCTATAGTCACTACTAAGGTGTGTCTAGGTTGTCCTTTAATAGTGGAAGGTCGAGTCTTTTCTGTCGATTTGATCTGTTTACCATTATCCCAACTAGACGTGATATTAGGAATGGACTGGCTATCTGCCAACCATGTTTTGTTAGACTGTTCCAGAAAAACAATAGTTTTCCCATTGGATGAGGATTCTAGATTTTTGACCGCCAACCAAGTGAAAGCTTTTCTGAAAGAAGGAGCTCGAGGATACATGTTGTTATCTTCTTTGAAAGTTAAGAGTGAAGTTGATGTGGACGCAATCTCTGTTGTTTGAGATTTTCCTGAGGTTTTCCCTGACAATGTACCTGGTTTGCCACCGGAACGTGAGGTCGAGTTTGCTATCGACTTGGTACTTGGAGCTGGCCCTATTTCTATGGCGCCTTATCGTATGGCACCAGCAGAGCTCGTGGAACTTAAGAAGCAGTTGGAAGAGCTCCTAGAGAAGAAATTCGTGAGACCCAGTGTGTCACCTTAGGGAGCACCTGTATTGTTGGTCAAGAAGAAAGATGGGACTTCAAGATTATGCGTGGACTACCGTCAGTTAAACAAGGTTACGATCAAGAACAAGTATCCATTGCCGAGGATAGATGACTTGATGGACCAATTGAAGGGAGCAGCTGTGTTTTCCAAGATCGATCTACAATTGGGATATCACTAAATCAGAGTGAAAGTGGAAGATATTCCCAAGACGGCTTTTCGTACTCGTTATGGTCATTATGAGTACCTGGTGATGCCTTTTGGTGTGACAAATGCACCTGCGATATTTATGGACTATATGAATAGGATCTTTCGTCCTTACTTGGACAAATTCGTTGTTGTTTTCATCGACGATATTCTGATCTATTCACAAAGTCGCGAGGACCATGCTGAGCACCTCAGCATAGTTCTCCAGATCTTAAAGGAAAAAGAGCTATATGCGAAACTATCCAAGTGCGAGTTTTGGCTAGATGAAGTGAAGTTCTTAAGTCATGTAATCACAAAGGAAGGAATTGTAGTGGATCCTTCAAAGGTAGAAGCTGTACTACAGTGGGAAAGACCAACTACAGTGACGGAAATCCAAAGCTTCATTGGATTAGCCAGATACTACCGGAGGTTTATTGAGGGATTTTCTAAAATCGCTGGACCACTCACTCAACTCACCAAGAAAGACCAAGCTTTCGAATGGACAGATTCCTGCGAAGGAAGTTTCTAAGAGTTAAAAAGGAAGCTGACTACGTCACCAGTGCTAGTCTTACCGAATCCTAGTGAACCATTTGAAGTGTACTGTGACGCTTCGTATCAAGGTTTGGGGTGCGTTCTCATGCAAAACGGAGGAGTGGTAGCTTACGCTTCAAGACAATTGCGAATGCACGAGAAGAACTACCCAACACACGATCTAGAATTAGCTGCAGTGGTGTTTGCATTGAAGATATGGAGACATTATTTGTATGGAGCCACATTCAACGTCTTCAGTGACCACAAAAGTCTGAAGTACCTGTATGATCAGAAAGAGATGAACATGAGGCATCGAAGATGGCTAGAATTTTTGAAAGATTATGATTTCCAACTTCAGTATCATCCTAGAAAGGCGAACGTGGTGGCCGATGCTTTGAGTAGGAAGACGATTAGTGTTTCTACTATGATGATTAGAGAAAAGGACTTGATAGAGCAATTCAGAGATATATGGTCATTTATAAAGTTAACACCGGGTAAAATCTGCATGAATAGGATCACTATCTCGAATGATCTGGTGGATGATATTCGAGAGAAACAAAAGGTCGATAAATTCCTGCAAGAAGAAAGAGAATTGATGAGACAAGGTGGTGTGTCAACATTGAAGGAAGGAAACGATGGGATTTTGAGATTCCAAGGAAGGGTCTGTGTGCCTAAAGATGAAGAACTCAGAAAGTACATACTTGAACATGGTCATTCTAGTCAGTTGAGTATGCATCCTGGAATGACAAAGATGTATCAAGACTTGAGGAAGTTATTTTGGTGGCATGGGATGAAAAGAGATATCGCTAAATGCGTGTCATCTTGTTTGGTTTGCCAGAAAACGAAGATTGAGCATCAAAGACCAGCTGGATTACTACAACCCTTGGCTATTCCTGAATGGAAATGGGATAGCATCGCCATGGACTTTGTTATCGGGTTACCAAGAACTAGGAAAGGATATAACTCAATATGGGTAATAGTGGATCGACTTACGAAGTCAGCTCACTTTCTGCCAATCAACATAAGATATCCGTTAGAGAAGTTGACTCAGATTTACATTGGTGAAATTGTTAGACTTCACGGGATACCCACGAGTATTGTTTCCGATAGAGACCCGAGGTTTACCTCAAAGTTTTGGCAAAGTCTTCAAGAGGCTATGGGAACAAAGTTACGGTTAAGTTCTGCCTACCATCCACAAACTGATGGTCAATCAGAAAGAACAATTCAGTCGTTAGAAGATCTGTTGAGAGCTTGTGCGATAGAGCAAACTAGAGGTTGGGATGAAATCTTACCATTGGTGGAATTCTCCTACAACAACAGTTACCATTCAAGTATAGGGATGGCGCCCTATGAGGCTTTATATGGGCGGAGGTGTCAGATGCCTCTGTGCTGGTATCAAGATGGAGAACGGCTTACCGTTGGACCTGAACTCATTCAGCAGACAACTGAGAAGGTTAAAATGATTCAGGAGAAAATGAAAACGGCTCAGAGTCGGCAGAAGAGTTATGCGGACAAAAGAAGGAAACCTCTTGAGTTCTAAGAAGGAGAGCATGACTTCTTGAAAGTCACACCTATGACTGGGGTCGGTCGTGTCCTCAAATCTAGAAAACTCACTCCAAAATTCCTTGGACCCTACCAAATTCTTCGTCAGATAGGTCCTGTTGCTTACCAAATAGCCTTACCCCCTTTTCTTTCAAACCTTCATAATGTATTTCATGTGTCACAACTCAGAAAGTATATCCCAAATCCTAATCATGTCATAGCACCTGATTTTGTACAATTGAAGGAAAACTTGACATATGAGACAACTCCTGTAAGGATTGAGGATAGGAGGACAAAGTAACTCAGAGGAAAGGACATTGCACTAGTGAAGGTAATCTGGAATGAAGCAATTGGAGATGTGACGTGGGAGCTGGAGGACAAGATGAAGGAGCAATATCCCGAATTGTTTTACGGTATGGAAAATTTCGAGGACGAAATTCCTATTTGTTGGGGAGAGTTGTAACACCCCAAAATTTACTTTTCTACTCTCAGGATTCATTCTAAAAATATTAGTGATTTTCTGGAATTTTCTTAGAACGCGGAATATTTTAATATATTTCTCGTTTTACGTGTGTACTGAGCAGAATTGGAGAAATGAGACATTTTCTCTGAGAACCTTGAACTATGGAAACGTCGATGGGGGATCTTATTAAACTCGAGGCCGGACACAGTTTACAAGGTTTCATATTTTTCGAGAAATCTTAACTAATGAGATAATAAAACACTGTGAAGAATTTATCTGTCAGATTTGTTAATGCTGACTTCTACCAACTATAACTATTGTCCAATAAATAATAACATGTATTAAAAATATTATCACATTATTCAAAATCTGATTTTTTGTATCACATCTATTAGTTTTAATTTCAAAAGAAAGATTAAATTTAATCCAAGCTTGTTATGGGAAGCTTCCTAGCAATTTCCCTTGTAACACATTTTCTCTCTCTCCTTTCTCCACTCTTCTACGGCAGAAGCTACAAGGGAAGCCCAAATATTTCCCCTCAATTGTCTTAATATTGCATCCTCATTTCTCTAAAACCCCAAATACCCATTTCTCCATTTCCTCTCTTTTCCTTCCTCTCCACCGTACACACACACCCACACATTGGAGACCAACTTCCTTATTTGCCAAACAAATCACATTTTCTTGTTCCTTCCACCATTCCAAGACTGTTCTCCTTGGTGGTTATCTTTTGGTTCCTCTTCTTCTTCTTCTTCCATTTCTCTTCCACCATTGAAGCTAAAGCTTGGAGCTTTAAGGTAAAGTCTTTAACTTTCTTCCATTTCCTTGCTATTTTCGTTTCTCTTGGCCACCTTGGTGACCAAGAACCTATTTTTCATGGTTTGAGTGAACATTGTGGTGATCACTCACATTGGAGTTTTTCTTGAAGGGGAGAAAACGAAAATCTAGGGCAAGAAGGAGTGGCACATTGTGTTGTCTTCCAAGTAGGTAAGAGGGAGATGATCCTCTTCAACCAATCTTGGTAGTAAGGGAATGTCTTGTATGTGTATTGTTGTTGATTTTTGAATCCATGTATAAAGTTCTCTCATTTTTATGTTGTTCTTGATGATAGTGTATTTTGTTGGGTTTGTATGATTTATTGATGTCTCTTGCATGATTTGAAGGTGTATTTGAGTATCTTGTTGATTAAATATGATGAGGAATGGTTTGGTTTGAGTTAGAGGACCTGAGGAACTCTGTTTTCTACAAGTTTACGCGTGGTACATTACACGGGGCTTGTAATCGATTACCAAGCTCTTAAAGATACAAAATCGTGATTCTGGAAATCTGGTAATCGATTACGTCTGGTGTGTAATCGATTACAGAGATTCTGTTTAGCTTGTAATCGATTACAAGAGGAGTGTAATCGATTACCCAGCCTCTGATGTCACGAAATGGTGCTTTTGGGAATCACGTAATCGATTACAATTTGTGTGTAATCGATTACGGAGGTTCTGTCCAATTTGTAATCGATTACCACGGTTGTGTAATCGATTACCAGGGCCTTGAAGTTACGAAACGTGATTATGGGAATCACGTAATCGATTACAATGAGATTGTAATCGATTACAGAGGTTCTGTTTCTCAAGTAATCGATTACAAGGGTGATGTAATCGGTTACCAAGACCAAAAATGAGATTTTTGAGCTGGAAATGATTGAGATTATGGTTCTTTGTCCTTTGTAACTCAAACACAACCTAAAAACCCTGGATTCAAGGATTTTACTTTACTAAATTGTGATAGGAATGTGCATTCACCCCAATAGGGAAGAACTGATTTTGAATATGGAATCCTTGGATCCATGATATGGAAATTGTGGTATGTGTGTAATGAGGAATACATGTTGATGGTGAGAATTATTGATGTAGCACTCAATGAGATAAGAATGATGATGTGCCATTGAGGCAAGGTTTTAATAAATGCATGGTTGATATGTCATGTTGGACATTGAATAATGCTTGTGTGCCATTGAGGAAAGGCTTATATTGAATGCATCATTGATGAACATACATGATTGGACATTGTGTCATCATGCATGTGTATTGTCCGTGGGACATTGTTGAGAAGGCTATGTTGCCTAGGAGTTTGAATAACACCTATGTGCGGGTGCGAATAGACTAAGCGCAGGTGTCATATGTTGTTGACCTTGGGGGCGTCGGGGTGTGGGTGTCTCACAATAGACAGTGGTAGCTCCACTGGGGCCGTGGGATAGACCTATGCAACACACCGACGATCCTGCCTGAGATGCTGTCCTATGTCGCGATCAACTATTGAGGTGCCATGTGTGAGCCATTTTGCGTAAATGTTTTTATGTGATGAGCACACTATATTTTTAAGGCTAACGATACACTGGCATTACTCCTTGATCATTCACTCCGAAAATGTTTATGTCTAGCTCCATGGAGTAGGAACTTTGGTACCCTTGTTGCATTGTGAGTTGTCAGTCACATGGTCCATTGAGCATTCATGATTGGATAATGTGTTTACTATTATGATTTGTGATATTTATCGATTCTTGGTATCTTGATGTTGCTAGTTGGCTATGGATGATGTTAATTACTGTTCCTTGTTGCTTTACTCTCATTAATTGCTTTCATGTATTACTATACCTGTATGTATTAACTGTGTCTTATGTGGGCGTTCGACGCCGTTTATTTTCTTGTTGCCTTGTTGGTACTGAAAGCTGGGAATCTCACCTCTTTCGGTACTTTTCTTTATTTTGCATTTTGGTTGAATCGCGTGCTCTCGAGAAGACACTCGTGAGGAAAACAAGGAAACTGCTGAGTTTCAGGGTTTCTGGCCTTATCTCGACTGAGACCGAAGTTGTTGAGAATGTCATTTTGCCCCTGTGGATTTTTTGGTTACGTTTCCGATCAACTTTCATGGTGGTCCGGATTGCTGGCATATCAACGTACAGACTGACCGATGTGTGTACCACGGCGAATTGACGGTGTCTTTAGCATGGGGACGCTACACTGCTTCTATTTTTGACTTTCATGCTTTCGTGTGGTTGGAATTTTATATGCCTGTAAGAGATATGTGGGCGGATATGTACTATAACCCATGTGACGACTCTTTCTTGTCTCTTGCTGGGCTCGCCTTGCTGTTACTGTCGTCTCGATGGATGTCTCGTCGGACGACGAGGACCCTGAGGAGGATCCATCTACGGTTCCTTCTCATTCCAGGCAGTCTTAGGGTTGGTTTTAGATTGATGGCTACTGATGGCTATCCGTTTATTTTGAGGGAGCCTGACGTACTACTAGATTAGTGGGTAGATATATTTGTATCTCTTGGTGTAGGTACACATTTTGCTTTTTCGTATATCTTTTGGAAATGTAATTTAAACAAGCTTGTAATTCTGGTACAAAGTATGTAACTATCTATATTGTATATGGTTGTATGTTTCATTACATGTTGATTTCTCTTTGACGTTTTTGATAAGAAGTTTTATATGAAGGAGGAACTTTTAATTTTAAATCAATCACGCGATATATTTACAAACAGGTGTATATGTACATTAAATGGAAGTTTTAACCAGAACTTTGTTAAAAGAAAAAAAAATGCTCAAATTTTCCGTAGTCATTTTTGGGTCGTTTCACTATAGTGCGTGTAACATTCCGAAAAATACATATTTGATTATAAATCATCGTTTTATAATATTCTTGATTTTTAGGAATTTTTTCGGAATTTTTCGGAAACTACGAATATTTTAATATATTCCTCGTTTTGCGTGCACACTGGAAATTTGAGAATTGTTGAGACCAGTGTAACACCCGGAAATTGATTATTTCACCATGAATAGTCATTTTCTAATATTTGTGATTTATGAGAATTTTTCTGGAATTTTTCGGGAACGACTTGAATATTTTAATATATTCCTCGTTCTGCGTGAAACTCGAGCAGAGTCGTGAAAATGATCTTGTAGTGCTTCAAAAATTGGAAAATTATATGACGGATAGTCGTTTTATAATATTTGTAATTTTTGAGAATTTTCTAGGAATTTTAGGAACCGTCAAATATTTTAATATATTCCTCGTTTTGCGTCTTGTGAAAGGAATCGGGGAAACGCGATGTATTCTCTCGAGAACCTTGGACTATGGATAAGTCGACGGGGATCTTACTAAACCCGAGGCTTGACACAGTTTGAGGTTTCGCAATTTTTAGGAAATCCTTCGATACAATTAAATCAAGACAAATGGAAAAATTCATCTGTGATTAATTAAATACGACTCTGTCAATGTAACTATTATCTATTGGACAATAGTGTGTAATAAAAATACTATCACATTATCCTAATGTAATCCACTTTATGTCAAATCTACCTACTTTAATTCAAATTTAATAGTTAAATATTCAAGCTTCCTTAAGAAGCTTTGACCCCAACTTTGACTCCATGAATTAGCTTCCAAAGGAAGCCAATTTTTGTCACTCAATTCTCTCTCTCACGTACGTGGTCTGCAGCCCACTCAAAGTGAAAGAGTTAATTCCAATATCCTAATATTACAACTAAAGGCAATATCACCAAAAGCACATTTCTTCTTCCTTTTTACGTTTCTTCTTCTTCTTTCTCCATTCAACCATTTCTTTTTTCTCTTCCAGCCACCACACGTCCAGCCTCCCTCCTTGACCCCAACCTTCATAAAAATTTACTTCAACCATATTTTCTTAATCTCCTACTCCTCCTCATCATCTTTTGTGCTTGGAGTTTTCAAGAAAGCTTCCATCTTCAACCATTTCTCAAGCTTTGAAGGTGAGCTCCCATGGCTGAAAATTTTCAGACTTGCCTTCTCATTTTCGTTTCTGGTTTTCTCTTGATTTTGTGGTCATTTTCTTCTTCTTTTTCATACCATTACATTGTTCTAACTTGGACCACATTTTCTAGGGATTTTGGAGCTTAAAATCCGAAAATCAAGTGCTCTTGGGATTTTTCTTGGTTCTTCATCTTGGTAAGAGGAAGATTAATCCTCCTCAACCTCTTTAGCAACTAGGAATCTCGTATTTGATTTTTGGAAGAAAAACCACATGGTGGTTGTTCTTGAAAATTGCTTGAAATTGGTTTCTTGAATGCTATTTTAATCTAGCTTTGAGTAGTTGATTGAGTGGTTAATTATTCATGTAATTTTGTGGTTGATATCCATGCTTGCTTGCTGAAAATTCTGGTTGTTGGACCTTGGTGAGTGCCACGGTTTTGGGCTGTTCTTAAGAGCAGAATTTGGTTAAAATTGTGTCAAGAATAATGCTAGGTGAATTAAGTAAAGGAAGACTAAACTAGTGAGAAGAAAATTGGTAACCTAGGACCCTATGGTGTGCCACGGTTTTGAGGGCTTGAAGGAGGGGAAAAGATAACAAATTTGAGATGTCAAGACTTGAATTAATCAAGTAACTAAATGTAGAATTAATAGTAGGAAACTTGCAACAAATAATTCTTATGATGGAGTGTGGTTAAGACTTAGGAAATGTGCTAAATTTGGAGGGTAATTGTAAGAATCAAATAGCTTGGATCAAAATAACAAGTAAATGGACCTAATGATGTGAACATGATTTATTTGAAACCTTGGGAAGACCATGACCTCTAGGTGAAAATTTGAGTTAAGATTTCATAACCCAATACTAGGATTACAAGTAATCAAAGAATACAAGAGCTTAAGGACTTCATAAACCTTAATGAACCAATGAGATAATTTTCATAAGACTTAGAGATTTTAGAAATCCATAATGGACCTAAATTATGTTCCTTGAATTATAAATTGATATTATGTTGATATTGGGTTCTTTTTGGATGCAAATTTGCTTATTGCACTCTCTTGATCAATTATGGTATATTATGAATTTGTATGAGATTGTGGATCATACATGAGCATGCATAGTGTCTTATGCATTGTGATGTCTCTGTGTGGATTGTTGTAAGGCCAAGTTGCCTAGGAGATTGAACACACCTTAGTGCGGGTGCGAGTAGACAAGTGTGGGTCTTGTTATGACCTTGGGGCGTCGGGTGCGGGTCCTCCACAATGGGTAGTTGGTAGCTCCTTTGCCGTGGGGCAAACCGATGCAACGCACCGACGATCCGGACTTGACACGTCCTATATCGTGATCTAGTGTAGAATGTCCGTGCAATGCCATGATTGTGCACGAGAAAAATTATTGATAGCACGGCCTCGACGTACCGAGTCTGAGACATGTCTCCCGATCTTTCTCTCCGATCATTGTTGAGTCTAGCTCCATGGAGTAGGAAATTGAATGTTGTGTCCATGCATCATGGGATATTCGACATCCGAAAATTATTGTTTACATGATATTTAAGCGCCTGGATATTATGAATTATTCATTACCTCTATCTATGATTGCTTGACCGGTTATCTGTTTAAAAGCTTATTTATTGCCTTTATATGCTACGTGGGCGTTATGCGCCGATTCGGTTCTTGGTTCTTTGTATTGGTATTGAGTGTAGGATATCTTACCTCTTTCCACTGTGCTTCTATTACTTCTTTGTTTATGTGCACCTTGTCGATCGAAGACGACGGTGAAGAGACAGAAGAGCCCGCCTTCCCGGCTTCGGCCCGTACGGGATTGACTTTGGCTGCGACGATGTCACGCACGCACGCGCGGATTTTTGGGAGATGTGCGTCGACCTTCCTCGGAGGGCCGGAGTGTTGGCACATCAACCTAAACTCCGACCGTTGTGTGTATGTGGGAGACGTGTACGTATCACTTGCACTGGAGACGCCATGAGGCACCGGTCCTCACTTGCTACATCGCTTACGCTTGGAGTTTTACCGCCTATCGGGAGATGTGGGGTCCCCGTTACTACACCCCGCGGGAGGATTCGTTTGATTCCACCGCTCGGGCTCCGTCCCGCGCCTCGTGGTTCCTATGGATGAGTCCTCGGATGAGGAAGATCCCGATGAGGTCCTCCCGATGATCCCGAATCGGTCCCTTTTATTTGAGGGGTCGATGATCATTGGTGGCTACGATGCAATTTGTTTTTGTTTTTAGGGGCACGATGTATCTTTCTTTTGATTTGGGCTGTATATTTTGTATATGCATGTTCCCTTGGGGTGGGTATAGTTTTGCTTTTTGATGATGGCCAGGCTTGTATTTATGAAACAGTTGTATTAAACTCCAGATATATATATGTATGCTATTCAGGTGCAAATTTCTATGTATTGTTTTATTCGTTACTTTTATACGCATCCCGTATTATCATTATTCTTATTAAAAAATATATATATATATATATATATATATATTGCCAAGTTTGTTCACATGGTTAAACATTAATTAATTATAATGAACCGGGTCTTAATCGTTGTTCATTTAATTTCCGCATTTTATTTATTCGACAATGTGACGTCCCCTCCCAAAAAGGGCGTTACATTAAGTTGGTATCGAGTCCCGGTTTATGTTTTCTTTGGGTCTTGAGTGTGAGTCTGTCTTGTTTGTGCTGTGTGAATCTCTGTGATGGGTGTCTTGAGTGAATTCCTCTGACTTTTCGTATGTTTTCAGTAATCCAATTTGAGAGAAAAGCAAGATGGCAAGAGGTGGAGATATGACAGCTGCTATTGAAGCGATGCAGAGAATGGTTGAAGTCATCGCCCAACAAAATGAACGCACTGCTCAACAACAAGAAAGAGCTGCTCAACAGCTCGAGGCGACTGCCGACGCGCAAAACTTAGCAGAGTTTCGTCGTCATAACCCTCCGCAATTCAAGGGGGAGTTTGATCCTGACAAGGCTAATCTATGGATCAAGGAGCTGGAAAAAGTCTTTCGTGGCATGAATTGTGCGGAAGACAAGAAGGTAAATTATGCGACTTTTATGCTCGTTGGAATCTTTCGAAGACTGGTGGAATGGAGCTCAAAAGGGCATTAGAAGCCGAAGGAGCAGAGGTCACTTGGGAACTGTTCAAGGAGAAATTCTTGGGCAAATACTTTCCTGCGAATGCGAGACACGCAAAGGAGATGGAGTTCCTCAACCTGAGACAGGGGAACATGACTATCAGCGAATACGCAGCCAAGTTTGAGAACTTGGAGAGATTTTCGACACATTACCAGCATCAAACTGATGAAGCCTGGAAATGCTGGAAATTCACCGAAGGACTGAGGTACGAGGTAAAGAAAGCTGTGATTACCTTGAAGATGAAGGTATTCTCGGAACTGTTAGACACTTGCTGCGAAGTTGAAGCCTTGGAGCAGGCTAGAGACGCGAGAAACAGGAACTTTGGGCCTGTACGGTCCCAAAGAGGTGGAGGCAGTGGTTCAAACCGCTTTCAGAAGAAACCCTATTCCCGACCAACAGGAGTCAACAACAAATCGGTGGAAGTTCAGGTAGAGGTTCTTCGGGAATCGAACCGGTCGATACGACCTACCCATCCAAATGCCTGGCGAAGTGTGGGAAGGATCATCTCACAAGAGATCGCACGATAAAAGGAATCATTTGCTTCGGATGTGGCAAACCGGGCCATATGTCCGTAGAGGCGCAACCAAGCAAAGGTTGAACCTTCGGTCAATGCAACCCGAGCCAAGAAACCGCAAGGGAGGTCGAGTTTATACTATGAGTGGAGTGAAGCTTACGAATCCGAAGACTTGATTCAAGGAGAAGGCGCCATAGAAGGTAATCTTTTAAAAGTCTTGTATGACTCGGGGCAACCCATTCTTTCATATCATATGATCTGTGTGCTACGACTTGGTTTACCTGTGTCTGAACTACCTTTTGAATTGACTGTTTCAACCCCCACTGATAAGCCGGTAGTTACTACCAAAGTCTGTTTGAAGTGTCCTTTGATTGTTGAAGGTCGAATCTTTTCTGTCGATTTGATCTGTTTACCTCTTTCACAGTTAGATATAATCCTAGGGATGGTGGTTATCTTCCAACCATGTTCTGTTAGATTGTTCTAGTAAGACCATAGTCTTTCCCTGTGGATGAGAATTCTAGATATGACGGCCAACCAAGCACGAGCTTTCTTGAAAGAAGGAGCTCGGGGTACATGCTATTATCTTCTCGAAAGTTGAGAGTGAGGTGATTTGAGTACTATTCCGGTAGTGAAGGAATTTCCGAGATCTTCCCGAAGAAGTACACGGTTTACCGTGGCACATGAAATCGAGTTTGCTATTGATCTAGTACGGAGGCTGGTCCCGTGTCTATAGCACCGCACCGAATGTCACATTGACAATTAAATTTGAACTTAAGAAGCAGCTAGAAGAGCTTTTGGAGAAGCAGTTCGTTAGACCAAGTGTGTCTCCGTGGGGAGCACCTGTGTTACTAGTTCGAAAGAAGGACGGTACCTCGAGATTGTGTGTGGATTACAGGCAATTGAACAAGTTGACAGTCAAGAACAAATATCCTCTACCGAGAATTAATGACTTGATGGACCAACTGAAGGGGGCAGCGGTATTTTCGAAGATTGACTTGAGATCTGGGTATCATCAGATAAGAGTGAAGACGGAGGATATACCCAAGACGCTTTTCGTACGCGATACGGTCATTACGAGTATCTTGTGATGCCGTTTGGTGTGACGAATGCGCGCTATTTTCATGGATTATATGAACCGCATCTTTCGTCCGTACTTGGATAAGTTTGTTGTCGTCTTCATTGATGACATCCCGATATATTCTCGAATCGGGAGGATCACGCCGGGCATCTCAAAGCATAGTTCTTGATTTTGAAGGAAAAGGAAGCTGTATGCCAAGTTGTCGAAGTGCGAGTTTTGGCTTGATGAGGTGAAGTTTTTGGGTCACGTAATCTCAAAAGAAGGAATCGCAGTGGATCCATGCAAAGTGGAAGCAGTATTGCAGTGGGAACAACCGAAGTCAGTGACGGAAGTCCGTAGTTTCGTTGGTTTAGCTGGATATTACCGGAGGTTCATAGAAGGGTTCTCCAAGATTGCCGGACCGCTCACTCAATTGACAAAGAAGAATCAAGCTTTCGAATGGACTGAAAAATGTGAGCAGAGTTTTCAAGAGTTGAAGAAACGGCTGACCACCTCACCTGTATTAGTGTTACCTGATCCGAATGAACCGTTCGAGGTGTATTGTGACGCTTCATATCAGGGTTTGGGATCTGTCCTTATGCAACACCGAAAGGTGGTAGCCTATGCTTCGCGCAGGTTGCGAGTGCATGAAAAGAATTACCCGACTCATGATTTGGAGTTGGCAGCTGTGGTTTTTGCTCTGAAGATATGGAGACATTTCCTTTATGGAGCGACATTCAACATCTTCAGTGACCACAAGAGCTTGAAGTACTTGTACGACCAGAAAGAGCTGAATATGAGACAGCGAAGATGGCTGGAGTTTTTAAAGGATTATGATTTCCAGTTGTTGTACCACCCTGGCAAGGCGAACGTTGTGGCTGACGCCTTAAGTAGAAAGACTATCAGTGTTTCTGCCTTGATGATTAAGGAAAGAGATCTCATCGAACAATTTAGAGATGTATGGTCATTTGTTAAGTTGGAACCCGGAAGAATTTGCATGAATATGGTTACCATCTCAAGCGAGTTGATGGAAGACATACGGGAAAAACAGAAGACCGATGAATTCTTGCAAGGAATAAGAGAACAAATGAAACAAGGCGAGAAAACAGAGTTCGAAGAAGGAACAGATGGAATTCTGAGATTCCGAGGTAGAGTTTGTATTCCTCGTGACCAAGAGCTTAGACGATATATTGTGGATCATGCCCACACTAGCAAACTAAGTATGCACCCGGTATAACAAAGATGTACCAAGACTTGAAGAAGTTGTTCGGTGGCATGGACTAAAAAGTGATGTCACTAGATGTGTATCGACTTGTCTAGTCCGTCAAAAGCCAAAGTGGAACATCGGCGACCTCTTTGGGTTGCTTTGCAACCATTGTCTATTCCCGAATGGAAGTGGGACAACATCGCAATGGACTTTGTTTGGGATTGCCAAGGACAAGGATGGGACACGACTCGATTTGGGTAATAGTTGATCGACTTACAAAATCGGCTCATTTCCTTCCGATTAACATAAGGTACAGTTTGGAAAAGCTGACCCGACTGTATATTGGGGAAATTGTCAGATTACATGGTGTGCCTACGAGTATAGTTTCGGATAGAGATCCGAGGTTTACCTCAAAGTTTTGGCAAAGTTTACAAGTTTCGTTGGGGACAAGATTGCGCCTGAGTTCAGCATATCATCCGCAAACCGATGGTCAATCGGAAAGAACGATCCAATCTCTAGAAGACCTACTTAGAGCTTGTTCTATGGAACAGACTGGAAGTTGGGATGAAGTTCTACCACTGGTGGAGTTCACCTACAATAACAGTTATCATTCGAGTATAGGGATGGCACCCTATGAAGCTCTGTATGGAAGACGGTGTCGAACACCATTATGTTGGTACCAAGACGGCGAGCGTCTTACGATTGGACCAGATATTATCCAGCAGACGACTGAGAAGGTTAAGATGATTCAAGAGAAGATGAGAACTGCTCAGAGCCGACAGAAGAGCTATGCGGATAAGAGAAGAAAGCCTCTTGAGTTTGAAGAAGGTGAGCATGTGTTCTTGAAAGTCACACCCACGATTGGGGTCGGTAGGGCCTTGAAATCTAGAAAACTCACTCCGAAATTTCTTGGACCTTACCAAATTCTTCGTCGGATAGGTCCAGTAGCTTACCAGATAGCCTTACCCCTATCCTTGCAAACATACATAATGTATTCCATGTGTCACAACTTCGTAAATATTTACCCGATCCAAGTCATGTCATAGCACCGGACACAAGATGTTAAAAGAGAACGACCTATGAAACGTCTCCTGCGAGAATCGAGGATCGACGGATAAAGCAACTACGAGGCAAGGAGATTCCATTGGTAAAGGTGATTTGGAATGAAGCAACCTGGTGATGCGACTTGGGAATTGGAAGACAAGATGAAGGAGCAACATCGAGAATTATTTTAAGGTATGAAAATTTCGAGGACGAAATTCCTTTTAGTAGGGAGTGTTGTAACATTCGAAAAATACATATTTGATTATAAATCATCGTTTTATAATATTCTTGATTTTTAGGAATTTTTCCGAATTTTTCTAAACGACGAATATTTTAATATATTCCTCGTTTTGCGTGCACACTGGGCTGAGAATTGCTTGAGACCAGTGTAACACCCCGGAAATTGATTATTTCACCATGAATAGTCATTTTCTAATATTTGTGATTTATGAGAATTTTTCTGGAATTTTTCTAGAACGATGAATATTTTAATATATTCCTCGTTCGCGTGAAACTCGAGCAGAGTCGTGAAAATGATCGTAGTGCTTCAAAAATTGGAAAATTATATGACGGATAGTCGTTTTATAATATTTGTAATTTTTGAGAATTTTTCGGGAATTTTCCTGAACCGTCAAATATTTTAATATATTCCTCGTTTTGCGTCTTGCTTTGAGCGTAATCGGGGAAACGCGATGTATTCTCTCGAGAACCTTGGACTATGGATAAGTCGACGGGGATCTTACTAAACCCGAGGCTTGACACGGTTTACGAGGTTTCGCAATTTTAGGAAATCTTCATCGATACAATTAAATCAAGACAAACGAAAAATTCATCGTCGACATTAATTAAATATCGACTCACGTCAATCGTAACTATTATCTATTGGACAATAGTGTGTAATAAAAATACTATCACATTATCCTAATGTAATCCACTTTATGTCAAATCTACCTACTTTAATTCAAATTTAATAGTTAAATATTCAAGCTTCCTTAAGAAGCTTTGACCCCAAGCTTTGACTCCATGAATTAGCTTCCAAAGGAAGCCAATTTTTGTCACTCAATTCTCTCTCTCACGTACGTGGTCTGCAGCCCACTCAAAGTGAAAGAGTTAATTCCAATATCCTAATATTACAACTAAAGGCAATATCACCAAAAGCACATTTCTTCTTCCTTTTTACGTTTCTTCTTCTTCTTTCTCCATTCAACCATTTCTTTTTTTCTCTTCCAGCCACCACACGTCCAGCCTCCCTCCTTGACCCCAACCTTCATAAAAATTTACTTCAACCATATTTTCTTAATCTCCTACTCCTCCTCATCATCTTTTGTGCTTGGAGTTTTCAAGAAAGCTTCCATCTTCAACCATTTCTCAAGCTTTGAAGGTGAGCTCCCATGGCTGAAAATTTTCAGACTTGCCTTCTCATTTTCGTTTCTGGTTTTCTCTTGATTTTGTGGTCATTTTCTTCTTCTTTTTCATACCATTACATTGTTCTAACTTGGACCACATTTTCTAGGGATTTTGGAGCTTAAAATCCGAAAATCAAGTGCTCTTGGGATTTTTCTTGGTTCTTCATCTTGGTAAGAGGAAGATTAATCCTCCTCAACCTCTTTAGCAACTAGGAATCTCGTATTTGATTTTTGGAAGAAAAACCACATGGTGGTTGTTCTTGAAAATTGCTTGAAATTGGTTTCTTGAATGCTATTTTAATCTAGCTTTGAGTAGTTGATTGAGTGGTTAATTATTCATGTAATTTTGTGGTTGATATCCTTGCTTGCTTGCTGAAAATTCTGGTTGTTGGACCTTGGTGAGTGCCACGGTTTTGGGCTGTTCTTAAGAGCAGAATTTGGTTAAAATTGTGTCAAGAATAATGCTAGGTGAATTAAGTAAAGGAAGACTAAACTAGTGAGAAGAAAATTGGTAACCTAGGACCCTATGGTGTGCCACGGTTTTGAGGGCTTGAAGGAGGGGAAAAGATAACAAATTTGAGATGTCCAGACTTGAATTAATCAAGTAACTAAATGTAGAATTAATAGTAGGAAACTTGCAACAAATAATTCTTATGATGGAGTGTGGTTAAGACTTAGGAAATGTGCTAAATTTGGAGGGTAATTGTAAGAATCAAATAGCTTGGATCAAAATAACAAGTAAATGGACCTAATGATGTGAACATGATTTATTTGAAACCTTGGGAAGACCATGACCTCTAGGTGAAAATTTGAGTTAAGATTTCATAACCCAATACTAGGATTACAAGTAATCAAAGAATACAAGAGCTTAAGGACTTCATAAACCTTAATGAACCAATGAGATAATTTTCATAAGACTTAGAGATTTTAGAAATCCATAATGGACCTAAATTATGTTCCTTGAATTATAAATTGATATTATGTTGATATTGGGTTCTTTTTGGATGCAAATTTGCTTATTGCACTCTCTTGATCAATTATGGTATATTATGAATTTGTATGAGATTGTGGATCATACATGAGCATGCATAGTGTCTTATGCATTGTGATGTCTGTGTGGACTGTTGTAAGGCCAAGTTGCCTAGGAGATTGAACACACCTTAGTGCGGGTGCGAGTAGACAAGTGTGGGTCTTGTTATGACCTTGGGGCGTCGGGGTGCGGGTCCTCCACAATGGGTAGTTGGTAGCTCCTTTGCCCGTGGGCAAACCGATGCAACGCACCGACGATCCGGACTTGACACTGTCCTATATCGTGATCTAGTGTAGAATGTCCGTGCAATGCCATGATTGTGCACGAGAAAAATTATTGATAGCACCGGCCTCTCAAGCACCGAGTCACGTACATGTCTCCCGATCTTTCTCTCCGACTATTTGAGTCTAGCTCCATGGAGTAGGAAATTGAATGTTGTGTCCATGCATCATGGGATATTCGACATCGAAAATTATTGTTTACATGATATTTAACCGCGCCTGGATATTATGAATTATTCATTACCTCTATCTATGATTGCTTGACCGGTTATCCGTTTAAAAGCTTATTTATTGCCTTTATATGCTACGTGGGCGTTATGCGCCGTTCGGTTCTTGGTTTCTTGTATTGGTATTGAGTGTAGGATATCTTACCTCTTTCCCGTGCTTCTATTACTTATCGTTTATGTGCACCTTGTGTTGATCGAAGATGACGGTGAAGAGACGGAAGAGCCTCGCCTTCCCGGCTTCGGCCCGCACAGATTGACTTTGACTGCGACGATGTCCGCACGCACGCGCGGATTTTTGGGAGATGTGCGTCGACCTTCCTGAGGGCGGAGTGTTGGCACATCAACCTAAACTCCGACCGTTGTGTGTATGTGGGAGACGTGTCTCAGATCACTTGCCTGGAGACGCCATGAGGCACCGGTCCTCACTTGCTACATCGCTACGCTTGGAGTTTTACCCGCCTATCGTGGAGATGTGGGGTCCCCGTTACTACACCCCGCAGAGGATTCGTTTGATTCCACCGCTCGGGCTCCGTCCCGCGCCTCCGTGGTTCCTATGGATGAGTCCTCGGATGAGGAAGATCCCGATGAGGGTCCTCCCGATGATCCCGAATCGGTCCCTTTTTATTTGAAAGGTCGATGATCATTGGTGGCTACTGATGGCTGCCAGTGTTTTTGTTTTTGGGGGCCTGATGTATCTTTCTTTTTGATTTGGGCTGTATATTTTGTATATGCATGTTCCCTTGGGGTGGGTATAGTTTTGCTTTTTGATGATGGCCAGGCTTGTATTTATGAAACAGTTGTATTAAACTCCAGATATATATATGTATGTTATTCAGGTGCAAATTTCTATGTATTGTTTTATTCGTTACTTTTATACGCATCCCGTATTATCATTATTCTTATTAAAAAAAATATATATATATATATATTGCCAAGTTTGTTCACATGGTTAAACATTAATTAATTATAATGAACCGGGTCTTAATCGTTGTTCATTTAATTTCCGCATTTTATTTATTCGACAATGTGACGTCCCCTCCCAAAAAGGGGCGTTACAGTGCGACGTTCCTTCTTCTCACCCGTTATGACTGAAGGGAGAAAAAGGGGCGTTATAATCTCACTGTAAGAAATTTGGAGATTACCGTTGGTCATATCCACTAGTAATTTTAAAAAATTGAATTTTCGACGATATGTGGTTCTCGAAAAAAGGCTTGATGGGAACAAAAATCTGCCGGAAAAAAAGCCACAAGTTGTCAGACAAGATTTTCTGACATTTTTTTTGTCGAAAAGTATTTATTACCATAACTTTTTTGCAACGAAAATTCCTACAATATCACTATATAAGTAACTCTGAGCATTCTGAGATTTGACTGCTCTGCTCATCTTTCATCTTCCATTAATAGTGAGGATAATGACTCTAATAATAACATGTTCGGGTGGCTGATATAATCAAAAGTTTGCATAGTAAAACTGATTCCACCTTTTATGATAATGAGAACAAGAATAGATAATGAGATATAAAAAAGAAAAGTGAAAAGCATTGTGGATTATAATAATGAATTTACACGATTTTATGAAGTAATTTTTCTAATGAACAAAAATCCTCTGGTAGAGAAGCCCTAATAAGAAAGAAACCAAAAGTAAACTAATTTTTTTTATCAAGAGTGATAACACTAATGAAAGTGATATTGTATCAGTGTATTATGTAACACCTGCCGTCGGGTGCCACATTTATGTTACTTAATTACCAAATTACCCCTTCTATTATAAAATGTGACGTTGTGATAAAAATACGAGTTATAAAATTTTTTCCTCTTTGATGTTGATAAAATAAACTTAGCAGAAAATAAAAATATTATATATCATCACACATAATTTACATCATATACATTACAGAAGTACTGTCAATATTATTTATATATAGACCAAGTTCTAAAAGTAGTTGACATATTTAAATATTAAACGACTCGCCCAAGTCTAACTAAACAGCAGAACCCTTAGACGGGTCCTCCTCAGATTCCTCAGCAAGTAGAAATCCAGCACGACGCGAAGTCCTATGGACAGGTGTCTGAGCAGATGACACAATACTAATTTTCGTTGGGACATAATACCGTATCCAATATTGCCTGATTGACAATAGAAATTCGACATGTACATATATAGTTAGGGAAAGAAACGAATCTCCATGAAATTCTCGGCTCATGTTAATTGTCAGATTTCCTTGATATATAAGTCCCCTCTCATTGGGACTAGTCCTCCATGCTCCAGCTCCACCATGAAACTGTAGTCTCACGTAATCGAAGAAACTAGGTCTTGATGTCATCCTTTCAAAACTCCGCTTCCTCCACAGGAATCTGCTCTTCTTCACCCTTTTGTTCTATGCCTTGCTCAACGTCTTTACCAAATATAAATACAATAAAAAATAACATACAAAGAGGTGAGATCACCTACGCCAATACCAACATGGTAGCACAGAGATAACACATGCAATATATCATATAGATACATCATACCATAATTACAATCATGCCATCAACATTATTTATCATAACAGATACAATAAATAATAATTATCATCATGCCATTAACATTATTCAAATCACACAATAATTACAATAATGCCATCACATTATTTTCATCATCATCATTCAATTATTCCTTAATAGTTCAATTGTCATAGTCAATATTCCCCAATTATTATATCATATAGATATAAATACTCAAATTTATGCATGTGCACATAGACTCAATTTCCTACTCCATGGAGCTAATACTCAATTCAGAGAAATTGATCCGAAAGATCTGTTTGTATCAACATGCCTCAGACCATGTGCCACATTTCTCATATGTGTTTGCACATCTAGCATATACACGATAGTCTTTACTAGATCTTGATTAAGAATAGTGTCTCGGTCAGGATCATCAGTGTGTCGCGTCAGTCTAACCCACGGTACAAAAGAGTTGCCAACTGCCCATGTAGGCAACCTGCACCCCGATCCCCCTAAAGTCAACAAGTGACTTACACTACGCATATCGCACCCACTCAAGAGGTGTACGTCTCTCCTAGGCAAATAGCCTTATACAATCCATCGGACCTTTCCAATGCATGTTCAATGCACTAATGCCAATCATAGGCAAAATTCATCATTTTCTCATACAGTGTCCATACACTAGTTTATGCATATAAAATGCACCAATGCCAATCATAGGCAAAATTCATCATTTTCTCATACAGTGCCAATACACTATTCCAACAGTAATCCTACTGTTTATTCATTTGCGAAATCATATTATCGCATTTTCATAGTCGCGCAACACTTTCGTCGCGTTTTTACAATTTTGCAACCATTCTATTGTGTTTTCAAATCGCTTAGCGATTTTCTATCATTTTCTATTTTTCAATCACGTAGTGATTTTTCAATGTTTTCATCAATCACGTAAAAATATTCCATTATTTTTCAATCACGTAGTGATTTTTCAATGTTTTCATCAATCACGTAAAAATATTCCATCATTCTTAAATCGCGTAGCGATTTTTTAACAATATCTCAAACGCATAAAAATATTTAAATGCTTCCCAAATTGCGTAAAAATATTTCAACATTTTTCAAATTGCGTGGAAATATTTAAACGTTTTTCAAATTGTGTAGCTTAAAAATCACGTTTTTAAGTTACATAAATCATTTTTCACCATTTTTCAACTTCGTAAAATATTTCTCAACCTTCAAAAATTCCATTTCAACCTTTCTCAAAATAATATGACTTCTCACATTATTTTCCACATTTTCTTACTCAAGAAAATCTTTTTTGCAATATATTCCATAAATTCACCATTTTATTGAATTAAATCAATGTTTCTCACTTAAAATTCCCTAACGCTCTCCAAAACTCAAAGGATGAGTTTTACGTTAGTAAATTTTAAATCATCAACGTTTCCTTTATAATTCAAAATAAATTCTCAAATTTAGTTCTCTTCCAAAATAATTTGAGGTTCAAACCCTTACAACTTGTATTTTCTTTTTATAACTGAATTTTCTATTTCTCAAGTGATAAAACACTCTGATTCTCTTTCCAAAATCCTTATACTAAATCAAATTATATTTCCACTTTGAAAATCACTTTGTTTCATAAAATCAAGGCATTTACAAGCCTTCAAAACCGTGGACATGGCCATTGAAACCATTCTTATATTTTTCCTTCTAAATCATCTAAGTTCCATTCATGGTTTTACACAAACAAAACCATTAAAAATTCTTCACAAAAATCGTGACACTTTATTCTTTGGAAACAAACCCTTTGTTTATTTTCCTTGCTTCTCTAAACATTCAATTTTATCATTCATGAAAATATTAATTTGTGAACACCTATTTTGAGGTGTTTGGCCGAATTCACCATGGTCCTTGGAACCAAAAATCACTTTCCTTTCCATCATCAAATCATGACATACATATACATATTCAACATATATATCACAAGCATGCCATAATCAAAGCAATAAATGATGCAAATCATACTAAGTATAGGCAAATAATCAAAGCACATAAACATACACATAATTACATAACCATGGATATGAATCCTCACATGGATTCACCATCCATCAAATACACAAACCATCTCTCACCACCATACTTGGTTGGTGAGATGGATCTCCCTCTTACCTCTTGAAGAACCTCAAAAAACTCCTTGCTTTGTACTTTGCTCAAGTTCTCCACGAACAAAAGTCTCTTGAACATAAAACAAACGTAAGTTTATTAGTATATTAAGCTTGAATTAGAGTAACCATAGATCAAACATGGCTTAGAACATGAAA
The DNA here is from genome assembly GCA_029884605.1 of Ormosia emarginata. Lineage (NCBI taxonomy): Eukaryota > Viridiplantae > Streptophyta > Magnoliopsida > Fabales > Fabaceae > Ormosia > Ormosia emarginata. The sequence continues at coordinate 20,676,350 of JAQQTP010000079.1, forward strand.
AAGAAGAGAAGAAATGAAGTTTTCCTTACACTTCACCTCAAAAAACCCTAGAACTTGCTCTTGGAAAAAGTCCTTGAAGATGGAAGATTTAGAACTTGCTCCAAACTATAAAGTGTCTTAGAATGAGGTATAGATTCAAGAAATATGGTTGTTTGAAATTAAAGAGTGGTGGAAGGTAAACTTAGAGTGCTTGGCCGAAACAAGCTTGGAGAAGAAATGGAGAGAAAATTTTGATAAGCTAAGCTTCTTGAAATGATCAATAATGACCAAGGTGATCAGTTATGGTCTTCAACTTATGCTTTAGCTCCTTAAGCTTCAAAAAACCATCTCCCCCTCCATGCACTCTTCAAACTGTGACCAATCTCCTAGCCATCATTTTAGGCAACCTTAACCATTGATTAGATCAATGGTTAGGATTAATGTAGCTTCTAGGTTTAGCCTTTAAATAGAAGACTTAATCTAGGCCATTGGATCTTTCCTCCTTGAAATCCTAGCCATTAAATGTATCTCCAAAATGAAGGGTCAAGATTACTCCTTCAAACTTTACATCCAATGGTTATAAATGGTCCTAGCCACTTTATAAGACCAAATCTCAACCGTTGATTAAATCAAGATTAAATCTCCACTGTTGATTAAATCAATAGTGGATATCCAAGCCACTAATGTTGACTACGCAGTATAATATTTATTTTTTAATCTGCTATAACCCTATGAATAATATTTTTGCTGTATTTTTATCACCCGATAATTATATACAATACAAAACACAGTAAAAAAAAATTTAAAAACTATTTCTGGATTCAGGTTTAGTAAGATCCCCCATCTCTGTCTCAACAGTACGAAACTTTCGGGCTACAGAAAATTTTTCACTTTTCTGGACCCACCTGGGCCCACATACAACCCCCTGGGCCCACAGACGACCCACGGATAACATTAAAATAATCAAAGTAATATAAAAATTTCATAATCATCCACAAAATCATAAAAATTAGAAAATTCATGAATATCAAATCAGATTACATAAAATAATTAAGACTTAACAGTAATGATTAAAATACGTAAAATTTTTCTCAGCCCGAAAATTATTATTTTCTTGACACAGAGTAAATCACATAAAATGATCAAATGTACTGACAGAATATTCAAAATAATTTTACAGTACACAGAAAATCACTAAACAGTAGAATTCTGTTAACTGTCAAAATTACTGTCTAATAATTAGGAAATTTAGGGTGTTACATATTATGGAGAGGAATATACCGATATGTTGTGCTCAACATTGTTGGTACTAGGATGGTTAAGAGGGTAGTCCCAAGATCATTACACTGCAAGTGGCACAAAAAGCATTTGTTTGCTTGCAGTGTATAACGATTTTTAAACAGTAGTAGAAAAAACTTAATCTTAAGGGAATTTGGACAAGAGTGAAATTAGTATTTCGAGAGTGATGATAATGTTGTGAAAGCATATATATTTGTCTTATTACATATAATACAATATGAAGTCAAGGAAAGACTATCCAAATTTAATGAATTAGTCTAAAAATTAGGAGTGTCAATATAAAAAACGTCATTTTTAACTTTTGAGCTCTTGAATCGATTGCACTCCAATTTAAAAGTTTTTTGTGTTGGTTTCTTTCTTGATAAATTGAGATACCAATCTTGCTCGTTATAATTTGAGAATCACAATTATTAAAGTAATGTTCATTGTGAAATATATTAATCATCATCTTTGTCTTCAACTATTAAATATACGAATTTTCTTAACATTCTTATGTACGCTATTCCAAACAGACAATGTTAGTCAAATCTTACAGAAATCAACGTATATGTCTTCTCCAATCTAGATATCTAGACCATATAACTTCTATAATCCAAAGATGTCTCTCATTTGGAAAAGACATATAGGGTTGAACTGTACGATGTGACTATCATAAAGCGTAAGGAAAAGTGCAAGAATGTTAAGATAATTCAAGTATTTAATTATTGAAGACAAGGATGATCGTTAATGAATTTCATAAGGAACATTACTTAGAAAAAAGAAAGTACTTCTCGAATAGTTTCCAGCATTTCTATCTTGACTCACCAAGAGAGATTCAATACAAAAATCTTTAAACACAAGCAAGAGCAATTTATTAAAGATAAAAAAAATACTTTTCCTGATACTAACGCTCATAGTTCCTAAACTCATTCATTAAATATGGATAGTCTTCCCTTGAGTTCCATGTAATAAGAAAAATATATCTACTCTACTTGTCATCACAATCACTATCAAAATCATAATCCCAACTTCAGCCACATACCCCTAAAATTATTTTTCTTTCAACTACTCTCTAACACTTGATAGACGAGTGCAAGGAGACACATGCATCCAGTGTCACCAGCAAGGGAAATAGTCTAGGCACTACCCATTCAACTTTCTCAATCCTAATGATGTCGAGCTCACGATTTCATCGGACATATCCTCTCCACGATACTCTTGTATAAAGTCATTTTTGTTGTGCAAATCACTTTTTACAAAAACTTCATCTATTTTCGATTTCTATCTTATTCCCCAATTACTCCACCATGCGTCTTTTGTCCGTCAGAAAATCTACTTCATAGTGTAATGCCCCTTTTTCTTAATGCCGCGAAGAAGGGATGTCGCACCTGTAACGCCCCTTTTTCTCTAACTAGCCGTGAAGAAGGAACGTCACACTATAATACCTTGAAACATGAATCATAATAAAATAAATTGTGAAAAATGGTAGTTATTTTGAATACATTGACCCGGTTCATTTTCATGATTGTTTAAATTCCCTTACAATGGTCACTATATATATATTTTTTTATTAAGTTGTGTTTAATTTAAATCATTACCAAGTAGAGTCAAAAGAGTTAATTTAAAATCTATCACGTAAAGAAATAATAATTAGAACAGTCGCAATAAAAAGGATCCGACGTAAATTAAACCATACACGATATATATATGTATATATATATATATATATATATATATATATATATATATCATATCTATATACATAAGCCTGTTTAGTTACATTCTCAAAATATACAAAAAGAGCAAAAGCTTTACCCACCCAAGGTAATTACAAATTTACACCAATCAATCTAGCAAAACTTCAGGCTCCCCCAAAAAGATAATAGTCATTAGTAGCCACCGATAGAATCAGTCCCTAAGATTAATGAGAAGGGACCGTGGAAGGGTCCTCCTCTAGGTCCTCTTCGTCCTCTTCGTTCGATGAAACATCCATCGGAGCCACAGAGCAACGGGCAGGAGCCCAAGCAGTAGAAAGAAAGGAGTCATCACATAGGGTGTAATACATGTCAACCCACATATCCCTAACGGGCATATAAAACTCCAGCCAAATAAAAGCATGAAAATCTAAAACAGGGGCGTCATAATGACCCCATGCTAAGGACACAGTCAGCTCCCCATGGTACACGCAATGGTCTGTCTGCACATTAATGTGCCAGCAGTCAGGGCCTCTGTGAAAAGTGATCCGTGTGTAGCCCAAAAATCCACGAGGGCACGACGTCATCTTCAATAACTTCAATCGTAATCTGGCCAGAAGCCTGGAAACCCAAGGGCTTCCTTATCTTCCTCACGAACGTCTTCTCAGAAGTACACAATCCGACAAAATACAAAATAAAGGAAATATAGAAAGAGGTGAGACACCCAGCTTTCAGTACCAAAATGGCAGCAAGAAAACAGAATGGCGCTGGATGCCCACATACAGTACAATTCATACATCCCATTACAGTAACAATAAAAATTAATAGTAAGCACAGAATAACAATTAATAACAGTAAGTATTATTAACAACAGACAGAAGGTATCAACAGTCCAAGAAATCAGATAGTTATTGCAGTTATAATAGTAAACATATTCTATAATTACAAATGCTCATGCTCAATGAATTATGTGACTGACAGTTCACAATGCAAAGGGTACCAAAATTCCTACTCCAAGGAGCTAGACATAAACATTTTTCGGAGTGAATGATCAAGGAGTAATGCCAGTATATCGTTAGCCTTAAAATATAGTGTGCTTTATCTCATAAAAATGTTTGCGCAAATGGCTTATACATGGCACCTCGACAGTTGATCGCGATATAGGATAGCGTCCCAATCAGGATCGTCGGTGTGTCACATCAGTCTATCCCACGGCCATAATGGAGCTACCACTGTCTATTGTGAGACACCCGCACCTCGACGCCCCTAGGGCCAACCACTATGACCCTACGCTTAGTCCACTCGCACCCGCACATAGGTGTTATTCAAACTCCTAGGCACACATAGCCCTTCGAATAGTGTCCAACGGATAATACGTATGCATGATGAGTCAATTTCAATCATGCATGTTCATCAATGATGCATTCATCATAAGCATACCACAATGGTATATAAGTATATATATACACATACATATTCATTTCTTGACATCACCACATTATGATATTCTCAAGTACATAACCAACAAGTGCTTAACCCACATAGGGATTTGTAACGACATAAAATCAATTCTCAATATCAATATGTAATCATACATAGCTTATCAATTTTCACAAGTTCATGTCTTGGATTCACATTTTCAAAGTCTTAAACTTTGGTCAATTATGAAAATTATAGGGTGAATTACCCTTCAAAACCGTGGCCTTCTAAGTGTTGTTATCCATTTTAATTCTTCCACTTCATTAAGAATTATGCATGTCTCTAAATCTTAGATTTCCAAAGATGCACCATCATTTACCCTCAAGGTTTTCTCTCTAAAACTGTAGCCTTCATGGTCTTCAAAGTCCAATTTTTCATTCCATTTATGTATTAGTTTCTTAATTTCAATTTACTTAAATTTTGATTCACCAAGATCCATCCAAACCCTTATAGTTTCAAGCCAAAACCATGGCTCCCTTTGAAGGTGTTTAATCCTTAAAATTTTCCATTTATTAATCTCAATGTTATCATTCAACATTAAATCATACAAGCATTATTTATTTGTTTACAAAAACAATTTTCAACCCAAAATTCCATCCAAAACCATGGCCACCATGTTAGGGTAGGAACCTCCAAAATTTCCATTTAGCAACCCCAACATGATCAAGCACATTTAACACTTCCAATTTACTTAAGGTTACCAATCAATCTTTGATCAAATTCAAGAACACATGAACAAGCAAAAATCACAAAACAACATGAACATACAAGGGTTCCCTCACCACCATTATTGGTTGAAGTGAGTAGTCTCCCTCTTACCTAAGGAAAAATAAACGAAAATGGTCTCCTTCAAGCTCCTTGTGATTTCGGTTTCAAGGCTCTAAGAACCCTAGAATTTCCAAGAAAATGAACCAACATCAAAGGTTAAAAAGGAATGGATCCATGGTCATCAAAGAGACCATGGAGCACGAAAATGAAGAGAAATGAGAAGATAAATCAAAACTTCACCTTAAAGCTTGAAGCTTTACCTTGGAAGACAATGGAGAAAGGTTAGATTTTTGAAGAAACTTTCTAAAGAAAAGATGTAGAGAAGGATGAGGTGAGTATGGAAATGATCTTGGTAAAGAGAAAAGTGAAGAAAAATGGTGGAGGATGGGGGCAGCAAAACCGTAGCTATGGAGGAGGTGTAGAGAGAAGGAGGAGAAATTGAAGAAGATGAAGTTTAGAGAGAGAAGTGAATAGGTTAAAGTGAAGATATTTTGTGAGTGTTAGGTTAAGTGGGGAGGCAAAATTTTGCCTCCCAAGGGCATGGTTAGCCGCGGCAAGTGAAGATAGAAGAGAGGGAAATTTTGGCTTCTCATGCAAGCCAAGGGCAAGGTGGTCTTTTGGCCAAAGCTTCTCAATGGCAAAATTTTGCCTCCCAAGGGCATGGTTAGCCGCGGCAAGTGAAGATAGAAGAGAGGGAAATTTTGGCTTCCCATGCAAGCCAAGGGCAAGGTGGCTTCTTAATTAGGGTACAAAATTTGAATTAAAGTGAGCTTGATTAGGCATAAAGTAGATTGCATTAGGATAATGTGATAGGGTTTTTATTACATGTTATTATCCAATGGATAATTACTACAGTCGACAGAAGTCAATATTAATTTATCTGACGGATGAAATTTACACAGTGTTTTGTTATTCGTCTGTTAAATTTTTTTGAAAAACGTGAAACCTCGTAAACCATGTCCAGTCTCGGGTTTAGTAAGATCCCCTATCGACGTTTCCACAGATTAAGGTTCTTGGGAAAAATATTTCATTTTCCCGGCTCCGCTCAGTTTGCACGTAAAATGAGAAATAATATTAAAATATTCTACGTTCTCAGAAAAATCCAGAAAAATTTTAGAAAATCACAAATATTATAAAATAAGTATTTATAATAAAATAAATAAATTTTGGGGTGTTATAACTCTCCCCAACAAATAAGAATTTCATCCTCGAAATTTTCATACCTTAAAATAACTATGGATATTGCTCCTTTATTTTGTCCTCGAGTTCCCAAGTCGCATCTCCAGTCGTCTCATTCCAGATTACTTTCACCAATGAAATGTATTTTCCCCTGAGTTGCTTCATTCTCCTATCCTCAATCCTTACAGGAGTTGTTTCATAATTCAAGTTTTCCTTTAATTGTACCGAATCAGGTGCAATGACATGATCAAGACTTGGAATATATTTTCAGAGTTGTGACACATGAAAGACATTATGGAGATTTGAAAGGAAAGGGGGTAAGGTTATTTGGTAAGCAACAAGACCTATCCGATGAAGGATTTGATAAGATCCAAGGAATTTTGGAGTGAGCTTTCTAGATTTGAGAACCCGACCGACCCCAGTCGTAGGCGTGACTTTCAGAAATACATGCTCTCCTTCTTCAAATTCAAGAGGTTTTCTTCTTTTGTCCGCATAACTCTTTTGTAGACTCTGAGCTATTTTCATCTTCTCCTGAATCATTTTGACCTTCTCGATTATCTGTTGAATAAGATCAGGTCTGATGGTAAGCCGTTCTCTATCTTGATACCAATATAATGGTGTTCGGCACCTTCTCCCATATTGAGCTTCATAGGGAGCCATCCCTATACTTGAGTGATAACTGTTGTTGTAGGTGAATTCTAGCAATGGTAAGATTTCATCCCAACTTCCAGTTTGCTCTATAGCACAAGCTCTAAGCAGATCCTCCAATGACTGAATTATTCTTTCAGATTGACTGTCCGTCTGGGGATGGTATGCAGAACTCAACCGTAGCTTTGTCCCCATTGCTTCTTGAAGACTCTGCCAAAACTTCGATGTAAATCTAGGATCTCGGTCAGAAACAATACTTGTAGGTACACCATGTAGTCTGACAATCTCACCGATGTACAACTGAGTCAACTTTTCCAAAGGGTGTCTTATGTTGATCGACAAAAAATGTGTTGACTTTGTAAGCCTATCCACGATTACCCATATTGAATCATGACCTCTTTTCGTTCTTGGCAATCCAACAACAAAGTCCATGGCAATGCTATCCTATTTCCATTCGGGAATAGTCAAGGGTTACAAAAATCCTGACAGTCTTTGATGTTTAATCTTTGTCTTCTGACAAACCAAACAAGATGATACACATCTAGCGATATCTCTTTTCATTCCATGCCACCAAAATGACTTCTTCAAATCTTGATACATTTTGGTCATTCCGAGATGCATACTTAACTGACTCGTATGAGCATGTTCCAGTATATACTTCTTCAGTTCTTGATCTTTTGGCACATATACTCTACCTTGGAATCTTAAAATTCCATCACTTCCTTCTTCTAACGTTGATACACCACCCTGCTTTATCAGCTCTCTTTTTTCTCACAAGAACTTATCATCTTTTTGCTTTTCTCGGATGTCTTCCAGCAAGTCATTCAAAATAGTGACCATATTCATGCAGATTTTTCCTAGCATTAGTTCCACAAAAGACCATACGTCTCTGAATTGTTCTATCAAGTCTTTCTCTTTAATCATCATGGTAGAAACATTGATTGTCTTCCTACTTAAGGCATCGGCCACTACATTCGCCTTCCCAAGGTGATACTAAAGTTAGAAGTCATAGTCTTTCAAAAATTCTAACCATCTTCGTTGTCTCATGTTCAGCTCCTTCTGATCGTACAAATACTTCAAGCTCTTATGGTCGCTGAAGACGTTGAACGCTGCTCCATACAAATAATATCTCCATATCTTCAAAGCAAACACCACTGCAACTTGCTCCAAGTCATGCGTTGGGTAGTTCTTCTCATGCATTGTCTTGAGGCATAAGCCACCACTTTTTCACCTTGCATGAGGACACATCCCAATCCTTGGTATGAAGTGTCACAATACACCTCAAATAGTTCATTTGGATTAGGTAGAACTAACACTGGTGAAGTAGTTAGCCTCCTCTTCAGCTCTTGGAAACTTCCCTTGCAAGCATCTGTCCATTCAAAAACCTGATTCTTCTTAGTGAGTTGAGTGAGTGGTCCGGCAATCTTAGAAAATCCTTCAATGAGCCTTTGGTAATATCCGGCTAATCCAACAAAGTTTTGGATTTCGGTCACCGTCCTCAGCCTTTCCCATTGTAGAACAGCTTCAACCTTCGAAGGATCTACAACAATTCCTTCTCTTGAAATCACATGGCCCAAGAATTTCACTTCATCCAACCAAAATTCACACTTGGACAATTTAGCATACAACTCTTTCTCCTTCAAAATCTGAAGAACTATACTAAGATGTTCAGCATGATCCTCCTGATTTTGTGAATAGATCAGGATGTCGTCGATGAAAACAACGACGAATTTGTCCAAATAAAGAAGAAAGATCCTATTCATATAGTCCATGAAGACAACAGGTGCATTAGTCACACCAAAAAGCAATGCCAAATACTCGTAGTGTCCATAACGAGTACGAAAAAGCCATTTTAGGAATGTCCTCCACTTTTACTCGGATCTGGTGGTAACCCGATCGCAAATCAATCTTGGAAAATACGGCCGCTCCCTTCAACTGATCCATCAGGTCATCTATCCTTGGCAATGGATACTTGTTCTTGATTGTAACCTTATTCAATTGACGATAATCCACACACAACCTAGAAGTACCGTCCTTCTTCTTAATTAGCAATACTGGCGCTCCCCAAGGTGATACACTGGGTCTCACGAATTGTTTCTCCAAAAGTTCTTCCAGTTACTTCTTAAGTTCCACAAGTTCTGCTGGCGACATTCGGCAGGGCGCTATAGAAATAGGGCCAGCTCCAAGCACAAGGTCAATAGTAAACTCGATTTCCCGTTCCGGTGGCAAACCAGGTACATCTTCAGGGAAAACTTCAGTAAATTCTCAAACTACAGAGATCGCGTCTGTAACACCCCCTTAGGGTATCACATTTCCGACTCCCAACTCATAATCTATAAAGAAGTTCGTAAACAAGGTTTGAGTTATAAAAGATGGGTTTTAAAATTTCTTTTCATCAAAGACGGAAATATAAACTTACTGAGATTCATAAGTATTACTGAAAATATATTTAATATACAATATTGACACCAATTAATATTTAACAATCTAAAGAGAAATATAAAACTAACAGAAAACTCTTTTTTTTTTAATAGTAGCAAACCCTATGACGGGTCCTACTTAATTGCATGGTACAACACTAACGAGAAAACTTAACATGCTTATTCCTTCTTGTATCCATCTTGATGCATCAAACATCTGTTCCTTGTCAACACTGCACGCTATCAAATCTGGAATAGTCATTCTCTGATGTTGTCATCAATTTCAGAATATCTGCCACCCGTTATGTCTAAGATAACTCGTTCCTTCTATTATATAATTTTTTTACAACACAAACACAGCAAAACAATATAACAAAGAGGTGAGATCACCTACGCCAATACTAACATGGCAGCACAGAGATAACACAACTATATATCATACAGATATATCATGCTATCAACATTAATCAATTATCATCATCAAATCATTTATCAATTCAATTATCATTCAACTTCTATGGTGATGCCCTCATCATTATCCAATTATCATCATCATCATCCAAGTATTCAAAACAATTGTCATAGCCAATATTTCTCAATTAATATATCATACATATATAAATGCTCTGATTCATGCATGCGCACATAGACTCAATGTCCTACTCCAAGGAGCTAATAATCAGTTTGGAGAAGTTGATCCGAAAGATCTGTCTGTACCAAAATGCCTCAGACCAAGTGCTATAATCCTCATTTTGATTTTTGCACATCTAGCATATACACGATAGTCTTTAGGAGATCATGATTAAGAATAGTGTCTCGGTCAGGATCATCGGTGCGTTGCATGGGTCTAACCTACGGGAAAAAGCGCGACCAACTACCCATGTAAGCAACCCGCACCCCGATGCCCCCAAGGTCAACAAGTGACTTGCAGTATGCATATCGCACCCACTCAAGAGGTGTATGTCTTTCCTAGACAAATAACATCATACAGTCTCTCGTACTTTTCCAATGCATGTTCAATGCACCAATGCCAATCATAGGCAAAATTTATCATTTTCTCATACAGTGTCCATACATTTTTTCATGCATATAAAATGCACCAATGCCAATCACAGGCAAAATTCACCATTTCAAATTCAGGGTCCACACATTGGCCCATTCTCAGTTTAATTTCATAATCTCAAAATTAAGGTCCACACACTGGCCCAACAGTAATCATACTGTATTTTTAACAGCGAAATCATATTATCGCATTTTCATAGTCCCAAAACACTTTCATCGTGTTTTAATAATCGCATAACATTTCTATTACGTTTTCAAATCACATATAGATTTTTCACCATTTTCATCAATCACGTAAAAATATTCCACCATTTGTAAATCGCGTAGCAATTTTTCCACAATATCTCAAACGCGTAAAATATTTAAACGCTTTCTAAATTGCGTAGAAATATTTTAATGTTCCTCAAATCGCGTGGACATATTTCAAACGTTTTCAAATCGCGTAGCTTAAAAATCACATTTTTAAGTTACATAAATCATTTTTCACCATAATTTCATTACGAAAAATATTTCTCAACCTTCAAAAATTTCATTTCAACCTTTCTCAAAATAATATGACTACTCACATTATTTTCCACATTTTCTTACTCAAGAAAATCCTTTTCGCAATTTATTCCACAAATTCACAATTCCATTGAATTAAATCAATGTTTCTCACTTTAAAAATTACTAACGCTCTCCAAAATCCAAAGGATGAGTTACATGTTAGAAAATATCAAATCACTATTATATTCTTCATTTTTCTCAAATCAATTCTAAAATCAATTCTCTTCAAAATAAATTGAGGTGTGTTTGAACCTCTCTTTTCCATGTACATACTGAAATTCATTTCTCAAGTGATAAAATACTCTGATTCCCTTTCCGAAATCCTTGTACTAATTCAAATTCCATTTCCACTTGGAAAACCACTTTGTTTCATAAAACCAAGGCATTCACAAGCCTTCAAAATCGTGGACATGACTATTGAAATCATCAAAACATTTTTCCTTCTAAGTCAATATGGTTTCACACAAACAAAACCATTAAAAATTTTGTTTCAAAATCGTGAGACTCATGGTCATAAAAACCAATCCATTTGTTCATTTTCATTTTTCACTTTTTTTGCAAATCCTTTTTCACTTTCTTTGCAAATCTTTTTTCACTTTCTTTACAAATCTTTAAAATCAACATTGCTATTTTCATTTAAAACTCACGTTTAGTAAAACATTTAGAAACTTTTTACACAAAATAAATCAATAAAAATCCTTCTAAAACTGTGTTCATGTACTCTTGGAAAAATAAACCCTTTGTTTATTTTCCTTATTTTTCTAAACATCCCATTTCATCATTTATGAAAATATTAATTTGTGAACACCTATCTTGAGGTGTCTTGGCCGAAATTCACCATGTTCCACGGATAAAAAATTATTTCCCTTGTTCTTGAAAAATTTCAACATAAACTCAAATCATGAGTGTCAAAACCGTGACCACTCCTCCTTGGCCATTGGAGCCAAAAATTGATTTCCTTTCCACCATCACACCATGACATACATATACATAATTTCAACATATTCTCATCATGCATATTACAAGCATACCATATTATCATTATGCATGTTATAAGCATACCATATAAGCCATAAAATCATGCAAAACATATCAAGCATAGGCAAATAATCAAAGCACATAAACAACATAAATACCCACAAATTATTACATAACCATGGATATGAATCCTCACATGGATTCACCATCCATCAAATACAAAATCATTTCTCACCACCATATTTGGTTGGTGAGATGAATCTCCCTCTTACCTCTTGAAGATCCTCAAAAGCTCTTTGTTTTGCTTCTTTTCCCAAGTCCTTCACCACTAAAGGCTTCTCAAATACAAAACAAAACAATCATTTATTAGTAAATCAAGCTTGAACAAGATAAACCATGGATCAAACATGGCTTAGAACCTTGAAAATCAAAAGAAAAGTGAAGATTAATAAACTTCACCAATAAAGCTTCAATCTTTAGCTTGATGAACAAGGTTGAAGATGAATGATTAAGAGAAAGTCTCCAACATGAAAGTTGCTTAGAATATCATGTAGATTTAAGATATATGGTTAGATGAAATTAAAAGAGATTGGATAGTGATTATAGATAGTATGGCCGAATGATTCCTCTTGAAGAACAAAGATGGAATTTTGGATTTTTGTGAAAGAAAGGCTTCTTAAACTTGGTTAAGGTAAAGAATGAAGTGAAAACACTTAGTTTTCCTTCCACCAATTTCGTAGAGCTCCTTGGAAAAATCCCTAAAAATCATAAACAAATCTTAAAATTAATAACAAGTAAAAGAATAGGTAAACCATGATTCAAGCATGACTTAGAAAATCAAAACTAAAAGCTTAGGTGAAGAAATATGAACTTTACCATTTTTGGTAGAAACTTGAAGCTTGGATTTGAAGCTCTAGATGAAGGATTTTGTGAAAACTCATAACTAGAGATGTTCTTAGAATGATGTAAGGATTCAAGAAATAAGGTTGGATAAAATTTTTGAGTGATGGAAGGTATTCTTAGGTGCTTTGGCCGAATGGTGTTTCTTGGAGAAGAGAATGAAGTTTTTGTGTTTTGTTTTGGAGAAGATGATGAATAGAAAGGCAATTATGATACAATAATGGAAACCAACAATTTTGGCCCCCTTAAGAGTGCATGGCCGTAGCTATGCTTGGAGGAGAAGGAGAGAAAATTTTCTAAGAGCTTTAGGTTTTTGGAATGATCAATAATGATCAAGAATGAAGGATAATGGTCATAAACCATGCAAAGCTCTCCTAAAGCTACCAAAACCCGTCCCCCCTTCAAGCATTCTCCTAAGGATGCTAAATGATCAATAATGATGCATAATTGACCAAGGCATCTAATAATGGTCATAAAGCTTTTCTTTAGCTCCAAAATGAAGCACAAAACCGCCCCCTCCATGCATGCATTCCATAATATTGTCATCTTTTTCAAGCCACCATTTAGAGCATTTTAGGCCATTGATTAGATCAACGGTTAGGATTAAGGCAGACTTTTGATTAGAAGACTTAATCTAGGCCATTAGATTTTTCCTCCTTGAAATCCTAGCCATTACATCCATCTCCAAAAATGAAGGGTCAAGATTACTCCTTCTTACTTTCAATCCAAGGGTCATAATTAGTCATAGCTATTTTAGAAGACCAAATCTCCACCTTTGATTAAATCCAAATCCAATGGTTATAAATGATCCATCTCCACCATTGATTTAATCTAAATCCAATGATCACAAATGGTCCTAGCCACTTTATAAGATCAAATCTCCACCCTTGATTTAAATCTTCATCCAATGGTTATAAATGTTCATAGCCATTTTATTACACCGATTCTACACCGTTGATTAAATCAACGGTTGATATCAAAGTCTTCAATATTAGACTTGCTTCCTATTGGTCCGTCAAAAGCATTAAACTTGTTTCTTATTGGTCCGTCAAAAGTTGTCATAACCACTATCGTTGACTTAAGCAGTATAATTTCTTTTTTTATCTGCTATAACCCCACGAAAGAATATATTTACTGTATTTTTATCGCCTGATAATTAAATACAGTACAAAACACAGTACAATAAAATTTTAGAAACTGTTTCCAGATTCAGGTTTAGTAAGATCCCCTGTCTTCATCTAAATAGTACAAATTTTTCTATACGTAGAAAATTTTTCACTTTGTGGGACCCACTTGGGTCTACGTAAGGCCACCTGGGCCCACAAACAGCCCAAAAACAATTCAGAGAAATACAAAAATTTATAATCATCCACAAAAATCACAAATATTAGAAAACGTATGAAAATCAAGTCAGATCGTTAAAAATAATTAACAATCAAGAGAAATAAATACATAAAGATTTTCTCCGGTCCGAAAATTATTATTTTCTGGACACGGAGTAAATCACTCAAAATGATCAAATGCGCTGACAAAATACTCAAAATAATTTTACAGTACACAAAAATCATTAAACAGTGAAATTCTGTTAACTGTCAAAATTACTGTCAACTATTTAGGAAGTTTGGGGTGTTACAATACTCCCCCTCTAAAAAGAAATTTCATCCTCGAAATTTGATAAACCTGATTTCACATCCTCAGAATAAATATAGATATTGTCCTTTTATCTTGTTTTCCAGTTCCCATATTACATCTTCACTTATATCGTTCCAAATGATTTTAACCAATGAAATCTCTTTGTCTTGCGATCAATTTCTCCTGATCTAACAAATATCTCAGATTCCTATAATTATTGAAGATGTTAAATTTTACTCCATAAAGAAAGTATATCCACACTTCTAATACAACACAGTATCTACCAACCTTCATTCATACTTAGAATAGTTTTTCTTATGTAACTTCAGTTTCCTAAAATCATACCCTACAACTCTTCTATTCTGCATAAACACATATCTCAAATTCCAATGTAACACATCACTGTTCACCTCTAATGATTCACTGAGATTAAATAAAACTAATACCAAGAATAGTCAAACATATTTCAACTCCTAAAAATTTTCCTTGTATGCATCAGTCTATACAAATGCTTAATTCTTTCTGATAAGCTAGGTAAGAAGTCCTACGATCTTAGAAAATATCTCAATAAATTTTCTACGGATTTTCGTTACTGTTTTTAATCTTTGAAGAATCCACCACGTTTCCGTTGCGTTACTCTGATACTATGACATAGATATAAACAAGAATATCCTTTCTTGCAATTTCAATATATGAAAGGAACTATGGAGGTTTAGAAAGAAGAAAGTAGCGAAACTATCTGATATGTTACCAGACATATCTAACAAGAATTTGATGTTGCTTGATTTTCAGGAATGAATTTTCTGGACTACTAACACTTTGTTGAGACAATCTCATTGGATATGGTTGGAAAATAACCAATCTGTTTTTAAAGATCAAATCTATTTATAAAAGAAATAAACAGATCAAACTAACACAAAAATTTGATCTATAGCAATAATTTTGAATAACTTGAATAGCTCGATCAGGTAAGAATAGAAATTGAAGTAAACAAATCAGAGGATAACGAATAACTCTAACATATAATTGATCTACACAATCATATGCCATAAAGAATAAGTTAAAGAATCACCTTCTGCAGTACAGTCTCCTTTACTTAGGTCTTCAATTTAGAACACTCCCGTTCAATTCAGAGTAACAACTTTCTCTATTATCTGAAATTTTACTAACAGAAAACTCTGTTTTCAATGGAACACAATCTCTGGAAATGTGTCCAAACTTTCCACAAATTGTTTCCTTGACGTACAGTCCTTCATTAAGTACCTCCTTTCACATCATTTACTGCTTCTAGTTTCTCAATGGTCGTAAATACATTTCCCATTGAAATCAATTACTTTCCTAATATCCCTAAGAAGAAATACCAGGTTCCAAAATTACGAAATCTTATATTCCAAAATTATGAATTCTTGTATTTCAAAAATAATTCTCTTTCATCAGATCCTGAACCTCAACTTTCAATTCCCAGTGTTCGGTGATCCTTTGTTCCTGCAGTCACCCTTCCACATTGCTTTCGTAGTTGCAACCGCATTACTAGTAACATGTTCCGCTTCCACACACGTATATCTACCATGAGCCATTCCTTTCTTCAAAGATGAACAAATCAAAATAAAATGGATCTGATATCCACTTTAAATAACCTTGTTTCCTTTCAGAAAACAAACACACAGAAAACACAACACAAGAAAAATAGACCTAACCACAAACCCCAAACGACTCAAACCGTGCTCTGATACCAACTAAATATACCACCCCCTTCAGGGTATCACATTTCTGACTCCCAACTCATAATCTGTAAAGAAGTTCGTAAACAAGGTTTGAGTTATAAAAGATGGGTTTTAAAATTTCTTTTCATCAAAAACGGAAACATAAACTTACTGAGATTCATAAGTATTACTGAAAATATATTTAATATACAATATTGACACCAATTAATATTTAACAATTTAAAGAGAAATATAAAACTAACAGAAAACTCTTTTTTTTTTTAACAGTAGCAAACCCTATGACGGGTCCTACTTAATAGCACGGTAAAACACTAACTAGAAAACTTAACATACTTATTCCTTCTTGTATCCATCTTGATGCATCAGACATCTGTTCCTTGTCCACATTGCACACTATCAAATCTGGAAAGGTCATTCTCTGAAGTTGTCACCAATTTCAGAATATCTGCCACCCGTTATGTCTAAGACAACTCGTTCCTTCTATTATATAATTTTTTTACAACACAAACACAGCAAAACAATATAACAAAGAGGTGAGATCACCTACGCCAATACCAACTTGGCAACATAGAGATAACACAACAACATATCATACAGATATATCATGCTATCAACATTAATCAATTATCATCATCAAATCATTTATCAATTCAATTATCTTTCAACATCTATGGTGATGCCCTCATCATTATCCAATTATCATCCAAGTATTCAAAACAATTGTCATAGCCAATATTCCTCAATTAATACACCATACATATATAAATGCTCAAATTCATGCACGCGCACATAGACTCAATGTCCTACTCCATGGAGCTAATACTCAGTTTGGAGAAGTCAATTCGAAAGATCTGTCTATACCAAAATGCCTCAGACCAAGTGCTATAATCCTCATTTTGATTTTTGCACATCTAGCATATACACGACAGTCTTTACGAGATCATGATTAAGAATAGTGTCCCGGTCAGGATCATCGGTGCATTGTATCGGTCTAACCTGCGGGAAGAAGCGCGACTAACCACCCATGTAAGCAACCCGCACCCCGATGCCCCCAAGGTCAACAAGTGACTTACACTATGCATATCGTACCCACTCAAGAGGTGTACGTCTCTCCTAGGCAAATAGCCTCATACAGTCCCTCGGACCTTTCCAATGCATGTTCAATGCACCCAAGCCAATCATAAGCAAATTTATCATTTTCTCATACAGTGTCCATACACTTTTTCATACATATAAAATGCACCAATGCCAATCACAGGCAAAATTCACCATTTCAAATTCAGGGTCCACACATTGGCCCATTCTCAATTTAATTTCATAATCTCAAAATCAGGGTCCATACACTGGCCCAATAGTAATCATATTGTATTTTTAACAGCGAAATCATATTATCGCGTTTTCATAGTCACAAAACACTTTTGTCGTGTTTTCATGATCGCGTAACATTTCTATTACGTTTTCAAATCACATATAGATTTTTCAATGTTTACATCAATCACGTAAAATTATTCCACCATTTTTAAATCGCGTAGCGATTTTTCCACAATATCTCAAACGCGTAAAATATTTAAATGCTTTCTAAATTGCGTAGAAATATTTCAATGTTCCTCACATCGCGTGGGCATATTTTAAACGTTTTCAAATCGCGTAGCTTCAAAATCACATTTTTAAGTTACGTAAATCATTTTTCACCATCATTTCATTACGAAAAATATTTCTCAACCTTCAAAAATTCCATTTCAACCTTTCTCAAAATAATATGACTACTCACATTATTTTCTACATTTTCTTTCTCAAGAAAATCCTTTTCGCAATTTATTCCACAAATTCACAATTCCATTGAATTAAATCAATGTTTCTCACTTTAAAAATTACTAACGCTCTCCAAAATCCAAAGGATGAGTTACACGTTAGAAAATATCAAATCACTATTATATTCTCCATTTTTCTCAAATCAATTCTAAAATCAATTCTCTTCAAAATAAATTGAGGTGTGTTTGAACCTCTCTTTTCCATTTACATACTGAAATTCATTTCTCAAGTGATAAAATACTTTGATTCCCTTTCCAGATTCCTTGTACTAATTCAAATTACATTTCCACTTGGAAAACCACTTTGTTTCATAAAACCAAGGCATTCACAAGCCTTCAAAATCGTGGACATAACTATTGAAATCATCAAAACATTTTTCCTTCTAAGTCAATATGGTTTTACACAAACAAAACCATTAAAAATTTTGTTTCAAAATCGTGAGACTCATGGTCATAAAAACCAATCCATTTGTTCATTTTCATTTTTTACTTTTTTTGCAAATCCTTTTTCACTTTCTTTGCAAATCCTTTTTCACTTTCTTTGCAAATCTTTAAAATCAACATTGCTATTTTCATTTAAAACTCACGTTTAGTAAAACATTTAGAAACTTTTTACACAAAATAAATCAATAAAAATCCTTCTAAAACTGTGTTCATGTACTCTTGGAAAAATAAACCCTTTGTTTATTTTCCTTATTTTTCTAAACATACCATTTCATCATTTATGAAAATATTAATTTGTGAACACCTATCTTGAGGTGTCTTGGCCGAAATTCACCATGTTCTACGGATCAAAAATTATTTCCCTTGTTCTTGAAAAATTTCAACATAAACTTAAATCATGAGTGTCACAATCATGACCACTCCTCCTTGGCCATTGGAGCCAAAATTTGATTTCCTTTCCACCATCACACCATGACATACATATACATAATTTCAACATATTCTCATCATGCATATTACAAGCATACCATATTATCATCATGCATGTTATAAGCATACCATATAAGCCATAAAATCATGCAAAGCATATCAAGCATAGGCAAATAATCAAAGCACATAAACAACATAAACACCCACAAATTATTACATGACCATGGATATAAATCCTCACATGGATTCACCATCCATCAAATACAAAAGCATCTCTCACCACCATATTTGGTTGGTGAGATGAATCTCCCTCTTACCTCTTGAAGATCCTCAAAAGCTCCTTGTTTTGCTTCTTTTTCCAAGTCCTTCACCACTAAGGGCTTCTCAAATACAAAACAAAACAATTATATATTAGTAAATCAAGCTTGAACAAGATAAACCATGGATCAAACATGGCTTAGAACCTTGAAAATCAAAAGAAAAGTGAAGATTAATAAACTTCACCAATAAAGCTTCAATCTTTAGCTTGATGAACAAGGTTGAAGATGAATGATTTAGAGAAAGTCTCCAACATGAAAGTTGCTTAGAATATCATGTAGATTTAAGATCTATGGTTGGATGAAATTAAAAGAGATTGGATGGTGATTATAGATGGTATGGCTGAATGGTTCCTCTTGAAGAACAAAGATGGAATTTTTTATTTTCGTGAAAGAAAGACTTCTTAAACTTGGTTAAGGTAAAGAATGAAGTGAAAACACTTAATTTTCCTTCCACCAATTTCGTAGAGCTCCTTGGAAAAATCCCTAAAAATCATAAACAAATCTTAAAATTAATAACAATTAAAAGAATAGGTAAATCATGATTCAAGCAAGGCGTAGAAAATCAAAACTAAAAGCTTAGGTGAAGAAATATGAACTTTACCATTTTTGGTAGAAACTTGAAGCTTGGATTTGAAGCTCTAGATGAAGGATTTTGTGAAAACTCATAACTAGAGATGTTCTTAGAATGATGTAAGGATTCAAGAAATAAGGGTGGATAAAATTTTTGAGTGATGGAAGGTATTCTTAGGTGCTTTGGCCGAATGGTGTTTCTTGGAGAAGATAATGGAGTTTTTGTGTTTTGTTTTGGAGAAGATGATGAATAGAAAGGCAATTATGATACAAATAATGGAAACCAACAATTTTGGCTCCCTTAAGAGTGCATGGCCGTAGCTATGCTTGGAGGAGAAGGACAAAAAATTTTCTAAGAGCTTTAGGTTTTTGGAATGATCAATAATGATCAAGAATGAAGGATAATGGTCATAAACCATGCAAAGCTCTCCTAAAGCTACCAAAAACCATCCCCCCCTTCAAGCATTCTCCTAAGGATGCTAAATGATCAATAATGATGCATAATTGACCAAGGCATCTAATAATGGTCATAAAGCTTTTCTTTAGCTCCAAAATGAAGCACAAAATTATCCCCCCTCCATGCATGCATTCCATAATGTTGTCATCTTTTTCAATCCACCATTTAGAGCATTTTAGGCCATTGATTAGATCAACAGTTAGGATTAAGGTAGACTTTTGATTAGAAGACTTAATCTAGGCCATTAGATTTTTCCTCCTTGAAATCCTAGCCATTAGATCCATCTCTAAAAATGAAGGGTCAAGATTACTCCTTCTTACTTTCAATCCAAGGGTTATAATTAGTCATAGCCATTTTGGAAGGCCAAATCTCCACCATTGATTAAATCCAAATCCAATGGTTATAAATGATCCATCTCCACCGTTGATTTAATCCGAATCCAACGATCACAAATGGTCCTAGCCACTTTATATGATCAAATCTCCACCCTTGATTTAAATTTTCATCCAGTGGTTATAAATGTTCATAGCCATTTTATTAGACTGATTCTACACCGTTGATTAAATCGATGGTTGATATCAAAGTCTTCAATATTAGACTTGCTTCCTATTGGTCCATCAAAAGCATTAAACTTGTTTCCTATTGGTTCGTCAAAAGTTGTCATAACCACTATCGTTGACTTAAGCAGTATAATTTCTATTTTTATCTGCTATAACCCCACGAAAGAATATATTTACTGTATTTTTATCGCCCAATAATTAAACACAGTACAAAACACAGTATAATAAAATTTTAGAAACTGTTTTCGGATTCACGTTTAGTAAGATCCTCTATCTCCATCTAAACAGTACAAATTTTTTTATACGTAGAAATATTTTTGCTTTGTGGGACCTACTTGGGTCCACGTAAGGCCACCTGGGCCCACAAACAGCCCAAAAACAATTCAGAGAAATACAAAAATTTATAATCATCCACAAAAATCACAAATATTAGAAAACGTATGAAAATCAAGTCAAATTGTTAAAAATAATTAACAATCAAGAGAAATAAATACATAAAGATTTTCTCCGGTCTGAAAATTATTATTTTCTGAACACGGAGTAAATCACTCAAAATGATCAAATACGCTGACGGAATACTCAAAATAATTTTACAGTACACAGAAATCACTAAACAGTGAAATTCTGATAAGTGTCAAAATTATTGTCAACTATTTAGGAAGTTTGGGGTGTTATAGCGTCCACATCTACCTCATTCTCGACCTTCAAAGAAGACAATAGCATGTATCCCCGAGCTCCTTCTTTCAAGAAAGCTTTCGCTTGGTTGGCCGTCACAAATTTAGAATTCTCATCAAAAGGGAAAACTATGGTTTTTCTAGAACAGTTTAATAGGACATGGTTAGCAGATAACCAATTTATTCCTAAGATCACATCTAATTGAGATAAGGGCAAACAGATCAAATCAACCGAAAGATTCGACCTTTAACAATCAACGGGCAATTTAAATAGCTTCAGCAGTGACAACGGGTTTAGCAGTTGGAGTTGAAATAGTCAAATCAAATGGCAAAGAAGACACAGGTAGACCAAGTCTTTTCACACAGTCATATGAAATGAAAGAATGAGTTGCACCAGAATCATACAGTACAATTAAAAGATTACCTTCAATGAGACCTTCCCCTTGTATAAGATCTTTGGATTCAGAGGCTTCGGCACCACTCAGGGTGTAAACCCGACCTCCATCCTGTGGTTTGGCGGTTCTAGCAGCATTGACGGAAGGTTCTACCTTGGTTTGATTACAGTCACAGGAAACATGCTCTGGTTTCCCACACCTAAAGCAAATGATCCCCTTGATAGTGCAATCTCTTGTATAGTGCTCCTTCCCGCACTTCATGCACCTCGGTGTTGATGCCGTATTCTGACCTGTCATTCCCGGGCTTCCACTAGGACTTCTGCCCTGTGGTCTTTGTCGTTGATTTCCAAATGGTCTGGAATAGGGCTTCTTTTAGTAACGGCCAGCACCACTGCTTCCTCCTCGTTGAGACTGAATTGGCCCAAAGTTTCTATTTCTCACCTCACGCGCCTGGTCCAAACTTTTCACTCGGCAGCATATATCAAGCAACTCGAAAAATTGAGTAATTTTCAAGGTTATGATGACTCTCTTCACGTCATGTCTCAGGCCTTCTTCGAACTTTCAGCACTTCCAAGCTTCATTGGGTTAGTGTTGAAAGTAAGTTGAGAACCTCGACAAGCTCTCGAACTTAGCAGCATACTCACCCATGGTCATATTTCCTTGCCGCAAACCCAGAAATTCCATGTCCTTTGTGTGTCTAGCACTTTCGGAGAAATACTTATTCAAGAACCTCTCTCTGAACACTTCCCAAGTAATCGCCTGATTCTCAGCTTGCAACAACCTTTGCTCTCTTGTCCACTACTCCTTAGTGTTTCCAATTAGCATAAATGCCGCATAGGTCACCATCCTGTTATCGGCACAGTTCATGCCAATAAATGTCTTTTCCAGCTCTTTGATCCAGAGAATGGCTTTCTCAGGATCAAACTCTTCTTTGAATTGTGGAGGGTTCATGCGATGAAACTCCGCCAAATTCTGGGCATCAGCTGTAGCCTCTAGTTATTGTGTAGTCCTCGCCTGCTGTTGAGCCGTTTGCTGATTCTGTTGTAGCATTGCTTTAGTCATCTTCTGTATTGCTTCAATTGCAGCAACCATATCTCCCCTGCGAGCTATATTCTCTCTCAAATCAAACTACACAAAACACAGAGAAAAGTCAGATATATCCTTGCAGGATACCAAACACAAAGAGTTCACACAGCACAAACAAGACAGTCCAAAACCACACGACCCAAAAGGAAACTCAAACTGGGAGCTCTGATACCAAGACAGTGTAACACCCCTTTTCTCTAACTAGCCGCGAAGAAGGAACGTCACACTATAATACCTTGAAACATGAATCGTAATAAAATAAACTACGAAAAATGGTAGTTATTTTGAATATGTTGACCCGATTCATTTTCATGATTATTTAAATTCCCTTACAATGGTCACTATATATATTTTTTTTGTTAAGTTGTGTTTAATTGAAATCATTACCAAGTAGAGTCAAAAGAGTTAATTTAAAATCTATCACGTAGAGAAATAATAATTAGAACAGTAGCAATAAAAAGGATCTGACATAAATTAAACCATACACGATATATATATATATATATATATATATATATATATATATATATATATATATATATATATATATATATATATATATATATATATATATCTATATGCATAAGCCTGTTTAGTTACATTCTCAAAATATACAAAAAGAGCAAAAGCTTTACCCACCCAAGGTAATTACAAATTTACACCCATCAATCTAGCAAAACGTCAGGCTCCCCTAAAAAAATAACGGATAGCCATCAGTAGCCACCGATAAAATCAGTCCCTAAGACTGACAAGAAGGGACCATGGAAGGGTCCTCCTCGGGGTCCTCTTCATCCAACGAAACATCCATCGGAGCGACAGAGCAACGGGCAGGAGCCCGAGTAGTTGAAAGAAAGGAGCCATCACGCAGGGTGTAATACATGTCAGCCCACATATCCCTAACGGGCATATAAAACTCTAGCCAAACAAAAGCATAAAAATCTAAAACAGGGGCGTCATAATGACCCCATGCTAAGGACACAGTCAGCTCCCCATGTTACACATAACGGTCCATGTGCACATTAATGTGCCAGCAGTTAAGGCCTCCGTGAAAAGTGATCCGTGTGTAGCCCAAAAATCTACGAAAGCGCGATGTTATCTTCAATAACTTCAATCGTAATCTAGCCAGAAGCCTGGAAACTCAGGGGCTTCCTTATCTTTCTCACGAACGTCTTCTCAGAAGTACACAATCTGACATAATACAAAATAAAGGAAAAACAGAAAGAGGTGAGACACCCTGCTTTTAGTACCAAAATGGCATCAAGAAAATAGAATGGCACTGGACGCCCACATACAGTACAGTTCATACATCCCATTACAGTAACAATCGAAATTAATAATAAGCACAATAATAATTAATAATAGTAAGTATTATTAACAACAAACAGAGGGTATCAACAGTCCAAGAAATCAGATAGTTATTACAGTTATAATAGTAAACATATTCTACAATTACAAATGCTCATGCTCAATGAATTATGTGACTGACAGTTCACAATGCAAAGGGTACCAAAATTCCTACTCCATGGAGCTAGACATAAACTTTTTTCGGAGTGAATGATTAAGGAGTAATGCCAGTATATCATTAGCCTTAAAATATAGTGTGCTTTATCTCATAAAAATGTTTGCGCAAATGGCTTATACATGGCACCTTGATAGTTGATCACGAAATAGGACAGCGTCCCAGTCAGGATCGTTGGTCTGTTGCATCGGTTTATTGATAAACACATATTTTATTCATTAAGAAACCCTTATATTTAGTCATTTACACTCTCCATATTCTTAATTGATTGAGTTTGACATGATTTTGTGAGTTTGAGCTCAAATTGGTCCTAATTGAATATTTTCAGCATTATTGAGATTTTACACTGTTTCTGTATTTTGGTCATAACTTGAGTTCCTGATATCTGACAATCATGAATTTTATCTTGTAGGAAAGATAAGAGGAAGCTCTACAACTTTGATGAAGAGCTCGAAGTCTGATTCAGATGTCTAAGGGACCTAAGTTTACATGGAAGTCAGAATACGGGTTCTGTCAGTAGAATCCGAATAGTGTGCACTCAAAAAATCATATCTCAAGATGTAATAATGGAGATGGGCTGAAATTTGGATAGTGGATATTCAAGATCCAAATAAACAACTTTCATGAAGAACACATTT
This sequence comes from Ormosia emarginata, assembly GCA_029884605.1. Lineage (NCBI taxonomy): Eukaryota > Viridiplantae > Streptophyta > Magnoliopsida > Fabales > Fabaceae > Ormosia > Ormosia emarginata. The sequence continues at coordinate 20,701,540 of JAQQTP010000079.1, forward strand.
TGAGAAAAAGAAGTCTAGTAGGTCATTTTGAGCTTGCAAGTCGGAACAGAGGTGCTGAAGTTGGGTTTGAGCAACCTACGGTATTTGGGACATATCTTGAGCTTAAGGAAGCCAAATTGGACGAACAAGCTATCCATTTTATAGCCAAGACAAGGATCTACAACTTTCATGAAGAACACTTTTCGTGGTTCTGAAGTATAGTGGGTCGTTTTTGGCTTCCAAGTCAGACAAGAAATTTTCGTCCTCAACCATCCACTCATCCATCCACTACTCCACTTATCCACTCACCCACTCATCCACTAACTCACCCACTCATCCACTCATACACTAACCCAACCACTTAACCACTCCACCCACTCATCCACTAATCCATCCACTCACCCATTCATGTCCATAATTTCCCACTCACCAAAAGTCCTTTGGCATTTTTCACTAATTCAACCACTCAACCATTCCACTCACTCATCCACTAAACCAATCCACTAAACCAACCCACTAATCCATCCACTAAAACACTCCACTCACTCATCCACTCATCCACCCACTTCCCTTTGTCATTTTGTTACCTTAGACTTCTATAAAAGGCACCATTTATCATGAACAACATGTAACTCTCCTTCATTTTCTCTCGCTTTTTCTTGTGATTTCTTTCTAGCTATGTGTAACTAAACCTCCCTTGGTTAAGGGGTGATGAAACCGCTAGTATTAATGTTGTAAACTTTGCATATTTGATTATTTCACGGAACACAGTTATGTTTTTATTCATATATTTCTGAATCTATTGTTGGTATGAAGGTTTTTGTACTTGTTCCTACTTTCAAAGTAGTAGATCTAGGTTTATTATGCGCGGTTGCGGTAGTAGATCTAGTGGGATGTATGATGTTCATGTGGGTATAATTATCTTTGTGCTATTTGCCGTTATAAAAGTGGTAGATCTGGGTTTATTATGCGCGGTTGCGGTATTAGATCTAGAGAAATATATGTTCTAAGTAATTTAATCCCGGTGTGTGATTAGACCTTAGTGTAATTGGTTTTCTAAATCTTAATGCAATTGTTGGATAGTTGTAAGAGCGGTTGCTTTATGACTAATCAGTGATTAGGAGTTGATTTGAGCGGTTGCTAAATTGGCCAACACGTAAGGAAAACAGAGATTTAATCTCACAATTGCATAAAAACATAATTGAGCATGTTGGAATAAAAAGGATATGTGGATTTACATTATCATATAAATCTAGTGGTGGATTCTCTCTTAACCAATTTTCTTATATTGTTGATTTCAGTTTGTTTATTGTTATCTTTGAAGCTGTTCATTGTTCATCAAAACTCCAAAACCCCCCTTTTACTGTTTATTGTTAATCAGAGTCTAAATTGGGAATTGTTTAATAGTGTTAATTGAATTGGTTCTCTGTAGATCGACCCTTACTAACTACAACTAGTTGTAAGGTTTTTATTTTCTGGTGGGCCTGACAACTGATTTTTATCTTAATTTTAATCACTACATCCGCACGCATCAGAATTTTGGCGCCGTTGCCGGGGAACCAATTTTTTCAATTACACTATTAATTTATTTCCTATTTTTATTCTGTTTTTATTTTATTTTATTTTATTTTATTTTTAATCTTTCTTTCTCGAGTGTTTTGTAGGTGTTGATGTCCTTTGAAGGAGTAGACGAAGGATTGCTAAATTTGAGGAACTATATTGATCAACTCACTTCACATCCTCAATTTCCCTTCCATCAGGCTAACTTCCAACTCACACCGCCGACATTGAAGCCGCCCGTTACATTGATCTATCAAGTTCGAGAGACATTTAAGCCATTTGAAATATCTGAAGAAGTGACAATGGCGAGAAAACACTTTAAGGGCATTGGGTGCTCCAGATCTAGATCAATAACCTCTTTGCATAGACATTCTTGAAAATGAAGAGGCATTTGAATTGAAATCCGGTTTAATCCATCTCTTGCCATCTTTCAATGGATTACCTGGAGAGGACCCCAACAAGCACTTGAAGGAAATCCATGTGGTATGTTCTAGCATGAAACCTGCAGGAATTCATGTAGAGCAAGTCAAGTTGAGAGCTTTTCCATTCTCATTGAAAGACTCAGCTAAGGAGTGGCTTTACTACTTGCCACCCGGATCCATCCAATCATGGCAGGACATGGCCCGAACTTTCCTAGACAGATACTTCCCTGCCTCAAAAGCTGCAACAATCAGAAAAGAAATCTGTGGTATTCAACAAAGGCATGGGGAATCACTCCATGATTACCGGGAGAGATTTAAGAAGCTATGTTTCACTGCCCTCATCATCAAATAAGTGAGACTTTTAATTCAAAAGTATTTCTATGAAGGCTTACAAGTGATGGATCACAACATGATTGATCTTTGCTAGCGGAGGAGCATTGATTGATAAAACTCCTCAAGAAGCTAGAAACTTGATCTCAAGAATGGTCGCCAATACTCAACAATTCTACTCTAGAAATGACACCTGGAGTAAGAGCAAGTGAAAGAAGTAGAGACAACCAATATACAACAATAAATGACTCAATTGATCTTGCTATGGTTCGGCGGTTAATGGATTCGGGTAAAGCACCGATTCATGCTTGTGGGATCTGTTGTTCATCCTGGACATCCCAACGATATGTGTCCCACTCTCCAAGAAGACACAAATGAGGAGGTAAGAGCGAGAGGGGATATCTTTGGACTTTCAAAAATTACAACCCCTACTCAAACACATATAATCCGGGTTGAGGGATCATCCAAATTTCAGCTATGCAAAGCAACCTCAAAATCAACCTCCGACTTATGGACCTCCAGATTCCAACAAAGGCAAGTACCTTTCCCTCGAGAGACAATGAGCAAGTTCAAGCTCCTAAGCAACTGAGCCTTCATTAGAGGAGCTAGTAAAACAAATGGCCACTAATAATTTGCAGTTCCAACAAGAAACAAATGCAACTATACAAAGTTTCAAACAAGAAACAAGGATTGCAATCAATAACTTACGAGAATCGATAGGGCAGTTGTCCACAGAATTCAACAAGTTTCAAAGCCAAGCTTTGGAAACTACCCTCACAAACCGAAGTGAATCCGAGGGAAAATGCTAGTCTTTGTCACATTGAGAAGCGGAAAAGACGATGGATGAGCCTACCTCTCTTCCACCAATCATTCAAGAGAAGGATGAACCACCCAAAGAAGCAAATGATAAGGGGCAAACTTCCAAAACCCCTAAGGTAAGTATTTCTGAACCCCTTCCTAAATATGGGACCATTCCCTCCTTCATTTGGTTTCACATACATTCTTTTATCTATTGATTATGTGTCTAAATGGGTGGAAGCAAAAGCCACTAGATCTGATGATTCTAAAACTATTGCAGATTTTGTTAAGTCACATATTTTCTCTAGGTTCGGGACCCCAAGGGCTATCATTAGTGACCAAGGGACCCATTTCTACAACAAAACCTTTGATGCTCTATTGAAGAGATATGGAGTAATGCACAGAATTTCCACTCCTTACCATCCACAGACAAATGGGCAAACTGAAGTGTCCAACCGGGAGATTAAGTCAATCCTTGAAAAGACAGTGAATCCCTCAAGAAAGGATTGGAGCACTCGACTTGAAGATGCTTTATGGGCTTATAGGACTGCCTATAAGACTCCCATCGGCATGTCACCATTTCGGTTGGTGTATGGAAAGCCCTGTCATGCATTTGCCCGTTGAGTTGCAACATCGATCTTCTTGGGCCATTAAATAAGTTAATATGGAATTGGAAGGTGCTTTGGAAAGCAAAGGAAGTTCCGCATTACTGAATTGGAAGAACTAAGAAATGAGGCCTTTGAGAATGCCCTGATTTATAAGACTAAAGCTAAGGCATTCCACGACCAATTGATTTCCAGAAAGAAATTTCACAGAGGATAAAAAGTCCTGCTATTCCAATCAAGACTCAAATTATTTCCAGGTAAACTGCGTTCTAAGTGGATTGGGCCGTTTGTGGTAACTAATGTTTTTCCTTTTGGTGCAGTTGAGATCAGGAGTGAAATTTCTGGCAAAGCATTTAAGGTCAATGGTCATCGTCTCAAACCATATCATGAACTTCCTGACAGTGCAGAGATGGAAGTGATGACCCTCATCCTTCCACAATATGAGGAGCATTGAAAGTATCATCATGTCGGCTGAGGACAATAAACTAAGCGCTCATTGGGAGGCAACCCAACCAGATTTGCTCTCTTTATCCCTTTTTATTTTGTGTTTTCATTAGTTTCTTAGATTATGTTTTTATCTGTTTGTTGGTTGTAAGCATTTGAATCTCTAAAAAAAAAACCAAAAAAAAAAAAAACAGCTGTGTGCCCGACAATAAGGTAGGTAGTGCCATTAAATTTTGTCACTCGGAAGCATGTGAAGGTCACTTTTCTTCAGCGACAACAACTGCGAAAATCTTGCAGTATGGATTTTATTGGCCTACTTTATTCAAGGTCTGTTACACCTTTTGCAAAAGTTGCGGAAATTGGTCAAAAAGGTTCTGCTTTGAGATTATCATCTGCACCTACTCCTTGAAAAATTGAGATCTAGGTGGCGCGGTTCTTTTGCTGTCAAATACGTGTATCCTCTGGGGTCGTAGATATTGAGGATCCTAGGAATGGTAATGCGTTTAAAGTTAATGGACAAAGACTCAACCATTCCTGGAAAACCAAGTTCTTAAGTTTTTTTTTTTTGTGTTGCCGGTTAAGTGGCGGATACGGTACTCCGTGACTCTCAAGTCGGTTTATTTTTCAGTTTCCCAAAATAACTGAATCCTTCTTCTCCTTCAAAATGGATGTCATTCTTTCAAACCTGAGAAAACATTTTCCTTCTCTTCCTCAAAATGCTCTGAGAAAAATCTACAAAGTTCGATGTGAAAGATTGAGACTGTTAATGCACAAAGGTATGCCAGAAGATGTACATTGGATAATTGAAGCAAAGGTTCGATTAGCAGGTGAGTCCTCAATTTCATTTGACTCATATATGCCCGGTCTTGGAAGAAGTTCATATTCTAAAAGGAGAAGAGCAAAAAGGTTACAAGTCTGTCACAAATGTGGACGATGGAACTGTAACAAGCGATGTCATACTTTGGGGATGGTTTCCGCAAATAGAGAAGATAAAATTTTTTCCATTAAGAATGGACTGAGTAAGGAGTCATTAGATGATATCTTATCGACTCTTGAGACGCATTCTTGTGGATTGGTGCATCGTGAAATTCTTAAATTGTGGAATCTCTTCAAGGATGAAGAAAAACGCTACGATCTTGGGAATCGACTCTAAAAGACTCTGTTTGCCAATTTTAAGAAAATTGGATGGGAAGCTTATCCTCGACTCATAGAAGACGTTTAAGCCGTTACTGGACGTTAAACCAGAGGCGGATGTGAGCCACATCCACAAACAATCTGTACATATCATCTTCTTCTTCTTCTTCATGTCATCTCTCAAAAAAAAAAAAAAGAGGACGTGATGTCTACTGCACTCATGATGCGCAGTATAAAGATACGCCATGGACACTGTACATACAGGTATGTCATCATTTTCTATTTCTTTTATCTTTGTATCATTTTGTTGTATTTTGATTTTTGTACAGACGATCCTTTGAGCAGGGTCCTTCAGGGGTTTCTAGACTTCTTTACCTTGATGATTTTCTTGAAGTCAAACAAAAAAAAAAAAAAAAATAAAAAAATAAAAAAGTAAAAAAAAAGGAGAAAAGATTCTGTGTTTCTTAATTTCAACCTTTTCGACAACAAGTCAACCTACCCTCATAGGTGCAATTATTCCCTTTCCATTCTTTTTCCTACTTAAACACTCCATTTTCTCCATTTTCCTTCAACTCAGAAACACTCAAAGGGAGGAAGAGTATAGAATGGGGCCTTCTATTCGTAACCTCAAAAATGTCTGTGTTTTTTGTGGGTCGAGTTATGGGAAGGGATTAGAGTTTATAAACGCAGCTAGCACTCTTGGTCGATCACTTTCTGCGAGGAATATTCATCTTGTATATGGGGGAGGTTGTCGTGGGTTAATGGGGCTGTATCACTTGTTGCTTCTATAGGAGGCATCAGGTTTTAGGTGTTATTCTTAAACCTTTGGTGAAAATAACATCACTGGAAAGACAGTTGGAGAAGAAATTCAGGTAACATCTATGCATGGACGAATGAAAACAATGGTTGACAATTCTGATGCATTTATTGTCTTACCAGGTGATTTTGGTACTTTAGAAGAAATTTTTCAAATTGTCTCTTGGGCCGAACTAAACATCCACCATAGACCCATTGGTTTGTTGAATGTTAATAATTTCTTTGATCTTTTGTTATCTTTTCTTGACAAAGTTGTGGAACAGAAATTTATCATACCATTGGTAGAGTTTGTAAGACCACAACTTATCCAGAAAGGAATGAATGAAAAAAGCAACATGTTGTATCAATGGCAAATTCAAAAAATATTTCATTCTTATTAGATCTGGCCAAAATTTTTCTTTGAATTCTTAGCTCGAAACAAAAAAAAAATCAGTTGGGTTGAATCATAAGCCCATTTCAATTAGTTTTAGGCTCATAGGCCGATTTCGCTTAGTAGTTTGGAGTGCATAGACCTATTTCACTTAGTTTTAGAATCATAGGTCTATTTCTTTTAATTAGTAAGCACATAAGTCCATTTAATTTAATTTAATTTTAGGCTTAGAGTCCCATTTCATTTAGTTTTTGGCTTAGAGGCCCATGTCATTCAATTTCAAGCTCATAGGCATATTTTATTTACTTTTAGCCCTGGAGGCCAATTTCATTCATTTATAGGCTCAGATGCCCATTTCTTTCAATTATAAGACTAGAGGTTTATTTCATTTAGTTTTAGGCTCATAGGAATATTTCATTCAGTATTAGGCTCAGAGACTTATGTCATTCAATTTATGGCACATGGACCATTTTTTTTAGTCTTAAGCTCATAGACACATTTCATTAAGTTATCGGCTTAGAGGTTTGTTCCATTCATTTATAGGCTCAAAGGCCCATTGCATTCAGTTAGAGGGTCATAGGCTCAATTCATTTAATTTTATTCGCATAGACCAATTTCATTCTGTTATAGGCTGATAGGCCTATTTCATTTAATTATAGACTTATAGGCCAATTTCATTCAGTTATAGGTTTATAGACCCATTTCAGTTAATTTATGGCTCAAAGACCCACTTGACTTAGCCTCAGGCTCAATGGCCCAAATTTATTATTTACAAGTTCATAGACCCATTTTATTTAATTTCAAGATCAACTTCCTGTTTCATTTTATTTCAGGATCAACAACCAATTTCATTTAATTTTAGGCTCAGAGGCCCAATTCAATTAGTTATAGGATCACAGACCCATTTCATTTAGTTTCAAGCTCATAAGCCCATTTCGCTTAGTCTAAAAAACTTATAGACCCAATTCACGTAGTTTCAGGTTCATAGGCCAATTTCATTTAATTTTTAAGCATATAGGCCCATCTCTTTTAATTCCAGGTGTAGAGTCCCATTTCAATTATTTTTAGGCTTAAAGGCTCATTGTAACATCCCAACTTTTGGGTAAAAGACCGTTGTGTCCCTATTTTACTGTTTCTTGTTTTTCTGTATGAAATACAGAAAAACAATACTGTTTGTTATTTTATTTGATAGTTTTACATGATTTGTTTCGATACAGTAAAATAAAAATTTTATCAAATTACTGTTTTAAATTTTTCTGTATCAAAAACAGATGTATAATACTGTCTAGTATTTTATATAATCGTTTTACGTATTTTTCTTCCAGACAGTGAAATAAAAATTTTTCTGAGCTACTGTTTTAATTTTTCTGAAAGATATACAGCTATATAATACTGCTGGATATTTTATTTGAACGTTTTGGACGATTACCTACGTTGTGGGAAAAAATGGAAAATGACCGTTACGTCCCGAACGTCTTTTTGTTTTTCTGTTTTTAATTGTTTTCTTCTTGATTTAATGCCGAAAATACCGTCTGTGATTTTATATGAACTTTTTGTGTGATTTGCTCGGGGTAGGAAAATAATATTTTCCTGGGTCGGGAAAATCTTATTTGATTATTTAGAATCGGGGGATCTTACTTAACCCGATTCGAATGAGACTAAAAATAATCTTTTAATTTTTAGGATTTAACTGTCAAATAAAATAATTTTATATTATTATAATATTATTTTATTAGTCAAGATAAATAAGTACTACGGACCGGAAATATTTTGCGGGACCCACGTTTAGTCCTTAAGTCGTACACGTGGACCAATGAGGCTGGTCAAAATTGGTGGCTATGACTCATCGCAACGGGCCAATAAGACGATGACACGTGGCGTGACACCTCAGCATCATGACTCAGCAGCTTCTAGAAGGTTCCAGAAGTGTTGACTCGGCCTGTGACTCACCGCAGTGACTCGCCAGTTCCAGAAGCTTCTCTGATGACTCAGCGCTGTGACTCACCATTTATGATGCAGCCAATGATGCAGTTGTGATGCAGTCAGTGACTCAGCATGCTGACTCACCTGCTTTGGAAAATATCTACGTTGACTCGCCATGCTGACTCACCTGCTTTGGAAAATATCTACGCTGACTCACCTGCTTTGGAAAATATCTACGCTGACTCGCCATGCTGACTCACCCGTTCTAGACAGTTCCACGATGACTCATCATACTGACTCATCGTAGTGAGTCACATGTTCTAGAAATTTCTCTTTGATGACTCGCTTTATGACTCATCAAGAGCAATCAGTAGAAGAAAAATGATTAATAATAATTACTATTCTGTTAGTTTAAAATAAAAATCTATGTATATTTTATTACCCATTAGACAATAGACATTAGCTTTATAAGCAGTAATTGTTGTTCATTGCTTATGATAAACCGAAAAATATCCTAAGCCTTCATCTTTTCCTAGAGTCTATAAATAGGAGAGTCTTGGCTCATTTTCAACTTTGGCAAGAAGCTCTCACCTTCCTTTTCTCTCCATGTGCTCCACGGCCATGGCTCCCAAATGGAGACAATCTCCACCCATTCACCTCACTTACTCTTCTACACATCCTTTTCTCCAAAGAACCAAGACCAAGCAACCAAAATTCTCTCTCATTTTTCTCTCCCCTTGATTCGGCCAAAGCACCAAGAACACTTCTCCAAATTTCTATAATTCCTACCAATATCATTTTTGAATCCTTCATCAATCAATCCAAGACACTTTCATGTTAGGAATTTCTCAAGATTCCTTCATCTTCATCTTCCTATCAAGCAAAAACCACAAAAGCTCACATCTCTTCCTTTCTTCAAGCTCACGGCCAACCCTCAAAAATCACCTTCCAAGCTTCTAAAATTCTAAATGACCATAGATCTTGAATCTCCATACCATTCTAAGGAACTTTCATGTTGGAAGTTTTTCCTAAATCTTCATGGTTTCTACCTTGTTCTTCAAAGCTCAAGTTTGAAACCATGAAGGTGAAATTCTTTAATCTTCATGTTTCTATCCATTTTAAAGTTTTAATCATGATTTTAATCCATGATTATTCTAGTTTAGAGCCTTAGGTATTAATATTGTATGTTTTCTTTGTTTTCAAGGAGCTCTTGGAGGAGGAAGCTTGCTTGAAGGAGACATACAAAGGACTTGGAGGTTCTTCAAGAGGTAAGAGAGGAGATTACCCTCATCAACCAAGTGTTGGTGGTGAGGAATATATGTGGTTGTGCTTGTAGAATCCATAAGGATTCGGTGGTGTGCTTGTTTTGATGTGTTAATTATTTGTGTGTTTGTTATTTGTGTGTTTGATAATTTGGTGCTTACTAGTAGGTTGTTGTGTATTTGTTAGTAGTCTTCTTATGTGATATTTGTAATAAATTGCATGTCTACAAGCTTTAATTTGCATGTCTACAAGCTTTGATAATATGGCATGTGTTAGAAATGCATGATAATATATAGGATGCAAATAATATGTCAAGGATTGCATGAGTGTTCCAAAGAACACGTTAACAAGGCTCACGGCCATGATTTAAATGGGGAACCAAAATGTTCTCTTAATTTTCTTAAAAGGTGACCTAAATAACCTAAGAGAATTGGTAAGATATCCATTTGTTTAGATTAAGAAAAATGAATTTGGAAATTAAATGGCATAACCTTACATTTTCATCCAACATGTCTAACTTCAACACTTTGATTTCTAAAACTATTTTCTAGGGTAAGGATTAAATCAATGTAGACAATACAAGAGATTAAACATGTATTTAAAAGGTGAAAAATAATTGGAAATCAAATGCAAAGTTTTTATCAAATTCGCCAACATGCCAAATTATACATTCATGATTTCTAAAAATTAATTCCAAGCTATTTTCAATCAAAAAGAAGCAATACAAGTTAAAGTAAATTTTCTACAATGAGTTTTAAAGAAATAAAATAGTTAGAATTAAGTTTAAGAGGTTAATACTAATGGTTTTTTCTTGTAAGAAGAAATACAATAACTTTATAAAATTTCTAACGTATAGCTCATCGTGTGTTTTGAAGCACGTTAGGAATTTTCAAAAGTATAATTATTTGGTATTAATAAAAATGAAAAGAACTTTTAAATGGTAAATTTAGGAAACCATTATTATAATTTATTAAACAAAATCTTGTCAATTTTTAGTAAAAATGGATAAATAAGATAGAAAAGATGTCCAAAAGACAAGATATACGCTATGAAAAATATTCTACGTAATTTGAAAGTACTAAATATTATTTCATACTGTTTTAAACAGTTATTTAAGGAAGTTGGACAAGAAAACGATTTAAAAATCCTACGCGATTGAGAAAACGTATTAAAAATGCTACGCGATTTTAAAAACAAAAAATATCTTTACGCTGATTTTTAAACGTTTGTAAAAACGACGAGATTTCAAAAACGCGATAAAATTTCTACGCGATTGATCACGTTACTATCTTTATTTTTTTTGTCGGGAAAATGTGAACCCGTACAGGCTTTTGAGGTTATTTTATTTGTCGGGAAAAAGTGAACCCGCATGATTTTTTGCCATTGAGGGTATATTTTTATCTTGAGGGCATTTTCGTAATTTCATATATTTGGAATTATGTTTTGTCTTTATACCAATTTTTGGTGTTTTGGGATTTGAGGACGAATCACATCGTGTTGTCGATGCGATAAGTGTAGTGTAGTTTATTGTTCTAATGAACTTGGAGACTTTAGTGTACGGGATCCCACACGTGTGGACAGTAGCTCATTTGGGCCGTGGTAAACCGATAGCACACTAATGTACTCGACATTCACTATATTTAATCGAGGTTTGTAAAGTCTAGTAGTACATTGCCTATAGTGCCACAACGGAGACCGTGAACTATACTACGCCTGGATGGTGGATTCCCGTCGTGAAGTAGGCTATTGACGCAACGTGTGACCGCGTAATAGTTGGTTGGGCAGCCGTGGTACTAATAGATTTTGCAAGTCATTTCTCGATATCTGTTTGGGTTTAGCTCCATGGAGTAGGGTTGTGTTTTGGTGTATTTGATTATATCTTGGATAATATTCCATTTTCTCTATTTATCTTTATCGATAATATCTTGGATGTTTTTACATTTTTCTATTTATATTTATCGATAATTTTTATGTTAGTTGTCCATTTCTTATCTTATTTTATCCGTGAGATTGATTTATCTATGTGGTTTTCTTTATTTGTGTTATATCTGTGATATTTTTATTTGTGATCTTTCATATCTCGATATTAATTGTTTATATGTTGTATTTTGTCTCGTGCATTATTGTATTTTTGTTCTGCTATGTTATGTTGTTATTGAATTTAATCTTTATTTTTATTGTACTGTTATGATATTTTATATGGTATGAATTATTATATCTATCCTGATAATGTTATTACTGTTTATTTTATTAGGTTGTATGCATATTAGAAATATTTGATAACATGACTATAATTGTGATTATCTGTGTGTATGGAATGACTTTGTCATTCGTATTATTCTTTACTACCTCATCGGATGCTTGGTGAAAGGGATCTCACCTCTTTCTGTGTTGTTTTTGTTTGGTTTGTATTCTTCGAATTCGTATAGTAGGCGGAGCACATTCTTAACCCTAGGGGAGACAATATTCTGAAGATGGTGGCGCGTCATTGAGTGGTCTTACAAGTTTCAACAAGATGCAGTTGGTGAAGAAACAGACTATGTAGGTTTAAGGCGTTAGTGTTGTTACCGTGCTATTAGTAGTACCCGTCTTTGGGTTTTACTTGTTTCTCGAGTCAGTAAATATTACGTTTTAACTTATATGAAATGATTGGTGATGTGTATGTTAATCTGTTAAATTTAATTTCCATTTTACTTAAAATTTCCGATAAGTTTGTATTTCCGCAATAAGAAATTTTAAGATCCATATTTTAAAACTCAAAGCTTTTATAAAATGATTTTAATTAGTTTTAAGATTTATTTATTTATTTTTTTAAATGTGACGCCCTACGAAGGGTGTTACACTCATGTCCTTCAGTTTCATGCTCATTAGCACATTTCATTTACTATTAGCCTTAGAAGCCCATTTCATTCAGTTGTAGGTTCAGTGACCCATTTCTTTCAATTATAAGACTAGAGACTTATTTCATTTAGTTTTAGGCTCATGGGCATATTTCATTTAGTTTATGGCTCAAAAGCTCATGTCATTCAATTTATGGCTCGCATGGCCATTTGTCTTAGGCTCATAGACCCATTTCATTAAGTTATAGGCACAAGGGCCCATTCCATTCAATTATAGGCTTAAAAGCCCATTGCATTTAGTTATAAGCTCATAAACTCATTTCCTTTAATTTTATAAGCTCATAGACCAATGTCATTTAGTTATAGGTTCAGAGGCCCATTTCATCTAATTTTAGGTTCATAGGCTAATTTTATTCAGTTAAAGTTCACAGGATCAACAACCCATTTCATTTAGTTTTAGGTTCAGTGGCCTAATTCATTCAATTATAGGATCACATGCCAATTTCATTTAGTTTCAAGCTCAGAGATCCATTTCGCTTAGTTTAAAGCTCATAGACCTAATTCACTTAGTTTCAGGTTCATATGCCTATTTCATTTAATTTTTAAGCACATAGACCCATTTCATTTAATTTTAGGCTCAAAGTCTCATTTCATTTATTTTTAAGCTTAGAGTCCCATTTCATTTATTTTTAGGTTTAGAGTCCCATTTCATTTTTTTAGGCTCAAAGGCCCATGTTATTTAGTTTCAGGCTAATAGGCGCATTTCATTTACTTTAAGCCTTAGATGCCCATTTCATTTAGTTATAGACTTAGTAGCCCATTTCTTTCAATTATAGGACTAGAGGCCTATTTCATTTAGTTTAAGGCTCACAGGCTCATGTCATTCAATTTATGGTTCATAGGCCCATTTCATTAAGTTATAGGCTCAGAGGTCCATTTCGTTCAGTTATAAGCTTTAGAGGCCCATTGCATTCAAGTTTAGGCTCATTGGCCCATTTTAGTTAATTTTAGGCTCATAGGCCAATTTCATTTAATTATAGGCTTATAGGTCCATTTCATTTAATTTTATGCTTATAGGCTAATTTCGTTCAATAAGCACATAGGCCCATTTTATACAGTTTACAAGCTCATATAACTTGTTTATTCAACTGCAGGCCCATGATCCCAGTTCATTTAATTTTTTGCTCATAGGCCCATTTCTTTTAATTTTAGGCTCAAAGGCCCAATTCATTTAGTTCATGGGTCATAAGCCCATTTCATTTAGTTTAAGGCTCAGTGGCCCATTAGACTTAGTCTCAAATTGAAAGGCCCATTTTTTTTATTTATAGGTTCATACAATTTTAGAGGCCCATTTCTTGTTGTTTAGGCTTAGAGGCCCATTTTACATAGTTTACAAGCTTATAGGCCTAGTTCATTCAGTTATAGGCTCGTAGGCTCGGTTCATTTAATTTTATGCTTATAGACTGATTTCATTTAGTTTTAGGCGTGAAGGCCTATTTCATTTAATTTTAGGCATAGAGGCCTAATTCATCTAGTTACGGGCTCATAGCCTCATTTCATTTGGTTTTAGGCTCATAGGCCCTTTTCATTTAAGTTCGGGCTCAAAGATTCATTTTATTTAGTTTTAGGCTCATTGACCTATGTCATTTAGTTTCAGGCTCTCCATTTTATCCAGTTTTAGATTCATAGGCTAATTTTTATTAATTTTAGACTTATTTGCCTGTTTCATTTAGTCTTAGATGCATAGACCCATTACTTTTAGTTATAGGCTTGTTGCCTATTTCATTTAATTTAAGGCTCATAGGCCCGTTTAACTCAGTCTAAGGTTCATAGACCCAATTAAATTAGTTTTAGAAGGTTCATAAGCCTATTTCATTTAATTTTTAAGTGACAGTCCCTTTTTTTTTAATTTCAAGCTTAGAGTCCAATTTCATTTATTTTTAGGCTCATAGGCCCATGTCATTCAGTTTCAAGCTCAAAAGCGCATTTCATTTACTCTTAGCCTCAGAGGCCCATTTCATTCAATTGTATGCTCAAAGGCCCTTTCATTTCAATTATAGGACTAAAGGCTTATTTAATTTTGTTTTAGGCTCATAGGCATAATTCATTTAGTTTTAGACTCAGAGGCATATATCATTTAATTTATGGCTCATAGGCCCATTTCTTTTAGTCTTAGGCACATATACCCATTTCATTAAGTTATAGGCTCAGAGGGCCATTCCATTCGGTTATAGGCTAAGAGGCCCATTACATTTAGTTATAGGCTCATAGGGCAATTTCATTTAGTTTTAGGCTCATTGGCCAATTTCATTCAAATATCGGCTCATTTCATTTAATTTTAGGCGCATAGGCCAATTTCATTCAATTATAGGCTTGTAGGTCCATTTCATTTAATTTGATGCTTATAGGCCAATTTCATTTAGGTAAGACACATAGGCCCATTTTATGTTGTGTACAAGCTCATAGACCCAGTTCATTCATGTATAGGCCCACAGTCTCAGTCCATTTAATTTTTAACTTATAAGCCCATTTCATGGATTTATTTTTAAGTGCATAGGCCAATTTCATTTTGTTTTAGGCTTAGAGACCCATTTCATTCACTTATTGGGTCATAGGCCTATTTTATTTAGTTTTAGGCTCAAAAGCCAATTTTAGGTTTGTGGGCTCATAACCTATTTCATTAAGTTTTTGGCTCATAAGACCATTTCATTAGGTTTAAGGCTCAGAGGCGCATTAGACTTAGTCTCGTGCTTAATGGCCCAATTTTATTATTTATAGGTTCAAGGCCCATTTCATTTAATTTCAAGATCAACAACCCATTTCATTTAATTTCATAATTAACTTCTTATTCCATTTACTTTTAGGCTCAATGACCCAATTCATTCAATTGTGGGATCACATGACCATTTCATTTAGTTTCAAGCTCATAGACTCTTTTTGCTTAGTCTAATGCTCATAGACCCAATTCACTTAGTATCAAATTCATAGCCCTATTTCATTTAATTTTTCAGGCTCATAGACCTATTATATTTAATTTCAAGCTCAGAGTCCTTGTTCATTTAGTTTTAGGCTTAGGGGCCCATGTCATTCAATTTTAGACTCATAGGCGCATTTCATTTACTCTTAGCTTCAAAGGACTAATTCATTCAGTTATAGGCTCATAGACCCATTTCTTTTAGAGACCTATTTCATTTAGTTTTAAGCTCATAAACATATTTCATTTAATTTTAGACTCAGAGGCTCATGGCATTCAATTTATGACTCATAGCCCCATTTCTTTTAGTCTTTGGGTCATAGGCCAATTTCATTAAGTTATAGGCTTAGAGGCTCATTCCATTCAGTTATAGGCTCATAGGTGTTACCAAGTAGCTTCAAACTCTAGAGGGGGATGAATTGAGTTTATAAAATATTTTCGTAAATCTTTCACAAAACACTTGTATATCAAATTTTGTTGAAGCTATTGATTGATTGAAGTGAATAAATAAATGAGATTGAATACTTTACTCACAAATAAACAAGCCAAGATGAATAATATTCAAGTAAGCATATAAAGTAAAGCATCAAAGTAAAGAGATAGAGTTAAGAAGAGCAAACACAAGAATTTATCATGGTTCAACCACCCATTGTGACCTACGTCCAGTTCCCATGTGAACCACCAGAGATTTTCCACTAAACCTTCAAGCTTGAATAGGTGCTTAAAACCTTTACAACATAGAGTACTCAACACACCTTTGAGATACCCCACCCTTTGTACTTGAGCCTCAAAACAGGGATACCTCATCCTCTTTATAATCAAGGGATACCTCACCCTTTTTACAATAAATCAAAGTGTATAAGAAAGATAAACTCTCAAAATAGTGGATATTACAAATTAAAGCGCAATGGGTATATGGATTTACACTTTGAAGCTCAAAACAGAGGATTAAATGAAATGGCTATGAAAGCTTGTATTAATGCTCAACCAAGTTTTTCAGATTGATTTCATAACCTCCATAAATACCCAACAACTTGTATTTATAGCCCATTAAAGATTAGAGTTGTTGGGGGGTTGGTTGGAACATTAATTGCCTTAAACTAGTCATTTATTTTTGTTTCTAGAAAACTATGTTATTCAAATAACAGGTATATTATTCGAATAACACTTCAAATAACACGTAGGTGAAAAGCTTTCTGGAATGTATTATTCGAATAACACTTACGTTATTCGAATAAACCTTTTAAAGCCTGTTTTATGAAAAACGTGTTATTCGAATAACAACTTGGTTATTCGAATAAACTACTTAAGATTTGGTTTTTGGAAAACGTGTTATTCGAATAACACTTTGGTTATTCAAATAAACCATACGCGCCAAAGCTTAATTTGAACCTTTATTCTAATAAAGCAAGGCTTTATTCGAATAAAGCTTAACCAAATGGAATTGTTTGGCTTCTCTGACTTTGGTTATTCAAATAATGAAACCTTTATTTGAATAAACCATTTAAAAAACATTTCATATAGCTTTTAAACAATGTCAAATGATTCCAAATGATCTTATAAGCTTTTGAGCATTTAGTAGATGTTTCTTTGGAACCCAAAAACTATTTTTAAGCCTTGAAAACATGTGTGTTATTTGGGTTCTTTGAAAAGCAAGTTTTTAGAGCATTAATGTGAACTCTTTTATACCTTTACATAATGATCTAAGTCCTAAAACTATTGATAACTCCATAGAATGTAGTTATTTTTGCCCTATCTTTATGCATTATTAATGGCTTTGTCCTTATTGTGATGCATTATTAGAAGACTTTCGCCTTATTTTCATGTAAATTTCATGTTAAAGTCTTCATCTCTAATCTTGCTTTAATCCTTTCTAATCTTTAGTTGGATTGAGTTTGATTGCATTTGTATTTAACTGGTTGATTTCTCTATTGCAGGATGAGCCTAAAAGAACCAACTTAAAGCAAGCCAAGGCGATGCATTAGAAAAGAAATCAAAAGACAAGTTCTAGGACATCACACTACGGCACAGGGAACTGCACGCCGCGGCGTTCTACTCCCTGCCTGTGCACCGTGATGAACCCGAAGCTTAAGCACCGCGGCATTAGGAAGATCATGCCACGGCGATTGGTGCCCTAAGTTTTGCATGCCGCGGAGCATAATGTTTAATGCCGTGACATGAGTTATCTGTCTTTAAATATCGAAGCTCAAACTTCAGCTGGGCTCTCTTGAATTTTCTTTTTTCTTTTTGGTTTTCTTATTTTTCTCTCCTCCGCCTCTCTTAGTACATTTTGGGGCTTTTGTCCATTAGGGAATCCATCAAGTAGGGGGCGTTTCGATGTTGAAAGAGGGATGAAGGAATCAAGATTCAAGCTTCAAGACTCAAATCATTGGGGCTTTTTCTTCTGTTTCTTCTTTTCTCTCTCTTCCATTTATCTTGAATACAAATTTTTGTATGGCATTCTCGTATTCATTGTGTAACTAGCTGCGTTTAGATTATTCTTTGAATCTCCCTTTGACATTGAATGATTTGTACCCCTTTTTAGTTTATATGAATGAATTGGGTTTTGTTCTATTATATTGCACTTAATGCTCTTATTTGTCTGATCAACTTGTGAGTGATTTGTTGAAATCTATTGAGCCTAGACATAAGACATTAGGTTTTAGATCATTTGTATGATAGATGCACATTTGATTTCATTCCAATGGCGGAATGGGTTGATTCATTAATAGGATAGACATATACTTATTAGTCATGCATAGTCTTAGTTGAGAATTGATCTTAATGCTTGTTGTTTGCTCTGGTTCTCATGGACGCATAGTAAATTAGGTAAATAACATAGGGTTAATCATCTAGACATAGGAACTAAGCTAGTTTCTCATACTAACTTAATCTAATCGTTTATATGCTTGTAAGGATTGCATGTTATCAGTTGAAATAGGGGGTGAAAAAGATTCTTTATATTCTCCACCTATCTTTATTTTTCTTTTATGCATTGTATTTTATTCATAAAACATATTCCAACTTATGTTTACTTGAAAAGAATTAATGAGGCTGTGTATTAATTTTTAGTTTTAGAAATTACCATAGTCCCTGTGGAGACGATCCTATTCATCATTTTATTACTTGAACGACCCGTGCACTTGCGGTTAGTAAAAGAGCGGTTGGTACTGACTTAGCAAGTTTTTGGCGCTGTTGCTGGGGACCTATGGTCAATTTTTGTATTGCTAATATTGATATTGAGCTTTGTTAGTTCTACTTCAAGCTTTTCTTTCATTGCATTTTGATTAGCTATTTCTTTCTTTTGTGAATAAGGTACCATCAATGACGGAAAACAATGATTATACAAGGCTTCTGAGGGAGTTTGCTAACTCGCAAATGGGAAATCTTTAATCTAGCATCAGACGGCCTCCTATCTGCATCAATAATTTTGAAATCAAACCGGCCATTATCCAAATGATTCAGACATCTGTCCAATTTGGCGGTTTGCAAAATAAAGATCCCAATGCTCATTTGACAAACTTTCTGGAGATCTATGACACTTTCAAGCACACCGGTGTCTTAGAAGATGCCATTCGTCTCATGCTCTTCCCCTTCTCTCTTAGGGATCGAGCCAAGAGTTGGTTACAGTCTCTACCTGCAGGATCTATCACTACTTGGGAAGAGGTGTGCGCAAAATTTCTGAACAAGTACTTTCCTCCTGCTAAGACTGCTGGATTGGTGAATGACATCACTTCATTCACGCAATCGGAATTTGAGTCCTTGTACGAAGCCTGGGAAAGGTACAAGGACCTTTTGAGAAGGTGCCCTCACCATGAAATTCCTCCTTGGCATCAAATTTACTAGTTTCACAAAGGACTACTACCTCTTCATTGTCCAATTATAGATGCGGCTGCTAGTAATTCATTATTAAGTAAATCATTTGATGAGGCACACAAACTATTGGAAGAATTGGCTGCTGACAACTACCAATGGCCTTCAGCAAGAAACACTCAAAGGAAGGTAGCTGGTGTTCATGATGTTGATGCACTTACATCTTTGTCAGCTCAGGTGGCATCATTGGCAAACAAGTTCGACAATTTGGGTACTGGCCTTAATCAAAGCCCCTTCGTGCTATGTGATAGGTGTGGAAACATTTATGCCAATGATAGTTGTCCATCCATTGTGGAAAGTGTCCAATATGCTGGCAACTATCGGCCATTTCAGAACAACCCTTACTCACAACAGTATAATCCTGGGTGGAGAAATCACCCTAATTTTTCATGGAAGGATATCCAAGGGCAAACATCTTCATCTATTGGCAATGAGAGACCATCATACCCTTCTGGTTTCTCATCGCAAGCAAGGCCACCTGTGCAAGAAAGGAAAGCAGCATTGGAGGACATGTTCATGCAATTTATGGTTAAATCTGATTCATACATAACCAAAACTGATGCTCATCTGGCCAAAAATGATTCTATTCTTCAGAGCTAATCATCTTCAATCAGGGCTCTTAAGAATCAAGTGGAGTAGCTTGCCAATGCCATAAACAATAGGCCCCCGAGAACTTCTTCGAGTGATGGCAAGGAGGCCTCTTTCAAATAGGCTCCCCCGAGTTGAAGAAGTAGAAAAAATCTTGCCTGGACTATAAAAAAGCACCTTTTTAGATGTATCCACCTTTTTGCATTAATTTCTTAAGTTTTAAAGTCTAATAGTAGTATGTTTGATTTTGATAATTTATGTTATTTTGTTGATATATGTATGTGTTTAATAGGCTAGACAATTTTTAATGGTGTTTGGGGCCTCATTGAGGCCAAGGTGGCTGTTGTGTAGAGTTGGCTGCAGAATTCTGCAATTAGACCTCTCACGCTGCGGCACTGGAATTGTCATGCCGCGACGCTCTAGGCTCTGTCTTATCAGGATTTTGAGATAGAGAGCACGGCACTGCGACGTGGAATCTGCATGCCACAGCATCTAGTTTCTGTATAAATTTTCTTTTTGAAAATGGAAAATTGAAAAGTATGCTGCGCAGACACGCGACATGACGTTTGTTAGTTAATGTTGCGATGCCATGAGCGTGATTTGCTTAAATAAATAGCATGATTTGCGCTACAACGCAAACCCTTCAGCTCCCTTCTCTGCATTTTCTCTCCTACACCTATTCTCCCATAATTTTCTATTTCCTGCATTTTGTGCATCCCATTTCCCTCTCTATCTTCAGGTATGTTGTTTTCTCCCTCTTCTCCTTTTGTTCTTCATATTTTATTTCAATTTTGGTATTTGTTTAGTTTTAGACTCTTTTTGGTTAGTTTTTCTAGTAGTTAATAAGTATTTAGCTTAGTATTAAGTTTTCTTGAGTAGTTACCTTGTTGCATTGTGGGTTGTGGGGCTATTAGGGGTAGTTTTACGTTCTATTCATTCACTCGCGCCACAGCATTATGAATATTACGCCGCGACATTGTTACGATCTTCTTTGAGTGCTGCGGCGTGGAAACTTCACGTTGCGGCGCTAGTTCGAATGAGATTGAATGCCATGACGCTATCATCAATGTCGTGATGCCAGCTTTATTTTTTCAGAAAATTAATTGGTCTTAATTGTCATGTTCATTTTATTGCTCATTTCTGACCCTTTCATCTCTTTTCAGGTGTTCATATTTTCTTAATGGGTCCTAAGCGAGTTAGGCACGAGACCGGTGAGCAACCTAGGGAGTCATCTCCTCCCCGTGCTTTTGACCACTCCAGATTCATGTCAACGGAGGCGCAAGACCGTTATGGGACCCTGGTCTCAAAAAAGGTTATTGTTGAAAGGGGTTTCAATTTTAGGGACTCCTTGTAGCCTGATATAGAGGCCACCATCTGTCATTTCCAGTAGGAAGAGTTTGCTAACACCCTGACAGGGCTCTAGTATCGTTGGTTCGCGAGTTCTATGCGAACCTGGCCTTCATTCATCAAGAGTTTTCCACTGTTGGTGTACGGAGGCGTATAGTCTCTTTCTCCCCCGAGTCCATCAAAACTGTTCTATCCATGTCTCCTGCCCCTAAGTTATGTGATTACCAGGAGTTTATTAGATGGGAGCCTGTAGAGGGGATTGACCTACAGACGACCACCGTCCGTATCTGCATAGCTGAGTCACAGCCGGTCCCATGGACCTTTTCACAACAGGGGCATGCCCGATTCTTCCCTCATGCTTGCCTAACCATAGAGGCCAGAGTTTGGTACTATTTTATTAGTACCAAGATCCTACCTTTCAGTAACCTCTCAGAGGTCATGCTCGACCGTGTCATCTTGATTTATGTAATCTTGCAGCGATGCTCGATTGATATTGCTTACATCCTATATCTGCAGCTGCAGAGGGTCGCCATAGAGTTGTGTTGCCTTTTCTTCCCTTCCTTCATCCACCAGCTATGTTAGAGGTGAGGTGTACCCCTCCGCTACAATAAGGAGCTTACAGATATCAGACAGCCTCTCAATGAATATTTCATTGGAAGGGTTGGAGCAGCTCCTCTTGACGTAGTAGTGCCTTGTAGACTGCAGAGGTGAGCTCAGAGAGTGGCCCTAGAGCCCTAGATTCCCCAACAGGAGGTGGATGACGTGCGAGTGGAGTTGCGCTAGATCGCAGCCATATAGGTACACACAGTCGAGAGCATCAGATGGCTGGCAGAGCACCTTCAGATCTCCACTCATGATTTCCCCATTCCACCATACCTGCCTTTCAATGGTACCGGACCCTCTCACCACCACCACCACCAGCAGCCCTACCCTCCTTTTGATGGAGATGGCCCTTCCCATCAGTATTAGGCTGACCCTTCTCACTAGTATCAGGATCCTGCAGCCTACCATGATGATAGTAGCGGCGGCACTAAGCCACTTTTGGGTGATGATGACAGTGGTGGAGACATTAAGGTCCTTCCTGATGTCAATGATGCTGAGTAGATTGATATATTCAGGACAATCTCCATGATTTTACTGTTATTTATTTCATTAATGTATGTGTACAGTGAGGACACTGTTTCTCCCAGGTTTGGGGGTGTCTCTATATTTTGTTATATATTGACTAGTTTTAGTATTTTTATATATAGTGATTATTTATTTTCATTTCTTGAGTATAAGTATTAATATTTTTGGTTATATTTTTTTTGTTCATTATATGAGTTAGTGCACATGATGGTTGATTTGCATGATTGATTCTTGTGAAATTATTTGAATGCATAACATGATGCCTTTAGCTAGTGTATTGATTGCCCAATGATATTTAGGGATGCAAATTCACCTCAAATTTTTTCTGTGAATCCCTATGTGATCTTTGGTGCATGCCATCAATCTTGATTCTTTTTATGCATGATAAGTTTTCCATTTCTATGCTTGTTTGGCTTCGGATTGGATTTGAGTGCTTTTCTATAGAATGCTTATAGTTAGTACATGTGGATATGTCTGGTATCTTTGAAATTGTTTTGTAACTCTCTTGAAGCGAAATCCTAGGTTATGCATGCTTGAGGAAATAATTAGGGCATTCTTTGGACGATTGAGCCTTTCAAGCTTACCCTTTATTGATGATATCCATTGGTCCCCTTTGATGCCTGTTAATTGTTTGGCCTTATTTTTTCTTCGCTACCATTATGTTCGTTCACCAGTTAACCATTCTAATGCATGTGAAAGCATTGTATTTTCTTCTTACCATCAATGTCTATTGAGTGCATGATATGTTGTTTCTTGAAGTGAATTCAGTGATTAGGGGTAGTAATATGTTCATACCAAAAATGAGCTTGAAGGAACCAAATGCAATGCAAGAAAAAGAAATTGCTTTGCAAGAATAAAAAAAAAGAGAGAAGAGATAAAAGCAAAGAAAGCAAAGAAAGAAAAAAAGTTAAAAATAAAAAGCATTACATGGTTCTGGCAAGTTTTAATCTTTCACTATTAAATACCCCGCTATTTTCACTGGTTCTTAATTCTTGAAATTGCATACTTTTGTTCTCAATGTTTGTGTGTTACCCTTTTCCCTTTCTTCTTTATCCCATAATCATGGCCTTACATTACAAGCTGATAAAGACCCTTTTGATCCTCAATTATGTGTGATTTACATTAGTGGAGAGAGGGTTGCTTTATAATTTTGTGGATTCTTTGATTGATATCCATGTGTTTGCTCTTAAACTCATCCAGTTGAGTATGATTTGAAATTAAGAAGCTTTACTTGTATGTTTTTGGGAAATGAACAATGCATGATTTGAATCTTTGATTATTGGTATAAGAAAGATTGTGTATGTGTGGACCAGATTTTAAGGCATATATATTCTTTGAGGTTTAATGCAATCATCATACACTGGTGTGATTTGAATTTGTCTTTGCAAGTGTAGTCTGACTTTGTTTTGCTCGAGGACTAGCAAAATCTTAGGTTTGGGGGTGTGATAACTCCATAGAATGAAGTAATTTTTGCCCTATCTCTATGCATTATTGATGGCTTTGTCCTTGTTGTGATGCATTGTTAGAAGACTTTCGCCCTATTTTCATATAAATTTTATGTTGAAGTCTTCATCTCTAATCTTGCTTTAATCCTTTCTAATCTTTAGTTAGATTGAGTTTGATTGCATTTGTATTTGACAGGTTGATTTCTCTATTGCAGGCTGAGCCCAAAAGAACCAACTTAAAAAGCCAAGGCATTGCATTGGAAAAGAAGTCACAAGACAAGTTCCAAGACATCACATCGCGACATTCTACTCTCTGCATATGCACCGTGATGAACCCGATACTTAAGCGCCGCGGCTTGAGGAAGATCTTGTCGCGGCGATTGGTGCCTTGAGTTTTGCACATCACGATGCGTAATGTTTAACACCACAACGTGAGTAATCTATCTTTAAATACCGAAGCTCAGACTTCAGTTGGGCTCTCTCAAATTTTCTTTTTTTCTCTTAGGTTTTCTTATTTTTCTCTCCTCCGCCTCTCTTAATACATTTTGGGGCTTTTGTCCATTGGAGAATCCATCAGCTAGGGGGCATTTCGAGGTTGAAAAAAGATTAAAGGAATCAAGATTCAAGCTTCAAGACTCAAACCATTGGGGCTTCTTCCTCTATTTCTTCTTTTCTCTCTCCCCCATTTGTCTTGAATACAGATTTTTGTATGGCATTCTCGTATTCATTGTGTAACTAGCTGCGATTATTCTTTGAATCTCCCTTTGACATTGAATGATTTGTACCCCTTTTTAGTTTATATGAAAGATTTGGGTTTTGGTCTATTATATTACCCTTAATGCTCTTATTTGTCTGATCAACGTGTGAGTGATTTGTTGAAATCTATTGAGCCTAGACATAAGACTTTAGGTTTTAGATCGTTTGTATGATAGATGCATGTTTGATTTCATTCCAATGGCTGAATGGATTAATTCGTTAATAGGATAGACACATACCTATTAGCCGTCCATAGTCTTAGTTGAGAATAGATCTTAATGCTTATTGTTTGCTCTGGTTCTCATGGACGCATTGTGAACTAGGTAAATAACATAGGGTCAATCGCCCTAGACATAGGCTTTTAACTAAGCTAGTTTCTCAGACTAACCTAATCTAATTGTTTATATGCTTGTAAGGATTACATGTTATTAATTGAAATAGGGGGTGAAAAAGGATTCTCTATCTTCTCCACCTATCTTTATTTTTCTTTATGCATTGTATTTTATTCATAAAACCTATTCTAACTTACATTTACTTGAAAAGAATTAATGAGGCCATATATTAATTTTTAGGTTTAGAAATTACCTGTGGAGACGATCTTATTCAACATTTTTATTACTTGAGTGGGCCGTGCACTTGCGGTTAGCAAAAAAGCAGTTGGTACCGACTCAGCAACTATTCTTGAAGGACTTGGACTTGATATTGCAACATCTTTATGTTTGTTATCATTGTATTCTGACTTCCATGCAAAATTAGGCCCACTAGAGATCTGAATAATGTAACACCCTCCTTAGGGCATCATATTTCTGACTACCAACTCCCAATCTAAAAATGATTTCATAAAAGGTTTGAGTTATAAAAGGGTGAGTTTTAAAATTTCTTATTACAGAAACATAAACTTACTGAAATCCATAAGTATTACTGAAAATACATTTAATATACAATATTGACACCAATTAATATTTAACAAATTAAAGAGAAATATAAAACTAACAGAAAACTCTCTCTTTTTAACAGTAGCAAACCCTGTGATGGGTCCTACTTAATAGCATGGTACAACACTAACGAGAAAACTTAACATACTTATTTCTTCTTGTATCCATCTTGATGCATCAGACATCTGTTCCTTGTCAACATTGCACGCTATCAAATCTGGAATGGTCATTCTCTGATGTTGTCTCCGATCTCAGAGTATTTATCACTCGTATGTCTAAGACAACTCAATCCATCTATTATATAATTTTTACCAATACAAGCACAACAACACAATATAACAAAGAGATGAGATCACCTACGCCAATACCAACATGGTAGCACGAAGATAACACAACAACATATCATAAAGATATATCATACCATCAACATTAATCAATTATCATCATCATGCCATTAACATTATTATCATCACACCATAATCACAATAATGCCATCAACATGATTATCATCATCATCATCCAATATTCCTCAATTATTATATCATGCAGATATAGATACTCAGAGTTATGCATATGTTATGCATGTAGACTCAATGTCCTACTCCACGGATATTTTCACAATTTCGAGAAGAATGCTCTGTTAATTGTCAGCCTTAACCCAAAGGTAATCTTCCAGATTAGCCCACAGACAATGCCCAGCCTTAGCCCACAGACAAATGTCCAGCTTTTTAAAAAGAATTGTGTTCTTGTCGGGTATCGTCAATGCGTTGCAACGGACTGCATCGCCAAGTGGCATATGGTCAAGCCGTAGCCCACAGACAGATATCCATTGGTCGATCACCGCACCTCGACACACCCCAAGATCCATCATATGCCTCAATGCATATCTTTTCAATGCATGTTCAATGCACCAATACCAATCACAAGCAAAATTCCTCATTTCCAATGCATGTTCAATGCACCAATGCCAATCATAGGCAAAATTCACACTTTCATATTCAGGGTCCATACATTGGCCCATTCTCAGTTTAATTTCATTATCTCATAATCAGGGTCCACACTCCGTCCCAACAGTAATCATACTGTATTTTCAACAGCGAAATCATATTATCACATTTTCATAGTCATAAAACACTTTCGTCGTGTTTCCACAATCGTGTAACATTTTCTATTACGTTTTCAAAATTTTACAACATTTTCGTTGCATTTTTAATTCACGTAGTGATTTTTCAACGTTTTCTCAATCACGTAAAAATATTCCACCATTTATAAATCGCATAACGATTTTTCAACAATATCTCAAACGTGTAAAAATATTTAAATGCTTTCCAAATTGCGTAGAAATATTTCAACATTTTTTAAATCGCGTAGCTTAAAAATCATGTTTTTAAGATACGTAAAACATTTTTCACCATTTTACAATCACGTAAAATATTCCTCAATATTCCAAACATTATTTTGGACTTACAAACAAATCAATATCATTTCTAACATCATTTTTCCACTACGAAAAATATTTCTCAACCTTCAAAAATTTCATTTCAACCTTTCTCAAAATAATATGACTTCGTACTTTATTTTCCACATTTTCTTACTCAAGAAAATCCTTTTCACAATAATTCCACAAGTTCACAATTCCATTGAATTAAATCAATGTTTTAAACTTTAAAAATTACTAACACTCTCCAAAACCCAAAGGATAAGTTACACGTTAGAAAATATCAAATCACTATTATATTCTCTATTTTTCTCAAATCAATTCTAAAATCAATTCTCTTCAAAATAAGTTGAGGTGTGTTTGAACCTCTCTTTTCCATTTGCATACTGAAATTCATTTCTCAAGTAATAAGACACTTTGATTCTCTTTCCAAATTTCTTATACCAAATCAATTATATTTCCACTTGAAAATCACTTTGTTTCATAAAATCAAGGCATTCAAAAGCCTTCAAAACCATGGTACTTTATTATTTAAACCATCAAATATTTTTCCTTCTAAGTCAATATGGTTTTACACAAACAAAACCATTAGAAATTCCTTAACAAAAACTGTGAGCACTTGGTCTTTGAAATCAAATCATTTCTTCATTTTCATTGTTCACTTTCTTTGCAAATCCTTAAAATCATCAACTCATTGCTCTTTTCATTTAAAACTCTTGTTTAGTAAAATGCTTAGAAACTTTTTACACAAAATAAATCAATAAAATTCCTACTTAAAACCGTGACCACTTCTTCTTGAAAAACAAACCCTTTGATTATTTTCCATGATTTTCTTATTATCCAATTTTACCATTCATAAAAATATTAATTTGTGAACACCTATTTTGAGGTGTCTTGGCCAAAATCCTCTTAGTCTTTGGAACCAAAAATCAATTTCCTTTCCATTATCAAATCATGGCATACATATACACATTCAAATATATATCACAAGCA
The DNA here is from genome assembly GCA_029884605.1 of Ormosia emarginata. NCBI lineage: Eukaryota > Viridiplantae > Streptophyta > Magnoliopsida > Fabales > Fabaceae > Ormosia > Ormosia emarginata. The sequence goes on from JAQQTP010000079.1 coordinate 20,729,501, forward strand.
TGCCATAATCAAAGTAATAAATCATGCAAATCATACCAAGCATAAGCAAATAATCAAAGCATATAAACACCCACAAATTATTATATGACCATGGATATGAATCCACACATGGATTCACCATCCATCAAATACACAAACAATCTCTCACCACCATACTTGGTTGGTGAGATGAATCTCCCTCTTACCTCTTGAAGATCCTCAAAAGCTCCTTGTTTTGCTTCTTTTTCCAAGTCCTTCACCACCAAGGGCTTCTCAAATACAAAACAAAACATATATTTATTAGTAAATCAAGCTTAAATAAGATAAACCATGGATCAAACATGGCTTAGAACCTTGAAAATCAAAAGAAAAGTGAAGATTAATAAACTTCAACAATAAAGCTTCAATCTTTAGCTTGATGAACAAGGTTGAAGATGAATGATTTAGATAAAGTCTCCAATATGAAAGTTGCTTAGAATATCATGTAGATTCAAGATCTATGGTTGGATGAAATTAAAAGAGCTTGGAGAGTGGTTTTGGGTGTCTTGGCCGAATGGTCCTTCTTGAAGAACAAAGATGGAATTTTTTATTTTTGTGAGGGAAAGGTTTCTTAAACTTGGTTAAGGTAAAGAATGAAGTGCAAACACTTGGTTTCCTTTCCTATCAATTTCATGGAGCTCCTTGGCAAATCCCTAAAAATCATAAACAAATCTTACAATCAATAACAAGTGAAAGAATAGGTAAACCATGATTCAAGCATGGCTTAGAAAATCAAAACTAAAAGATTAGGTGAAGAAATATGAACTTTACCATTTTTGGTAGAAACTTGAAGCTTGGATTTGAAACTCAAGATGAATGATTTTGTAAAAACACTTAACTAGAGATGTTCTTAGAATAAGGTAAGGATTCAAGAAATAAGGTTGGATAAAATTTTTGAGTGATGGAAGGTAGTTCTAGGGTGCTTGGCCGAAATTAGCTTGGAGAAGAGATGGAGAGAAATTTTTTGAAGAGTTAGCTTCTTGAAAATGATCAATAATGATCAAGATGGAGTCATAATGGTCTTGAAACCATTCTATGCTCTTAAGCACTCACCAAAACCGTCCCCCCCTCCATGCATTCTCCTAAGAGTGCAATTAATTCAATCATGATACATAATTGACCAAGACATCTAATAATGTCATAAAGCTTTTCTTTAGTTCCAAAATGAAGCACAAAACTGTCCCCCCTCCATGCATTATGCATTCAATAAGTTGTCATCTTTTTCAAGCCACCATTTGGAGCATTTTAGGCCATTGATTAGATCAATGGCTAGGATTAAGGTAGACTTTTGATTAGAAGACTTAATCTAGGCCATTAGATCTTTCTCCTTAAAATTCTAGCCATTAGATCCATCTCCAAAAATAAAAGGTCAAGATTACTCCTTCTTACTTTTAATCCAAGGGTCATAATTAGTCATAGCCATTTTAGAAGACCAAATCTCCACCATTGATTAAATCCAAATCCAATGGTTATAAATGATCCATCTCCACCATTGATTAAATCCAAATCCAACGATCACAAATGGTCCTAGCCACTTTATAAGATCAATTCTCCACCCTTGATTTAAATCTAAATCCAACAGTTATAAATGGTCATAGCCATTTTATTAGACTAATCCTACACCGTTGATTAAATCGACGGTTGATATCAAAGTTTTCAATATTTTCCTATTGGTCCATCAAAAGAATTAAACTTGTTTCCTATTGGTCCGTCAAAAGTTGTCATAACCACTATTGTTGACTTAAGTAGTATAATTCCTATTTTCATCTGCTAAAACCCCACGAAAGAATATATTTACTGTATTTTTATCGCTAATAATTAAATATAGTACAAAACACAGTACAATAAAATTTTAGAAACTGTTTTCGGATTCAGGTTTAGTAAGATCCCCTGTCTCCATCTAAACAATACAAATTTTTCTATGCATAGAAAAATTTTCACTTTGCAGGACCCACCTGGGCCCACGTAAGGCCACCTGGGCCCACAAACAGCTCAAAAACCATTAGAGAAATATAAAAATTTATAATCATCCACAAAAATCACAAATATTAGAAAATGTATGAAAATCAAGTCAGATTGTTAAAAATAATTAACAGTCAAGAGAAATAAATACATAAAGATTTTCCCCGACTTGAAAATTATAATTGTCTTGACACAGAGTAAATCACTCAAAACGATCAAATACGCTGACAGAATACTCAAAATAATTTTACAAAGGTACAGTAAATCACTAAACAAGTAGAATTCCATAATCGTCAAAATTACTGTCAACTATTTAGGAAGTTTGGGGCGTTACAATACTCCCCCTCTAAAAAGAAATTTCGTCCTCGAAATTTGATAAACCTGATTTCATATCTTTAGAATATATATATATATATATATATATATATATATATATATATATATATAGTGCTCTTTATCTTATTTTCCAGTTCCCATATTACATCTTCACCTATATCGTTCCAAACGATTTTAACTAATGAAATCTCTTTGTCTCTCATTCCATTTCTCCTGATCAAACAGATATCTCAAACTCTTATAGTTACTAGAAATATTGAATGTTATTCCATAAAGAAAGTGTATCCATACTTCTAATACAACACAGCATCTACCAACCTCCATTCATGCGTAGAATAGCTTTTCTCAGATGACTTCAATTTCCTAAAAATCATACCCTATAACTCTTCTATTCTGCATAAGCACATATCTTAAGCTCCGATGTAATACATCATAGTACACCTCCAATGGTTTACTGAGATTAGACAAAATTAATACTAGAAAAGTATTCAAACATATTTCAACTCCTAAAAATTCTCCTTGTATGCATCAGTCTATACAAACACTTAATTCTTTCTAGTAAGATAGGTAAGAAGTCCTACGATCTTAGAAAATATCTCAATAAATTTTCTACAGATTTCCGTTACCGTTTTTAACTTTTGAAGAATCCACCACGTTTTCGCTGTGTCACTCTGATACTATGACATGGATATAGATAGGAATATCCTTTCTTGCAAAATATTCTTTCTTGCAAATTGCGATACATGAAAAACATTGTGAAGATCAGAAAGAAAAAGAATAACGAAACTATATGATATGTTACTAGACATATCTAACAAGAATTTGATATTGCCTGATTTTAAGAACAAATTTTCTGGAATACTAACACTTTATTGAGACAATCTCATAGGATATGGTTGGAAAATAACTAGTCTGTTTCAAAGATCACGTCTATTTATGAAACATATCAAACTAACACAAAAATTTGATCTATAACAATAGGATAATTTGAATAACTTGAGTAGCTCGATAGGCTAGTTATAGAAACAAAAGTAAAGAATTCAGAAGATCATGAAGACATAGATAACACCAACATATAATTGATCTACTCAATCATATGCTATAGAGAAATGGGTTACCTCCAGAAATATATAGTACAATCAAAAGATCACTTTCTGTGACATAATCTTCTTTACTTAAGTCATCAGTCTGGAGTACTTTTGCTCCATTTGGAGAATCAACGCACCATCCTACTTGAGATATCGAAGCACGTTTATTACTAACGAATAACTTTGTCTTTGATGGAACACAATCTCTGAAAATGTGTCCAGGCTTTCTGCACTTGAAACAATTTTTTTCCTTGAACGTACAATCCTTTGTCAGATGATATTTCCCACACTTCTGACATTTCGGTGCAGATGTCGCAGTCAAACCAAACCTGCTACTACTAGTACTTCCTCCAAAAGATTATTGTTGTCGTTGACTTCCTGGAGATTTTGAGTATGTTTTCTGCTGGAATCGCTTGACCTTACGATTTTTGCTTCTTTGTAACCAATATGGTCCAACATTACAAGGTCTCTCATCTTGAAATTGATTCAACTCTAACAAAATCTTAGCTTCAGCTATCAATTCTTGCCGCTGAACAGTCTTCTGAGTTTGATGTATATTTACATCAGTCGCTTTTCGTATCACTTCCAAAGTTGCCATCATATCACCATCATTACGTCTCGCTTCCACACGCGTACGTCTATTACGAGCCATCGTCCTCTCTTCAAAGACACACAAATCAAAATCCAATGGAAACCAGATGTAACCATTTCAAATAATATTGTTTCCTTTCAGAAATCAAACACACGGAGAACACAACACAAGCAAAACAGACCTAACCACAAAACCCTAAAAGACTCAAACCGTGCTCTGATACCAACTAATGTAACACCCTCCTTAGGGCATCACATTTCTGACTACCAACTCCCAATCTAAAAATGATTTCATAAAAGGTTTGAGTTATAAAAGGGTGAGTTTTAAAATTTCTTATTACAGAAACATAAACTTACTGAAATCCATAAGTATTACTGAAAATACATTTAATATACAATATTGACACCAATTAATATTTAACAATTTAAAGAGAAATATAAAACTAACAGAAAACTCTCTCTTTTTAACAGTAGCAAACCCTGTGACGGGTCCTACTTAATAGCACGATACAACACTAACAAGAAAACTTAACATACTTATTTCTTCTTGTATCCATCTTGATGCATCAGACATCTATTCCTTGTCAACATTGCACGCTATCAAATCTAGAATGGTCATTCTCTGATGTTGTCTCCAATCTCAGAGTATTTATCACCCGTATGTCTAAGACAACTCGTTCCATTTATTATATAATTTTTACCAATACAAGCACAACAACACAATATAACAAAGAGGTGAGATCACCTATGCCAATACCAACATGGTAGCACAGAGATAACACAACAACATATCATACAGATATATCATACCATCAACATTAATCAACTATCATCATCATGCCATTAACATTATTATCATCACACCATAATCACAATAATGCCATCAACATGATTATCATCATCATCATCCAATATTCCTCAATTATTATATCATGCAGATATAGATACTCAGAGTTATGCATATGTTATACATGTAGACTCAATGTCCTACTTCACGGAGGTTTTCACAATTTCGAGAAGAATGCTCTGTTAATTGTCAGCCTTAGCCCAAAGACAATCTTCCAGATTAGACCACAGACAATGCCCAGCCTTAGCCCACAGACAAATGTCCAGCTTTTTGAAAAGAATTGTGTTCTTGTCGGGTATCGTCAATGTGTTGCAATGGACTACATCGCCAAGTGGCATATGGTCAAGCCGTAGCCCACAGACAGATATCCACTGGTTGACCGCTGCGCCTCGACGCACCCCAAGATCCATCATATGCCTCAATGCATATCTTTTCAATGCATGTTCAATGCACCAATGCCAATCACAGGCAAAATTCCTCATTTCCAATGCATGTTCAATGCACCAATGCCAATCATAGGCAAAATTCATACTTTCATATTCAGGGTCCACACATTGGCCCATTCTCAGTTTAATTTCATTATCTCATAATCAGGGTCCATATTCTGGCCCAATAGTAATCATACTGTATTTTCAACAGCGAAATTATATTATTGCGTTTTCATAGTCACAAAACACTTTCGTCGTGTTTCCACAATCGCGCAACATTTTCTGTTACGTTTTCAAAATTTTACAACATTTTCGTTGCATTTTTAATTCACGTAGTGATTTTTCAACGTTTTCTCAATCACGTAAAAATATTCCACCATTTATAAATCGCATAACGATTTTTCAACAATATCTCAAACGTGTAAAAATATTTAAACGCTTTCCAAATTGCGTAGAAATATTTCAACATTTTTCAAATCGCGTAGCTTAAAAATCACGTTTTTAAGATACGTAAAACATTTTTCACCATTTTAGAACCACGTAAAATATTCCTCAATATTCTAAACATTATTTTGGACTTCCAAACAAATCAATATCATTTCTAACATCATTTTTCCACTACGAAAAATATTTCTCAACCTTCAAAAATTCCATTTCAACCTTGCTCAAAATAATATGACTTCGTACTTTATTTTCCACATTTTCTTACACAAGAAAATCCTTTTCACAATAAATCCACAAGTTCAGAATTCCATTGAATTAAATCAATGTTTCAAACTTTAAAAATTACTAACGCTCTCCAAAACCCAAAGGATAAGTTACACATTAGAAAATATCAAATCACTATTATATTCTCCATTTTTCTCAAATCAATTCTAAAATCAATTCTCTTCAAAATAAGTTGAGGTGTGTTTGAACCTCTCTTTTCCATTTGCATACTGAAATTCATTTCTCAAGTAATAAGACACTTTGATTCCCTTTCCAAATTTCTTATACCAAATCAATTATATTTCCACTTGAAAATCACTTTGTTTCATAAAATCAAGGCATTCAAAAGCCTTCAAAACCATGGTACTTTATTATTTAAACCATCAAATATTTTTCCTTCTAAGTCAATATGGTTTTACACAAACAAAACCATTAGAAATTCCTTAACAAAAACTGTGAGCACTTGGTCTTTGAAATCAAATCATTTCTTCATTTTCATTGTTCACTTTCTTTGCAAATCCTTAAAATCATCAACTCATTGCTCTTTTCATTTAAAACTCTTGTTTAGTAAAATGCTTAGAAACTTTTTACACAAAATAAATCAATGAAATTCCTACTTAAAACCGTGACCACTTCTTCTTGAAAAACAAACCCTTTGATTATTTTCCATGATTTTCTTATTATCCAATTTTACCATTCATAAAAATATTAATTTGTGAACACCTATTTTGAGGTGTCTTGGCCAAAATCCTCTTGGTCTTTGGAACCAAAAATCAGTTTCCTTTCCATCATCTAATCATGGCATACATATGCACATTCAAATATTTATCACAAGCATGCCATAATCAAAGCAATAAATCATGCAAATCATACCAGGCATAAGCAAATAACCAAAGCATATAAACACCCACAAATTATTACATGACCATGGATATGAATCCTCACATGGATTTATCATCCATCAAATACACAAACCATCTCTCACCACCATACTTGATTGGTGAGATGAATCTCCCTCTTACCTCATGAAGATCCTCAAAATCTCCTTGTTTTGCTTCTTTTTCCAAGTCCTTCACCACCAAGGGCTTCTCAAATACAAAACAAAACATATATTTATTAGTAAATCAAGCTTAAACAAGATAAACCATGGATCAAACATGGCTTAGAACCTTCAAAATCAAAAGAAAAGTGAAGATTAATAAACTTCACCAATAAAGCTTCAATCTTTAGCTTGATGAACAAGGTTGAAGATGAATGATTTAGAGAAAGTCTCCAACATGAAAGTTGCTTAGAATATCATGTAGATTCAAGATCTATGGTTGGATGAAATTAAAAGAGCTTGGAGAGTGGTTTTGGGTGTCTTGGCCGAATGGTTCTTCTTGAAGAACAAAGATGGAATTTTTGATTTTTGTGAGGGAAAGGTTTCTTAAACTTGGTTAAGGTAAAGAATGAAGTGAAAACACTTGGTTTCCCTTCCTATCAATTTTGTGGAGCTCCTTGGAAAATTCCTAAAAATCATAAACAAATCTTAAAATCAATAACAAGTGAAAGAATAGGTAAACCATGATTCAAGCATGGCTTAGAAAATCAAAACTAAAAGATTAGGTGAAGAAATATGAACTTTACCATTTTTGGTAGAAACTTGAAGCTTGGATTTGAAACTCAAGATGAATGATTTTGTAAAAACACTTAACTAGAGATGTTCTTAGAATAAAGTAAGGATTCAAGAAATAAGGTTGGAAAAAAATTTTGAGTGATGGAAAGTGGTTCTAGGGTGCTTGGCCGGAATTAGCTTGGAGAAGAGATGGAGAGAAATTTTTGAAGAGTTAGCTTCTTGAAAATGATCAAAAATGATCAAGATGGAGTAATAATGGTCTTGAAACCATTCTATGCTCTTAAGCACTCACCAAAACCGTCCCCCCTCCATGCATTATGCATTCAATAAGTTGTCATCTTTTTCAAGCCACCATTTAGAGCATTTTAGGCCATTGATTAGATTAATGGTTAGGATTAAGGTAGACTTTTGATTATAAGACTTAATCTAGGCCATTAGATCTTTCTCCTTAAAATTCTAGCCATTAGATCCATCTCCAAAAATAAAGGGTCAAGATTACTCCTTCTTACTTTTAATCCAAGGGTCATAATTAGTCATAGCCATTTTAGAAGACCAAATCTCCACCATTGATTAAATCCAAATCCAACGATCACAAATGGTCCTAGCCACTTTATAAGATCAATTCTCCACCTTTGATTTAAATCTAAATCCAACAGTTATAAATGGTCATAGCCATTTTATTAGACTAATCCTACACCGTTGATTAAATCGACGGTTGATATCAAAGTCTTCAATATTTTCCTATTGGTCCATCAAAAGAATTAAACTTGTTTCCTATTGGTCCGTCAAAAGTTGTCATAACCACTATTGTTGACTTAAGCAGTATAATTCCTATTTTCATCTGCTAAAACCCCACGAAAGAATATATTTACTGTATTTTTATCGCTCGATAATTAAATACAGTACAAAACACAGTACAATAAAATTTTAGAAACTATTTTCAGATTCAGGTTTAGTAAGATCCCCTGTCTCCATCTAAACAATACAAATTTTTCTATGCGTAGAAAAATTTTCACTTTGCGGGACCCACCTGGGCCCACGTAAGGCCACTTGGGCCCACAAACAGCCCAAAAACCATCAGAGATATACAAAAATTTATAATCATCCACAAAAATCACAAATATTAGAAAACGTATGAAAATCAAGTCAGATTGTTAAAAATAATTAACAGTCAAGAGAAATAAATACATAAAGATTTTCTCCGGCCCGAAAATTATAATTTTCTTGACACGGAGTAAATCACTCAAAACGATCAAATACACTAACGGAATACTCAAAATAATTTTATAGTACATAGAAATTACTAAACAGTAGAATTCTGTTCATTGTCAAAATTACTGTAAACTATTTAGGAAGTTTGGGGCATTACAAATAAGACTTTGAGCTCTTCATCAAAGTTGTAGAGCTTCCTCTTAGCTTTCCTATAAGGTAAAATTCATGATTATCAGATATTTAGAACTCAAGTTATGGCCAAAATACAGAAACAGTGTCAAAGCCCAATAATGCTAGAAAAATTCAATTAGGCCCAAATTGAGCCCAAACTCACAAATCATGACCAAACACAATCAGTTAAGAATATGGAGAGTGCAATTGACTAAATATAAGGGTTTATTAATGAATCAAATATGTGATTATGAAATTCTCCAACACTTAGCTTTTTGCACTCCTGGGCAAAACACAAAAGACCAAAACAAGGGCAAACGAGATCAATAAAAAGAACTCAAATTCCAATGACATTCAAGAATGCAAAAGTTTACAAGTAAGAAGAACAACCAAAGGTTCAAAACATTTATGAGTTAACATTTCTTCACAACTCAAACCAACAAGCAAGGTAGCTTTAAATTGAAAAGCATGAATCAAGAATGATAGACCCTCATAAGATACACTCTCAACCCTCAAGTGTTTACAAGGTAAGTATTTCACTCAATTCAACCCATGAAAATTGCACTACCATAAGCTTGTTTATCTTCTACTTCTCCACTACCAAACATATGCACACAAAAATCAAGAGGACTTTATTCAAGGTTGTAATGGGACCAAGGTAAGGGAAGGAGACAATATGGATATGGCAAGTTAAGCACCCCAAGAGAATAAAAGAGCAATGGGGAGGAACTCGAATGACAAGTAACTAGCATGAAATTTTGCCCCCCAAAATTCATGTAATGCACATTCTCTTACATATTCCTTTCCTTTTGCTTTCACAACCTTTCTTGCATTCATTCTTTTTCTCTTTATTTTTCATTTCGTTTTTTCATTTTTTAAATTTTCATTTTTTTTCAATCATGTTGCATATTACACATCAATTTGCACAACCCTCACACTTGAACTATTAATTGCCCCCACAAGCAAAAGAGCTCCTCAAATGGAAATGAACCAATGCTCTTCCATTCCCTAAGGTAAGGTAAAATCATGGTTTTTCACAAAGGCATAAAATGAGCTAAGACAAAGAATAGGCAAATAGGCTTAAGGGGATTAATCAAAGGGAAATGAAGCAAGGTTGGCTATTTGGCGAAAGTAGCTAATCAAGAAAGAAAGCCTCAATCATGTTCATACATGCAAGTGAAATGTAGCCTCAAAAAGAATCAAAGCAAGTTCTAGAGTGAATATTTACATGAGTGAAAATCACACAAGAAAGAAGAGAATGGTGCAATGTTAAATCCATCCATCAATAGGCTCAAAATCTCACAAGGTATGCATCTATCGAACTCAATCCACCAATTCAAATATCCACTACTAAGCAAATTAGTTTCAAGAAGGAAGAAAATTTATTCAATCATGCAATGACCTTGAATTTCAATTGCTTCAAACTCATAAACATCATAAATCTCATAACATCATCAAGTTTTTTTATTTAATTACAGAAAACAAAAATTAAAAACAACAAAAATGTAGCAAAATAGAAACAAAGAAAATGAAAAAAATAGCAGACAACATGCTAAATCTCTGCCCCACACTTGTGGGGTAGACGGCTTCTTGCAAGGTGATCGCCTCCACATCGTCTGCTTGAGCTTGAGCTCCCTCATAAAATGGCTTCAGGCAGTGGCCGTTGACTATGAAAGCTTTCGCAGTGGCCTCACTTATGATCTGCACAACACCAGAAGGAAAAATGTTAGTGACAACAAATGGACCTAACCATCTAGATCTGAGCTTCCTGGGCATAAGCTTGAGGTGAGAGTTGTAGAGGAGAACTTTTTGGCCAATCTTAAATGTTTTTCTCATAATCATCTGATCATGGAAGGTTTTAGTCTTCTCGTTATAGAGTTTGGAACTTTCTTAAGCCTCCAAGCGAATCTCCTCCAATTGCTGCAACTGTAGCTTCCTCTCCATGCCTGCTTGATCTAGGTCTAAGTTGCACATCTTCACCGCCCAGAATGCGTGATGCTCAATTTCCACTGGTAGATGACATGCTTTTCCAAAAACAATCTGATACGGAGACATCCCAATTGGTGTCTTATAAGTAGTCTGGTAAGCCCATAAAGCATCCTCAAGCCTTTTGCTCCGGTCCTTCCTGTTAGGTTGAACTGTCTTCTGGAGTATCTGCTTGATCTCCCTATTGGAAACCTCGGTTCGTCCATTGATCTGGGGGTGGTAAGGTGTAGAAACCCTGTGCAAGACACCATACTTTTTCATCAAAGCCTCCATGTTCCAATTGCAGAAATGCGAATCCTAATCACTAATGATAGCCCTCGGGACTCCAAATCTGCAGAAAATATATGATCTAACAAAATCGACAACAACCTTGGAGTCATCAGTCCAAGTGGCTCTCGCCTCTACCCACTTGGAGACATAATCAATAGCCAGCAAAATTTAAACAAAACCAAAAGAAATAAGAAAGGGTCCCATAAAATCAATACCCCAAGCATAAAAAATCTCACAAAACAGTAAAGGTTGTTGGGGCATTTCATTCCTACGAGAAATATTACATGTTCTTTGGCACTGTTCACAAGACTTACAAAACACATATGCATCATGGAATAAGGTGGGCCAATATAAACCAAAGTCCAAAACTTTCCTAGCTGTACGAGTAGGTCCAAAATGTCCACCACATGCAAATGTATGACAAAAGCTAAGAACAAAATCAAACTTATGATCAGGGATGCATCTCCTAATTAACTGGTCACTACAAAATCTCTAAAGATAAGGATCATCCCACACATAATACTTAGACCCACTCTTCAACTTATCAATCTGAGCCCTAGTAAAACATGCAGGGAAAATACTAGCAACTAGGAAATTAACCATATCTGCAAACCACAGAGAAATGACCTTACCTTGCAGCTGTAAAAGCTGCTCATCAGGAAATGAATCATCAATGGGAAGGGGATCAGACGCTCTCTCAATTCTGCTCAAGTGATCAGCCACTAGGTTCTCTACTCCACTCTTATCTCGAATCTCCACATCAAATTCCTGGAGTAGTAGCATCCACCTAATTAATCGTGGCTTAGCCTTAGGCTTCTTCAGAAGAAATTTTAGAGCTGTATGATCAGAAAATACCACAACCTTAGAACCAAGCAAATAAGATCGAAACTTATCTAATGCAAACACAATTGCTAAAAGTTCTTTTTCTGTGGTTGTGTAATTTGTTTGAGCAGCATCCAAAGTGCATGAAGCATAGTAGATCACATGGGAAGCTCTGCACATTCTCTGTGCCAAGACTGCTCCCACAGCATAGTTAAATGCATCACACATAAGCTCGAATGGGAGTGTCCAATCAGGTGGTTGAATGACAGGGGTACTAGTTAAAGCTCGCTTCAAGTGATCAAAGGCCTGCATGCATTTTTGGTCAAACAAGAACTCCACATCCTTCTACAACAGGTTGGATAGTGGAAGGGCTATTTGACTAAAATCTCTGATAAAACGCTTGTAGAAACCCGCATGTCCAAGAAAAGAACTAACTTCCCGCACGCAAGTGGGGTGAGATAAACAAGTAATCACATCTATTTTTGCGGGGTCAACAGCAATACCCTCACTAGACACTACATGACCCAAAACTATACCCTGTTCTACCATGAAGTGACATTTCTCAAAATTCAGGATAAGGTTAGTTTCAATGCATCGATGTAGTACTCTAGACAAACTATCCAAACAAGAATCAAAAGAAGAACCATAGACAATGAAATCATCCATAAACACCTCCATGCACTCCTCTAGAAAGTCAGAGAAAATACTTACCATGCACCGCTAGAACGTACCAGGGGCATTGCAGAGGCCAAAAGGCATCCGCCTGTAAGCAAAGGTGCCGAAGGGACAGGTGAATGTGGTCTTCTCTTGATCCTCAGGTGCAATGTGAATCTAAAAGTAGCCAGTGTATCCATCCACGAAGCAATAATGGGATTTCCCAGCCAAACGATCCAGCATCTGATCAATGAAGGGCAAGGGATAGTGATATTTCCTTGTGGCCTGGTTGTGCTGCCTATAATCAATGCAGACTCGCCAACTGTTCTGCACTCTGGTAGGGATCAACTTATTCTTCTGGTTAGCCACAATTATCACTCCAGACTTCTTGGGGACGACCTACACCGGACTCACCCAAGTGTTGTTAGAGATGGGGTAAATAATACCAGCTTGTAGTAGCTTAGTGACCTCTTTCTTTACCACATCCAGAATCAGAGGGTTCAGTCTCCTCTGGGGTTGGTGCAGTGATTTAGCTCCATCCTCAAGAAAAATTCTGTGCATGTAGGTGGAAGGGCTAATGCCAGGAATATCCGCCAGTGTCCATCCAATGACCCTCTTATTTTCTCTTAAAACTTGCAGCAATCTCGCCTTCTGTTCAGCAAGGAGGTTCTTGGCTACAATCATCGGAAGCTGCTCATCATCCCCCAAATATGCATACTTCATATACTCAGGCAAAGGCTTAAGGTCAAGGGTGGGTAGTTTTTGGATTGAAGGTATCAAACTGGTTGCAGAAACTTCCCAAACAGCAAGATCATGTCTCATAGGGAAAGGTAATGTAGAACATGCAAAGTTATTATTTTCAGAACAACCAAAACAACCAGAATTACCAAATTTAGAACAACTAAAGAAAACAAAATTAGGGATAACAATAGCAGCAAATGATTTATCACAAACAGAAGCAGAATTAGAAACATCAAGGATCTCAATTTTATCAGAACAAACAAATGCAGAAACAGCAAGATCAGTATATGGATCAGAATGGACAGCAGAAGCAGTTGCAAAAGCAGATTTAACAAGATCAGAAGCTGAAAATTCAAATTTATCAAAATCAGCAAAATTAAGAACATTAGAATTATGAACAGCAGAATCAAGAACAGCAGAATTATGAACAACAAAATTATCAATAGCAAAATTATGAACAATAGAATTATCAACAACAAAATTATTAATAGCAAAATTATGAATAGAAAAATTATGAACAGCAGAATCATGTACAACATATTTAGCAGAAACAACAACACCATCTAGAAATCCCACAATCCCAAGAAAACCAGCAAGCATGTCAAAATGCACATCATCAACTAACATATGAAGGACATCTAAATGAAAGACAGAATACTCTTCTAATGGATATTTCATGGTATCAAAGATATTGAATTAAACAATATGATCACCAAATTCCATGGAAAGGGTACCAACATGTACATCAATCTTAGTCTTAGCAGTTTTCAAGAAAGGTCTACCTAAAATTAATGATGGCTGGCTAGATGCAAATTCGTCTTCCATATTCAGAATGTAAAAATCTGATGGAAAGATTAGCTCATTTACCCTTACCAAAACATCCTCAAGCACTCATACTGGATGAGTTGTGCTCTGATTTGCTAGCTGAATGATGATTCCAGTGGGCTTCAAGTCTCCAATGTGTAAGGATTTAAAAACTGATTTGGGCATGACATTGATGGAGGCTCCCAAATCCAGCATTGCATGAGTGAAGTGCTGGTTGCCTATGATGCAAGGAATGGTAAATGTTCTAGAATCCTTGCATTTCTGTGGTATACTTGGCTGAATCATTGCAGACACATTTCTACCGATACTAATCTTCTATGTACCCTTAATGCTTGCCTGAATGTATATGGTTGGTACTTGTTGCTAGGGCCTGCAGCTTGGTATCTAAACTATTGTTGTTGCTGCTGTTGTTGGGGCTATTGTTGCTGCCCAGAATTCCCATATCTGAAGTTGGGATGGTCTCTCTAGCTAGGGTTATAAGTACTCAAAAACGGATTATATTTGGGCTGTTGGGGTTGCTGGTATTGGGATCTACCAAGAAAAATGCCTACTGCAACAACAGGATATGCTTGGTTGCCAGAATTCTCTTCTTGAAGGGTTAGACAAGCATCAGTAAGATGGGATGGACAAAAACAAATTCCATAAGTAGTGGAAGCCATTTGCATAGGTGGTTGTTATGCCACTGCTAGCTGCCTCACCAAAGATGTCAACTCATCCAATCTGTGTTCTATTCTCTGTTGGTCTACATGAGACACTTGAAGCTCATTGACTCCTCTAGTTGAGGAGATCATTCGAGTTCCAAACTGCTGAGTGTTGTCTGCCATGTTTGCTATCAAGTCTCTGGCAGCAGCAGAGGTCTTATCCACCGAAGCCCCTCCACTGGCACCATCAATCATGCTTCTCTCCATAGGTATTAGTCCCTCATAAAAGTATTGGATCAACAATTGATCACTGATTTGGTGGTGTGGACAACTTGAACATAACTTCTTGAACCTCTTCCAGTATTCATGCAAGGTTTCACCAGAAATCTGCTTGATGCCACAAATGTCCTTCCTAATTGCCGCAGCTCTGGAGGCAGGGAAAAATTTCTCTAGAAACAGCCTCTTTATATCATTCCAGGAAGTCACAGAACTAGGTGAGAGATAGTAAAGCCAGTCCTTGGCTGCATTAGCAACAGAGAAGGGAAATGCCCTCAGCTTGATGTGTTCTTCATGGATGCCTTAAGGTCTCATGGTTGAGCACACAACATGGAATTCCTTAAGATGCTTATGAGGATCCTCACCTGCAAGTCCATGAATCTTAGGCAGCAAATGGATTAGTTCAGACTTTAGCTCAAAGTCAGCATCAATCTCAAGATAGTGGATGCATAATGGTTGATAAGTGACATCAGGGGCAGGAAGCTCTTTAAGAGTCCTATTATGCATGTTATCAGCCATGGTTACAATATCACTTAAATTCTCAGCTTCAGTGACAGATTCAGTATCAAAATGAAATGAGGAATCAATTACTTGACTAAGCCTACGAGCTCTTATCAATGAATGCAAAGTCCTATCAATTTCAGGATCAAAATCAAACAAATTATTAAAGTCAGACCTAGTCATGCAACCAATCAGGGCTAAAAAGTGTCAGAAAGCCAAAATCTAAAAACCATGCAAATCTACACTACAAAAATGACTAGAAAAAATAAAAAATATATCAAATGATTTTTAAAAAATATGGGACCACCACAGAATGAAAACTATGATTTTTTAGAAAATTACAATGGAAAGAAAATATTTTGAAAATTGAAAAAGTGATCTAAACAATGGAATTGGGCCAAACGGAGCATAGACAAGGTTGCCTAGAAGGCTTGCCTGGCCGAGTGATTTGGGTTTTTCTCTATCAACTGGCCAAAATTCAGGTCATTCTGACTTACTAAAACAATTGCTAAAATTACCATTATATTCCCACTTTTCTCAAAACTCCTATCAGATGATGGAATTTGGCTAAAATCCTAGTGGATGATCCATAAGAGATCTCCTTGCTCAGAATGGTGATTTAACTTTGGGGACCAAGTTTAAGCTCAAAACTCCACAGCCAAAATTGAACTAATTTCCCCTACCCCAGCAAAAATTAGAAAATGGGGAAAGAGAGCTAGCAGGGTATGAAACAGTGGTAGGCAGTTACAACCATGTCCAAAATGAGTGAATGACACTTTCAATGAGGTCTTGCAATGCAATTGGCAATAAGGTCAACAAAAGGATGGTTAACAGTAGCAAAAACCAATGGAACAGTAACTAACCACCAGAATTACAGTGCAACAGGTAATTGGATAATTGTGTGAGTGTTACAACAGAATTATCAGTTATGCACTATTATGCAATGCAATTGTATGAAATCATACCATGTAGAGAAACAGAATGCAATGCACAACAACAAAATTCAATGCAATAGTAACCACATTAACCAGCAAAATGCAGTAAAAACCAGAAAAATGCAGCAGAATGTAGTAAAACATATTAGAATATACCAGAATGAAGCAACAGTGGTTAAGTCAGAATATACCAGAATGCAGTAGCAGCAGTGGCGCTCAATATGATCAGATTGCAGATCACAATCCCCGGCAACGGCGCCAAAATTTTGACGAGCGTCGAACTCACCAAAATTATAACCAAGTTACGCCTACGGCTTGTAGCATAGGAAGCAACACTGGATCGTCTCTCAAGGATTATAAAACGCAATTTGATCAAGTCAAGTTAAAATGAGGGGGGGTTAGGCGAGATTAAGAAACATAATTTACAAATAGAATTCGAATTAATCAGAATTAAGAAAGCAACTAATTCAAGAAAATTGTCCAAACTTGA
Organism: Ormosia emarginata; assembly: GCA_029884605.1. Lineage (NCBI taxonomy): Eukaryota > Viridiplantae > Streptophyta > Magnoliopsida > Fabales > Fabaceae > Ormosia > Ormosia emarginata. Next base: position 20,746,618 of record JAQQTP010000079.1, read on the forward strand.
TTTTACCCTGTGTTTGGATGTTTTTTCATTAACGGAATAGAACGGAATATGTGGGGATGGATTGGATAGGAAAAGAAAGGAATGGAATGGAACATAGTTCTTCCCCTCTTTGTTTGGAAGATTCATTAACGGAACGGAACGGAACATGTGTTCCCCCTATTCTACCTCAATTTTTGGGGGAACAAAAATTGGGCATTTGAGAAGAAAAGAGGGGAAATGATTTTCCATGTGTTCCGTTCCGTTCCTATGCATTTTAAAACTTCCAAACACAAAAACTTATTTTTGTTCCCGCCATTTCCTTTCCATTCCCCCTATTACCTGTCATCCAAACATAGTGCAAGACAAGAAACACATTTAAACAAGAATCATAAAAATCAAATGGTGCATCTTTCATTAGGAGGTTTGTCATTGGTTTGGCAGTTTTTGAAAAATCTTTGATAAATCTCTGATAAAAACCTGCATGCCCCAAAAAGCTTCGAACGGCCTTAACAGATTTAGGTGGGGGCAATTTTGCAATTACTTCCACCTTTGCCGGATCAACTTCCAAACCTTTGGGTGAAATCTTATGCCCCAAAACAATGCACTCTTGTACCATGAATTGACACTTTTCCCAATTCAAGACAAGGTTAGTGTTCCTACATCTCTCCAAAACCAAACTAAGATTATGTAAATAATCATCAAAAGAAGGGCCAAACACAGAGAAATCATCCATGAAAATTTCAATACAATCCTCTATCAAGTCATAAAAAATAGCCATCATACACTGCTGAAAAGTAGCCGGTGCATTACATAATCCAAAAGGTATCCATCTATATGCAAATGCAACATATGGGCATATAAAAGTGGTTTTATCTTGATCCTCAAGTGCCACATGTATTTGCATATAGCCAGAATATCCATCCAAGTAACAGAAAAATGCATGACCTGAAAGTTTCTTTAACATCTGATCAATGAAGGGTAAGGGAAAGTGATCTTTCTGAATGGCATCATTTAATTTCCTATAATCAATGCATACTCACCACCTAGTCACATTTCTACCAGTTATGGGTTCTTTTTTTTCATTTTTTATGATTGTTGTACCCCCTTTTTTAGGCACTACTTGTACTGGACTTACGAAGGACTATCAGAAATAGGGTAAATGATACCTGCATCGAGCAGCTTTATTACCTCCTTCTTTACAAGCTCTTTCATGTTTGGGATGAGGCGCCTTTGTGGTTGCATAAGCAACTTGTTCTGCGCCTCCATGTGGATTCTGTGGGTGTATATGGTAAGGCTGATGCCCATAACGTCATGAATGGTCCACCCAAATACTTTCTTGTGCTCCCTTAACACTCTCATGAGTTTCTAATCCATTGAACCTGAAAGCAAAGCAGAGATATTCATAGGTAAATTTGATGGAGGATCTAGAAAAGCATACTTTAAATTGGAGGTAGGGGCTTGAGTTCAAGTTCAGAAGGCTCCCCAATTAAGGGTTTAGGGGTAGGAATGTTTTTCCTATCCAAATCCTCATAATTCCCTCAATTTCTTCTATTGTCCACAGACATGCCAACTTCTAACCGTGTTACCATTTCTGTGACCTCTTCACCATCCACAAGGTCTAGGTTGACCATGGTCAAGATCTTTCCCAAAACATCATCAGTAACTGAATCCTGCAAACATGAACTCACAGCACTATCCACAAAATCAATAGAATTAATGCAATTACATGAATTATAGGAACTAGGATGCTTAATAGAATTAAAGACATTAAAAATGACTTCCTCATCATTTAATCGTAAGGTTAACTTCCCTTGATGGACATCAATCATAGTCTTCCCAGTAGCAAGGAATGGTCTCCCAAGTATGATTGGGACCTCAGAATCCTCCTCCATGTCTAACACAATAAAACCAGCTGGAAAAATGAACTTATCCACCTTTACCAAGACATCCTCCAATACACCACAAGGATAAGTAATGGATATATTAGCTAATTGTAAAGAAATGTTGGTAGGCTTTGGTTCTTGCATTCCCAGTTTCTTAAACACAGAGAAAGGCATCAAATTTATACTAGCACCTAAATCACATAATGTTTTCTCAAAATAAGAATCACCACTAGAGCAAGGAATAGTAAAACTCCCTGGATCTTTTAACTTTGGTGGTAATTTCTTCAAGAGAATGGCGGAGCATTCCTTATTCAATTTGACTGTCTCATATTCCTCAAGCTTGGGTTTGTTTGAAAGTATCTCCTTCAAGAACATTGCATATTTTGGCATTTAGGAGATAGCTTCCACAAACATAATGTTAATCTATAATTTCTTGAACATCTCTAAGAATTTTACAAATTACTTGTCCTTCTTGGTATTCTGGAGCCTTTGAGGAAATGGAATGGTTAGCTTTTGTTGCTCACTTACCTGTACCACGGGAGGTGCTTCACTGGTCTTTTTCTTTTCTATAATATTTGACTCATCAAGAGTTTCTTTATGTTCTTGCATGTGCTCCTCTTTGTTCTCAGAAAGATCTCCAAGTTCCTTACCACTTCTCAGAGTGATTGCCTTTACCTATTCCTTTGGGTTAGTTTTAGTAGCACTAGACAAAGATCTTGGTGCTCTTTCTGACATCAGTGTGGTTAACTGACTGATTTGAGTCTCCATGGTCTTCATTCTAGCTTCTGAATTTTGCATGTACTTCATTACAAGATTTTCAAAATTTTGTTTCTCCATAGGTGCTTGAAAACCAGGAGGTGGTTTTGGGGCTCTCTGCTGATTTTGCTGATAGCTTTGTTGATTTCCCCATTTGAATTAGAGTGGTCCCTCCAACCAGGATTGTACATGTTGGCATAAGGATTGTACTGCTGCCGATTGGAATTTCCAACAAAATTTGCTGCTTGAGGCTCTGGGGCAAAGGGACTACTAACTTGACAGTTTGAACTTGTATGACCCTATCCTCCACATGCATCATAAATTATTGGTGGGGCTGCACTGTTTGTTACCATCAAAGTTTCCACATTCGTTGTCAAAGCTTCCAATTGATTCAAAATGGTAGTAGAAGCGTCAACAGCATGCACACCTACTGGTTTCTTAAGAATCTGGCGCTCATTTTGCTATTGATAACTATTCAACACCATTTCTTCAATCAATGCTTGGCTCTCAGTAGGGGTCTTCCTCCACATTGTACCTCCTGCAGTAGCATCAATGAGGGAACAGTTTGTAGATGACAAACCATTGTAAAAAGTCTGAACCTGTTGCCATACGAGAAATCCATGGTGTAGACATCTCCTCAATTACTCCTGAAAACGTTCCCAAGCTTCATAGAGAGTATCTATTTCAAATTGCATAAAAGAGGATATATCATTCCTCAACTTAGCATATTTAGAGGGAGGAAAATACTTAGTCAGAAACTGTTGTGTCATTTGATCTCATGTAGTGATGGAACCCCTAGGTAATGACGTTAGCCATTGACTTGCCCTGTCTCTAAGAGAGAAAGGAAAAAGTCACAATATGATTACATCATCTATCACTCCATTGTATTTGATTGTATCACACAATTGCAAGAACCTGGCCAAGTCCTAATTTGGATCATCTGAAGGCAAACCACCAAACTATACAGAGTTCTGAATCATGGAGATCAATGCTGGTTTGATCTCAAAATTATTAGTCGCCACAACTGGTCTTATAATACTTCCTCCATACCCTTCAACAATGAGCATAGAGCACTCAAGCATGGTCCACTCTGTTGGGTTAGCTTGTTCGTCACGATTCCTTTCAATTACTGACCCTTCCATCCTGTTTATGTCTTTTGTCACAGTTGCAATATGAGTGTGCTTCCTTAACCTGCAAACTGTTTTCTCAATTTCTGTATCAAATGTTTTAGATTAGAAAACTAAGAGCGAGTGAATATAAACAAGAAAAATGAACAAGTGATAAATGTAGTGAAAAATTAATAAAAAATATATAAACAAAAAATAAACAAAAACAAAAGAAAAGAAATAAAAAATAAAAATAAAATAAAATAATTAAAAAAAAAAAAACGAAAATGAAAATAAAAAATGATAAAATAAAAATAAACAGAAATATACAAAATAAGAAAATAAAGACAGATAAGACTAAATAAAAATAAAAGCAAATAAAAATAAATAAAGATAAACAAAAACAAAACACAATAATAAAAATAGATAAAATAAATTAAAATAAAAATTTGTCTAAAATAACTAGAATTTTACGCCTCTAATATTACCAAAATTATTCCCCAGTAACGGTGCCAAAAACTTAGTGCTTGCAAAAGATACACTAAGAGCAAGTGCACTTTATCGCCAAGTAATATAGGACTTTTGAGTCCAAGTTATCGATCCCACGAGGAATTAGTGATAATTACTAAAATTGTAAAACTCTTATGTTATTTAGATAGTCGAAATTGTATGCAAGATCCAAATTAAAAATAGAAAACTAATGAAAACAATAAAGAGCAATTAAATAAAGAAAAGATAATCAAAGATAAAGAAGCACTAGGGTGCAGGGTTCACTTGAGTCTCATTATTCAGATCTTCTTTAAATTATGATATAGGTAATTCTTTTGCCAATATTATCTTATTTGCTATTGAATTCCAATGGTCATGGATGAAACAATATTCTATTCTTAATTTAATCCACCTATTTGGTCATTCAGTTGAATTAATCAAGAATGCATTAAGTCCCAATTTCAAGATATGAACTAACAACCCGTCAATTCCATTGGTAGGAGAAATTGATGTTTGGTCATTCACCAATATAATCCTAGGCTTACCAGATAGATCCACTCATTGAGTGCAGATGGTCACCAGTCAAACAATGAATTAACAAATGCCACAAGTAATCAAGTTATGACAAGAATGCAAACAATATGATAAACCCACAAAGAAATAACCATAATCAATTTAGAAATCAGATCCAAATAATTAGAACACAAGATGACCTATAACCCTAGCTATGAGTTTAGCTACTCATATTCAATACAAACAAACTCATAATAAGATATAGATCCATGGAAAGAAAACCAAAGAAAGGGGAAAAACTAAAGAGAAAGAGAGATCAAAACCTCATTGTAGAGATCTAGATCTTCAAGCCTTCAAGAAATCCTTTATCTAAAGCCTTCCTCCCTTCAGATTTGCCTCTCCAAACCTCTCCTTATGAACAAATTAAGTGAAAATTACAAAGAAAAGTGAAAATAGATGAAAAACTGGTTTGGGAGCACTCCTCCTACGTTCCCTTATGCCCCCCTTTCTTAATACCCTAAGCCTGTAACATCCCAAAATTTATTTATTTTATTATAAATAGTCATTTTATAATATTTGTAATTTTTGAGAATTTTTTTGGATTTTTCTGAGAACGCAAAATATTTTAATATTATTTCTTATTTTGCGTGCAAACTGAGCGGAGCCAGAAAAATGAGATATTTTTCCTAAGAACCTTGATCTGTGGAAATGTCGATGGGGGATCTTACTAAACCTGAGGCTGGACACGGTTTACAAGATTTTACGTTTTTTGAGAAATTTTATTAGATAAAATTATAATCGCTGTGTAAATTTTATCCGCCGGATAATTAATACTGACTTCCGTCAACTGTAACAATTGTCCATTGGATAATAGCATGTATTAAAAATTCGACCACATTATCCTAATGTAATCCACTTTATGTCTAATCAAATCTACTTTAATTCAAATATATTGTATTTTAATCAAAGTTTCTTTGAGAAGCTTTGACCACCAAATGACTAATGTGCCCTTGGCTTGTTGGAGAAGCCATTCCCTCCCCTCTCTCCTCTCTCTTTGCCATGGAAATGTTCCCAAGGGGGAAGCAAATTTTTGCTTCCCACACTTAACACATTTCACTCAAAAATATCACATTTCATCTATCACTTTCTCTCTCTAACTTTCATCTTCATTTTCTCTCCAACTTCTCTCTTCTTCTTCTCCTTCACCCCATGGTTTTGTAGCCCTATTGTGACCATTTCTTTTCATCTTTCAACTTCACCAACACCATTTTTACATTCCTCTCAACATCCTGTACACTTCCTATTTGAAAAGCTTCTTCAAAATCTATCATCTTCACCATTTTCTTTCAAGACCAAGCTATAAGCTTTAAGGTAAAGCTTCCATTTTTTTCTTTCTTCTCTTCATTTTCGTGTTCCATGGTCTCATTAGAGATCAAAGATTCATCTTTTTCAAAGCTTGGTGTTGATTTTTTATGTTTGAAATTCAAGGATTCTTGGAGGAGCCAAAATCGAACCGTCAAGAAGCCAACTAGGAGGCCATTTTCATGTTTTTCCTTTAGGTAAGAGGGATATTTACTCACTTCAACCATTATTGGTGGTGATGGGACCTTGTGTGATTGTTGATGGAGAAATCCATACTTGAATGCTTACTTTGTTTGATGATTTTTTATGTCTATATGCTCTTGATTGTGGTTAATGATTGATTTGTGATTTTGAATGCATTAGGAATGTTAGAATGCTTAATAAGGTTGGATTTAATAGATGAAAAATTTAAGGGTTCAGAACCCTATTGGGAGGCCACGGTTTGGCCATGGATTTTAAGGATTGGATTTGATTGTGTAAGATAAGACTTATGTAATTAAGGAATGAAATATTGATGCATGAAATAGAACAAAAATTTGGAACCTTGATGACTAGGGAGGCCACGACCTCTAAGGAAAATTTTGAAATTCAAGTGATGCTTTGATGCATCTTTGGGAATTAAGGACTTAGAGGAGTATACAACCTATAATGAGATGGAGGAAATTGATTAAGTAATAATTCTTAAGAGAGCCAATGTTTTTAAGGGTTCTTTAACCTAAAATTATCATAATTGATCAAGACATAAGACATTGGAAAAGTTAGATCCATAATATAGAATTGTGGGAAATGTTGAACTATATGTACATATATGTTGATGTTGATATTGAGAATTGTCTATATGCCACTATGCTATGTTCCATGAGAAATGCCTTGTTGAGGAATATGCTTGTGATGCATTGTTCATGAGGAACATATCATTGATACACATACTTGATTGAAAATTGAGTCGTCATGCATATGTGATATCCGTTGAACTTTATTACATAAGTGTGGGTGCGAGTAGACTAAGCATAGGGTCATAGTGGTTGACCTTGGGGATGTCGGGGTGTGGGTGTCTCACAATAGACAGTGGTAGCTCCATTGGGACCGTGGGATAGACCGATGCAAACACACCGACGATCCAGACTGAGACGCTGTCCTATATCGCGATCAACTATTGAGGTGCCATGTATAAGCCATATTGTGCAAATATTTTATGACATGAAGCACTTTATTTTTAAGGCTAACGATATACTGCATGACTCCTTGATCATTCTCTCTGAAATATTGATGTCTAACTCCATAGAGTAGGATTTTTGGTACCATGATGCATTGTGCACTATCCATTGTCAGTCTCACATTTCATCGAGCATGAGTGCTTATGACTGTTGAATTATCTGCTTTTACTATTGATATAATTATCTAATTCAATAAATTGTTTATTGCTTGAGATTCTGTTGTTATTTCTCTTTCACTGCTTACTTGATTACTACTGGTATCTTTAATCATTACTGTTGATAAATATGTGTTGTAATGCTATGTGGGCATCCAGCGCCATTTTGTTTTCTTGCTACCGTATTGGTAATGAAAGCTGGGTGTCTCACCTCTTTTCTGTATATCTATATTCTTATTTTATATTATGTGCCTCTGAGAAGACGTTCGCAAGGAAGAAAAGGAAGCGCCTGAGTTTCCTGGCTTCTGGCCCAACTACGATTAGTGCTGATTAGAGATGACTTTGTGTCCATGCCGATTTTTGGGGTATGCTAGGATGACCTTTCATGGAGGACCCCGACTGTTGGCATTTTAACTTGAGCACAGACCGTTGCATCTATCACAGGGAGCTGATTGTGTCTTTGGTGTGGGGCCGCTACGACCCATTAGTTTTTGATTTCATAGCTTTTGTTCATTTAGAATTTTACATGCCTGTTAGAGATTTGTAGGATGACCTTTGCTATACCCCACAAGAGGACTTTTTTCTCTCCACTGCTCGGGCTTCTGCTCAAAATTCGGTCGCTCTGATGGCAATTTCATCGGATGAGAAGGACCCTGCTATGGTCCTTTCTCGTCAGTCTTAGGGGCTGATACTGTAGGTGGCTACTGACGGCTAACCGTTTATCTTTTTGAGAAGCCTGACGTTTTGTTGTATTTCATGGGTGTATATTTGTATCATCTCGAGTGGGTACATCTTTTTCTTTTTATAGAAATTATAATGTAATTAAACAGGCTGATGCATATAAATATATAAATTGTGTATGGATGTATGGTTTATTTTGTGTTAGTTTTTACAGCGACCGTTCTAACTATTATCTCGCTACGTAAAGAACCTTTAAAGTAATTATTTTGACACTTTAATAACAAAAAAAAAATGTAATGTCATTTAGAAAGGAACCTATACATATATAAAATGAACCGAGTTTATGAGGTTTAAAATAATTATTACTTTTCTGCAAGTGTTTTATATATTATGGTGCGACATTCCTTCTTCTCCTAGAAAAAGGGGCATTGCAAAGCCTCTCTATTTATAGGCATTTTGACCTAATTCACTCAGAATTCATATGTTTTAGTTCCTAACACGATGACATGGCTCGTGTCAAATGGCACGGCCCAGGCCGTGTCAGACTCTGTTTTAGCAATTCTTAATTTTGGCAAACAGTGAAGGACATGCCCCCCTGTGTCAAGGGACACGGGTCATGTTACTTTGCTTTTTCATTTTCAACCTAGATCTTCAACAAACACTCTTCTTTCCTTGCTTCAAGAGGTGGTATTGATCTTTATGGATCCTTGGCTCCTTCAAGTGGATAGCAAGCCTTGTTTGAGGCCAATAAACTCTAACACTTTAAGGTTTCACGGCTATGTCTCCATGAGACATGGTTGTGTCTCATTTTCCAGAAGCTTTCCACGAGTTAGACATGGTCGTGTAAGGAGACACAACCGTTTCTCTTAGAAATTCACATAGAAGCCTTCATGAAAGTTGTATATATTTTTCTTAGCTTTCCAGGGACACCTAATTCACCTCGTTTCGACTTCTGTAACTCAAGTTATTCCCATTTTATCGCACAAAAGTCATAAACTCTGCGAATCTTGACCATATAAATTCCGAGCTCAACTCCATTGCAAAGGATCCATCCAAAGCTTCATAGAACCATATCAAAACATCTATTTTGGACCTAAAGACATAGAGGAAGACCAATCATGAGATACCAAGGTTAAATAGACTAAATGCAACATAAATTCCAACATAAATCAATCAAATGATCACAATTTATCCAATTTAGGGTTATAAAATATAGGCTTATCAGATACTTTATTCTTCCCTTAACAAGATTTCTATCCATATGTGTTATAGAAGATTATAGGACTTATCTCATTCCTAGATTCATCATTCCATAATTTTTCATATACTATTAATTGTCACTTAAGCTCTTTTATTCTTCCTTAAGTTAAACCTAAGGAATTTAGCTAATAACATGTATCTTTTAATATCCTTAGTGACATGTTGGACTTATATATGTGTATGAAGGTAGCATATGACTTGCTTAACATGTTTGTTTAATCTTTGTGATAAACTTAGTTAATTTAGGAACTTTGTTGCAACCAGAAAGGTGAAATATAGCTTAAAATGACTCAGATAATGGCTTTAAAGGCTAAGTTGAGGGAAACAAATATGGAGAATTTGTTTCTAAGTCACAAATGAGCTAAGTAAGATGTAGTTAAAGTTTCAAGAAAAACAAAGTTAGTTTGGTATTTTTAGACATACTAGATATGCATTTAATGCTCGTTTGACTAGCAGCAAATATGAAAAATAAGATAATGGTGAAACAACAATTTATATGAATCCTAGTATTTATTTTAAAGTTGTTGGAAGTTGGAAAACTTGATTTAGCTAAATCTAAGTGTTTTTAGCATATCGATAAGTATTAGTTAAATATCTTAAGTGTTTTAAGTCATGAAACGATAGCCCTTTTTTTATGACTTAAGTTCACTTCTTTTCAACTTATTTTCACTCATCTTTCTCTCACAAAAACCAATAGCAGCAACCAAGGAAAGGAAGGAAGAAGAGGAAAGGAAGAAGAAAGGAAAAGCCAAGGCTGATCATCTACTATCACTAAGAACTTGAGGTAGGGGATTAGAGTCCTTGATAACTTCTTTTCTCAATTTTCACCATGTATGCATACTTGATGCATGATAAGTCAATTTTACTTAAATGTGTTTCAATGGTTGTTTATGGCTTGTTCATGGTATAAGTTTGAGTTAGAAGCTTAGAACTTCTCATTTGGACCTTTGATGCACAAAGTGGGAAAACTAGGTTTTGATGAATGATTTTGGTCTTGAATCCAAAGTTAGTGGCTTAAGTTGGTGATTGATGGTTCCTATGTGTTAATGAACTAATTAAGGACTTAAATCACCTAGAAACTATTTTGGAATGACTGAATCTCATCAAAAGCACTAATGGAACAGTACCCAATGCTGCTTTTTCTGCAAAATTCTATAGATAAACACTTTGCGCCACAGCATAGGGAAGGTCACACCAAGGTGTGAGTACAACCGAGGGCAACATGCCGTGGCGTAGAAGTTGCACATCGGGGCGTGAATAGAAAAGTGGCTTTCCAGCCTTTTTCCAGATAGCGGCACGCGGCAGCGTAGGTAAGGTCACACCAAGGTGCGAGTCTCAAAAATATGTTATTGATGTTTTGAGGTTCCCTACTAGTTGGAATCTTATATGTGTGCTTTCTAATGAATGTTAAGACACAAATATAGATATTCCAATAGGGAAATTATTACCTAGCAAGTATGAGAAAGTTTAAGCCTTTGAATATCTAAGAATAATGGATTAACATAGGTTATGTTCAATATAATACTAGATGTACTTCGGTAAGGGAATGATCCTTTGGTACGTATATGAAATGTGTAAACCTTTGAGCATTCAAGAGTAATGGTTTGCCTTAGGTGTGTATCTAGCACTTTAGGTCACTTAAGAGGTAATAAGTGGTAATGCATGTATGAACAATAGACTGATAGTATTTTTCTTTATGAGTAGTATCCTTTGATGAGGTGCAGAGTCATTTAGGCCAAGGGAGATAAATGGGAAGTCCAAAAGGTTCTTTGAGCCTGGATTCAGCCAAAACTTCTCGATAGTGCTAGGATACGTGTAATGCGAGGATGAGCTTTTCCTCTTTTTACCACAAGATAATACACTAAACCAGTATTCCAAGTTAAACATCTTGGTTCTAAGTTGAGCTAAGTATGTATGTATGAACGTATGATTAACTTGGTATCTTTAGTTACTAAAGTATATCCTTGTAAAGCTTTAAACATATCTTACTTAGCATGTGTTGAGATTTTGTTTATTATGATATGTATGATTAGTTTTGGTTTACTCATACTGAGAATTGTTGATTCTCACCCTACTGTGTTTCCATGTAATTCCAAGTGAAGGTTCTTCAAAGAACAAGAAGAAAAATACAGCTAAAGGATTAGACTAGTCTAGTTTTATGTCTTGTATTATAATCTTTGTATATATTTATGCTTGTTTTGTAATGTAAAGAGTTATTTATTACTTCATGCCCCATGGGAGGCTAATGTTGTATATATGCATGTTATGATGAGTTTATGTTTTTCGTATTTCATAAAGCTCTCTATAATGACTTCAATGTACATTATGGATATATTATCAGGTTATTACGTATGTAGTGACATTGTAATGTTGTTTATCGTTATAAATGTTACATTTATTGAGATGTTAGTATTAGGATGTTACATTATGGTATCAAAGCAGTTCATCCTGTTGAGACGGGGTATAGACTCACTATGCTTAGGCATGTTTAAGAGTTCCTTTTTATGAATCGTGCTTTTCTTGTCTCTTGTATGAGATGCTTTGATCGAATTACTTGATTTGCCCTAGGTTGATTTGTTATTAGCTACTATTGCACGATTACATGATATTGAGACTGCAGCTCAATAGATATTATTTTGTGTGTACAAGAAACTATGACACAACCAAGGAGAACTAGGGGAACGAGGAACTTATTTTCAGAAGGACCCAACATGGCTAAAGTTATTATGGCTATGGCCAATGCAATGAGAGACCATACAACCATTACTACTAATGCCATGAGGGACTAAGCAGCTGTAACTGCCAATGCTGTGAGAGAGCAAGAAACTATTATGGTAAAGGTGCTTGAGAGGATTGAAGCTAATCCACCTCAACAACCCACACAACCTGTACCGCCAGTGCATGAGGTACAAGTTAGGAGGAATCAGAACTTCCAGGACTTGTCAACTTTCCATCAGATGAACCCTCCACCTTTAAGAGGCGAGTACAATCTCGCTAAGGCTAAGGAGTGACTCTGTGAGATGGAGAAGATCTTTGATGTGATGATTTGCTCGGATGAGCAAATGGTGTCCTTTGCCTCATATAAGTTGAAGGGATAGGCAGAGCATTAGTGGAAAAGTATGAAAAGGATACTAGAAGCCACAGGAAGCCAGATGTTTTGGGAGGCCTTTAAGATAACTTTTTAGGAGAAGTACTTTCCACAAACACTGCATGATGATAAGGAATTAGAGTTTATGCAGTTAGAATAAGGGAGCTTGTCAGTAGGCCAATATGTAGCTAAGTTTAAGGAGTTATCAAAATTCTCTTCGCATTTTCATTATAATCCAAACAAGAATTGATGATGTTTAAAATTCAAAACTGGCTTAAGAAGTGAGATAAAAAATATAGTGAGACCTACGAAAATTAAGGATTTTCCTTCTTTGGTCAATAAATGTAGAATTGTGGAGTCAAGTGTTCCTAGACCTCAATAAGAGGAAAATGTGCAAGGCTTCCAAAAGAGGAAGTGTGATGATGACAAGAAAAAGCAGGGTGCTTCTAAAACAAGCAACCCCAAAGGTAAAGGCAAAATGGGCTCTAAGGTGTCACAATGTTCTAAATGTGGGAAGACATATAGAGGAAGAAATTGTTTGGAAGGTCAGCCTGTGTGTTATACATGTTAACAGTCGAGGTATTTTTCTAGAGATTGTCCCCAAAGAAAGGAAGATGTGCCTACCCCAAAGCCACTAGCTAAAGGACGAGTTTATACTCTAGGCGGGATAGAGATGACCTTGTCTTCCGACCTTATCCAAGGTAAAGACATAATTCTTAATCATCTTTTAAATGTAATATATGATTCAGGAGCATCCCACTCATTTGTTTCTTATTATTATGTAAGGTTGTTGGATTTGCCTATGTCAGAATTACCATATGACCTATCTGTTTCCACACGTACCGGTAAACCAGTCATAACTTTGAAAGTATGTCTTGACTGTTGTATGAGAATTGAGGATAAAGTCTTATTTGTTAATCTTATATGTTTACCCCTTGTGGACATAGATGTCATTTTTGGAATGGATTGGTTGTCTTCCAATCATATAGTCTTTAATTGTTCAGATAAGACTCTAGTTTTTCTGTCTAACATTTCTACCAGAGTTGTTTCTTCAGAGTTTGTCTATCTCAATGCTAAATAGGTCAATCACTGTATGGTAGAAGGAAAACTTGGATATGTTCTACTTTTCTCATTAGATGTAGAGGTTGAGCAGAACCTAGACAGTAAACAAAAGCTAAATCTCTTGTGCCTCCCTTAACAGATAGGGTATCAACACTTGAACCCTAAACTTGAAAACACATGAACAATTCTTGCACCATGAGGAACCCTTGTGCTGTTGTTCAACATTTAAACCCTTTGCGCCTCCTTGACGGCTTGACATCAACACTTGATGTCGCTACTGTAAAATAAGAACAAGGTTTCCTAAACCCTTACGCCGCGCATCAAGAACAAGGATTTCATAACCCTTGCTCCCAGCTGCTGTGCATAATGTTGTACGTATCACATACATGCCACAAAGCTTTGCAAAAACATACATCTCAATACAAGACGATTTTCATAGAACATATGAACAACTTCATGGTTTTTGAAAACAATATCACAATTTTGCATACAACACATAAAACAGAATATGTTTTCGCAAAGGGTTTCATTTGTTTTCTAAAATAACATATTAAAGATCATATCTTTTACCAAAAATAGAACAACGATCATGTTATCTCATACAAAATGAAAATAGAAAAACCAAATCATGGTTTTGTAAGTGGTTCTAATACCATTGTTAGGAATTGTAGATACATCACGCGGTGAAAAAAAGAATTCCCACCAAGGATCCATGCGAAAAAGCCATAATTCGAGTTTTTAAAATTGTTTACCTCTTGAAGTGTGATCAAAACAAGTGGCATGATTCACTAACACCTTAACAGGGATGATGTCTCTACGGTATCCACACGAATAGACTCACGAATGTCCAACGTCTGTAGATAGGAGTCATACCTCTCTCACACAGTGCTAGCTGCAAAGAGAAGAGAAGAAACTTATCACTCTCTCACTCACCGTTTCTGTCAAGTACAGCCATGGTTTGTAATGAATATCTTGACAGCCCCTTAGCAGTGCTATTTATAATAGCTAACTGCTTTAGGTGAGTGTGAGCAGTAGTAAGGTAAGTTGTGTAACCCTAAACTCATTTGTTATGAGTTCGGCCCACAATTGAATCCTAGTCCAACTTGGATTCTAATTACTCCAATTTAGTCTGTTCTAAGTGTGCAACCCTGTAAGTTCTCTTGACGTTGGCAGTAATATTAAAATCTCATTTTAATATTACAAACAGTAAGCGGTATCTAACAACACATCACTACTACCCAAGTAATGAGAATGTTAGTGATTTGACATAACCATTCTGTGATCAATGTTACTGTGTAGTTTAGTCCCTTTATCCAGATATCTAGATTGAACACAAGGCATGAAATATGTCACCTTTGTATAGTTCAATCCTTTATTTCTTGATACCCGAGTAGACTTTATAATAACAAATGAGATCGGTATCTCATATCGACTCATTTGAGCATGGCCATGCATTTCGCAATCTCACTCAATTAGGAGGCCCAAATATATCGCTCATGTTATGTAGGAGGGACAAATCCCATCTAAGTCACTTATATCCCTCTGTATGATTCGCGGTATGTCCAATAACTAACTTTATAATCACCTTATTACATATGACATTTGACGACATTAAAACACACAACTCCTCATATAGGAATCATAGTGACTTTAGGTCTAAGGACCGCATACACCATTGTCACTATGAGAATCGCTTATGACACTCACGTAACGATCCATGTAGCGTTCTCATGGCAAGTCTGGCAGTACATTATTACTATAATATGTACCCATTTGAAGACTTAATATCTCATATCCATGACCTGTGAGATGACCATCAGTCTATGCATACACTAGTCTCAATGCATTATTGTTGTCCTAATTAATAATAATACTTGATCAATGACATTTAAGAATAGTGTTTTATCCAATTGGATCTCACGATCAAGTCATCCACTTGATGTCCTACGACATCAAACTTACCATTCTAAGGACTTTATTATACTTATAAAAAAGAACACAATAAATGAAATGCCTCGTGCATTAAAAAAATAGCATAATACAATGTATATAAATACAGACAAAATATATCGGCCTCTAGGGCATACACCAATAGTGACATCCTTATATATACCAAGACGGTGGAAGAACATAAGTAGCATGTCATGATAGTTTTAGAAATCCTCAAAAAGAAGAAGTTGTTTGCCAAATTGTCCAAGTGCAAGTTTTGGCTAACAAAAGTTCAATTTTTGAGCCATGTTATTTCTCAAGGAAGAATTTAAGTGGACCCCAGTAAAGTTGAAGCAGTGTTATAGTGGGAGAGACTCATCATTGTGATTGAGATTAGAAGCTTTTATAGGCCTGGCTGGATAATATAAAAGGTTTATAAAGGGTTTTTCTCATTTAACGCTACCATTGACTAGGTTGACCAGGAGGAGTAGTACTTTTGAGTGGACTCAAGAGTGTGAGAATAGTTTCCATGAGTTAAAGAAGAGGTTGACCGCTACGCCAGTGTTAGTGATTCCAAATCCCCATGTGGACTTTGAGGCATTTTGTGATGCTTCGAAGATGGGACTAAGGTGTGTTCTGATGCAAAATAGGAGAGTAGTTGTCTATGCATCAAGGCAGTTAACGACATATGAGGAGAACTACCCTACGCCATATTTGGAATTAGTAGCTATAGTGTTTGCCTTAAATATTTTGAGATATTACGTCTAAGGAGTTTAGTTTGAGGTATTCGTTGATTATAAGAGTTTAAAGTACTTGTTTAATCAAAAGGAGTTGAACATGAGACAAAGAAGATGGATGGAATTCTTAAAAGATTATGACTTTGAGTTAAAGTAACATCCGAGTAAGGCCAATGTAGTGGCTAACGCACTAAGTAGGAAATCCCTACATGTGTCCTAAATGATGGTCCAAGAGAGTGAACTTCTAGAGAGTTTCAAGGATTTGAGTCTTACAGTGACTGTGATGCCACATAGTCTCTTTATGAGTAGAGTGGACATAGTAAATGACTTAAGGATTCAAATTTTAGAAGCTCAAAAGCAGGATGAAGCTTTAAGAGACATTAATGGACATATTTTTTTAGGAACCCAAAAGGATTTTGATATGGCTAATGACAGAATAATAAAGTTTAGAGACAAACTTTGTATTCCAAGGGAATAAAATGTCAAAGAGAGGATTCTAGAAGAAGCTTACAAGAGTAAGTATACCATCCATCCCAGAACCACTAAGATGTACCAAGATTTAAGGAAAATGTTTTAGTGGTCAGGAATGAAAAGAGATATAGCAAAATATGTCTCAACGTGTTTAACTTGTCAGAAAGTGAAGATTGAACATTAGAAACCTACAGGACCTTTATAGTTTCTAGGAGTCCCTGACTGAAAATGGGATAAGATCTCCATGGACTTTGTAATGGGTTTACCCAGGGCACAGTTAGGATATGATACAATTTAGGTCATAGTTGATAGATTAACCAAATCTAACCATTTTTTTTTCGAATGAGAGCTAGTTTTTCACTAGAAAAATTAGCACATATATATCTAAAGGAGATAGTTAGATTACACGGAGTCCCCATTAGTATAGTTTCATATAGAGATCCTAGATTTATATCTACATTTTTGGGGAGCCTTGCAAAAAGCTTTTAGGACTAAGTTGAGCCTTAGTACAACTTATCACCCTCAAATAGATGGGCAAACAGAGTGAACTATTCAACATCTTGAAGATATGCTTAGAGTATGTGTTTTAGAACAACAAGGTAGTTAGGATAAGTTCTTATCGTTACCACTCTAGCATAGGTATGACACCCTATGACACTTTATATGGAAGAAAGTGTAGATCGCCACTATGTTGGTATGAGGTAGGTGAAAGAACCATCCTAGGTCCAGTGTTGGTCAAGCAGACCACAAAGCAAATAAAAATGATTAAGGATAGGTTAGTTATTGCTCAAAGTCATTAAAAGAGTTATGCTAACAAGAGAAGAAGACCTCTTGAGTTTGGTGAGGGAGAACATATTTTTTGAGAGTTACTTTTACTATAGGGATTGGTAGAACTTTGAAAACCCGAAAGTTAAATCCTCGTTTTCTTGGTCCCTACCAAATTCTGAAAAGAGTTGGACCTTTAGCCTACCAGATTGCCCTTCCTCCTAATTTGTCTAACCTTCATGATGTTTTTCATTTGTATCAGTTGAGAAAATATAATCCAAATCATATTCATATCATAGAACATGAATCTATACAATTAAGATATGATTTGTCATATGATATACAATCATAAAGGATCGTAGATAGAGGGGTCAAAGAGTTTAGAGGTAAACAAATTTCTTTGGTGAAGGTTATATGGGGTGGCAATGACACCGAGGAGGCTACTTGGGAGCTAGAGTCCCTTATGCAGCATGACTACTTGGAGTTGTTCTTACAAAGTAAACAATTTTAGGGTCAAAATTTTAAAAGGGAGGGGAGAAATGTAATACCCTTAATAACATGTTGGACTTGTATATGTGTACAAAGGTAGCATATGACTTGCTTAGCATGCTTGTTTAATTTTTGTGATAAACTGAGTTAGTTTAGGTACTTTGTTGCAACTTGAAAGGTGAAAAGTAGCTTAAAATGACTCAGGTAATGGCTTTAAAGGCTAAGTTGAGGAAAAAAGATAAGGAGAATTTGTTTCTAAGTCACAAATGAGCAAAGTAAGATGTAGTTAAAGTTTCAAGAAAAATAAAGTTAGTTTGATATTTTTAGACATACTAGATGTGCATTTAATGCTCGTTTGACTAGCAGTAGATATGGAAAAATAAAATAATGGTGAAACAATAATTTATATGAATCTTAATATTTATTTTAAAGTTTTTAGAAGTTGAAAAACTTGATTTAGTTAAATCTAAGTGTTTTTAGCAGATATGGAAGTATCAATTAAATATATTAAGTGTTTTAAGTCATGAAACGATAACCTTTTTTTATGACTTCAGTTCACTTCTTTTCAACTCATTTTCACTCATCTTTCTCTCACAAAAACTTGTAGCAGCAGCTAAGGAAAGGAAAGAAGCAAAGAGGAAGGAAGAAAGGGAAAAGAAGAAGAAAGGGAAAGCCAAGGCTGATCATCTACCATCACCAAGAACTTGAGGTAGGCGATTAAAGTCCTTGATAGCTTATTTTCTCCATTTTCACCATTTATGCATACTTGATGCATGATAGGTCAATTTGGGATTTAGAGGTGTTTCGAGTGTTTTGAGTGTTTCTCTTACTTGAATGTGTTTAAAAGGTTCTTTATGACTTGTCCATGGTATAAGTTTGAGTTAGAAGCTTAGAACTTCTCATTTGGACCTTTGATGCACAAAGTGGGAAAACTAGGTTTTGATGAATGATTTTGGCCTTGAATCCAAAGTTAGTGGCTTAAGTTGGTGATTAATGATTCCTGTGTGTTAATGAACTAATTAAGGACTTAAAATCACCTAGAAACTGTTTTAGAATGGTTGAATCTCATCAAAAGCACTAGGAGAACAATATCCAATGCTGGTTTTGCTGCAGAATTCTACAAATAAACACCTCATGTTGTAACGCCCCTTTTTGGGAGGGAACATCACATTGTCAAATAAAAGAAAATGCGGAAAAGTAAAGTTTTAACATTTCAAGACTCGGTTCATTCGTTTAAGTTTAACTTGTTCAATTCTTAAATACGCGAGCAAAATAGCAGAAATATTTTTTTTTTGTTTTGATAATCATTTTAACCATGCAGAATATAAAATAGTAGACAAAATTCTCATCGGAATAACATGCATATAGATATATATAGATATATATAGATATATATATATATATATATATATATATATATATATATATATATATATATATATATATATATATAAGATGTCTTGACATCGTTTATACTTAGATACAAGCCTGAATTATCCAGAAAGCAAAACTATACCTGCCCCAAAGGATTATACAAATGTGCCCCAGAGATACCAAAATATACAGCCCACAAAAATATACATCAGGCCGCAAAATAAAACACTGGTAGCCATCAGTAGCTACCAGTAAACTCAGTCTCTCAGATGAGGAGGGACCGTATCCGGGCCCTCAGCAGGATCCTCCTCTTCAGAGGAAACCTTCATGAGAACCACAGAACCACGGGCAGGAGTCCGAGTAGTAGAATCAAAAGAGTCCTCCCAAGGGGTGTAGTAACGGTCACCCTACATCTCTTTGATGGGCAAGTAGAACTCCAGTCGTAGGCTGATGTGGCAGGTGAGGACAGGCGCCTCATGACGTCTCCAGGCTAGGGCAATCGACACATCTCCCAAGTAGATGCAGCGATCAGAGTTCAAGTTGATATGCCAACACTCCGGCCCTCCGAGGAAGGTCAGACGCACATCACCAAGAAATTCGCGCATACGTGTAGCCATCGTCTCAATAGAAGCTAGTCTCGTTCGGGCCAGAAGCCGGGAAACTCGGGATCCTCCCCCTCCTTACCGTCGTCTTCAATCAATACAGTATACACACATACAACAAGTAACAAAGATACAAGAAAGAGGTAAGATATTCTACCATCATTACCAATTATAGCAGCTAGAAACAGCACGGCGCCACGCACCCAAATAGCAATTCAGAATATCATATTCAACTAATAAGCAGTAATTCCAACAGTAAGCAAATAAACAGTTCCAGGCAGATAGTCATCACAGTAATAACCAAATCAGTCATAGGTATGAAAAAATAAATATTAACAATGACAATGTATATCATGACTCACATGCATGCTTTCCCAAATTCCTACTCCATGGAGCTAGACTCAAACAGTCAGAGAGAAAGATCAGGAGACATGTTTGTAACTCGGCTGCTGAAGCTAGTGCTATCAATAAATTTTCTCGTGCACAATCATAGCATTGTACAAACATTCTACACTAGATCACGATATAGGACAGTGTCAAGTCCGGATCGTCGGTGCGTTTGCATCGGTTTGCCCCACAGGCAGAGGAGCTACCAACTGCCCCTTGTGAAGGACCCGCACCCCGATGCCCCCAAGGTCATAACATAACCCACACTTGTCTACTCGCACCCGCACTAAGGTGTGTTCAATCTCCTAGGCAACTTGGCCTTACAACAGTCCACAAGGACATTCACAATGCATAAGACACTATGCATGAACATGTATGATTCACAATCTCATACAATTACATAACATGCCACTATAGGCTAATATCAGCATCAATATGCAAATGGTCACTCACATGGACCCATAACATCATAATATAAGGATCAAGTCAACTTGTACATTTTTAGGTTCTTTATGAATCCTAACATAGAATTTATTTTCCTTTCAAGGTTCATGTCAAATCTAATTCTTACAATTAAACAAATCTTCCAAGGTAATTCAATTTTCATACAATTTGTAAATTGTTCAAGTTCTTAGGTCTCACACTCTCTTGTTCTTCACTCACTTATAATTACTTCAAGTCTTATGACAATCTCACTCCTAGTCCTTTAAGATTTATGAAATCTCTAATTCTACTAAATCCTTCCAATTTATCAATTATCCACCCATTGCATAGGTTTCTAATTACCTAGTCACTCATACTTCCCAATTTTTCAAAGTTACATAATTAGGTCCCAAAGGGCCTTAGAGGCCGTGGCCTCCCTAGGAATTCAATTCCTAATTCTTTCTAATTCATCACATTATAGGTTACATTCTAAATTCACTTAATCTTCACTTGTTACTTTAGCTTACCAATAGCCCCAATTTTGGGCTCAAAACCGTGGCCCTCATAGGAGTTTCCATTCCAAATTTTTCTTCCACTAAATTCTATGTTATCCATTGATTAATTTAAGTCTTATGCAAGTTACAATTTAATTCCTAATTTACCTAAATTCTAACCTAAAAACCGTGACCACCAAGAGGAGTCCTCAAAGGTTTTTCTTCCATTTCCAATCACATAATCCAATCCAATATAACATTTTATACAACAATTCAATCCAATAGCATAAATCAATTAAAATCACTACACTAGCACATTAATCACAAAATCAAAGAATAACCCTCATTAGGGTTTTTCCACAAACAACTCAATTAAAGTTCCTAGATGCTAAGAGAGGTTGAGGAGGAGTATCTTCCTCTTACCCAAATGAAGAAATCAAGAGAGCTCTAAGAAGGCTTCTTGCAATTTTCGGATTTGACCTCCAAAAGAACCCTAAAAATGGTGACTTTGTTCGAATAGCATAATGGCTTGGAAAATAAAGTATGGATGGCCAACATGAAGACCATGACCACGAAAATGGAGGAGAAAGAAGAGAAGTCTTGAAACTTACCCAAAAAGCTCAAAGCTTGGAGCTTGGAGAAAATGGTGAAGATGGAGGAATTTCAAGAAACTCCAAGAAGAAAAGATGCTTGGAATGGTGAGAGGATTAAGGAAATGTTGTTGGTTTAATTTTTTGTGATGGATGAGGGAGAAGAAGAGGGCTGGCCGTGAGGTTGGTCTAGAGAGAAGGAGGAGAAAAGAAAAATGAAGAAGAAGAAAGGGTAGAGAGAGAAAGTGTTTTGGTTAATTATGGAATTTGTGAGATAAAAGAATAAATGAAACAAAACAAATTCTCCCTTGCTTGGGCTGCATTCTAGCCTTGTAGAGAGAGAAGAGAGAGAGGAGAGTTGGCTTCCAAGAGAAGCCAAGGGCATTTGAGTTAATGTTTGGTCAAAGCTTCTCAAAGAAGCTTTGATTATTTAATATTAAATTTGAATTAAAGTGGATTGATTAGACATAAAGTGGATTTCATTTGGATAATGTGATAGGATTTTTACTACACACTATTATCCAATGGATAATAGTTACAGTTGACAGAAGTCAGTATTTGATTAATCTGACAGATAAATTTTTCGCAGTATTGATTTATTTTATCTGTTAAGATTTCTCGAAAATTGTGAAATCTCGTAAACTATGTCCAGTCTCGGGTTTAGTAAGATCTCCCGTCGACATGTCCATAGTTCAAGGTTCGCGGAGGAAACATCGCGTTTCTCCGGTTCTGCTCAGCGCGCACGCAAAACGAGAAATTTACTAAAATATTTGACGTTTCCAGAAAATTCTCATAAAATTCTCAAAAATTGCAAATATTATAAAATGACTATTTGTCATATAATTTTCCAATTTTTGAAGCATTATAGTCGTTTTCCCGACTCTGCTCAAGTTTTACGTAGAACGAGGAATATATTAAAATATTGATCATTTTCGAAAAATTTACATAAATCACAAATATTAGAAAATGACTATTGGTGGTGAAATAATTAATTTCTGGAGCGTTACACTGACCTCAGCAATTCTCAGCTCAGTGTGCATGCAAAACGAGGAATATATTAAAATATTCGTCGTTTCTGAAAAATTCTAGAAAAATTCCTAAAAATCAAGAATAATATAAAATGATCATTTATACTTAACCAGACATTTTTCGGGATGTTACAACACTTCCCTACTAAAAGGAATTTCATCCTCGAAATTTGCATACCTCAAAATAGTTCCGGATGTTGCTCTCTCATCTTGTCTTCTGGCTCCCAAGTTGCGTCACCAGTCATCTCGTTCCAAATCACCTTTACTAATGAGATCTCCTTTCCTCTAAGTTGTTTTATCCATCGGTCCTCGATTCTCGCAGGAGGCGCCTCATAGGTCAAGTTCTCTTTTAACTGTACTGTGTCTGGTGCTATGACATGACTTGGATCAGGCAAATACGTACGAAGTTGTGACACATGGAAGACATTGTGTATGTTGGAAAGAAAAGGGGGTAAGGCTATCTGGTAGGCTACTGGACCTATCCGGCGAAGGATTTGGTAAGGTCCAAGAAATTTTGGAGTGAGTTTTTTAGATTTCAAAGTCCGGCCGACCCCAGTCGTGGGTGTGACTTTCAAGAATACATGCTCACCTTCCTCAAACTCAAGAGGCTTTCTCCTCTTATCTCGCATAGCTCTTTTCTCTGGCTCGAGCAGTTCTCATCTTTTCTTGAATCATCTTGACCTTCTCGGTTGTCGCTGAATGATATCTCTGGTCCAATCGTAAGACGCTCACCGTCTTGGTACCAACACAATGGTGTTCGACACATCGTCCATACGAGCTTCATAGGGTGCCATCCCTATACTCGAATGATAACTGTTGTTGTAGGTGAACTCTATCAGTGGTAGAACTTCATCCCAACATCCAGTTTGTTCCATAGTACAAGCTCTAAGCAAATCTTCTAAAGATTGGATCGTCCTTTCAGATTGACCATCGGTTTGTGGGTGGTACGCTGAACTCAAACGTAACTTTGTCCCCAACGATGCTTGCAAACTCTGCCAAAATTTCGAAGTAAACCTCGGATCCCTATCCGAAACAATACTCGTAGGCACACCATGCAGCCTAACGATCTCTCCAATATAAAGCTGGGTCAACTTCTCCAAACTGTACCTCATGTTGATCAGGAGGAAATGGGTTGACTTCGTGAGTCGATCCACTATTACCCATATCGAGTCGTGTCCTTTCTTTGTCCTCGGCAAACCCATAACAAAATCCATCGCAATAATGTCCCATTTCCATTCAGGAATAGACAATGGTTGTAGCAATCTCGCTGGTCTTTGATGTTCCACTTTAGCTTTTTGACAAACTAAACAAGTCGACACACATCTAGTGACGTCACTGTAATTGGCTAGCTATCATGAGCAATAGTTTTGATGATAACAAACGTGAAGACAAACGTGAAGACAAACATGAAGATGATGAGAAGACCAAGTCCAAGATCTTCAAGAATAAGCTTTAGGACTTAGGATCCTTGTAAAAGCCTCATTGGATATCTCATTAATTGGCATTGCAAAGAAATGTTTTCAAAATTGTTTTTCTAAAATTAAACAACCATTTTCTGGTCATTTGAAAGCATTTAAAACTGGTTTTATAACAGAGGTATTCGAATACCCCTGTTAGGTATTCGAATAGAGTGTTTTTCAAGTTTGAACGTTTCTTTTTCAAAGTGGTATTCGAATACCCATCTATGGTATTCGAATAACTGTTTCAAACCGATAATTGCCAAAAAGAGGCATTCGAATACCCCATATGGTATTCGAATACCCTAGTTTCAGAATGAACCTTTTTAAATGAGGCATTCGAATATCGGTATTCGAATAATCCAATAATCGCTTTTTTTTAAAAGAGCTTTTGGCAAGAGGCATTCGAATACCTCATAAGGTATTCGAATACCGTTTCTTCGAAATGGTTTTCACGAAACGTTCAAAAATGGCAAAGAACGGCCATATTTGCTTTTAATGGTTTCTTAATTGGCACCCAACGGCTAGTTGCTTTCTTTGCTCTATAAATACAGACCTTGGGTCTCTTCTGAAAACTCCCAACCACTTGAATTATTTTTTGCTTGGCTGAAAACGAATTTTACATTATTTTCTCTCCTTTCTGTGCTCTCTTTGCCAAAACCTTGAGATATCCTTTAGAGAGCTCATTAGCACTTCAAGTTGTAATATCTGCTCTAAGTGAGAGTTTATTTTTCATCTATTCTCTGCTTCTGTAAAAGGGTGAGGTATCCCTTAGTGAATCTGTGAGGGTGAGGTATCCCTCTAGTAAAAGGGTGAGGTATCCCTTGGTGTAAAGAAGGTGAGGTATCCTTCAAAGGGGGTGAGGTATCCCTCTAGTAAATAGGGTGAGGTATCCCTGTTGTGTAAAGGTTGCAAGCACCTGTTGTTAAGCTTGTTGAATAGTGAAAAATCTCGAACTGTGGTTGGGGATGGACGTAGGCCACAAGTGGTTGGTGGTCGAACCGGGATAAATATCGTGCCCGCTTTTCTACCCTTAATCTTTTATCTTTATGCACTTTATTTATTCTTGCAATTTAATTATTATTTGTTCTTCTTATCTTTATCTCATTTTCGCCTTTATTATTTAAATTTAGTATAATTCATTTGTTTAAGGCTTTTGCGAAAAATTTCTAATTACTCAATTCACCCCCTCTTGAGTACCGAAGCCACTTGGGTAATGGGGCCGCTCTTCATTCCATGCCACCGAACAATTTCTTAAGATCTTGGTACATCTTAGTTATGCCGGGTGCATACTCACTTCTTGGTGTGAGCATGTTCCACATGAATATATCGCCTAAGCTCTTGGTCATGGGGAATACAAACTCTACCTCGAATATCGAATTCCATCCGTTCCTTCTTCAAATTGTCTCTTTGCCTTGCCTTATCAATTCTCTCGCTTCTTGCAAGAATTCATCGGCTTTCTGCTTTTCCCGTATGTCATCCATTAGTTCACTTGAGATGGTGACCATATTCATACAAATCCTTCTGGGTTCCAACTTAACAAACGACCATACATCCCTAAACTGTTCTAAGAGGTCTCTTTCCTTGATCATCAAGGCAGAAGCACTGATAGTCTTTCTGCTCAAGGCATCAGCCACGACGTTCGCCTTGCCAGGGTGGTACAACAGTTGGAAATCATAATCCTTCAGGAATTCCAGCCATCTCCACTGTAACACCCCGATGTAGGGCGTCACATTTACGACAAATTAAAATAAAAACCTTCCCAAGTTATAAATCGTTTGACAATAAGTACAACATGAGTTGTAAAATTTTAGTTATGTATTCTAAGAAAATCAATAATCATCCTATACAAATCCAATCATCTTCCATTATTGTTTCAATCTTCGTCCTATGGCTACTTCTTCTTGCGGAAAATATTACTGAATAAAATAAAAAATAGAACATGAAGTAAAATACATTATTACATAATATCCATATGGTTTTGTTTAAAGAAATATATTAAAAATTAACTCATAAACCGTTTGACACAAAAGAGTAGATATCAGACTTGCCCAAGTCTAACAGATTAAGAAAACCCAAAAATACAATACAGACATAACCACCACAAAACAATTAAGCCAACTAGTAAGGATAATCCAACGGCTCGCCTCCTTCTTACTGGTCCTCGGGTTGCTGCTTCTCTCACAGAAAATTAAGAGGTTGATCCTCTTCATCGTCTTTACCATACATAATAATAACACAAAAATACACACAAAGAGGTGAGACAATCTGTCATCATTACCATCAGGCAGTATAGAAAACGATAAATACAACCAGATATGTCATTAAAACATGATATTACAGCGTATATAACATTTCATAGAACAGATCAGAATAATATAATATGCAGACTCATAATGCACATGTACACGACACAAACCTACTCCATGGAGCTAAACACAACCAATCAGAGGGAATGATCCCGGAAGAACCTGTTTGTCAACTGGCCGCCGCGAATACGTGCTACTACAAGTCAAATTCGTTGTGGCTCGCACAGTACACAATCAAATTCATCGTGTACTACAGGCATTCTACAAGACTGTCCCCAACAAGATCGTGATTAAGAATAGTGCTTTGTCAAGATCACTAGTGTGTCATGCTCGGTACCACGGCTCAGAGGAGCTACCAACTGTCCACATGTGGAATTTCCGCACACCAATGCCTCCAAGTTCAATAAATGAACAACACTACGCCTATCGCACCCAAACAAAGGTGTAATTCATCCTCTTAGGTATAACTCGTCAATGACACCAAAAACAACATATTCCTCAATACATGGTGCAAGACTCAAAATTTCACATATATCATAATATCATCAAATCACATGGTCAAGTGCCATAACTCGGCATTACCATCCTTCAATATAACCGGTCCAACCCGACAAAGATATATCATTGTTATTTTCAATCGCGTAAATATTTTACCGCATTTTCACAATCTCATGATTATTTTCTAACGTTTTCAAATTGCGTAGGTATTTTCCCACATTTTTTTATCACGAAAATATTTTTTAACGTTTCCAAATCTCATAGTTATTTTCCTACGTTTTTAAAATCATTTTCCCAAGCACGTAACATTTTTAAATTATTTTTTTTTCACTGTATAAAATATTTCTTGACGTTCTAAATTAATTTATTTTTTTTGAAAACTTTCCGAAATTAAAATCCTTTTTAATAAAGTACTTAGAGCGCTAGATAAATTTTTAAAATGTATTCTCAATTATCATAATAAAAATTACTAGATTGAATTCTCATTAAATAAATCTCTTAAAAATACCTTTATATATATATATATATATATATATATATATATATATTAATCTAAACACCAATTCTTGACTTGTTGGTCCAAAATTAATTTATTTTCCATAACCAAATACATAATCATTACCTATCTCATTTTCCTTTGTAAAAATATTTAATCCAATTATTTGTTACTTAATCCTCTAAAATCTATACTTTGAAAAATAATTTTAGATTAAAAGTATATTGAATGGTATGTGACCGAAATTTACTATGTTTTCAACAAATCAAGCATTTGAAAATACATACATCAAAATCAATCATACAATAAAGTAAAACCATAAACATTCAAGTAAATGAATCATCATGGATTCTTCACCACACACAATCCATTTTCATACTACCAAAATAGTTGATGAGATTAAATCTCCCTCTTACCTCTTGAAGACTATCCTTCTTGAAAGCTTCCTTGGAGAATTTTGTGTGGCTTCAAGAAAATACCTATCAAGCTTAAACAATTTACAAAATACAAAACTAAGCTTGAGAAAGAATAACCATGGATCAAACATGGCTTAGAAATTTAAAAATAAATTTAGAAATAGGAAACAAGAATTTTACCTAATAGGGTAGAAATTTCAACCTTGATTTCCAAGCTCAAGATGGTTGATTTTGAAGAAACTCACAACATGAAAGATGCTTGGAATGATGTTTAGCTTTAGGAAATGAGGTTGGATAAAATTATTGAAGAGTAGAAGTGTGATTTGGGAGTAGTGGCCGAATAGCTCAAGAAATGGAGAAAAGATGAAGTTCTTCTTTATGTTCTTGTGTTCTTGAAGAAAGAGAATGGAGAGAATAGATTGGAGTGAAGGAAAATGAAGTGGAGAGGTTTCCTACACTATATATAGCCATGTGGTGCATTAGAGGAGTGGGTGGAATGATTTGTGATAATTGTTTGGTGGAGCACTCAAGGAGACAAGGTGGTGCATGCTAGCTCACTAAAGTGTATGATTAAGTATGATGGAATCAAAATGATAGCCTAAAATCATGTGCATTGTCTTGGAGTTACATGAAGTGAATGGATGGAAATTCATTGAATATTTGAGTGGGAGACAAAGTAGTTGAATGATGACTAAACTCCAAGTGATCATAATGATAGAATGCATTATTATGCATTATTTGAAGAATCATTCACTTTCTTGATGGACATGGCCATGTGGCCTTGGTGGAATTCACCAACAAAAGAATCTCATTCCATGTTATAATGGAATGTATGAGTTGTACGTGGGTCAAAGTGTTTTTCCTCTTTGGTTTCTATATTAAACATACTAGGTCCACTAACATGATTATAGAATCTAGGTAAATAGAAAATTTAATTACTAGGGCTAGGTAATTAGGTTTATGATTTCACTTACGGTAAGTAGATTTATAACCTTAACCTAAAGTAAATGACTTTAACCTAGGGTAAATAAATTTTTATAACTTTAACCGACGGTAATTAAATTTACAACTTTAACCTAATGTAAATAGGTTTATAACTTTAACCTAAGGTGGATAGATTTATGATTTTGCCTAAGGTAAATAGATTTATAATTTTACCTATGTCTATTTCTTTACGTAGATTTTAACTTGTAATTAATTTCAAATTGACAAAAATTACTGTAGTAAAAATTAATTTTTACTATCTAAAATTTACTGTGGTAAAAATTAAATTTTTACTGTGGTTCAATAATAACGCGTATCTAGATAAATTGTCAAACAATGAAGATTTTCGAATACTGTTTCTGGTTTCGGGTTTAGTAAGATCCCCCGGCCCCACTGAACAGTTCAAAAATTCATTCGGTCTGGGAAAATTATTATTTTCCTGACTCGGAGTAATTCATACACAAAGATCCAAAACATTCACATAACAGTTAAAATAAATTTATAACACACAGAAATTACAAAATAGTACAGTTTAGTCGTTATTGTAATTTATCAAAAATTGGGGTGTTACATCCGCTGCCTCATATTTAGCTCTTTCTGATCATACAAATATTTCAAGCTCTTGTGGTCACTGAAGATGTTGAAGTTGCTCCATAGAGAAAATGTCTCCATATCTTTAGAGCAAAAACCACAGCCGCAAGTTCCAAATCATATGTAGGGTAGTTCTTTTCGTGTACTCGCAACTGTCGCGAAGCATAGGCTACCACTCTTCGGTGTTGCATAAGAACAGATCCTAATCCTTGATACGAAGCGTCACAGTACACCTCAAATGGCTCATTCGGATCAGGTAGTACCAATACTGGTGAGGTAGTCAGCCGTTTCTTCAACTCTTGGAAACTCTGCTCGCAGCTATTAGTCCATTCAAAAGCTTGATTCTTCCTCGTCAACTGAGTGAGCGGTCCAGCAATCTTGGAAAACCCTTCTATAAATCTTTTGTAATATCCGGCTAAACCCACAAAGCTACGAACTTCTGTCACTAACTTTGGTTGCTCCCACTATAATACTGCTTCTACTTTCGACGGATCCACTACAATCCCTTCCTTCGAGATCACATGGCCTAAAAACTTCACCTCATCAAGCCAAAACTCACATTTTGACAGCTTGGCATACAATTCCTTCTCCTTTAGAATCTGAAGAACTATGCTGAGGTGCTCAGCATGATCCTCCTGATTTTGGGAATATATCAGGATATCGTCAATGAAGACGACAACAAACTTGTCTAAGTAAGGACGAAAGATCCTGTTCATGTAGTCCATGAAGATAGCAGGTGCATTCGTAACACCAAATGGCATTACAAGGTACTCATAATGACCGTATCAAGTACGAAAAGCAGTCTTGGGCACATCCTCCGTTTTCACTCTTATTTGATGGTACCCAGATCTCAAATCAATCTTTGAAAACACTGCTGCTCCCTTCAGTTGGTCCATCAAATCATCAATTCTTGGGAGTGGATACTTGTTCTTGATTGTTAATTTGTTCAACTGCCTATAGTCCACACACAATCTTGAGGTACCGTTCTTTTTCCAAACTAACAATACTGGTGCTCTCCACGGTGACACACTCGATCTAACAAACTGTTTCTCCAAAAGCTCCTCTAGCTGTTTCTTGAGCTCAGCCAATTCTGTTGGCGACATACGATAAGGTGCTATAGACACGGGACCAGCTCCCGGTACCAGATCAATGACAAGCTCGATCTCACGTGTCGGCGGTAAATCAAGTACTTCTTCTGGAAAAACTTCAGAGAACTCTCTCACTACCGGAATAGCGTCTAGGTCAGCCTCGCTCTCGATTTTCAAAGAAGATAGTAGCATGTACCCATGAGCTCCTTCTTTCAAGAAAGCTCGTGCTTGGCTGACCGTCAAGTATCTAGAATTCTCATCCATAGGGAAAACTATGATTTTTCTGGAACAATCTAATAGAACATGGTTGGAAGATAACTAGTCCATCCCTAGGATTATATCTAACTGTGAAAGGGGTAAACAGATCAAATCGACAGAAAAGATTCGACCTTCAACAATTAAGGGACACTTCAAACAGACTTTGGTAGTAACTACCGGTTTATCAGTGGGGGTTGAAACAGTCAATTCAAAAGGTAGTTCAGACACAGGTAAGCCAAGTTGTAGCACACAGTCATATGATATGAAAGAATGGGTTGCCCCAGAGTCATACAGTACTTTTAAAAGATTACCTTCTATGGTGCCTTCTTCTTGAATCAAGTCTTCGGATTCGGAGGCTTCAGCTCCGCTCATAGTGTAAACTCGACCTCCGGCTTGTGGTTTCTTGGCTTGAGTCGCATTGACTGAAGGTTCAGCCTTTGCTTGATTGCAGTCTCGGACATGTGGCCCGGTTGCCACATCCGGCAGATGATTCCCTTGATCGTGCAATCTCTCGTGAGATGATCTTTCCCACACTTTAGGCATCTGGACGGGTAGGTCACATTCTGCCCAGTTCGGTTCCCAGAAGAACCTCCACCAAAACTTCCACCGGTTTGCTGCTAACTTCCCGCTGGTCGGGAATAAGGCTTCTTTTGGAAGCGGTTTGAACCACTGCCTCCACCTCTTTGGGACCGTACAGGCCCAAAGCTCTTATTTCTCAAGTCTCTAGCCTGTTCCAAGGCTTCAACTTCACAGCAAGTGTCTAACAATTCTGAGAATACCTTCATCTTCAGGGTGATCACAGCTTTCTTCACCTCATACCTCAATCCCTCGGTGAACTTCCAACACTTCCAGGCTTCATCGGTTTGGTGTTGGTAGTGTGTTGAGAACTTCTCCAGGTTCTCAAATTTAGCTGCATACTCACTGACGGTCATGTTCCCTTGTCTCAAGTTGAGGAACTCCAGCTCTTTCGCATGTCTCGCATTAGCAGGAAAATATTTGTCCAAGAACTTGTTCTTGAACACATCCCATGTGATGTCAGTTCCTTCGGCTTCCAATGCTCTCTGAGCTCCGTTCCACCAATCTTCGGCATTGCCCACAAGCATGAAGGTAGCATAGTTCACCTTCTTGTCTTCGGCACGGTTCATGCCACGAAAGACTTTCTCTAGTTCCTTGATCCACAAACTAGCCTTGTCTGGATCAAATTCTCCCTTAAATTGTGGAGGGTTGTGACGATGAAACTCTGCTAAGTTCTATGCATCGGCGGTCGCCTCGAGCTATTGAGTAGATCTTTCTTGTTGTTGAGCAGCATGTTCGTTCTGTTGGGCGATGACTTCCGCCATCCTCTGCATCGCTTCTACAGCAGCTGTAATTTCTCCACTTCTCGCCATCTTACTCTTTCTCAAATCAGGTTAACTGAAAACCACAAGGTAAGTTAGAGGAATTCATTTCAAAACACAAACCACATAGATTTCACACAGCACAAACAAGACAGACTCACACACAAGACCCAAAGAAGACATAAACCGGGGCTCTGATACCAACTTAATGTAACGCCCCTTTTTGGGAGGGAACGTCACATTGTCAAATAAAAGAAAATGCAGAAAAGTAAAGTTTTAACATTTCAAGACCCGATTCATTCGTTTAAGTTTAACTTGTTCAATTCTTAAATACGCGAGCAAAATAGCAGAAATATTTTTTTTTGTTTTGATAATCATTTTAACCATGCGGAATATAAATGATGGTGAAGGATAAAATAGTAGACAAAATTCTCACCTGAATAACATGCATATAGATATATATATATATATATAAGATGTACTGACATCGTTTATACTTAGATACAAGCCTGAATTACCCAAAAAGCAAAACTATACCTGCCCCAAAGGATTATACAAATGTGCCCCAGAGATACCAAAATATACAGCCCACAAAAATATACATCAGGCCGCAAAATAAAACACTGGTAGCCATCAGTAGCTACCAGTAAACTCAGTCTCTCAGATGAGGAGGGATCATGTATCCGGCCCTCGGCGCCAGATCCTCCTCTTCAGAGGAAACCTCCATGGGAACCACAGAACCACGGGTAGGAGCCCGAGCAGTAGAATCAAAAGAGTCCTCCCAAGGGGTGTAGTAACGGTCACCCCACATCTCTCTGATAGGTAAGTAGAACTCCAGTCGTAGGCTGATGTGGTAGGTGAGGACAGGCGCCTCATGACATCTCCAGGCTAGGGCAATCGACACATCTCCCAAGTAGACACAGCGATCGGAATTCAAGTTGATATGCCAACACTCCGACCCTCCGACCCTCCGAAGAAGGTCAGACGCACATCACCAAGAAATCCGCGCATACGTGCCGCCATCGTCTCAGTAGAAGCTAGTCTCGTTCGGGCCAGAAGCCGGGAAACTCGGGATCCTCCGCCTCCTTACCGTCATCTTCGATCAATACAGTATACACACATACAGCAAGTAACAGAGATACAAGAAAGAGGTAAGACATCCTACCATCATTACCAATTATAGCAGCTAGAAACAGCATGGCGCCACGCGCCCAAATAGCAATTCAGAATATCATATTCAACTAATAAGCAGTAATTCCAACAGTAAGCAAATAAACAGTTCCAGGCAGATAGTCATCACAGTAATAACCAAATCAGTCATAGGTATGGAAAAATAAATATTAACAATGACAATGTATATCATGACTCATATGCATGCTTTCCCAAATTCCTACTCCATGGAGCTAGACTCAAACAGTCGGAGAGAAAGATCAGGAGACATGTCTGTAACTCGGTTGCCGAGGCCAGTGCTATCAATAAATTTTCTCGTGCATAATCATGGCATTGTACAGACATTCTACACTAGATCACGATATAGGACAGTGTCAAGTCCGGATCGTCGGTGCGTTTGCATCGGTTTGCCCCACAGGCAGAGGAGCTACCAACTGCCCCTTGTGAAAGACCCGCACCCCGACGCCCCCAAGGTCATAACATAACCCACACCTGTCTACTCGCACCCGCACTAAGGTGTGTTTAATCTCCTAGGCAACTTGGCCTTACAACAGTCCATAAGGACATTCACAATGCATAAGATACTATGCATGAACATGTATGATTCACAATCTCATACAATTACATAACATGCCACAATAGGCTAATATCAGCATCAATATGCAAATAGTCACTCACATGGACCCATAACATCATAATATAAGGATCAAGTCAACTTGTACATTTTTAGGTTCATTATGAATCCTAACTTAGAATTTATTTTCCTTTCAAGGTTCATGTCAAATCCAATTCTTACAATTAAACAAATCTTCCAAGGTAATTCAATTTTCATACAATTTTTAAATTGTTCAAGTTCTTAGGTCTCATACTCTCTTGTTCTTCACTCACTTATAATTACTTCAAGTCTTATGACAATCTCACTCCTAGTCCTTCAAGATTCATGAAATCTCTAATTCTACTAAATCCTTCCAATTTATCAATTATCCACTCATTACATAGGTTTCTAATTACCTAGTCACTCATACTTCCCAATTTTTCAAAGTTACATAATTAGGTCCCAAAGGGCCTTAGAGGCCGTGGCCTCCCTAGGAATTCAATTCCTAATTATTTCCAATTCATCACATAATAGGTTACATTCTAAATTCACTTAATCTTCACTTGTTACTTTAGCTTACCAATAGCCCCAATTTTGGGCTCAAAACTGTGGCCCTCATAGGAGTTTCCATTCCAAATTTTTCTTCCACTAAATTCTATGTTATCCATTGATTAATTTAAGTCTTATGCAAGTTACAATTTAATTCCCAATTTACCTAAATTCTAACCTAAAAACCGTGACCACCAAGAGAAGTCCTCAAAGGTTTTTCTTCCATTTCTAATCACATAATCCAATCCAATATAACATTGTATACAACAATTCAATCCAATAGCATAAATCAATTAAAATCACTACACTAGCACATTAATCACAAAATCAAAGAATAACCCTCATTAGGATTTTTTCACAAACAACTCAATCAAAGTTCCTAGATGCTAAGAGAGGTTGAGGAGGAGTGTCTTCCTCTTACCCAAATGAAGAAATCAAGAGAGCTCCAAGATGGCTTCTTGCAATTTTCGGATTTGACCTCCAAAAGAACCCTAAAAATGGTGACTTTGTTAGAATAGCATAATGGCTTGGAAAATGAAGTATGGATGGCCAACATGAAGACCATGACCACGAAAATGGAGGAGAAAGAAGAGAAGTCTTGAAACTTACCCAAAAAGCTCAAAACTTGGAGCTTGGAGAAAATGGTGAAGATGGAGGAATTTCAAGAAACTCCAAGAAGAAAAGATGCTTAGAATGGCGAGAGGATTAAGGAAATGTAGTTGGTTTAATTTTTTGTGATGGTTGAGGGAGAAGAAGAGGGCTGGCCGTGAGGTTGGTCTAGAGAGAAGGAGGAGAAAAGAAAAATGAAGAAGAAGAAAGGGTAGAGAGAGAAAGTGTTTTGGTTAATTATGGAATTTGTGAGATAAAAGAATAAATGAAACAAAACAAATTCTCCCTTGCTTGGGCTGCATTCCAGCCGTGTAGAGAGAGAAGAGAGAGAGGAGAGTTGGCTTCCAAGAGAAGCCAAGGGCATTTGAGTCAATATTTGGTCAAAGCTTCTCAAAGAAGCTTTGATTATTTAACATTAAATTTGAATTAAAGTGGATTGATTAGACATAAAGTGGATTTCATTTAGATAATGTGATAAGATTTTTATTACACACTATTATCCAATGGATAATAGTTACAGTTGACAGAAGTTAGTATTTAATTAATCTGACAGATAAATTTTTTACAGTATTGATTTATTTTATCTGTTAAGATTTCTCAAAAATTGTGAAACTTCGTAAACTGTGTCCAATCTCGGGTTTAGTAAGATCCCCCGTCGACATGTCCATAGTTCAAGGTTCGCAGACGAAACATCGCGTTTCTCAGGATTCGCTTTCAAGTCATGCGCACGCAAAACGAGAAATATACTAAAATATTCGACGTTTCCAAAAAATTTCCAGAAAATTCTCAAAAATTACAAATATTATAAAACGACTATTCGTCATATAATTTTCCAATTTTTGAAGCATTACAGTCGTTTTCCTGACTCTGCTCAAGTTTTGCGCAGAACGAGGAATATATTAAAATATTCATCGTTTCCGAAAAATTCCAGAAAAATTCACATAAATCACAAATATTAGAAAATGACTATTGGTGGTGAAATAATTAATTTCTGGAGCGTTACACTGACCTCAACAATTCTCAGCTCAGTGTGCACGCAAAACGAAGAATATATTAAAATATTCATCGTTTCCGAAAAATTCTAGAAAAATTTCTAAAAATCAAGAATAATATAAAATGATCATTTATACTTAACCTGATATTTTTCGGGATGTTACACATGTCGTGGTGTAACACCCACCATAGGGTATCACATTTTTATATTAATCATTACCATATTACCCCAAGTTATAAAATAATATATATTATAATATATATTACGAGTTATAAAATTTCTTGATGCTAACAATGTAAACTTACCAGAATATAAAAATACCAAATAGTATCACTAAATAATTTACATCATATACATAACATAAGTACTGACAAACTTGAATATATACAAACGAAGTTCTCAAAAGAAATAAACATTACTATAACCACTACAACTGGCCTAAGTTTACATGCTTATGGAGCAAAACCCTCAGACGGATCCTCCTCAGGATCTTTCTCTATCTCTTCGGAAGATAAAAACCCCAGGTGATAAGTAGTCCTACGGACAGGAGTCCGGGCGGATGACACTACACTGACTTCCCTAGGGGTGCGGTAACGACCACCCCAAAACTGTCTAATGGACAAAGGAAACTCTAGGTGTACATACACATCAATAGATCCTGCTTAGAGATACTGTCAACTTTCCAACATAAATAAGACCCTCTTCATCAGGACTGAGACGCTAGGCTTCAGCGCCTTTACGAAACAGTAGCCTCACATAACCAAAGAAACTAGGTCTCGACGCCATCAACTCAGAAATCAACACAAACAAAAGGAATCTGCTCTTCATTGCCTTCCTCATCGTCTTTACCAAATATAAATACAACGCAGAAATAACATATAGAGAGGTGAGATCATCTACACCAGTACTATCATAGCAGTAGATAGACAGGAATGACAGTAATGTCATACAGATATAGTAAACAATGAATATAGTCATGGCATCAAGCATTAATCAATATTAACAAATAAAATTCCACACACACACACACACACACACACACACACATATATATATATATATATATATATATAGAATATGCACATGCGTACTGACCCAATTTCCTATTCTATGGAACTAAACACAAATCAGAGAGAATGATCTAGAAGTTCTGTCTGTATCTCGACTGCCTCAGACCAAGTGCTATAATTTTCATCATTAGTGCACATTAGGCATTATACATGACACTTTACATCAGATCTTGATTAAGAATAATGTCTCAGTTCAAATCATCGGTGCGTTGCATCGATCTGATCCACGGTACAGTGGGGCTACAAACTGCCAATTGTGGAAAACCCGCACCCTGACGCCCCAAGGTTAACAAGTGACCTACACTATGCCTATCGCACTCGTACAAAGGTGTAATTCAACTTCTAAGCCATTGGCCTTAACATAGTCCACCAAACTTTCACAATGCATGATTGATGCAAACAGACCAATTATAGGCCAAAGTCACAACTCACAATTTCAGGTCCACTATATTGGCCCAACAGTAATCCTACTGCATTTTCAATCGCGTAGTCATTTTATCACATTTTCACAATCGCGCAACATTTCTGTCGTGTTTTCAAATTGCGTAAATATTTTTCAATGTTTTCTCAATAACCTAAAAATATTTTGACGTTTTCTAAATCGTGTAGCTTAAAAATCTACGTTTTTGAAACGCGTAAGGTTTTTTTACTATTTTTCACTGTATAAAATATTTATTGATGTTTTAAATTCAATTTTTGAGACTTTCCAAGTTTAAAACATAATTTGGACTTCAAACCCTCATTTTTTTTAATAAAACGCATTAAATAATATTTTCTGTCATTTTTCTCAAAATCTGTGTTACTTTAATTTAATAAAATCTTTTCTATTTATTTTACTAACAATCTTATTTAAATAAATACTTCAAATTACTATTTCACTTTAAATCTCTAATTTCTATCTTTATTGCCAAAACTCGACATTTGTGAAATAATAAAACTTATTTATTTCTTGTTTCCATTTATAAAATCCTCAATTAATTCATTATCATCTAAATCATCTAAGTTTATCCTTAATAATTTATTTTTGTGCAAAATCACCTTATTTGAACTTCATGGGCGTGAGCCATGTGGTCTTTGGGACCAAAATTTATTAATCCATTTCTTTACTTCTTAATCCTCTAATTTTTACTAATCATAAAATATTTTCAACTTAGAACACCCATTTTGGAGTGTAGAGGCCGTGAGTCTCATGGTCCCTTAGAGACCAAAAATTGTTTTCCTTTTTCCACGTGAATCATATTACATAATATCTATAATCATCATGATTCATAATATCATAAATTCATGCATAATATCAAAGCTACAAAATCAAATACCATAAAACATGCATAAATCATAAAAGCTTATAACCATGACAACCACAAACAATTAATTTACACAATAAGGTGAATAAATCCTCACATGGATTCATCACCCACAAATCACACAATTCTTCCCTCACCACCCTGAATGGTTGGTGAGGTTAAATCTCCCTCTTACCATTTTGTGATGCTTCCTAAGCACCTTGCTTGTCCTCTTGAATCAATCCTTCACCACCAAGAGGTTCTTGAAAACAAAATCAAATGCAAATATATTAACATTTAAGGCTTGAATAAGAAGACCATGGATCAAAATATGGCCTAGAGCATGATGATGAAGCAAATAGTGAAGTTTCCATGAACATCACCTTAAAACCTTAGAACTTGAGCTTTGAAAGAACTCCTTGAAGATGGATGATTTTGATCAAGACTTCAACTACAAAGTGTCTTGGACTTATGCAAGGATGCTAGAAGTAAGGTTGGTTAGAATTATTGACGTTTGGAAGTTCTTTGGACTTATGCAAGGATGTTCTTGGCCTCTTGGCCGTGGGGGTGTGTTGGAGAGAAAATGACAGAGAAATTTTCAGTAGCTTTCTTGTTTGCTTTGGAGTGAATGAGTAAATGATAAGAATGAATTAAAACACAAACTTTAACCCCTAAATAGAGTGCTTGGCTGTGGAAGTACATGGGGCAAGGAGTCTTTGTAACACCCACCTTAGGGTATCACATTTCAGACCAACTCCCTTATTTTCTTTTACCCAAGTTATAACATAGTAAATATTACTTAAAATACGGGTTTCAAAATTTCTTTTTCGCGGATAACATAAACTTTATTGAATTAGAACAACACAAAATAAAAATAGAACAACATTATATTCCTTATACATATGATAGAATCTTAATAAAAATATATTTTGTCATACATAACATGGATTCGTAATATCTTCATTACATAGACCATATAAAACTCGACCTGGCCCAAGTTCACAATCTCCAAAAACAAAGGTCCTTCTCAAAGACAAATTCCCTAGCCAGGAATGTCTCAACGATTAGAAATTCAAGCAAAAGATATCTCAGAGTCCCAATGAACACACCAAGCAGCACCACCTTCAAGAAAGTTGATTCCTCCTTGCCGCCATCGCAGTCTTCGCCGACATAGGCATAAAATAGAAACATACAGAACAATACAACAAAGGGGTGAGATCTCCTACATCGCATACCAATATAGCAGCAAGAGAACGACAAACATTCCAACATGGTTCAACATACAATATAACAATAACATATTTAATAAGTACATAATCCAATAAACTTGTATCACAATATCAGGCATAATGTTAACACCATAATAATATTAGTCACAACAGTGTAGTTACGGATTATGCATATGCATGATGTGTATGATGATCATCCTTTTCCACAATGTAATCTCATTTTTCCACAATATAACCAGTTCCTACTATTCCATGGAACTATACTCAAATTCAGAATGAACGCTCCAATAGATCTGTCCCCCCTAAAAAGACAGTCTATGGACCATGAAAAACAGTAGTGTCGTCGGGGCTACCAGTGTGTTGCAAACGATTTTTATCGCGGCCAGGGGTATATATATATATATAAATGAGGTGCTCAAGCAGCACTCGTGATACCAAGTGTATCACAAAGCGAATACTGCGCCCTGACCTCCCCCTAGGATCTGTGAAGATCCCACTGTCCTGTAAGTTCCCATCCACTCTTTAGCCATAAAACGCCCCAATAATCATCAACTGTACAATGCTCATATGCATGTTCAATGAAACCAAACTCTTTGTGTAACACCCTTATGGGGATGTCACATATATAAAGAAAATAAAAGAAAAATAAATAAAATCTACCCAAGTTGTAAAACATTCGTTACGTACTAATACGGGTTGTAAAATAATTCCTGTTAAACAGAATATTATCAAATAAAATAACGCAGAAATATAAAATAAACAGAACAACATCACTCATAATATACATATGGTCTAAGTTATAAGTTATACAAATAATTTACAACTACAACTACAAATATTTAAACAGAAACAACAAATAAAAATAGTAAAGAGTCAATATATACATACGCAGACGCGCCCAAAATACACATCATAAACATATAATCCTCTGATGGATCACTCTCAGGAAACTCATCAGAAGATAAATATCCAAGATGCCTCAACACTCGGCGGAAACGAGACCGCGCAGTCGATACGATAGTCATCTCACTAGGCGCAGCGGATACACCACCCCAATGACGCCTAAGAGATAAAGGTAACTCTAAGTGCAAAAACACAGTAGTCGTCATAACTGGCTCTCCATCAAACGTATGTCGTAGGGACACAGTCAGCCGTCCCACATAAGTCACTGAGTCTCTATCTCCCCGCAGATGCCAAGCTAACGATCCACCGTGAAACTTGAGTGTCACAAAACCCAAAAATCCTGGTATCGCCATTCCCAAACAAATCAGTCCAATGGATATGGATGATCAGATGGTTCTTGGTCGTCGTACTGATCTTCGGCTTATTGCTTTTCTTCCTCCTCAGGATACAAAATCTCAAGAGGTTGTTCCTTTTCCTCAAACTCTTTACCACATAAATAAATATACAGAAAACACATACAATAAAGAGGTAAGACAATCTAAAATCATCACAAACATGGCAAATAAGAAAATGACAAATAGCAGATATACAGTTCATGCAATATGGAAAGCTATAACAGTAATTAGTAACAGAATAATGTCACAACAACACATAATATCACGATAAAATAAAATCACAGATAGAATAATATCACGAGATAAAATAAAATAAAATAAGAAATAAACAATTTATCATAATAATAACTAGATAAAAATAAACAGATAAAATAAAATAAATATCCAAAATATCATCACATACAATATGACACGATCCTACTCCATGGAGCTAAACACATACAAATATCAGAGAGAGAATGACCCGCAAAATATATTAGTACCACGGCTGCCCAACCAAACTATTCCGCAGTCTCACGTTGCGTCTATAGCCCCACGTCACATGGAATCCATCATCCAAGGCATGGTGTAGTTCACGGTCTCACGTTGTGGCACTACAGGCAATGTACTATTAGACTTTACGAAATCTCGATTAAAAATAGTGCGTGTCGAGTCCATTAGTGTGCTATCGGTTACCACGGCCCAGTGGAGCGACCGACTGTCCATATATGGGATCCCGTACACTAACGTCTCCAAGTTCATAACGACAATGAACCACACTACGTTTATCGCATCGACAACACGATGTGATTCACCTCGTCAACCAATCCACCAAAAATTGGCATAAACTCAATATATGAGAAATTAC
This sequence comes from Ormosia emarginata, assembly GCA_029884605.1. Taxonomy (NCBI): domain Eukaryota; kingdom Viridiplantae; phylum Streptophyta; class Magnoliopsida; order Fabales; family Fabaceae; genus Ormosia; species Ormosia emarginata. The sequence continues at coordinate 20,788,536 of JAQQTP010000079.1, forward strand.
CAGAATATCCTCAACAAAATATATCCTCAAAGATAAAAAGATACAGTAAGTCCCACCGAACAAATACTGTTCCAAAGCCTGTACGGGTTCACCTCATAGCCCGACAACAGAAAAATACAGAAAATACCATTTTGGTCAATCACGTAGAAATTTTATCGCGTTTTCATAATCTCGTCGTTTTTACAAACGTTTTTAAATCGCGTAAATTTATTTTTCTATTTTTGCAAATCGTGTAAGATTTTTAATACGTTTTCTCAATCGCGTAAGATTTTTAAATCATTTTCTTGTCCAAATCCCTTAAAAATTACTGTTTAAATAAATAGAAATAATAAATAATACGTTTAAACTATGTAAAATATTTTCAATACCGTATACTGTCTTTTGGACATCTTTTCTAACTTAATTGCCCGTTTTTACTAAAAATTGACAGTATTTTGCTTAGAAAATTATATTAATGGTTTCCTAATTTTTTTTCGTAAAAATTCTATTTACTTAATTTTTAACCATATAATTTAAACCTTTTGAAAACCACAAACATGCTTCAAAATACAGTATGAGCTATATGTTAGAAATTTTCGAAAGTTACTGTATTTCTTTTCTAACAATGAAATCATTAATTTTAATCCTTAAACTTAATTCTAATCAATTTGTTTCTTTAAAACTCATTGTGGAAAAATTCTTTTTAACATATATTGCATCTTTATACTTGAAAATGGTTTGAAATTGATTTTAGAAATCATGAATTCTTGGTTTGGCATGTTGGCCGAAATACATATTTGGGTCATTTGATTTCTAAATTCATTTTCCTTGATCTAAACAATTCTATCTCTTGTTAATTTTCCTAGGTTAATTAAATTACACTTTAGGAAAATAATGAGAACATTTTGGTTCTCCTTTTGGGTCAATGGCCGTGAGCCTTGGTGTTGTGTTCTTTGGAATACTCATGCATACCTTAGCATGTTATTCACATCCTATACATTATCATGCATTTCTAACACATACAAATTATCAAAGCTTGTAGACATGCAAATCAAAGCTTGTAGACATGCACATCATACAAAATTATTACAAACATCAAATAGGAAAACTACTAACAACCACACAAACAAGCTACTAACAAACACAAACAAAGGAATCCTTATGGATTCTACAATCAAGAATCAATCTCCATCTTCTTACCACCACCCATGGATGATAAGAATTGTCTTCCTCTTACCTTAAATGAAGACAAAAATATTCTTTCACTCCTCAGGTTTCGGTTTTCTCCTTCAAATCACCTAACAAACTTAAACAAAAACCTACAAGTTACTAACCATAAAAGAAAGCTTAAACCATGGAGAAATCATGGCTTAGAACTTTGAAAAAGAGTTTAGAAATGGAAAACAAGAAATTTCACCTTCTAGGTAAAATTTTCCAAATAGGTTTCCAAGCTTCAAATGGAAGATTTTGCAAGAACTCTCAACTAGAGATGTTCTTAGGATTGTGTTTAGGTTTAGAAAACTTGGTTGGATAAAATTTTGGGTGGTTGGATGGTGTGGTTTTGTGTTTGGCCGAATGGAGCTTCAAGAGAGCTTCAATGGTGTTTAGGGTTTTTGGAAGAGAGAGAAGAGAGAAAATTGCATGAAGACAAAGTGATTATGGCCTTCCAAAAGCCATATGGCCGTGGACTTCAAAGCCATGCAAGGTGTCATGGGTTTGGCTTCATCCAAGCCTTAGAATGAATCAAAGGTCAAGATTAAAACTTGGTTAGCAAGCTTGTCTCCCATTGGTTGAGTTTAGCATAGTCATCTAACCTAGTCACATGCTTAGTCACTAATTAACCTAGTCACCACACTTAGTCATCATGTTCTAGAGAATTCCTTCACTAATGATGCTTAATTAAGCTACTAAGTTAACTGTTTTAATTAAACGTGGGTCCCGCAAAACATTTCCGGGTCCACTGTCATCTAATTATACTGACTAATAAAATAATATTATAATAATACAAAATTATTTTATTTGACAGTTAAATCCTAAAAATTAAAAGATTAAATACAGTATCATTCAGAATCGGGTTAAGTAAGATCCCCCAGTTCTGAATAATTAAAACAAGATTTCCCCGGCCCGAAAAAATATTATTTTCTTGTCCCGGAGCAAATCGCACAAAAAGTCTAAATAAAATCACAGACAGTAATATTAAGCACTGTAACATATAGAAAAATTAAAAACAGTACAATCGGGACGTAATGGTCATTTTTTCATTTTTCCCCACGATGAAGCAAATCATCCAAAACGTTCAAATAAAATTACAGACAGTATTATATGTCTGTATATCTCCCAGAAAAATTAAAATAGTAGCTTGACAAAACTTTTATTTTACCGTCTCGAAACAAATTACGTAAAACGACCAAATAAAATCTTAGCCTGTAAAACGTATTTGTATTTCATACAGAAAAACGAGAAACAGTAAAATAGAGACACAATGGTCTTTTACACAAAAGTTTGAAAAACAGCAAACAGAACATTCGGGACATTTTTATAAAAATTGGGGTGTTACACTTTGGGCATAAAACGCCACAACAACCATCAATTGTATAATGCTCAAATGCATACGTATGATCCAACACATACAAATCATATTTCATCGTATTTTACATATATACCCACCACATTCTTAGCGGTATCATTTTCCAACATAATGGGGCCCACCACAACAGCCCAATAGCCAACTGCTGTAATTTCATTCGCGTAAACATTTTATCATGTTTTTGAAATCACGTAACATTTTTCAAACGTTTTCAAATTACGTAAATAATTTCTAACGTTTTCACAATCACATAAATATTTTTAAACATTTTCTAAATCACGTAAATATTTTCAAACATTTTTAAACCGTTTTCTCAATTGCGTAGCTTAAAAATCATTATTTTAAATACGCATAAGATTTTTCTACTATTTTTCACTGTATAAAATATTTCTTGACGTTCTAAATTAAATTCTGAAACTTCTAAAAATATTATTTGGACATCATTTTCCATTTTTCTTATAAAAACTTCTCTAAGTAATAATTTGTGATGTTTTTCTCAAAATTTACATTATTCGATTTAATAAAATCCTTCTACTGTTACCTTTACTAAAATCCTTTTCAATAAAATACTTTGAGCTCTAAATCACTTTCAAGACTTATCCTCCATTATCATGAATAAAAATCCCTTTTATCTAATAAAAACTTTATTTCATAAAATATTTGAATTCTCAATTCACCTTTGAAAACTCCTTTCTCATTTCAAAATTCACTAAATTGAGTTCTTGTTAATAAATCCTTCAAAACTAAACTTAAGAAAATATTTTTGATCTAAAATACCAATTCTTGGCATGTTGGCCGAAAATCAATTTATTTTCCATAACCAAATATTTATTCATTTCCAATCTCACTTTCCTTTGTAAAAACCTTTAATCCAATTACTTGTTAATTACTCATCAAAAATCCACACTTAGTAAAATATTTCAAATGATTTGTTCCAAAATCCTCATGGAAATCGTGTACCTCTTAGTTCTTAGAAAACAACATAGTTTTCCTTTCGACATAATTCTTATCATATTGCCACATATCTCATATGATATTTTCCATTATCATATACTCATGCTTTAGATCATACTTGAGCATATTAGTAACCAATAAAAATTCTAATCAAATCATACCATGTCACATATAAGTCATACTTAATTATCAATAAGCAACCATAGCACTTTCATGGCATACAATCAACATCATATAATTATACACAATCAAACACACAAACACCAATAACCACACAATTCGAATGAATAAATCCTCACATAGATTTTCCACTCACAAACACAAACAAATCCATTCCCTCACCACCATATATGGCTGATGAGGTTAATCTCCCTCTTACCTTGATTGGGTGGGCTAGGGTCAACCCATTAAATAGGGGGGTCAAATTTTTTTTTTAATCAAAGGGTCAGCCTGTGGGCCAGCCCTAGTCCTATTTGGCCCTATGGGCTTTTGGCCTTGTGGGCTTTTTTGTCTTGTGGGCTTTTTGGCCCTGTGGGCTTTTTGGCCCTAGCTCACGTGGGCTAGGGCTTGATGGGCTGGGCTAGGCTTTTTTGATAGCTCTAAACTCAGTTCTCTTTAAAATAAATTGAGGTTCAAACACTTTTAACCTCTCTTTTCCATTCATATACAAAAATTCCATTTTTCAAGTGTCAAAACACTTTGTTTCCATTTCTTTAATCCTTGTACTTCATCAATTATTTTTACACTTTGAAATCACTTTGTTTCATAAAACTAAGGCATTACAAGCCTTCAAAACCGTGGTACATGGTCATTGAAATCATCAAATATTTTTCCTTCTAGATTAATTAAGTTCCATACATGGTTTTACACAAACAAAACCATTAAAATTCCTCCAAAAACTGTGAACTCTTGTTCTTTGAAACCAATCCATCTTTTCTTTTTCCTTTCCTTTCTAATCATTCAATTTTACCATTCATGAAAATGTTAATTTATAGACACCTATTTTGAGGTGTCAGGTTGAAATCCTCATGGTCCTTGGAACCAAAATTTCTTTTCCTTTCTATCATCAAATCATGGCATACATATACATATTCATCATATATATCACAAGCATACCATAAACAAAAGCAATAAATCATACAAATCATATCAAAGCATGAACAAATAAATCAAACACATAAACACCCATAAATAAATTACACAACCATGGATATGAATCCTCACATGGATTCACCATCCATCAAATACAAAACCATCTCTCACCACCATACTTGATTGGTGAGATGGATCTCCCTCTTACTTCTTGAAGAACCTCCTAAGCTCCTTGTTTTGCTTCTTTTTCCAAGTCCTTCACCACCAAGGGCTTCTCTAATACAAAACAAAATACAAATTTATTAGTATATGAAGCTTAAACAAGGTGAACCATGGATCAAACATGGCTTAGAACATGAAAAAGAGATAAGAAGTGAAGTTTCCTTACACTTCACCATAAAAACCCTATAACTTTGCTCTTGAAGAAATATTTGGTAATCGATTACCAGGACCCTAAAATGAGATTTTGAGCTGAAAATGATGAAAATATGGTTCCTTGTCCCTTGTTACTCAAACATAAATCTTAAACCCTAGATTCGAGGACTTTATTTCACTTAAATGTGATAGATTATGTATCCATACTAATAATGGAGAAATGATTTTGAAAATGGAATTTTTAGATCTATAACATGGAAATTGTGGCATATGTGGAACGATGGACATGTATATGTATTGATATTTAGAGTTGGTTGATGTAATTGTGAGTTCCTATGTGGGACCAAGTTCTTGATGAAACCATGACATGTTAATATTGAAATATGAATATATGTCATTGTGGCACACATTATGATGAATGCATCATTGATGAACATGCATGATTGAAATTCAGTCGTCATGCATATGTGTTGTCCGTTGGACATTGTTAGAAATGCGATGTATGCCTAGGAGTTTGAATAACACCTATGTGTAGGTGTGAGTAGACTAAGCATAGGGTTATAGTGGTTGGCCCTGGGGGCGTCGAGGTGCGGGTGTCTCACAATAGACAGTAGTAGCTCTACTAGGGCCGTGGGATAGACTGATGTGACACACCGACAATCCTAATTGGGATGCTGTCCTATATCGCGATCAACTGCCGAGGTGCCACGTATAAGCCAATTGCGCAAACATTTTTATGAGATAAAGCACACTATATTTTAAGGCTAACGATATACTGGCATTACTCTTTGATCATTCACTACGAAAAAATGTTTATGTCTAGCTCCATGAAGTAGGAGATTTTTGATACCTTGTGCATTGTCAGTTGTCAGTCTCATAGTACATTGATCATGAGCATTTACAATTGTTTTTGTTTTCGTAATAATTGCTTGAATATGTGAACTGTTGACTGCTGGTAGTATTACTGTTATTTATCTGTTGTTGATGACTTTATTACTATCTGCGGTTATTCTACTCTTGCTGTTAATTTTATTATTACTTTCATTAAATATTTGAATTGTGTTATATGTGGGCATCGAGCGCCGTTTTGTTTTCTTGCTACCAATTTGGTATTGAAAGCTGTGTGTCTCACCTCTTTTTGTATTTTCTCTATTTCTGTATTCTGTTGGATTGTGTACTTCCAAGAAGACATTCGTGAGGAAGACAAGGAAGCCCTTGAGTTTCCAAGCTTCTAGCTAGACTATGATTGAAGTTACGAAGGATGATGTCACGCCCCCGCGGATTTTTGGGCTATACACGGATCATTTTTCACAGAGGACCTGACTGCTGGCACATTAATGTGCAGACGGACTGATGCGTGTACCATGGGGAGTTGACGGTGTCCTTGGCATGGGGTTGTTATGGCGCCCCTGTTTTAGATTTTCATGCTTTTGTTTGGATGGAGTTTTACATGCCCGTTAGGGACGTGTGGACTGATATGTACTTTACCCCACGTGATGACTCCTTTTTGTCCACTGTTCGGGCTCCTGCCCATTGCTCTATCGCTCCGATGGATGTTTCCTCAGACGAAGATGACCCTGAGGAGGACCCGGCTGCGGTCCCTTCTCGTCAGTCTTAGGAGCTGATACTATTGGTAACTACTGATGGCTAACCGTCTATCTTTTTGGGAAGCCTGACGTTTTGTTGTACATGCTGGGGTATATTTGTCTAACTTTGGGTGGGCACATATTTTACTTTTGAACATATTGAAATATAACTAAACAGTCTTATTCATATATATATATATATTGTGTATGGTTTAACTGCGTTGAATTGTTTTACTGCAACTGTTTAAATTATTATGTCTATCCATAGTAGATTCTTTAACTTAACTTTTTGACTTTACTCGGTAATGATATAATTTATAATAATTCAATAAAAATTTAACAAAAGAAAAAGATATATATAATGACAATTTCAAAGGAAATTAAATAACCCTAAAATGAACCGGATCTACGAGCTTAAAAACAGTTACTATTTCCACAGTTTAATTTATTTCAGTTATGTTTGTTTCAAAGTATCATAGTGTGACGTTCCTTCTTCGCAGTACATTTAGAAAAAAGGGCGTTACATAACCAAACTTAGATATACAGATTCTTTCATTTCTGATAAGGGTTACCGTGTAAAGAGTCGAAATTGAACTTCCCTTCTTACCTTCTTAAAGTATGTATGCTTCCTGGAGCCTATAGTCCAAGATTGAGTATAACTTTCTGCCTTTATTGACATCCGCTGACATATCGCCCTAGTTGATTGCACTCATAACACAACAAACATAGTTTGTTGTCATGTTGTCTCTTTCTATCCTTAGAGCATTCAAGCTTCACAATTTCCATTTGATTTTGGCTTATTTCCATTTTGTGATTCGCTGGTTGTAGAATCGCATTCCTCATTTTCTTTGCCTATTATTTTCTTCTCTTGAAAATTCATGATGCTCTGCTCAATGTTCATCCTTAGTGATCTCCACAATTTTAGGCTTCTTAACTATAATGGGAAAAATCCCTAATCTCCATAGGTTTGATCTTCTATTTTCTATCCTTTTAATCCAAATTCACACTTGACAAACTTTTTGTTTTCGTTTGGACAAAGCCTTCATATGAGCAAAACTTGAAAAGTTCTCCAAATTTAACTTCATATTATATCATAAATATGCCTTCTTGTTTTTGTTCCAAAATATTCTACTCCTTTATCATTATTCTATTTTGCTTGTTGTCTTAAAAGTTCAACCATATTCAGAATTTCCTTAATTTACTTATTCTTTGAGTGCCTTCATTCCCTTACATTGCAAAAGCAAAACATTGCCAAGTCTTCTAAGACTTCCATCTGTGTAAATACATGGCTTCATCTTATCATATATAATATTGTAATTTTCATCTTGACAATGTACATCTTTAATAGTTAAAATCTTTGCAATTACTAAGTCAATTTTGAATGTTAAGGTCTTGACAGAATGGGAAGAACCCTAACCATATACTTGTCCACATTATCTAACATATAAGCATATATGAATAAAGATTTAGCTTCAAACATTGTCTTATTTGACAAAATGTAAGATGTCCTCCTATTTTTAGAAGAATGTGATTTCATTCTAACACAATAACATTTCACAAGAGAAATCCTTGGGTCCTTCTTTCTTTCCAATTTTCTATAGAAAGCATCAGTTTCTTGAACACTGGTCTTAAAATTCCTTATATTCTTCTATCCAATAACTTTAACAATCAAAACATTATCATCATCAAACGATTAATGTGGCTGTGTTCGTACATTATGTAAAATAAGGTCCTTGAACCTCAAGCTTCTATCTGAAGAAATTTAATAGCGATATACATGTGACTCATGAGAATCTATAAACTTACAACTTTCTATATTACTCTTTTCTGGTTACAACTTGATCTAATTCAGAAAGAACACTAGAGAAAAACAAACTAAAAACTTCAAAAGGACCATTTTCCTGTTCTTTCACTTCTACCTCTATATCGTAATTCTATAGTATCTAACGACACCACATCTCACATAGAATCGAATTTAAACTCCACATCAAACTCTATTGAATACTTTCGCATTTCACGCACTTCTGACTCTATATTCCAACTTGAACTTGCTTTCCTTTATATTATGGAAATTGAAATCTAACTTCAATATTTAACCTTTTACTCTCTTCAAGGCTTTGCTGATTCATGTTGTTCCTTGATTATCACCATATTATATCCTTTTCCAATTAATGACAATTCATCTTTTTAAGCTCCAAATAATCATAAGAGTCTGGATCTTAATTTTTAAGATATATTAGCTTCCATCCTGACAAAAATCTTATTAACAATAACAATTTGTTCTCATATAGCAGTTACCACCATCTTAGTTCTTTTAGCATATCACCAGTGTAACACACCAAAAATTCATATTTTATTTATTTCGGGCAATTCTTAATTATTTTGAGTAATCTGATTCGACTTCTGTGAATTTCATGATTGTTGTAATTTTTAGGAATTTTTGGGAGTTTTTACATTTTTGATTATTTTAATATTATTGTTAGAGTTGTATATGAGTCTTCGTATTTTATTTATTTCTATCAATCCTTAGTGATTTTTACCAATCTGATTTGATTTTCATGAATTTCATAATTATTATGATTTTTGTGAATTCTTGTGTGTTTTTATATTTTGGATTATTTTAATAGTATTCTTGGGCTGTATGTGGACCCGGAACGGGCCCGAAAAAATAAAGTTTTATTTTTGGCCAAAAAATTATGGACTATTTATGCGGGGCCGGGGGAGCTTACTAAACCCAAAACCAGAAACAATTTTTGAAATTTTCAACTACAGAAGATTTATTTTATGTTACTTTCTATTGGGCAAAGTTATTACCCACTGGATAGAAATATTATCCTTTGGGCAGTAGACACTAGTTTTTAAGTAGTATCTTTTATCCATTGGGTAATATCTACTAGAAAATATCTTGTGTGCACTAATAGAAAGAAAACTTACAAGTTAAATAAAGTGTAGTCAACTATGACGGTTATGACAACTTTAGGATTGAACCAATAGAAAATGGTCAACAAAAGTGACAACCAATAGAAAACAAGTTAGTAACCACCCAACCAATGGAAATGCTAGTCTACTTTGATGGTTATGACAACTTTATGGAGGACCAATAGGAAGCAAGCTTGGTGATGAAGGCTTTGGATATCCATCATTGATTTAATCAATGGTGGAGATTAGTTAACAAATAGGGTTTGACTTTGATTTGCACCCTTGGATGACAAGACTTACTGGAGAAGTTTTGAGCATCAACCATTAATCTAATCAATGATTGAGAAGCAAACTTAATGAAGAAGCCTTGGATGATCACCATTAATTTAATCAATGGTGAGAGTAAGCTTAGTTAGGAAGCTTTGGATGTTCACCATTGATCTAATCAATGGTTGTAAAGACAAGTTTAATAAGGAAGTTAGGATATCCACCCTTGATTTAATTTATGGTGGAGATTGGTCTCATAAAATGGCTAGGACTTTTTGTGACCATTGGATGGAAAGTATGTAGAGAAGATCTTGACCCTCCAAATTTTAATATGCATCTTATGGCTAAGATTTCAAGGAGGAGAGATCTAATGGCTCAAATTCAATCATATCACTTGGAAGCTTCTACCAAAGATCAACCATTGATTTAATCAATGGCTATTAATGTCTCAAATGGTGGCTAATGTATTTACACACTTCCTTGGTGTACAAGGGGGGGCACACGGTTTTTGAAGCTTAAGGAAGGCTATAGGAAGACTCCTATCTCATTTGATTTCATCTTCATCATTTCCTAAGGCAAATTCACAAAAATTCTCTCCATTTCTTCTCCCAAAGCTCACGGCCTCTCTACCCTATACCACTCTCCAACCTTCAATAATTTACACCAACCATATGTCTTAAATCCTTACTTTATTCTAAGCAACTTTCATGTTGGAGACTTTCTCTAAATCATCCATCTTCAACCTTGATCTTCAAGTTCAAAGATCAAGAGCCTTTAGGTGAAGATTTGTGTTCTTCATCTTTCTTTCCTTTGTTAAGTTTCTAAGACCATATATTGATCCATGGTCTTTCTTATTCAAGCTTTAGGTACTAATATGCTATGTTTGATTTTATTTGTAAGAATCGTGTGTTGTTGTTGAAGGACAAGTACAAGAAGCAAAGCAAGGAGCTTTGGAGGTTTCTCCAAGAGGTAAGAGAGAGATTTTCCTCATCAACCATGTGTTGGTGGTGAGGAATAGATGTGTGTGTGGTGAAGAATCCATAAGGATTTATTCACTTGTTTGTTTAAGAGCTTTCCATATTTATGATTGATATGTTTATTACTTTGATAATATGTTTTAGTATGTGTTTATGATGCATGAATTTTATAGTATGCTTATTGAATTGAAATATGTGATGTGATGAGAATTATGAGGAAAGGAAAACTGTTTTAGTTCTAAAGAACCATAGAGGCATCACGACCTCAAATTAATTTTTGGGAGCAAAAGATTTTAAATATTTTACTAATCATGAGTTTTAGATAAAAGGGTAATAAGTTGATGATTTTAAGGATTTGCAAAGAAAGTGGACATGAAAATGAACAAAGATTTTATGAAGAAGCTACTTGTGATTTTTGGCTAATATGCCAAGGATTAGTGAATTAGTTCAAAGAAAAATGATTTTAAGAGTAATCTTCGATGATTATTTGCAAAGGATTTAAAGTAATGAATTTTGAGATTTTCAAAGTGAGTGAGAATTATTTTTTTGAAACTATGAAATTGATAGGATCAGTTTATAAAGAGAAATAAATTGGTGACTTGAAGTTTACTAATGTATAGCTCAACCATTGGATTTTGAGGTGCATTAGGAAATTTTAAGTTGGAATAACTAATTTGAAGGAATAGTGATTTTGGGGAAATAATGAAAAATATTATGTAGAGGATTTTTCAATGAAGAAAACGTGGAAAAATGAAGTTGGAAATGGTATTGAATTTTGAAAATCTAAAACGATGTTTGGAATATTGAGAAATATTTTACGTAGTTGAAAAAAGATGAAAAATGAATTACGCGACTTAAAAATATGATTTTAAGTTACGCAATTTTGAAAACATTGAAAAATCGCTACGCGATTTGAAAAACGTGTAAATATTTTTATGCGATTGAGAAAACGTCAGAAAAGGGTTATGAGATTTGAAAACGTAACAAAAGTGTTACGCGATTGTAAAAACGCGTTAAAAGTGATATGCGATTGAAAATACAGTAAAGATACTGTAAGAACTGATGTACTGAACCCGGATGTATCGATGATATTATGTAATTGTATGAGTGTTTATATAATATCCATTGATCTTGTAATATTAGACAATTGTATGGACGGTTATTCTAATCTCATTTTGGGATCATTTTAGTGATGAAATTAAGATATGCACTGAGGCATATGATGAAATTGAATAGAATTGCATTGAGATATTCGTGCATTGAATAGAATATAGCTGATAGCTATTATGGCCCTTGTGGTTGAAGAAAGAATGAGAATTGAAAAGTGAGATCTATGATGGATCTTGGGGGTGTCGAGGCACGACAGTCAACCCGTGGACAATTGGCAAGTACCATGTGTCACATGGTGACAGAGTCCGTTGCAACACATTGACAATACCCGACAAGAACATGATTCCTATCGACGACTGGGTATTGTCTTTGGGCTAAGACTGACAATTTACCAGAACAATCATCTCGAAATTGTGAAAACCTCCATGGAGTGGGAATTTGGTCTAGTATGCATACACATGGTTAGTACACTTAATGTTGTGACATGATAAATGTTCATATGGTGTGACATCATCATCTCATATATATTGATGGTATTTGTTATGATAAAATTGGTACTGATTATTATACTATGATATATGGTTATGGAATTGTTTATGAAATGATGATATGAATATAATTATGATAATTGTGTGTATGGAATGACTTTGCCATTCGTATTATTCCTTGCTACCACATTGGTATTGATGAAAAGGGATCTCACCTCTTTGTTGTATTGTTTTGTTGTGCTGGTATTATTAAAAATGGTACAGTATATGGAACGAGTTTCTTAGACTTGACTGGAGGTAAATATTATGACTTCGGTGACAATATCGAGGAGTGGCCATCCCGGATTCAATGGTGTGCAATTTTGAGGAGGAATAGATATATGACGTATTAAGATGAATTATGAGACATAATAAGTATGTAAAGTTTTTATCGTTAGTGTTTTATCGTGCTATTAAGTAGGACTCATCATTGGGTTTGCTACTATTTCCTTGAGTCATTAAATTTTATGTTATAAGTACTATTGAATATTAAATGGTGTTAGTAATGTATATTAATCAGTTTAAATCTATATTTCAGTATTACCTATAAATTTCGGTAAGTTTATATTTCTACGAAAAGAAATTTTAAAACCCAAGTTTTAGAACTCAAACCTTTTATAAAAGAAATATTTTTTTTCAGATTACAAGTTAATAGTGGTAAATGTAATACCCTGCGGAGGGTGTTACAACTAGTACCATCTGCGATGAATCCTATGATCACTACTTAACTTTACTATATCATGATTTCATTTCTAGCATCAGAATAAACTCCATTATTCATCAGACTTCTACTTCATGTTACCTTATAGACATACTACCTTGCTTGAACTCAAAAATTCTATTTTTCTTATTTTCTCACTTGTTTTTCTTAAGGAAATATTTATCCAAAGAGATCACTCTAAATCTCTTTCAGTTCATCTATATACCAGCAACTTCTATTAATTGTCTCAAACTCATTTACCAATTCTCCACTGCTCCTTTCAACATAAAAGAAACAAACAACACCTTTTGTTCGTCTGAACCACTTATTATCTAGAATATCTTCTTTCTTGCACTTAGTCTCTCTATTATAAAACTTCAACATTTTAGCTAATTACGTTTCATCAAAATCTTTGAGACATGTTTCTTATTAACACTTCAATTCTTTAGTTCTTTCTTCACATTCATTCTTCAAACCTTGAGCTATTTTGTTCTTATCACATCATTAAGAAAGCAACATCAACTAACTACTAACTCTATTTGGTACCTTATTTCAAAATCAATCTTGTCATCCTCACTAACAAATTTGGTCTCCTTCTTTTCCTCATGCTACCAATAACCTCAATCTACTTCCACATCGTTCTATAAGTAACTTATGTCTGTTCTCTAATAACAACACTTTATTCTCTCATCACGTTCATCAATGACTTAACTATCTCAGACATATCACAATTATTCTTTCAAAAAACTTTCCTATTTCCCCTTATTCGCCTAGGAGGTGTTATAATTTCCTGTTCACATAGAACATTACATATTGAGTTGGTCAGACTCAATATCATGTAACAATGTGCCAGTAATTATCAACATCCAATCCTAAGGCTATCATGCAATCCTATTCATATATCTCACATTGAGATGAAAGAATGCACAACACAAACAAAAAACTACTAATCATGCTTAAAAGCATAGTCAGTTCATTCCTCGGCTCAACAAGAAGAACTGCTCTAATACCAAAATATAACACCCCAATTCTAAATATTATAGTACACCCTACGTATACTAAGTAAGTAAAATTAGTATGTCATTTTCTAACTAAAGCGTGATTAACAACCTGTTCAATATCTATATAACGAATAAATATATAGAGCCTTTACAGAGGTAAGAGAGCAAGACATTTTACACCTCAGAAAACTTGCTCTTTACTAGAAATCTACCTGATATATCTGATATTACAAATCTTTACAAAACTAATTACATAACTTTATTTACAAAGCCATAAACATACATACAGAGCTAAAATAATTAATTACATTAACAACCTAAATACATCTTCATTGCCTTGCCTTACGCTTGTTTCAATCCTCCTCTGGATTTATCATAAAAATCATAAAACAAACATAGGGGTGAGAATTTAAGAATTCTCAGTATTAGAATTTAAATCGTAACATCATGGTAAATCTAGCTACTTTAAGGTAAAACCAAATTGTACTTCATCATTGGAAAGGTGGCATATGCCAAAATTCAGTCATTTCCCTTCCCAAAGCAGACAGTTCATTCAATTACAAAATAATTAATTTAATTACTAAAACAATTTAAACAACACATAGAAGTTCTTTGCATGAATAAAGATATTTGTTCATATCAACTATGGTGGTTGTGGCATCCCGGGGCCAATGAGGGCGGGGAGTGGTCGCCGGTGCTAAGAGAAAGCATCAATAAGCGGCTTCTGGCAGGCTTCTAGGAGAAGGGTCCCATGAATGAACTAAATACGCACTGGAATGAGAAGAATTCAGAGACTGTGCAAGTATGAGACTGCATAGTTGAGGATGACTTAAAGGAATTGATTAGGCATAGCCATATCAATAAGTTGCAACTTTTTTTCGGGAGCCTAGAACATAAGAATTCCATGGTTAAGCGTGCTTAACCTGGAGCAATTGTGGGATGGGTGACCTCTTGGGAAGCTTCCTAGGATGCATGTGAATGAGGACAAAGCATGCTGAAAAGACCCATGTTGGTTTGTGGAGACACTCATCAATCCTCCAGGTAGTCCCAGGACGTTACAGATGGTATCAAAGATGGGACCTCTCCTAGTACGGTGTGGTTCGGGGATGAACTAATCGGAAGTTGGTAGGCATGTGGCGTCCTGGGGCCGACGAGGGCGGGGAATGGCCACCGGTGCTAAGAGAAAACATCAATAAGCGGCTCCTGGCAGGCTTCTAGGCGAAGGGTCCCATGAATGAACTAAATACGCACCAGAATGAGAGGGATTCAAAGACTGTGCAAGTATGGGACTACATAGTTGAGGATGACTTAAAGGAATTGATTAGGCGTAGCCATATCAACAAGTTGTAACTTCTTTTCGAGAGCTTAGAACATAAGAACTCCATGG
Organism: Ormosia emarginata; assembly: GCA_029884605.1. Taxonomy (NCBI): domain Eukaryota; kingdom Viridiplantae; phylum Streptophyta; class Magnoliopsida; order Fabales; family Fabaceae; genus Ormosia; species Ormosia emarginata. Next base: position 20,803,997 of record JAQQTP010000079.1, read on the forward strand.
TTAAGCGTGCTTGACCTGGAGCAATTGTAGGATGGGTGACCTCTTGGGAACTTTCCTAGGATACGTGTGAGTGAGGACAAAGCACGCTGAAAAGACCCGTGTTTGTTTGTGGAGACACTCATCAATCCTCCAAGCAGTCCCGGGACGTTACAGTGGCGACAACCACAAGCATTCTTTCACCTTAATACCTTTGTATTAAATTTTGACATATATTATCATTCTAAGAATAACACTTAATTCACTTTAAATATTATTCTTAAACTTTTCTCACTAACTTTTATCCTTAATCTCCACATTTAATAAAAATGAAACCATTGCCTATACAATTGCCAATTTTTATGCAATGCATGGTAATGTATGATTATGCCTAATGAAAATCCTAAAGTATGCTCATGTAGTGATTCTTTGAAAAAAATTTATTTTAGAAAACACATGTTATTTGAATATTTTTAGGAAGTCCTTTTGTTCCTTGTATTGTTTTCTAGGTAGGCAGGACACCCTTTTGTTCCATGCACTACTAAACATTTCTATTTACTTGGAGCCCTTTTGTCCAAGATACTTGGAGCCCTTTTTGTCCAAGACATATATTTACAATACATGCAAATATCAAATAACAAGTTTGAAAACAAAACATGCAACATTCTTAAAATTCTTTCCTTCTTTCACTTTAAACATAATCTTCCTTTTCTTATATAATAAGGAAGCAATTACCATAATCATTAAAATTTTCATTTATACATTAACATGTGTGTTTGTAGAGAGGGACACATTAAACATCATCTACCTTTACACTTTCTTGTAAATTACTTCCCAATGTCATAGCATCAACATCTATTGTTAATGTGCATATCTCAATAAGTTCATTAACCTTAGCCATATTATATCATGGCACAAAGCCTTTCATTTCATTAATATGTAATAGTTTACAATTCATCAATCAATCAAAGAACATACTCAATGCATGAGTATTTCTTAATTCATCATTGATTCCTTATAAAACACATAATGAATTACAACATAAGTAATCCATTTATTTACATTTCATACATGAATTCTAAGAATCCATTTCAGTTCACAATTTAATACATCACAAAACATCATTTCAATTCAATCCATTTCTTTCCTATTATGATGTTCTTCAATCTTGCATCATATAATAACTCATGGTTCCAACCTTAAATAACATATAATAATAAGCATTTTAGAGTTATTACTTTCATTCCAACATTGTTACATCATATGACATTCATTGGAATCAAGAACTATACCATTTAACTTCAAAATATAAACATTGTTGCACATCTCTTAATTATATCAATTTAATAACTTAGCATTAAGCATCAACATCTTACCATCAAAGTACTATCAATTCCATTTCACCTCCATTTACAATGTATATTCATTTCATAACAACTCATTCAGACATATAAAAATCCCACTTTTCTTCTTTAGTCAATACATCTAATCCTTTTTAAATTGTAATGACATGTAATGACACTTTATGTTGTTTACTGTTTCTTATTATTTTGCTGCCAGCTTAAAAAAAACACGAATTACAAAATGCAAGGAGCCTCTAGAGTGCCTCACATCAAAGCCTAGGCAAGCACTCAAGTGCGTTTTAACAATACAGTTATGAAATGGCTCAAAATGTATGTAACCGTGATTTCTAAAACTTCAATTATGCTTATACAACAACTACATAATGACCCTTCCTTTATACCCTTTTCTTTGGTGCAGTCCAACGAACTACTTTCTTAATCTTGTAACTATTTCCTATATATAAAATAGCTTTCTAATTTCTTCAACAACATTGCTTCATATTTCAAACAAAATGAACTTATTAAACTATTGTATAGTGAGCAAGAAAATTTTGAAATCTGGAAGACTATTGTATAGTTGGCATTAGAGAGAACCCCCCTACTGTACTATCATATGTTCAGCTCCAGTTTTTGACATGTTTCACAGCTAAACAAATAAAGGAAGGAGATTATAAGATGAAGAAAGTCAAAACCCCCTACTACAAGTTCCTAACTTTGTTCCTTGATTTTTCTTCCTTTCGCCTTCTTTCCCTTGGTTGTTTTACATCACTAATTCTGCCCTGTTTTTGGGCTGCTGTTGCTATAAGAAAACAAGAAGAAAAGCTGTGTGACATTGAAGAAAAACCAATGGAAAAAAGTAAGGAATCAGAGAAAGAATAAAATGGAGAAAACATGAATTTCTTTCCTCTTATTTTGTCGAGCTTCTCCCCTGAATTTGGTTGTTTTTCTTGGCTATTTCACTTTGGTTTTTATGCAGAAAAAAGTGACTAGAAAGATTGAGAATGTTCAAGTATTTTAAGGGATAAAAACTAACCGTGGTTTTAGTCAAAATTGGCTAAAGTTTTTCAGTTGTAACTTTTGTATTTGCTAAGTATTCTTTAATTTTTCCAAAATCAAGATTTCAAGTTACCATGAGTATTAGGAAAAAATTTAGGACTCAACCTAGTCCTTGGATTTATTTTTCCACAGTTCTCCATATACTACTACTTATCAATTAAGCTTTATTACTCAGTTCAAAGTTAAATTAAATCGTGGATTGAGTAATTATACTTAATGATACTTATCTTAGTAGATATTTTATACCAAAATATTCTTCATATTTTACTTGTCATCTCTATGAAATTTCATAATTTTATGAGCTTCTTAACTGTACCTACTATTTTTCAGCAGTATCTTTAAAAATACCAAATTAACTCAGTTGACTCTCCAAAATTTTATACAACTCTTATCAATTATTTATAGCTAGGAAATAAAATTTTCACATTTATTTCCATCATATCAACTGATTTAGCAGATACCTTAATTATTCTCTTGTATTCAATGTTACAGAATTATGCTCAAACTAATTCAGAAAATTATCCAAATTAACAAATAATTCTTACCAGTACTACTAAACTTCTATAACTCTGATTAAGACTATTAGGTTAAGGAGAATGTTACAGAATCAACAGCAACAACAATCATATAGAGGAAGTACTAGTGGTAGTAGATTCAGTCAGACTGTGACATCTGTAACGCCCCTTTTTCTCCCTTGTATCATAACGGGTGAGAAGAAGGAACGTCGCACTATAGTGAAACAACTCAAAAATGGCTACGGAAAATTTGAGCATTTTTTTTTCTTTTTCTTTTAACATAGTTCTGGCTAAAACTTCTATTAATGCACTTATACACCTGTTGTAAATATATCGCGTGATTGAGTTAAAATTAAAAGTTCCTCTTTCATATAAAACTTCTTATCAAAAACGTTAAAGAGAAATCAGCAGGGAATGAAACATACAGCTATACACAATATGGATAATTACATGTTTTATACTAGAAGCACGAGCCTGTTTAATTTACATTTCCAAAAAGATATACAAAAAGCAAAATGTGCACCTACCCCAAGAGATACATATATATCTACCCACTAATCCAGTAGTACGTCAGGTTCCCTCAAAATAAACAGATGGCCATCAGTAGCCATCAATTTAAAAACCAACCCTAAGACTGCCTGGAATGAGAAGGAACCGTAGATGGATCCTCCTCAGGGTCCTCGTCGTCCGACGAGACATCCATCGGGACGACAGAATAGCGGGCAGGAGCCCGGGCAGTAGACAAGAAAGAGTCGTCACGTGGGGTATAGTACATATCTGCCCACATATCTCTTACAGGCATATAAAATTCCAACCACACAAAAGCATGAAAGTCAAAAATAGAAGCAGTGTAGCGTCCCCATGCTAAAGAAACCGTCAATTCGCCGTGGTACACACATCGGTCAGCCTGCACGTTGATATGCCAGTAATCCGGACCACCATGAAAGTTGATCCGCACATAACCAAAAAATCCACGGGGGCGAAACGACATTCTCAGCAACTTTGGTCTTAATCGAGATAAGGCCAGAAACCTTGAAACTCAGTAGCTTCCTTGTTCTCCTCACGAGTGTCTTCTAGAGAGCATACAATTCAACTAAAATGCAAAATAAAGAAAAGTACCGAAAGAGGTGAGATTCCCAGCTTTAAGTACCAACAAGGCAACAAGAGAATAAACGGCGTCATACGCCCACATAAGACACAGTTAACACATACATGTATAGTAACACATGAAAGTAATTAATAAGAGTAAAACAGCAAGGAGCAGTAATTAACATCATCCATAGCCAACTAGCAACCTTAGCATTACCAAGAATCAAATAAATATCACAGTCATAATAGTAAACACATTATCCAATCATGAATGCTCAATGGACCATGTGACTGACAACTCACAATGCAACAAGGGTACCAAAGTTCCTACTCCATGGAGCTAGACATAAACATTTTCGGAGTGAATGACCAAGGAGTAATGCCAGTGTATCGTTAGCCTTAAAAATATAGTGTGCTCATCACATAAAAACATTTGCGCAAAATGGCTCACACATGGCACCTCAACAGTTGATCGCGACATAGGACAACATCTCAGGCAGGATCGTCGGTGTGTTGTATTGGTCTATCCCACGGCTCCAGTGGAGCTACCACTGTCTATTGTGAAACACCCACACCCCGACGCCCCCAGGGTCAACAACATATGACACCTACGCTTAGTCTATTCGCACCCGCACATAGGTGTTATTCAAACTCCTAGGCAATATAGCCTTCTCAACAATGTCCCACGGACAATATGCATGTATGATGACACAATGTCCAATCATGTACGTTCATCAATGATGCATTCAACATAAGCCTTTCCTCAATGGCACATAAGCAATATTCAATGTCCAACATGACATATCAACAATACATTTATTTAAATTATTGCCTCAATGGCACATCATCATCCTTATCTCATTGAGTACTACATCAATAATTCTCAGCATTTTTTTTTTATCAAAATGGCATGCAAGGGCATCACTGCAAAGCAAGAAATCCCAACTAGGTTGGCACCTGTGCAATGCCTATCATCTGCAAGACGCCAAAATAAAATTAACTAAAAAAGGAGTACAAAAGCATGGGGGGACGTAAACCAAACCCATGGCAGAAAGAGCATTAAGAGAATCTATAACAAGGAAGACCAACCCTATCACGGAAGAAATCACCCGTAATAAAGCTAGGAATTAAATCCCACCACAAAAAACCCTAGATGGAAGTGGCATGATTTGCCAACTTATCAGCACAAACATTTCCTTCTCTGTATATATGAGAACATATGAAGGACATATTCTTGATTAAAACTAAACAATTGAGCCATCTATTTCTAAGCTTCCAAGGCACAATCGTCAGTGAGTTGAAGGCATCAATAACAAGCTTGGAGTCGCATTCCAGCCAAAGTCTATGCCCCTTTACTGTAAGCAACTTCAATTGCAATAATGGCACCAAGAAACTCAGCATAAATAGCATATGAAGTACCAATGTTAAAAGCAAAACAACCAAGAGTTTCAGAATTGGAACCTCGAAAGATACCACCACAAGCAGCCATACCAGGAGAGCCCTTAGCAGCCCCATCAGTGTTAACTTTGACCCAATAAATATGTGGAGGGTTCCAAGTAACCTCAATAATCCTAGGAGCTACTGAACGATGAACTTGAGCATTAAATTTATTTAGAATGGTAAATTCCAAAATATCTGAAGAGGTGGATCCTTTTGAAAGATTCCCAATGAAGGAGACATTCGCATGAATCATGTTAATAGCAGAATGAAGAGAGATGATTCTACCTTCAAATCTAATGCAATTTCTAATATACCAGATAGTCCAAATGGAATACACAATGCATGCTAAAATGACATCTTTTGTTTGAGAACCCCAATTTCTATTACACAAGGATAAAATAGAAAGGATAGAACTAGTATCAATAGGCATATTGAGGCAGTTACTAAGCCAAAACCAAATCTGAGATGCAAATTGGCAATGGAGAAATAAATGATCAGAAGTTTCATAGTTAGACTTACATAAGCAGCACATGGAAACCAAATTGCAGCCCCTCAACCATAATTGATCATCAGTAGGGACCTTCCTATTAATTAACCTCCAAAGAAGAAAAGATTTAGAAGGAGGGATTACACAATTCCAAATCAATTTACCCGAGTGCACAGCCTGATTCCTGTTGTGCAAAAACTGATAAGCATCTTTTAAAGAAAGACAGCCAGAAATTGAAGGATTCCAAATTAAAGTATCAACAGCATGAAATTTAGGAATAGTGATCTCATGCAATTCAAAATAAAGCTGAGGATATTTTTGCAGCATCTCATCAGGAAAACACCACCCACCATCCTTTATAAAATTAGAAACAGAAGCTTTTAAAAGAGAGTGACAATCAGCAGGAATGTTAAGCAAATCCACTAAAGGTTGTGAAAGCCAGGTATCACACCAGAAATTAATAGACTTACCATCTCCAATCTGCCACCTAGAATTAGAGGTAACAGTATTGAAATAACATTTCAAACTAGACCAAATGGAGGAACTAATATGATGTTGAATAACATTACCATTCTTTATAGCTCTGGCTCGAAGAAGGACAGCCCAATGATTATTAGAGGTAATAAGATCCCAACACAACTTGAGCATAGCTGCATTATTAATGGATCTGAGAGACCTTATACCTAAACCTCCCTCTTGCCAAGGAGAGCAAACTAAATTCCAAGGAACTGTGCAAATTTTCCTCACTTGTATATCACCAGCCCATATGAAATTCCTTAACCATTTATCAACCATCTTAATAAGAGATATAGGCCAAGCATAAATATGGAAAGAATATATAAGCATGCTCTGAATAACAGAATTAACTAATTGTACTCTACCCATAATAGATAACAGTTTACCTTTCCAAGAAGCAAGTTTCATTTTGATCCTGTCTGTAATAGGGAGAAGGTGAACCTTGCGAGGTTTCCCTTGAAAAAGAGGAATTCCAAGATAAACAAAAGGTAATCTGCCAGCAGTAAATCTCAGAATATCAGAAATAACAGAAAGTCTTCTATTAGGGATAGCACCATGGTAGAATTTAGACTTCTCACAATTTATAATTTGGCCAGAAGCATTACTATAAGATTGAAAAAGAAGCATAAGATTTTCAAGATTTTTCTTAGTCCCTTTACAGAAGATTAAGATATCATCAGCATAAAGAACATGACTTGGAACTTTAAAACCTCTAGGACTAGTCATGGGAAGTAACATATCAAGATCAACAAGGTTAGAAATCCCTCTACTAAGAACATCTTCAGCAATACAGAAAAGAAGGGGAGAAAGTGGATCACCCTGCCTAACACCTCTTTTACAGGAGAAAAAACCAATAGCCTTACCATTAACTGAAATAGATAGCTTAGCAGAGTTAAGGATGACATGGACCCAATTACAAAACAAAGGGTCAAAACCAAACCTGTGAAGAACCTTTAGCAAAAAATTCCAGTCCATAGTGTCAAAAGCCTTCTTAATATCAATTTTGATGGCTATATTACCTCCAAAGGATTTCTTATCAAGAAGGTTAATAGCCTCAGAAGCAACCCCAATGCAATCTGAAATTTGCCTATTTTGAATGAAACCTCTTTGCTGAACTGAAACAATCTTAGGGGCAATTATGGCCAGCCTATCAGCTAACACCTTAGTAATAATCTTGAATTTAAAATTGGCAAGAGCTATGGGTCTATATTGATCAATTGTGACAGCTTCCGGGGACTTAGGAATCAAGACCACAAGGTTAGAATTATAGTTTGGCAGCAACCAACCTTGTTTAAAGAATTGTAAAACAGCATTATAAACATCTAAGCCCACCACATCCCAATATTGTTGAAAGAAAAAACCACCAAAGCCATCAGGCCCAGGAGCACCGTTTGCATTCATGGAGAAAACAACTTTTTTAATTTCAACCATAGAAGGCAAATTTGTTAGCACGGAATTATCCTCCTGACTAACTTCAGTAGAGATGACATGGTCAATCAAGGCATTATCAGAACAACAATTATCAGAGGCAAACAGGTTGGAATAGAAATTGAGGACATGTTCTTCAATGTCAGCAGGTTTCTCCAAGATTAAATTACCATTTTTCAACATAGACATACGTTTAGCAGTGTTACGGATTTTGGTGATTTTGTGGAAAAAGGAGGTGTTTCTATCCCCATAAGAGTGCCAATCCATTCTGGATTTTTCTTTCCAAAAAACTTGCTCATAATGCAAAGCCTTATTAAGATCAAGCTGGGCCATTTTCTTTTTTTCAAAAAGATCATCCGAATAACCATCCTTACTAATTTGCTTTTGAACAGAGTCAACAGCCTTTTGGGCATTAACAACATTAGCATGAACATCACCAAACTTCTCTCTGTTCCAAGTTTTCAACCTATACTTTAAAATTTTTAATTTCTCACTCAAAATAAACATAGGACAGCTAACAATAGACTGCTTCCAGGACTCAGAAATTAAACTATGGCAATCAGGATGATCAGCCCACATTCTCATAAATTTAAACGGAGAACTATGAGGGACAAAATCATTTTGAAGGGATAGGAGAATTGGATAATGATCAGACTTATTCCTAGAGAGGGTGCAACAAGAAACATTACTCCAACAGTTTAACCAATTATCATTGCAACACACCCTGTCCAACCTTTTTTCAGTGGCGGCACTGCCTCTTCTACCATTGAACCAAGTGTATTCAGCCCCTTTTGTTGGAAGGTGTATAAGATTACAGTCATCAGACCAAGACCTAAACTCATTGCAGGAGATTTGGGAAGGGTAGCTTTTGCCTCTTTGCTCATGAGCACCTAAAACCGCATTAAAATCCCCAAGACAACACCAAGGACCAGGGTGCGACTGCTGTAAAGAAACCAGCTCGCGCCAAAGTTGTCTTCTAACAGTGCTAGATGTAGATGCATAAACAGAAGATATAAAAAGAGTTTGACCATTGCACACAGAAGAGAAAGTAACATGTTGAGAGGAGGATTTCAAAATGACAAGAAATAAAGAAGTATGACACATACACCACAGATTAGGAGTTTTATCTCCTCTACAATTAACAGCAAACAATTTCATATTGAATTGATTCCAAAAGTTTGTAGGAAACGGTCGATCGAATGGATCCAGGGCTCAGCTACAAAGAAGAAATCAGGTTTATTAGAGATTAACAAATTTTTTATAACCAATCTGGTTTCAAGATTGGCTACTCCCCTAGCATTCCAATAAAGAAGCTTCATTAAGCAAAGTTTCTAGGAATACCTGCCCTGTTACGGTTTTTCGATTTCCAACCTTTTGCCTAGCTATAGCTTGTCTCCTAAGTTTCTTTTTTGTGATTTAGAGATCACCCCAATGAAGTTATCCACTTCTTGATTTTGAACCAAGTATCTGTTTTCAGCACTATCATCAATAACCTCCTGACTTTGAACAGAAGGAGAAGATTCCATATCTGCAGTGTCTTCCACAACCATATCTAAATGGTCATTCCATAGCCTACCAATTATACCCAAATTATTTACCACAACAGACTCAAAATTCAGGGCCTCCTCAGCCCTTATCTGAGTGGATAAGTGTAAACCAGGAATAGTACCACTATTAGGGTCCACTCTGTTTGGCATGCAGGGATTTTGATTATTATTGACATCTTGCGTACTAGAGTGGTTAATAGAAGATCCAAAACGATCCTCTACACAAATATTCAAATGATCCTCTACACTAATATTCAAATTATCCTCATCATCAGAACTCAGATCATTTACATTTTTAGTTTCCTGAGAATTTGGAACAAAACTAACAGAGCCAATGGAGTTGATCACAGGACAATTATTACCTTGCGCCTGATTGCTTGTAGTAGCAACATCCAACTGCTTTGTAGGATTTTCATATAAACGAGCAATTGGAGAAAAGAGCTGATCATTCACAGTCTCAGTGTGGATATTTTGGTTCAGGGAAGGAGAGGTGTTGGTGTCATCAGCAGCATGATTGGAAGCAATCTTGTTCGCATCAGAGACAATAGGATCCGTGGGAGTCGCAATCTCATTCTCCACAGGATGAGCACCATTTTTCCTTTTTGGAACAAAAATAAATTTTGATTTTTCAGGGAGCTTTCCAGAGTCATTATCAGACAGAGATTGTGGTTTCTGGTTAGCAACATACTTCTTTCTGCAGTTACCCATAGAATGCCCAATAATTTGACAGGATTGGCAAAATTCAGGTAATCTCTCATACTCAATGCCAACAAAAAAAGCAAATTCCTCCCTTTCAACCAGAACTTGGTTTCTGAGTATACCTTTCAAATCAATATCAACCAGCACTCTTGCAAAGTGACCAAACGTGTGTTTGCTAGTAGCCTCATCTAAACAGATCGGAACACCAATGCTTCCAGCTATAGCAAAAATAATATTGGGAGTCCAATATTCTTGAGCCAGACCAAGGATACGGATCCAGCATTGAACACTAGATTGTCTTTGGTTTGCAGGATTAAAGTCAGGGGACCAGGCAAAAAGGCACAAAAACCCAGGATTCAAGTTGAAGGAACCAATAGCCCTCACACTTCGCAGATCATCAACAGATGCGAAAGCAAATTCATAGTAGCCCCTCCCAAGGGGGATCATATTCCATTGACCCAAAGGTTTCCACAAACCAGATAGCTTAACTTTCAGATCACCGGCTTTAATTAGGGTGTCACCCTTCGAAAGAATAAGTCTACCATGCAGGTGATTTTTGCAACTTTCCAGACCAGCCTTGTAATCTTCTTCAGGGATCTTGATAGAAATCTCATCTCCTTTCAATCGAGGTCTTGGTAAAAGACTGTAAGGAATATCACAGGCATTCTTCAATGCTTGTGCAAAGGTTTTTCGTTGAGGAGAAGGAAAGGAAGCAGAGGGATCTAAGGCAGGGGGAGGTTGTTGAGAAGAAGAAACGGCCTTAGCCAAGAAGCCCCAAGGGCAGACAGCTTTGTCGACGGCCATGGAAGCTTACAAGCAGACCTCGGAAGCTACAGAGGAGGAAACCCTAGCAGAGCAAGTTCGAACATCTTTTCTCCAAAGTGTTTTCTTCTGCTTTCAATAATTATCAGCATCAACATGCATTCCTCATTACATACATACCACAATTTCCATATCATGGATCCAAGGATTCCATATTCCAAATTATTTCTTCCCTATTGGGGTGAATGCACATTTCTATCACAATTTAGTAAAGTAAAATCCTTGAATCCAGGGTTTTTAAGTTATGTTTGAGTTACAAAGGACAAAGAACCATAATCTCAATCATTTCTAGCTCAAAAATCTCATTTTTAGTCTTGGTAATCGATTACAGCACCCTTGTAATCGATTACCTGAGAAACAGAACCTCTGTAATCGATTACAATCTCATTGTAATCGATTACGTGATTCCCAGAATCACGTTTCGTAACTTCAAGGCACTGGTAATCGATTACACAACCGTGGTAATCGATTACCAATTGGACAGAACCTCCGTAATTGATTACCCACAAATTGTAATCGATTACGTGATTCCCAGAAGCACCATTTCGTGACATCAGAGGCTTGGTAATCGATTACACTCCTCTTGTAATCGATTACAAGCTAAACAGAATCTCTGTAATCGATTACACACCAGACGTAATCGATTACCAGATTTTCAGAATCACGATTTTGTATCTTTAAGAGCTTGGTAATCGATTACAAGCCCCGTGTAATCGATTACTACGCATAAACTTAGAGAAAAACAGAGTGCTCAGGTCCTCTAACTCAAACCAAACCATTTCTCATCATATTTAATCAACAAGATACTCAAATACACCTTCAAATCATGCAAGAGACATCAATAAATCATACAAACCCAACAAAATACATTATCATCAAGAACAACATAAAAATGAGAGAACTTTATACATGGATTTAAAAATTAACAACAATACACATACAAGACATTCCCTTACTACCAAGATTGGTTGAAGAGGATCATCTCCCTCTTACCTATTTGGAAAACAACACAATGTGCCACTCCTTCTTGTCCTAGATTTTTGTTTTCCCCCCTTCAAGGAAACTCCAATGTGAGTGATCACCACAATGTTCACTCAAACCATGAAAAATAGGTTCTTGGTCACCAAGGTGGCCAAGAGAAAACGAAAATAGCAAGGAAATGGAAGAAAGTTGAAGACTTTACCTTAAAGCTCCAAGCTTTAGCTTTAATGGTGGAAGAGAAATGGAAGAAGAAGAAGAAGAAGAAGAACCAAAAGATAACCACTAAGGAGAATAGTCTTGGAATGGTGGAAAGAACAAGAAAATGTGATTTGTTTGGAAAATAAGGAAGTTGGTCTCCAATGTGAGTGTGTGTGTGTGTGTGTGTGTGTGTGTACGGTGGAGAGGAAGAAGAAGAGAGAAAAAGCGAAATGGGTATTTGAGTTTAGAGAGATGAGAGTGAAATATTAAGACAATGGAAGGGAAAATATTTGGGCTTCCCCCTTGTGGCTTCTGCCGTAGAAGAGTGGAAAAAGGGAGAGAGAAAAATGTGTTGCAAGGGAAATTGCTAGGAAGCTTCCCATAACAAGCTTGGATTAAATTTAATCTTTCTTTTCAAATTAAAACTAATAGATGTGATACAAAAATTAGATTTTGAATAATGTGATAATATTTTTAATACATGTTATTATTTATTGGACAATAGTTATAGTTGGTAGAAGTCAGTATTAACAAATCTGACAGATAAATTCTTCACAGTGTTTTATCATTTCATCTGTTAAGGTTTCCCGAAAAATGTGAAACCTTGTAAACTGTGTCCGGCCTCGGGTTTAGTAAGATCCCCCGTCGACGTTTTCATAGTTCAAGGTTCTCGGAGAAAATGTCTCATTTCTCTGGTTCCGCTCAGTACACACGTAAAACGAGAAATATATTAAAATATTCCGCATTCTCATAAAATTCCAAGAAAATTCCAGAAAATCATAAATATTTTTAGAATGAATTCTGATAGTAGAAAAGTAAATTTTAGGGTGTTACAACTCTCCCCAACAAATAGGAATTTCGTCCTCGAAATTTTCCATACCTCAAAATAATTCGGGATATTGCTCCTTCATCTTGTCCTCTAGCTCCCACGTCACATCTCCAGTTGCTTCATTCCAGATTACCTTCACTAGTGCAATATCCTTTCCTCTGAGTTGCTTCGTCCTCCTATCCTCAATCCTTACAGGAGTTATCTCATATGTCAAGTTTTCCTTCAATTGTACACTGTCAGGTGCTATGACATGATTAGGATTTGGGATATACTTTCTGAGTTGTGACACATGAAAGACATTATGAAGATTTGAAAGAAAAGGAGGTAAAGCTATTTGGTAAGCAACAGGACCTATCCGACGAAGAATTTGGTAGGGTCCAAGGAATTTTGGAGTGAGTTTTCTAGACTTGAGAACATGACCGACCCCAGTCATAGGCGTGACTTTCAAGAAGACATGCTCTCCTTCTTCGAACTCAAGAGGTTTCCTTCTTTTGTCCGCATAACTCTTCTGCCGACTCTGAGCCATTTTCATTTTCTCTTGAATCATTTTAACCTTCTCAGTTGTCTGCTGAATGAGTTCAGGTCCAACGGTAAGCCGTTCTCCATCTTGATACCAGCACAGAGGCGTCCGACACCTCCGTCCATATAAAGCCTCATAGGGCGCCATCCCTATACTTGAATGGTAACTGTTGTTGTAGGTGAATTCCACCAATGGCAAGATTTCATCCCAACCTCCAGTTTGCTCTATCACACAAGCTCTCAACAGATCTTCTAACGACTGAATTGTTCTTTCTGATTGACCATCAGTTTGTGGATGGTAGGCAGAACTTAACCGTAACTTTGTTCCCATAGCCTCTTGAAGACTTTGCCAAAACTTCGAGGTAAACCTCGGGTCTCTATCGGAAACAATACTCATGGGTATCCCGTGAAGTCTAACAATTTCACCAATGTAAATCCGAGTCAATTTCTCCAACGGATATCTTATGTTGATTGGCAGAAAGTGAGCCGACTTCGTAAGTCGATCCACTATTACCCATATTGAGTCATATCCTTTCCGAGTTCTTGGTAACCCGACAACAAAGTCCATGGCGATGCTATCCCATTTCCATTTAGGAATAGTCAAGGGTCGTAGTAATCCAGCTGGTCTTTGGTGCTCAATCTTCGTTTTCTGGCAAACCAAACAAGAAGACACGCATCTAGCGATATCTCTTTTCATCCCATGCCACCAAAATAACTTCCTCAAGTCTTGATACATCTTGGTCATTCTAGGATGCATACTCAACTGACTAGAATGAGCATGTTCAAGTATGTACTTTCTGAGTTCTTCATCTTTAGGCACACAGACCCTTCCTTGGAATCTCAAAATCCAATCACTTCCTTCTTTCAATATTGATACACCACCTTGCTTTATCAATTCTCTTTCTTCTTGCAGGAATTTATCAACCTTTTGTTTCTCTCGAATATCATCCATCAGGTCATTCGAGATAGTGATCCCATTCATGCAGATTTTACCCGGTGTTAACTTTACAAATGACCATACATCTCTGAATTGCTCTATCAAGTCCTTTTCTCTAATCATCATAGTAGCAACACTAATCGTCTTTCTACTCAAAGCATCAGCCACCACGTTCGCCTTTCCAGGATGATACTGAAGTTGGAAATCGTAATCTTTCAAAAATTATAGCCATCTTCGCTGCCTCATGTTCAGCTCTTTCTGATCGTACAGGTACTTCAGACTTTTGTGGTCACTGAAGACGTTGAATGTGGCTCCATACAAATAATGTCTCCATATCTTCAATGCAAACACCACTGCAGCTAACTCTAGATCATGTGTTGGGTAGTTCTTCTCATGCATTCGCAATTGTCTTGAGGCGTAAGCTACTACCCCTCTGTTTTGCATGAGAACGCACCCCAAACCTTGATACGAAGCGTCACAGTACACTTCAAATGGTTCACTAGGATTCGGTAAGACTAGCACTGGTGACGTAGTCAGCTTCCTTTTTAACTCTTGGAAACTTCCTTCACAGGAATCTGTCCATTCAAAAGCTTGGTCTTTCTTGGTGAGTTGAGTGAGTGGTCCAACAATTTTGGAAAATCCCTCAATAAACCTCTGGTAGTATCCGGCTAATCCAATGAAGCTTCAGATTTCCATCACTGTAGTTAGTCTTTCCCACGGTAGTACAACTTCTACCTTTGAAGGATCCACTGCAATTCCTTCCTTTATGATTACATGACCTAAGAACTTCACTTCTTCTAGCCAAAACTCGCACTTGGATAGTTTCGCATATAGCTCTTTTTCCTTCAAGATCTGGAGAACTATGCTGAGGTGCTTAGCATGGTCCTCACGACTTTGTGAATAGATCAAAATATCGTCGATGAAGACAACAACGAATTTGTCCAAGTAAGGACGAAAGATCCTATTCATATAGTCTATAAATATCGTAGGTGCATTTGTCACACCAAAAGGCATCACCAGGTACTCGTAATGACCATAACGAGTACGAAAAGCCGTCTTGGGAATATCTTCCACTTTCACTCTGATTTGGTGATATCCCAATCGTAGATCGATCTTGGAAAACACAACTGCTCCCTTCAATTGGTCCATCAAGTCATCTATCCTCAGCAATGGATACTTGTTCTTGATCGTAACCTTGTTTAACTGACGGTAGTCCATGCATAATCTTGAAGTCCCATCTTTCTTCTTGACCAACAATACAGGTGCTCCCCAAGGTGACACAATGGGTCTCATGAATTACTTCTCTAGGAGCTCTTCCAACTGCTTCTTAAGTTCCACGAGTTTTGCTGGTGCCATACGATAAGGCACCATAGAAATAGGGCCAGCTCCAGGTACCAAGTCGATAGCAAACTCGACCTCACGTTCCGGTGGCAAACCAAGTACATCGTCAGGGAAAACCTCAGGAAAATCTCGAACAACAGAGATTGCGTCCACATCAACTTCACTCTCAAGTTTCAAAGAAGATAACAACATGTATCCTTGAGCTCCTTCTTTCAGAAAAGCTTTCACTTGGTTGGCGGTCAAAAATCTAGAATCCTCATCCAAAGGGAAAACTATTGTTTTTCTAGAACAGCCTAACAAAACATGGTTGGCAGATAGCCAGTCCATTCCTAATATCACGTCTAGTTAGGATAATGGTAAACAGATCAAGTCGACAGAAAAGACTCGACCTTCCACTATTAAAGGACAACCTAGACACACCTTAGTAGTGACTACAGGTTTTGCAGTAGGAGTCGAAACAGTCAAATCGAAAGGTAAAGAAGACACAGGCAATCCAAGTCTTTTCACACAATCATGTGAAATGAAAGAATGAGTAGCACCAGAGTCATACAGTACAATTAAAAGATTACCTTCAATGATACCTTCTCCTTGTATCAGATCCTCGGATTCAGAGGCCTCAGCACCACTCAGGGTGTAGACTCTGCCTCCAACTTGTGGTTTAGAAGTCTTAGCAGCATTGACGGATGGTTCCGCCTTGGTCTGGTTACAGTCTCGAGAAACGTGACTAGGTTTCCATACCAAAAGCAAATAATTCCTTTGATTATGCAGTCCCTTGTGAAATGCTCCTTCCCACATTTCATGCATCTCGGAGTAGTTGTAGCATTCTGACCCATCCTTCCAGGGCTTCCAGTTGGGCTTCCTCCTTGAAGTTTTTGTGGTTGTTGGCTTCTAGAGGGTCTGCAATAAGGCTTCTTTTGATAACGACTTGCGTTACCACCACCTCCTCTTTGGGACCGAACGGGCCCAAAGCTTCTGTTTCTTGCAACGCGTTCTTGTTCCACACTTTCCAATCGGCAACAAGTATCGAGTAGCTCAGAAAACTGAGTGATCTTCAAAGCTATAATGATTTTCTTCACATCATGCCTCAGGCCTTCCTCAAACTTCCGACACTTCCAAGTTTCATTGGGCTGAAGTTGAAAATAGGCTAAAAATCTGGACAAGTTCTCAAACTTGGCAGCGTATTCACTCACAGTCATGCCTCCCTGTCGCAATCTTAGAAATTCCATTTCTTTCGCGTGTCTGGCACTTTCAGGAAAATATTTGTTCAAGAACCTTTCTTTGAACACTTCGCAGGTTATCACCCTGTTTGCGGCTTGCAGTAGCCTTTGTTCTCCCGTCCACTAATGTTCAGCATCTCCCATCAGCATGTATGCGGCATAGGTCACCTTCCTATCATCAACACAATTCATACCCGTAAATATTTTCTCCAACTCATGAATCCACAATGTAGCTTTCTCCGGGTCAAACTCCCCTTTAAACTGTGGAGGATTAGCGCGATGAAATCCTTCCAAGTTCTGAACATCCGCTGTAGCCTCTAGCTATTGTGCAGCCCTTGCCTGTTGTTGAGCTGTCTGCTGGTTAAGCTGTAACATTGCCTCGGCCATCTTCTGTATTGCCTCTATGGCAGCAGCCATATCACCCCGACGAGCCATTGTTCCTTCTCAGATTAGACTACGCAAAACACAGAGAAAGTCAGATGTATTCATTTGAATACCAAACAGCAAAATCATAGAGAATGACACAGCACAAACAAGACAGTCCAAAACCACATGACCCAAAGAAACATAACCGGGAGCTCTGATAGCAAGACAGTGTAACGCCCCTTTTTCTCCCTTGTATCATAACGGGTGAGAAGAAGGAACGTCGCACTATAGTGAAACAACTCAAAAATGGCTATGGAAAATTTGAGCATTTTTTTTTCTTTTTCTTTTAATATAGTTCCGGCTAAAACTTCCATTAATGCACTTATACACCTGTTGTAAATATATCGCGTGATTGAGTTAAAATTAAAAGTTCCTCTTTCATATAAAACTTCTTATCAAAAACGTTAAAGAGAAATCAGCAGGGAATGAAACATACAGCTACACACAATATTGATAATTACATGTTTTATACCAGAAGCACGAGCCTGTTTAATTTACATTTCCAAAAAGATATACAAAAAGCAAAATGTGTACCTACCCCAAGAGATACATATATATCTACCCACTAATCCAGTAGTACGTCAGGCTCCCTCAAAATAAACGGATAGCCATCAGTAGCCATCAATTTAAAAACCAACCCTAAGACTGCCTGGAATGAGAAGGAACCGTAGAAGGATCCTCCTCAGGGTCCTCGTCGTCTGACGAGACATCCATCGGGACGACAGAACAGCGGGCAAGAGCCCGGGCAGTAGACAAGAAAGAGTCGTCACGTGGGGTATAGTACATATCTACCCACATATCTCTTACAGGCATATAAAATTCCAACCACACAAAAGCATGAAAGTCAAAAATAGAAGCAGTGTAGCGTCCCCATGCCAAAGACACCGTCAATTCGCCGTGGTACACACATCGGTCAGTCTGCACGTTGATATGCCAGCAATCCGGACCACCATGAAAGTTGATCCGCACGTAACCAAAAAATCCACGGGGGCGAAAAGACATTCTCAGCAACTTCGGTCTTAATCGAGATAAGGCCAGAAACCTTGAAACTCAGTAGCTTCCTTGTTCTCCTCACGAGTGTCTTCTAGAGAGCATACGATTCAACCAAAATGCAAAATAAAGAAAAGTACCGAAAGAGGTGAGATTCCCAGCTTTCAGTACCAACAAGGCAACAAGAGAATAAACGGCGTCATACGCCCACATAAGACACAGTTAACACATACAGGTATAGTAACACATGAAAGTAATTAATAAGAGTAAAACAGCAAGGAGCAGTAATTAACATCATCCATAGCCAACTAGCAACCTTAGCATTACCAAGAATCAAATAAATATCACAGTCATAATAGTAAACACATTATCCAATCATGAATGCTCAATGGACCATGTGACTGACAACTCACAATGCAACAAGGGTACCAAAGTTCCTACTCCATGGAGCTAGACATAAACATTTTCGGAGTGAATGACCAAGGAGTAATGCCAGTGTATTGTTAGCCTTAAAAATATAGTGTGCTCATCACACAAAAACATTTGCGCAAAATGGCTCACACATGGCACCTCAACAGTTGATCGCGACATAGGACAGCATCTCAGGCAGGATCGTCGGTGTGTTGCATTGGTCTATCCCACGGCCCCAGTGGAGCTACCACTGTCTATTGTGAGACACCCACACCCCGACGCCCCCAGGGTCAACAATATATGACACCTACGCTTAGTCTATTCGCACCCGCACATAGGTGTTATTCAAAATCCTAGGCAACATAGCCTTCTCAACAATGTCCCACGGACAATACGCATGTATGATGACACAATGTCCAATCATGTACGTTCATCAATGATGCATTCAGCATAAGCCTTTCCTCAATGGCACATAAGCAATATTCAATGTCCAACTTGACATATCAATAATACATTTATTTAAAACATTGCTTCAATGGCACATCATCATCCTTATCTCATTGAGTACTACATCAATAATTCTCAGCATCAACATGCATTCCTCATTACATACATACCACAATTTCCATATCATGGATCCAAGGATTCCATATTCAAAATCATTTCTTCCTTATTGGGGTGAATGCACATTTCTATCACAATTTAGTAAAGTAAAATCCTTGAAACCAGGGTTTTTAGGTTATGTTTGAGTTACAAAGGACAAAGAACCATAATCTCAATCATTTCCAGCTCAAAAATCTCATTTTTGGTCTTGATAATCGACATAAAGACCCTTGTAATCGACACCGAGAAACAAAACCTTGTAATCGATTACAATCTCATTGTAATCGAAACAAAATCCGTTTTGTAACTTCAAGGCACCGTAATCGATTACAATCTCATTTGTAACCTCGTACGTGATTACCCCAAAATCACGTGATTTGTAACTTGACATCAAAGGCTTGGTAATCGATTACACTCCTCTTGTAATCGATTAACAACCGTGGTAATCGATTACGTAATTGCAGACGATTTAACCTCAAGATTTTGTATTGATTAATCCACAATTGTAATCGATTAGATTTGTCGATTACGTGATTCCCAAAATCACGTTTTGTAATTTCGTCGACATCAAAGGCTTGGTAATCGATTACGTAATTGACACTCCTCACAAATTGTAATCGATTTACTAACATAAGGCTTGGTAATCGATTACACTCCTCTTGTAATCGACACAAGTAATCGATTACACACCAGACGTAATCGATTACCAGATTTCCAGAATCAAGATTTTGTATCTTTAAGAGCTTGGTAATCGATTACAAGCCCCGTGTAATCGATTACTACGCATAAACTTGCAGAAAAACAGAGTTCTCAGGTCCTCTAACTCAAACCAAACCATTTCTCATCATATTTAATCAACAAGATACTCAAATACACCTTCAAATCATGCAAGAGACATCAATAAATCATACAAACCCAACAAAATACATTATCATCAAGAACAACATAAAAATGAGAGAACTTTATACATGGATTTAAAAATCAACAACAATACACATACAAGACATTCCCTTACTACCAAGATTGGTTGAAAAGGATCATCTCCCTCTTACCTATTTGGAAAACAACACAATGTGCCATTCCTTCTTGTCCTAGATTTTCGTTTTCCCCCCTTCAAGAAAACTCCAATGTGAGTGATCACCACAATGTTCACTCAAACCATGAAAAATAGGTTCTTGGTCACCAAGGTGGCCAAGAGAAAATGAAAATAGCAAGGAAATGGAAGAAAGTTGAATACTTTACCTTAAAGCTCCAAGCTTTAGCTTTAATGGTGGAAGAGAAATGGAAGAAGAAGAAGAAGAAGAACCAAAAGATAACCACCAAGGAGAATAGTCTTGGAATGGTGGAAGGAACAAGAAAATGTGATTTGTTTGGCAAATAAGGAAGTTGGTCTCCAATGTTAGTGTGTGTATGTGTGTGTGTGTACGGTGGAGAGGAAGAAGAAGAGAGAAAAAGAGAAATGGGTATTTGAGTTTAGAGAGATGAGAGTGAAATATTAAGACAATGGAAGGGAAAATATTTGGGCTTCCCCCCTTGTGGCTTCTGCCGTAGAAGAGTGGAAAAAGGGAGAGAGAAAAATGTGTTGCAAAGGAAATTGCTAGGAAGCTTCCCATAACAAGCTTGGATTAAATTTAATCTTTCTTTTGAAATTAAAACTAATAGATGTGATACAAAAAAAAGATTTTGAATAATGTGATAATATTTTTAATACATGTTATTATTTATTGGACAATAGTTATAGTTGGTAGAAGTCAATATTAACAAATCTGACAGATAAATTCTTCACAGTGTTTTATCATTTCATCTGTTAAGGTTTCTCGAAAAATATGAAACCTTGTAAACTGTGTCTGGCCTCGGGTTTAGTAAGATCCCCCGTCGACGTTTTCATAGTTCAAGATTCTCAGAGAAAATGTCTCATTTCTCCGGTTCCGCTCACTACACACATAAAATAAGAAATATATTCAAATATTTCGCGTTCTCAGAAAATTCCAAGAAAATTCCAGAAAATCATAAATATTTTTAGAATGAATTTTGATAGTAGAAAAGTAAATTTTGGGGTGTTACAACATCTTTACCAATATGTATGAAGTGTGGAAGAGGTCACTGTACACAAGAGTGTACGATCTAGGGAAAAATTTGTTTCAAGTGTGGGAAGCCCAGACACATTTCCAGAGACTGTACTCAACCAAAGATGGAGTCTTCAGTTAGTGATGTACATGCTTTTAGACCTCATGCAGGAGGGAGAGTCTATGCCATAAGTGGAGCAGAAGCCTCGCAATCCAAAGACCTAATCAAGGGAGATGTGTCATAGGAAGTAAGCCTTTGATTGTACTATATGACTCGGGGGCAACCCATTCTTTCATTACCTATGACTATATGAATCAATTAGGGTTGTCTGTGTCTTCATTATCTTTTGACCTAATTATTTCTACCCCTACTGCTAAACCTGTTGTTATTACTCAAGGTTGTTTAAACTGTCCTATTACTGTTAGAGACCGAATCTTTTCTGTTAATTTGATTTATTTACCTCTTTCACAAATAGATGTGATTTTAGAAATAGATTGGTTATCTTCTAACCATACCATGTTAGATATGCCGGTCGGGTTATTAAATCCTAAAAAACTCACTCCCAAATTCATCGGACTATATCAAATTCTTCGTAGGATAGGTCCGGTAGCATATTAGATAGCTTTACCACCTTTTCTTTCTAACCTTCATAATTTTTCCATGTATCATAATTGTTAAAGTATATTTCTGACCCAACCCATGTCATAGCATCAGATACAATACAATTAAAAGAAAATTTAACCTATGAGAGACTTCCTGTTAAGATCGAGAACAAGAAAGTGAAACAACTTGGAGGAAAAGAAATTGCCTTAGTAAAGGTAATCTGGAATGATGTGATTGGAGATGCAACATAGGAACTAAAGACATAATGAAATAGCAATATTCACATTTGTTCTAAGGTATGATAATTTCAAGGACAAAATTCTTTTAGAGAGGGAGTGTTGTCACACCTCAAAATTTCTTTCTCTTTAGTGATATGTAATTTTTATGATTTTTGTGATTTTTGTTAATGGTTTGATTTATTTTGATTATTTTATTATTATTTTTATACTTTTTGTGTGTTTAAAGTGGGCCCGACAAAATAAAAATTTTTCGGGACAGAAAAATTTTGGACTATAAATGCGAGGCCGGGGGAGCTTACTAAACTTGAAACCAGAAACAATTTTCAAAATTTTTCTTTTTCTGAGATTTTATTCGTTAATGAAATCTAGGTACGTTCTATTATCCATTGGACAATAACCACTGATTTTGCTAGCAGTAGCTTTTGTCCATTGGTTAATAATTTTCGGTTAATATCTTATTATAAATATCTAGCTAGGTGATTAGTCATGAGCTTAGTCATGAACCTAGTCACCAAGCTCTTAAATTCAAAGCTTTATGGTTGGACCAATGAGAAGGAAGGCTAAGTTTTATGACCATGACTCACCTTTATGAACTAATGAGAAGGAAAGCCAAGTTTTGTGACCATGACTCATCCTTGAGAACCAATGGAGAGCAAACTTTCAAGCTAAGTTTGGTGGAAGTCAAATATTGTGGCAATGACTCACATCCTTGAACCAATGGAAGGCAAGCTTGGAGGAGAAGTTGGACACTCATCTCCGTAGGTGATTCATGGCCAAGGGTAGTTCTAGGACAAGCTTAGATGATCAAATTGATGTTTGTTACCTCTTTGTACTCATCTTATCACATTTTCAAGAAGCAAAGTATCAAAAACTCTCTCATTTTTCTTTGCTTGCTAGTTTCAGCCAACACCCACCAACACACCATCCAACCTTGTTTAATTCAAATCAACCCATAATCTTGAATCTAAACACCATTCCAAGACACTTTTGTTGAGACTATCTTCAAATTCTTCTATCTTCAACATTTTTCTTCAAGCTCAAGTTTTAGGGTTTTTAGGTGAAGTTCTTGAATCTTCACTTCTTGTTTCATTTTCAAGTTCTAGATCATAAGTTGATCTATGGTCATCTTGTTTCAAGCCTTAGATGTTAATATTTGTATGTTGTTTTTAGGAACATCTTGGTGGTAGGAGTTTGCTTCAAGAAGGCATTCAAGGAGTTCTTAAGCATTATCTAAGATAAGAGGGAGATTAACCTCGTCAACCAATCTTGGTGGTGAGAAACGAAGTTGATGTTTGTAGGTAAAAAATCCATGTGAGGATTTATTCACTTGGTTGTATGATTTTTAATGATTTGTGCTTATGTGATTTTATGGCTTTGATAATATGCATGAACTTGTCATGGTAGGAATTGGATGATTGAAATATGTTGCATGTTATGAATCATGTTGAAATGGAAACGATTTTTGGTTCCAATGACCATTAGGGTTCACAACTATCATGCCTAAATTGGGTTATCCAAGTCAAAAATGTTTTATTAATTATGAACTTAGATGATTAGATGACAAGGAATTAAATTAAAGATTTGTAAAATGGAAAAGGAAATGAATAGAATTTTATAAATTGAAAAGAATGGAATTTCGGGCCATGAGCATAGAGAATGAGTTTGAAAGATAGCATGAAATTTCAAAGTATTTTATTTTAAAAAGTTTTTAGTAAAGGAGATTGAAATAAGTTTGAAAGGTGGTTTAAAATTCAAAGTATTTTATTTAAGAGATGTTTTAGTAAAGGCAATGGAAAAAGAAAGAGATTTTGTTTTAAAAATGTTTGATGAAATTCAAATAACATGGATTTTGTGAAGAAGGTTAGAAAATATCAATTAGAGAAGACTTAGTAAGAAAATATTGGATATAAGGTTCAAATTTTATATTAAACTTGGAAAGTTTCAAAATTAAGTTTAGAAAGTAAATAAATATTTTTACGTGATTATAAAATAGTGATAAAACTTTACGTGTTTCAAAAATGTTGATTTTTGAACTACGCAATTAAGAAAATGTTTAAAAGAATTGTTACGCAATTGAGAAAATGTTGAAAAATGTTTACGTGATTTAAAAACATAATAAAAAGTGCTACGCGATTGCAAAAATACGATAAAAGTATTTTGTGATTGAGAAAAACAACAATTTGTTGTCGGGCCGATGTACTGGACCCAAACATATTAGTAAATGGTTTAGCCCAGTGGTGGCTTGTTTTTGCAGAAAACCATGTCATTGAAAATTATCTATGCATTGAGTCATTGATCATGTAATAAAAGTCGTGTAGACTGTGTTTGTTAAGGCTGTATGCTTAGGAGATGAATTTACACTTTAGTGTGGGTGCGATTTGTGTAGTGATGATCAATGACTGATCTTGGGGACATCGGGACGCAGAATTCCACAAGTGGCCAGTTGAATAGCGCTATTGTGCCATGGCAATTGATGCAAACGCACCGATAATCTCGACAAGAACACTATGCCTATTCACGATCTGGTGTAGAATATCTTGTATTAGTCATGATACGCACGTTAAGAAATTATAGCACTTAATTTGAGGCTGACGATATACAAACATGTCTTCTAGATCATTCTCTGCGAGGTTAGTTTTAGCTCCATAGAGTAGGAAATTAGTCAATTGTGCATATGCATAGTCAGTCGATATATTGATGTGATATATGTTTATATTTGTTGAATTATTAATTGATAAGATGATTATACTTAATGATTCTATACTTGAATAGCACTATGTGTTATTACTATTTCTTTGTTGCCATGTTAGTATGTGATGTAGGAGATCTCACCTCTTTGTTATATTGCCTTGTCTGTTTTATGTTTATATTTGATAAAGATCGTGATGGCAACAAGACGGGATCTTCTTGGTTTCGTGAGGGTTCAATTTCACAGAGGTATTGATGCCTAGCATATTCACTTGGATACGAAGTGTGTTATTTATGTTGGGGATGTGACCCTAACGTTGAGTAGTGTAATTGGCTAAATGACATAGACAATAGTTTTGATGATAACAAACAACAAGATGATGAGAAGACCAAGTCCAAAGATCTTCAAAGAATAGTTTTAGGACTTAGGATCTTTGTAAAGAGACCTTTTTGGATATCTCATTGGTATTGAAAGAAAAGATTAAAATGTTTTTCAAAATAAGTTTCCAAAATCCAAAATGTTTTTCAAAATAAGTTTCCAAATCCAAAAATTCATTTTCTGTATATTTGAAAGTGCTAAAACTATTTTTGTATCAGCGGTATTCGAATAGACCCCATGGTATTCGAATAATCATGTTTTAAAGTTCATACGTTTTCTATTTTTCAAAATGGTATTCGAATAACTATACTTGGTATTCAAATAGATCTTTCTAAAATTTGATTTCCAAAATAATCTATTCGAATAACTCATAAGGTATTTGAATAGACCTGTTTCATAGAAAACTTGTTTTAATAGAGGTATTCAAATAACTTGAGAGGTATTCAAATAACCTTATTTAGAACTATTTTTCACAAGCATTTCAAAACAATGGTATTTGAATAACCTTCAGGGTATTCGAATAACGTATTTCAGAAATGATTTTACAAAGCTTTCGGAAATGGAAAGAAACGACCATATTTTCATTTATTATGTGATCTAATTGCTCCAACGGCTAGTTTCTCAAAGAGCTCTATAAATAGAGACCTTGGGTCTCTTCTGAATATTGCCCAACCATCTGAATTATTTTTGCTTATGCTAAAACGTGATTTACTTATTTTTCTCATATTTTATGTGCTATTTTCGCCAAAACTTTGAGATATCCTAAGAGAGCTTCCTGGTACTTCAATTTGTAATATTTACTCTTTGTGAGAGTTTCTCTTCGTCTATATTCTAGTTATCCCTTAGTGAATTTGTGAGGGTGAGGCATCCCTCAGTAAAAGGGTGAGGTATCCCTTATTGTAAAGAAGGTGAGGTATCCTTCAAAGGGGGTGAGGTATCCCTCTAGTGAATAGGGTGAGGTATCCTTGTTGTGTAAAGGTTGTAAGCACCTGTTTTAAGCTTGTATTGAATAGTAAAAAATCTCGAACTATGTTTCGAGGACTGGACGTAGGCCACAAGTGGTTGGTGGTCGAATCAGGATAAATATTGTGCTTGTTTTTCTTCTCTTTATCTCTTTATTTATTATAATTTATTTATTATTGCTTAATTGTTTATTTATTACTCTTAAGGCATTTCATCATCTTTATATATTCAATATATTGCTTCGAGAAAAATTTGTTTTTATCCGCTTTTGCAAAAAATTCTTAAATACTCAATTCATCCCCCTTTTGAGTACTGAAGCCACTTGGGTAACAAGTGGTATTAGAGCTAGACTCTTCTATAAAGAGCTTAGCCACTTCAAGAGTACATGGCTTCATCAAATGGTTTTTCAGAAGGAACTTCCATAAACCGACCACCCTTTTTCAATGGGGATGGTTATGCACATTGGAAAGAAAGAATAAAAATTTCATCAAAGCTATTGATTTAGATGTGTAGGATGCTGTCGAAAATGATGCATTTATACCTATGCGAGAGATCAATGGTATAAAGATTGAAAAACAAAGAAGTAAATAGTGTAAAGATGATAAAAGAAAAGTTCAAAATAACTTGATAGCCAAAAACATCATTACCACAGCTTTGGAGCATGATGAAATTTTTAGAATTTCAAATTGCAAAACTGCTAAAAAAATGTAGGAAACTTTACAAGTTATCCATGAGGGTACTAGTGAAGTTAAGAGGTTGAGAATTAATTCTCTTACTCGTGAATATGAATTATTTACAATGAACCAAGGAGAAAGCATTCAAGAAATACAAAAGAGGTTCACTCACATTGTAAATCATCTTGCATCATTAGGAAAAAAAATTTCTAACGAAGATTTGATTAACAAAGTGTTGAGATATTTGAACAGGATTTCGCAGCCTAAGGTAGCAACTATATTAGAATCAAGAGACTTATCAAAAATGACGTTAGCTACCTTATTTAGCAAACTTCAAGAGCACGAATTAGAACTCAACAGGCTTGACCAAAGTAAGGAACATGATAAGAAGAAGAAAGGGATCGCACTTAAAGCCACCTTTACTATCAATAATGAAGATGAAGACGATGGAGATGACGTAGACAACACAAAACTAAATGAAGAAAACCTCAACCTTTTGGTAAGAAAATTTCTCTAAAAAAAAAGAAACTCAAAGAAAAGCGTCATCAATTCCAACTTGCTACGAGTGTGGTAAAATTGGACACATGAAGATGGAGTGTCTAACTTTCGAAAAGAAAATTGAGAAATTTGAAAAGAAACCCTTCAAGGAAAAGAAGGAAAGAAGAGCCTACATAACATGGAATGACAATGACATGGACTCAACTGATAGTTCAAATAGGGAAGAAGCCCATCTATGTCTTATGGCCAAAGGAGAAGAAGAAGAAGAAAGCAACAATGAGGTAATTTCTAACTTTGACTTATCTCCTTCTTATGATGAATTACAAGATGCTTTCGAAGAATTACATGACGAATCAATAAAGCTCACAAAATTAATTTCTTCATCTAAGAAAATAATTTCTTCTTTAGAAAACCAAATTCTCATTTTAAACAAAGAAATTGAAGAATTAAAAATTGGAAATGAGACATTAGGATTAATTGATGCATGCACAACTTATTTTTCACATGCTTCTACATCTTCATCTTGTTTTTCATGTCATTTGCTTGAAAAAGAAAATGAAGATTTAAAGAATACTCTTTCTAAATTCACCCTTAGAGGAGATAATTTAAATATTTTGTTAGGAAAACAAAGAGTTATTTTTCAAAAAGCCAGGATAGGATATAACTCGAAAAATCTACAAAAATTTTATAAAAAATTCTTTATTAATTCTAGTATTTCATGTAGTCCTTTTATTAAATGTTTCTATTATGGAAAGAAAGGACATAGTGCATTAACATGCAATGCAAGGAAAAATATCAATACAAAAATTGGAACTAAAATGGTATGGATTCCCAAGGGTACTATGCCCAAAACTGACATTCAAGGACTCAAGAAAATTTGGGTATCAAAAACTAAAAATTAAAATGTGTTGTAGGTGTACTTGAAGACTAAGAGCAGACTTTGGCATTTTTGAAAGTAGCTACTACAAGCACAAGACCGAAAATAATTTCAAGCTCTATTCTTTATTTTCATGAAGCTTGGAGTTGCAATCCTGGAATAAGTACTTCATCATTGGGTAACAAGTTTTTCCCTTCTTAGAATGCACCTTTGTACACGGTAAATATGTTTCTCCTGAGATAGTTATTGGAATAACTCTGAAGTTATTCGAATACCATTGCATCTGATCGTGTTCTCTAGTATTTTTCTGATAGGTCTATTCGAATAGACCTATGGCTATTCGAATAACCATACATCAGTATAGTATTCTTGTGCTTTTATAAGCTGGTGTATTCGAATAACTAAGTAGTTATTCGAATAACCTGATACATATCAATATCAGTGCTTCTATCATGCTTCTGAAGTATTCGAATAGTTTCCAAGGTATTCGAATACTTGCTATTGCCTTGTTTGCTTTTCTATGGTAGGTATTCGAATACAGGAATAGGTATTCGAATAACCCATGGTTGAAAGCCAAATTTACGACATGATCTCTAATCTATTTCTGTCCTTTTTAATACATATACAAATGTGAATATAATTTGCCCAAATGCATATTTCTTGCTTCTGCTTTAGCTTGCTCTTGCCTCTTCATTTCTCAAAAAATTTGTTTTATATGTTAAAATTCTTTGTAATGCAAATGCTTAATGTAATTGGCTATTGTTTTGATATATATATGAACGTGATAACATGTGGTATCAAACAAGTGGTTACTTGGCAAAATTAATTAATGAAATATCTTTTATCCTTGTGAACTCATTTGTTGTTTTGCCTTATTATTTTGAATAATTATTTGCTTATGAGTTTGGCTAACCTCTATGGATCCAAAAATTAATGGATACAAAAGAAAGTACTTTAAATTTTGTTGTAGGGTGATAACTACCTCAAGCACACATTTAAATGGAAAAAGTTCATCCAACTTGAGGATATACAAATGTTAAACCTAAATATATATATCATATTGCTTTGATATGTTAAAAGGGGGAGAAAAATTTGAGTTCTTTGATTGAGAAAAGTTAGGGGAAGAAAAAAGTAAAAGTTAGGTAAGACTAAAAACTAGATATTGGATTCCAAAAGTAAGGGGGAGTTGTGCACATCTCTAATATAAATCACCTCTTACGATAAAGAGGGGGAGTAAGTTTCTCAAAATTTAACTTTGTGAATTCTAATTTATATGAACTAATGCTTTTCTCAAATGTTAGTTTGTCATCATCAAAAAGGGGGAGAATGTAATTGGCTAGACGACATAGACAATAGTTTTGATGATAACAAACATGAAGATTATGAGAAGACCAAGTCCAAAGATCTTCAAAGAATAGTTTTAGGACTTAGGATCTTTGTAATGAGACCTTTTTGGATATCTCATTAGTATTGAAAGAAAAGATTAAAATGTTTTTCAAAATAAGTTTCCAAAATCCAAAATGTTTTTCAAAATAAGTTTCCAAATCCAAAAATTCATTTTCTGTATATTTGAAACTGCTAAAACTGTTTTTGTATCAAAGGTATTCGAATAGACCCCATGGTATTCGAATAATCATGTTTTAAAGTTCATGCATTTTCTATTTTTCAAAATGGTATTCGAATAACTATACTTGGTATTCAAATAGATCTTTCTAAAATCTAATTTCCAAAATAATCTATTCAAATAACTCATAAGGTATTCGAATAGACCTGTTTCATAGAAAACTTGTTTTAATAGAGGTATTTGAATAACCTGAGAGGTATTCGAATAACCTTCTTCAGAACTATTTTTCACAAGCATTTCAAAACAATGGTATTCGAATAACCTTCAGGATATTTGAATAACGTATCTCAGAAATGGTTATATTTTCATTCATTACGTGATTTAATTGCTCCAATGGCTAGTTTCTCAAAGAGCTCTATAAATAGAGACCATGGGTCTCTTCTGAATGTTGTCTAACCATCTGAATTATTTTTGCTTGTGCTAAAATGTGATTTACTTATTTTTCTCATATTTTCTGTACTCTTTTTGTCAAAACTTTGAGATATCCTAAGAGAGCTTCCTAGTTCTGCAATTTGTAATATTTACTCTTTGTGAGAGTTTCTCTTCGTCTATATTCTGGTTCTTTGTAAAAGGATGAGATATCCCTTAGTGAATTTATGAGGGTGAGGTATCCCTTTGTAAAAGGGTGAGGTATCCCTTGTTGTAAATAATGTGAGGTATCCTTCAAAGGGGGTGAGGTATCCCTCTAGTGAATAGGGTGAGGTATCTTTGTTGTGTAAAGGTTGCAAGCACCTGTTTTAAGCTTGTATTGAATAGTAAAAAATCTCGAACTATGTTTCGGAGACTGGACATAGGCCACAAGTGGTTGGTGGTCGAACTAAGATAAATATCGTGTCTGTTTTTCTTCTATTTATCTCTTTATTTATTACAATTTATTTATTATTGCTTAATTGTTTATTTACTATTCTTAAGGCATTTCATCATCTTTATATATTCAATATATTGCTTCGGGAAAAATTTGTTTTTATCCGTTTTTGCGAAAAATTCTTAAATACTCAATTCACCCCCCTCTTGAGTATTGAAGCCACTTGGGTAACAAGTAGGACCCGTCATAGTGTTCCTATGTTTTCTTTTAATGCTTATGTACATTTGGAGTTCTATATGCCTATTAGGATGATCATCGTCACACTTTTAGAGAGGACTCTGTGTTGTCAACTGCTCGGACTCCTGTTCGCAATGACATGCCCCGATTGGGGAATATGTTTGATGGGGATCTAGAGGAGGATCACGTGTAGGACCCTTCTCTTCAAGTGTTTGAATTTGGGCTAGATCGAGTTTTTATATGGTAGTTGTACCTATGTTGTTTTCTGGTATATAAGTCTTATGTTTCATGTTGTCATTACTCTATGTTATGCATATATATGAGATGTGTATTATTCAATTTATTATGTTTTGTGTTATTTGTATTTTGTTAAGATCATGTGATAAAAAAAAGAAATTTTGAAACTTTTATAGTATAATATTAAATTATTTATAAAATTGGGTTTAGTTTTATAATGTTTTAGTTTGAAATGTAATTCCCAAAGAAGGGTGTTACATTCATGTCATTCCAACTCCTAATTGAACCTGGTGAAAGATAAAATAATCAATCATTGGCTGCATCAACAAGTGAGACAGGAAATGCCCTTAGCTTGATATGCTCCTTAGGGATCCTATGCAGCTTCATGGTTGAACAGACCACATAGAACTCCTTTAGGTGCTTATGTCAGTTCTCTTCTACAAGACCATGAAACTTGGGCAACAAGTGTATCAATCCAGATTTTAACTCAAATCAACATCAAGATCAGGATATTAAATGCACAAAGACTGGTAAGCTGCATCAGGAGTAGCAAGTTCCTTAAAGATCTTATGATGCATGTTATCAGCCGTGGTTTCAGAATTACTTAAGATATCAGATTCACTCTCAAAATCAAGATCAAAATCAAGTTCAGAAACAATTCTTGCACTTAACCTATGAGCTCTAATCAACTTATGCAATGTTCTATCAATCTCAGGATGAAAATCAAACAAGTTATCAAGATTAGACCTAGTCATGCACTAATCAAGGCTGTAGAGGTGTCAGAATCCCAAAAACACAAAAACATGCAAATCTACACTACAGAATTAACTAGCAAAAATAAGAAACACATCAAATAAATTTTAAAAATCATGGGACCACCACAGAATGAAAACTACACTGATTTAGAAAGTTATCATGCAAAAAAAATATTTCAAAAATTGAAAAAGTCGTATAAATGATGGAATTTGGGCAAAAAATGCATAGCCAAAGTTGCCTAAAAGGCTTTCCTGGCCTTGATCAATGAATTTCCAATTATAGCTATACCAAACTCAATCAAAATTGTAATCGAGTTATACCTATAGCTTGCAGCATAGGGAACAACACCGGATCGTCTCTCAAGGATTGTAAAAGTAATTTGATAAGATGAAGCAACAAAGATTGGGGAAAGGAATTTGAGAACTCAGAATATGTAAATAATAAAATGAAAGAGAGAAATTCAATTAAAAGAGCAATCAATTTAGAAAAACCTATCTGAAATTAGGTGGATTCCATCGTAGATCTTTCATCAAACAGTTGAAGTACATTTGAATGATTAATTCAAATTCAACCAAAAATCTCTACATTAAATGAAGAATTCATAGTAGATAATCATCTTGAATTCAATTAACAATTGACACACAAATTTGCAATCGCACAACTCATGTTAGATCTACGTTAATTTAATAATCGAATTCAATTAACCTAGGCACAAATTAGTAACCTAACCTCTGCAAATTTGTGATTAATTCAAATCAATCAATCATAAATCTATCACAATTCTTAATCTTAAATCAAGACCCAATCACATCAAATATAAACAGAATCACCATTCATCCATTCAAGATCTAGAAGAAGAAGAAGAAGAGAAATCCAAATACAATTCAACACAAAAATAGAACCAAGATCTCAAGAATCTAAACCACAATTTCTTCAAGAATTCTGAATTGATTATAGAAGTTTAGCCCTCCATGAGAATGGGAGAACTCTGAAAAATAATAGAAAGAAAATGAAAATTTAGAGAGAAGGGAGAGGAAGAGAGTTCTAAAAAGAAGATAAGAAAAGTGTGTAATCAAAGGTGCCTCAGTTTTCTACCTTCTAACCCCAAAAACTACTCCCTATTTTGGCTTCACATAATCAAAAGCCCATTAATTACAAATCTAGGTCCATTATGAGCAATTGGGTCTAAACCCCATGCAATTTGGAGGTTTATAACTCAAGTTATAGACGAAACAATATCAAAGGATCTCTGAACTCGTGTTTTGACTTCCAGGACCAATTAGGTCGACTAGACATCCAATTGAGACTTCAAGCTTGTCATAAAAGTTGTAGAGCTTCCTCTTAGCTTTTCTATAGGGTAAAATGCATAATTTTCAGATATCTAGAACTCAAGTTATGACCAAAATATAGAAACAACATCAAAACTCATTAATACCAGAAAAAATCAATTAGGCCCAATTTGAGTCCAAACTTACAAAACATGACCAAGCTCAATCAATTAAGTACATGAAGAGTGTAAATCACTAAAAATGAGGATTTATTAATGTATTAAATTTGTGATTATTAATTCTCAAATCCTATCACAAGATTCATCTTAACCAAGTGAAAGGCTTTAACTAGAATACATGATCCCCTAGCTCAACTCTATCACATAAAAAAGCCTATTCATGTCTCTAGTACTTAAATCCCTTCGCATAAGGTAAGTGGATATTCTCTCAAAGATCTACCACTAATTATGTCTGAACACTAATGGTCTTGTATCTAGAACCCCACACCATCACTTCACAAGCGAATCCAAAGTCAACCACATGTTGAATAAGTTTCTAAACACTTCCTTGTTGCATTCTAACACACTTGGATGCTCAAGGTTCCCAAGATTTCTCTATGGCATTCCATTAGACAATGGAAGCCTAAGGTTTCCAAAGACATTACCCCTTGACACTCTACTTTACTATAATTGTCTAAGGTCTTATGAGTCTATCATAAGGCATTTTCCACACTTTGGACGCCTAAAGGTTCTCCAACCTCATCCTAATGCAAATCTTTACTCTTAGGGTGCCTAAGGGTTTTCTAAGTTCTCACACTTACAAGGTAATAATTTCCCTCATGAAATACCCCTATTGGTGCCTCAACACATTTTAAAAGGCATAAATAATTGATCTCATCACTTAGGAAATTCTAAAACATCAAAAATACAATGTTGAAAGATCCTATAGCTCAAGTCGTGGCGCTCTACTCTCGGGTTTTTGTAACACCCTAAACATTTGGGTGAATTACCGTTGTGTCCCGAATGTACTGTTTTCTGTTTTTTAACTTTAGGATAAATGACCGTTATGTCTTTTTTGTACTGTTTGTTATTTTTTTGTATGAAATACTGTTTTATTTTACTGTCTGTGATTTTATTTGAACTTTTTGTGTGATTTGCTCCGGGACAGGAAAATAATATTTTCCAGGCCGAGGAAATCTTATTTTAATTATTCGGAGCTGGTGGATCTTACTAAACCCAATTCTGAATGATACGGTTAGTAATCTTTTAATTTTTAGGATTTAACTGTGTAATAAAATAATTTTATATTATTATAATATTATTTTATTAGTCAGTGCAAATAAGTGGTAATGGACTTGGAAATGTTTTACGGGACCCACGTTTAGCGAAACAGTTAATGTTTTAGAGTAGTAGCTTAATGACTAAGCTTAATGACAAGGCTTAGTGACTAGGCTTAATTAGTGACAAGGCTTAATGTCAAGGCTTGGATTAGCCAATGAGAGTTAAGCTTGGTGATCAAGTTTTAATCCTCACCATTCATCATTTCTAGGGCTTGGATGGAGCCAACCAAGGGGACACCTCCCTTGCATGATGTCTACGGCCAAGTGCCCTTGGAGAGCCAAGAATCACTTCATTCTCTAACACTTTCTCTCTTCTCTCTCTTCCAAAAATATCAAACTCCATTGATGCTTCTTTGAAGGTCCATTCGGCCAAGCACCATTCTTCACCATCCATCCACCCAAAATTCCTTCTAACCTACTTTTCTAAACCTAAACACAATTCTAAGAATATCTCTAGTTGAGAGTTCTTGCATAATCCATCATCTTGAGCTTGAAAAACTACTTTGAAGATTCTACCTTGAAGGTGAAAATTCTTGTTTTTCATTTCTAAATTCTTTTTCAAGGTTCTCACCATGATTGATCCATGGTTTAAGCTTTCTTTCTTGTTGGTAACTTGTAGAAATTGTTTAAGTTTGATAGGTGACTTTGGAGGGTGAAAACCGAAACCCTAGAAGGAGTGAAAGAGTGTTTGTCTTCACTTAAGGTAAGAGGAAGACTTGAATCTTATCATCCTTGGGTGGTGATAAGAAAATGGAATTGTTTGTGGTTGTAGAATCCATAAGGATTCTTTTGTGTTATTTGTTATTAGCTTTCCTATTTGTGATTTGTATTAAATTGCATGTCTACAAGCTTTAAATATATTGTATGTGTTAGAAATGCATGTTGCAACACCCTACTGGGAATGTCACATTTCCGAACAATAATAATAACATCTACCCAAGTTATAAATTATTGCGTAATATATAATAATATAGGTTGTAAAAAAAATATTTTTTTTTGAAAACACATTATATTATAAAATAAAATAAACAGCACATAAAATAAAACAAACTATTACATACACACCATAATTTTACATATGATTTTGTTTTTAATAGGTACAAATAATTTATATATTACAAACTATTTAATTAAAACAGCAAACTGTCTAGTTTAAAATAAACCATAAACTAGCCCAAGCATAACACTAAAAGTTCTGATCCTCCGAAGAATCCTCCTCGGGAAGATCATCGGAAGACAAAAATACTCTGATAATACTATACCACGTTGCAATCAATCCATATGGTATGGATGATCTCGAGGTTCACCTTCCTCGAACTGGTCACTCGATTGTTGCTCCTCGTTGTATTGACAATCCAACAGTTGCTCCTCTTCTACTTCCTCAACGACTTTACGGAACATAAATAATAATACAGAAAATATATACAAAGAGGTGAGACAATCTACATCATTACCAGCATAGCAGTAAGAAAATGACAATACAAACAAATATAACAGTTAATATAACAATTTATATTATCACACATGCAGAATATCATAAATCAAATTATAACTATTCACACAATGATGCAGATTAAATATGCCATGTACTCAGACTTGTTCCTACTCCATGGAGCTAAACACAAACATCAGAGAGAATGATCCGGTAGACATGTCCGCACATCAGGCTGCCTCAACCAACTGTTACACAATCAAATACGTCGTGTAAACAGCACACAGTCAAATACGTCGTGTGAATGGTACACAGTCAAATACATCGTGTAAACAACACACAGTCAAATACGTCGTGTGCATGGTACACAGTCAAATACGTCGTGTACGACCAGGCATAGTACCAGACAGTCCCTAATAGATCCTGATTAAGAATAGTATTTGTCGAGATCGCTAGTGTGTGTTTTCAGTTACCACGGTCCAGAGGAGCTACCAACTGTCCACATGTGGAATCTACGCACACTAACGCCTCCAAGTTCTCCACATGAACACACTACGCCTATCACACCCGTAACACGGTGTAATTCATCTCGTCAGTCAATTGTCAATTTCAACCAAATTGACATACCACTCTATGTATGTAATGATCCATAATTACAAAAATACCCTCAGTATCACTAATGAATCATAATTACATAAATATCCTCATTGTCACCATAATTACAAAAACACACTTAGTATCAATAATTTCAAAAACAGTATGTCTCCACTTGACAGTATTATTTCCTAACATGTCTAGGTCCACCACTTTGGCCCGACAGTAAAACTTACTGTTTCCATAAGTCGCATAAATATTTTATCTCATTTGCACAATTATGTCACATTTTACAAATGTTTTTCAATTGCGTAAATATTTTTCAACGTTTTCTCAATCGCGTAACATTTTTAAATCATTTTCTCAATCGCGTAGTTTAAAAATCATCATTTTAAATAAGCGTAAGCTATTTCTACTATTTTTCACTGTATAAAATATTTCTTGATGTTTCAAATTAAATTTTGAAACTTTCCAAAACTACAAATATTATTTAGATATTATTTTCCATTTATCTTACAAAAATTACCCTAAGTAATGATTTCTGATGTTTTTTCTCAAAAATTCAAATTTAATAAATTATTCTAATGTTATTTTTATTCTTCAACTACGTAAAATATTTCCTTGCTTTCTAAATATCATTTTGAAACATTCTTCATTACTTGCTCATTTTTAATCAATTTTTGACAGCATTTCGTTTAGAAAATCTACTAAATGATATTTTCTACGTTTTCCTTTAAAAAAAATTCCTTTATTTAATGATAACCATAAAATACACTTTGAAAATTGCTAACATACTTTAAAAACTCAAAGATAAGTATTTTTTTTCAAGTGTTAAAATTTATTTCTTTACCATACTAGACTTCTAGTAAAAATTCATTTCCTTATTTGACTCTTGAAAATCCATCGTAATTGAATTTGTTTTAGGTTAATAAACTAGTTTACACTTAGAAAATAAATTTTGGATCAATTAAACATTTAAAATATATTTTGGCCGAAAATTACCATTTTTATACAAACCATGTTTAAAATTATTTTTCATCCATTAAATCATTGAAAAATCCTTTAACTTAGTTAGATCAATTAGATTATCCTTTTAGAAAATGGTTGAGAACATATTGGTTCTCTTTTCATAGTAAAAACCATAAGCTCTTCATCTTGTGGTTTTTGGAACACTTTTGCAAGTCTCAACATATTTGCACATCCAACAATAATTATCATAGATCCATGAACATATACATATATTTATGAACACATACCATATATTAAAACAATAATAAAACACATACCAAATATCAAAGCTATAAACATGCTTGCATGCATAATAAATCACAAATAGAAAAATAAATAACATGCACACATAAACAATCACAAATAGAGAAGACAACAAACAACCAAGTGAATGAATCCTTATGGATTCTTCACCACAAATATATCCATTTTCTCACCACCACACATGGTTGATGAGATTAAATCTCCCTCTTACTGTAACGTCCCAAAAATTAATAATTTCAGGATAAATAATCATTTTACAATATTTGGGATTTTCTAGAATTTTTCTGGATTTTTCTGAGAACGCAGAATATTTTAATATATTTCTCGTTTTACGTGCGCACCGAGCTGAGAATTGCTGAGGTCAGTGTAACGCTCCGGAAACTAATTATTTCACCGCCAATAGTCATTTTCTAATATTTGTGATTTATGTGAATTTTTCTGGAATTTTTCGGAAACGATGAATATTTTAATATATTTCTCGTTTTGCGTGAAACTCGAGCAGAGTCGTGAAAACGACTGTAGTGCTTCAAAAATTGGAAAATTATATGACGAATAGTCGTTTTATAATATTTGCAATTTTTGAGAATTTTCTGGGAATTTTCCGGAACCGTCGAATATTTTAATATATTTCTCGTTTTGCGTGCGCGCTGAGCAGAACTAGAGAAACGCGATGTTTTCTCTGAGAACCTTGGACTATGGACATGTCGACGGGAGATCTTACTAAACCCGAGACTTGACACAGTTTACGAGGTTTCACAATTTTTGAGAAATTTTTACAGATACAATTAAATCAATACAAATGAAAAATTCATCGTCAAATTAATTAAATCGACTTACATCAATCAGTAACTATTATCCATTGGATAATAGTGTGTAATAAAAAAACTATCACATTATCCTAATGCAATCTACTTTATATCTAATCTATCCACTTTAATTCAAATTTAATAGTTAAATAATCAAGCTTCCTTAAGAAGCTTTGACCCCAAACTTTGACCACATGTTTTGGCTTCCTTGAGAAGCCAATTCTCACCCACTCTTCTCTCTCTCTCTTTTACGGCTGCAGCAGCCCAAAAAGGGGAAAAGAATTGATTCAATTAATCAAATATTACATTTAACACATTATCACCCAAAACACACCATTTTCTCTTCATTTTACGTTTTCTTCTTCTTCTTCCTTCTCCAATATTTCTTTTTCTCCTCTCTTGAAGACCCAACGTCCAGCAGCCCCTCCTCCACTCCAACTTCTCAAAATCTTCATCTAATTACATTTTCTTACTCTCCTCACCATTCTAAACATCTTTCCCTCTTGGAGCTTCTTGAGATTCCACCATTTTCACCATTTTCTCCAAGCTCCAACCTTGAACATTTTTGGGTAAGATCAAGACCACTCTTCTTCCCTCTCATTTTCGTGCTCATGGTCTCTTCTATGACCACTCATATTTCATTTTTCCAAGCCTTAGTGTTCATTCTAACAAGTTACCATTTTTAGGGATTTTGGAGGTTGAATCCGAAAATTCTAAGGAGCATTCTTGGAGCTCTCTTGATTTCTACACTCAAGTAAGAGGAAGACACTCCTCTTCAACCATTTTTAGCATCTAGGAACCTTGATTATTTGATTTGTGGAAGAACCCTAATGAGGGTTGTTCTTGAATTTAATGATTAATTATGCTATGTGTTGATTTTTATTTATTTATGCTATTGGATTGAATTGTTGAATATAATGGAATGTTAGATTGGATTTAATGACTTGATATGGATGGAAAATGGTTGAATGCCCTCCTTGGTGGCCACGGTTTTGAGGATAGCAATTTAGGGAAATTGGGATAAATTGTAACAAGCATTGGATTTAAAGTAATCAATGTATAAAAATGGAATGTAATGGAAGAAGAATTTGAAATTGAAACCCAAGTGAAGTCACGGTTTTGGGGTGGAAAAATGGGGTAATTTATGGTTAATGTGCAATAAGTATAAGACTAGGATTAATTAAGTAACAAGATGGGATTTAATGGAAGAACAATTGGGAGTTGAAACTTCTATGGTGGCTACGGTTTGAAGCTAGGAATTTAGAGTTTTTGGTGAGTTACTTGATCAAGTGAATAATTTAAATGATTAAGGGAATGATGTATAAGATTGTTGACTTGAAGAGACTTGAAATTGAATCAAATAGGAGGCCACGACCTCTAGGGGAATTTCTAGGCAAAAGTGTGATTTTAGTGAGTGGAGGCAATAGTAATTAAGTAATTGGAAGCCTAGGTAATGAAATGAATAATTAAGAAATTAGAAGAATTTATTATAATTGAGACTTTATAAAATTCAAAGGATTGAAAGTGAATCACTCATAAGACTTAAGAGAATTCTAATTGAGTTAAGAACATGAGAATGTGAGGCTTAAGGGCTTACATAAAATGTGAATTATTGAAAATTGAATTGCCATAGTGTGCTAAATTGATTTTGAATATGAACCTTGAAATGAGGAATAAATTCTAAATTAGGATTCAAATGAACCTAATGACGTATTAATTGATTTGATATTGATATTATGTGATTATGGGTCCATGTGAGTGACCATTTATATATATTGATGCTTATATTGGCCTAATGTGGCATATTATGGAATTGTATGAAATTGTGAATCATACATGTGCATGCATAGTGTCTTATGCATTGTGAATGTCTTGTGGACTGTTGTAAGGCCAAGTTGCATAGGAGATTGAACACACCTTAGTGCGGGTGCGAATAGACAAGTGTGGGTCGTGTTATGACCTCGGGGGCGTCGGGGTGCGGGTCCCTCACATGGACAGTTTAGAGCTCCTCTGTGCCGTGGGGCAAACCGATGCAAACACACCGACGATCCAGACTTGACACTGTCCTATATCGTGATCTAGTGATGAATGTCTGTGCAATGCCATGATTGTGCACGATTTGATTTATAGCACTGGCCTCGGCAGCCGAGTCACATACATGTCTCCTGATCTTTCTTTCCGATTGATTGAGTTTAGCTCCATGGAGTAGGGTTT
The DNA here is from genome assembly GCA_029884605.1 of Ormosia emarginata. Classification (NCBI taxonomy): domain Eukaryota; kingdom Viridiplantae; phylum Streptophyta; class Magnoliopsida; order Fabales; family Fabaceae; genus Ormosia; species Ormosia emarginata. The sequence goes on from JAQQTP010000079.1 coordinate 20,844,939, forward strand.
GAGAGAACATGCATATGAGACATGATATGTATATACATTGTTGTTATCATCTGCTTTCCATATTATGACTTATCTGTTCATTACTGTAATGATTACCTGCCTGGACTGTTTAATTGCTTACTGTTAGTATTTGAATATACTGTTTCTGATTTGCTATTTGGGCGCGTGGCGCCGTAATGTTTCTAGCATGCTATAATTGGTAATGATGTAGGATGTCTTACCTCTTTCTGTGTTTCCTATATCTTTGTATGTCTGTTTTATACTTATATTGATAAAAGATCGTGAGGAAGATAAAGAGGGACCACACTTTGGTTGATTGGATTGGGCGTTTGGACAAGGTTTCCTCGGCTACGTACGAGTGCAGTTGTGTGGAGGCATTGATGCCTGACTTGTCGACTGGGACTCCGAGCGTCGTATGTGTATATGGGGTTGCGACTTTGTCTGCTAGTAGTACCTATCCCTGGGTCACTACTTTTCCCCCTTTTAGTGTTTTATTCCCGCTGTATTTTATTGGACTCTGAAATTGTTATATTCTATGTCATCAGTGATTTGTGTAAATTGACTATATATATATATATATGTATAAGAGATATGATTTTATTTCAGTGGTTGTATCATGGCTTGAATATATTTATATTTCATTCGAGGCTCATATTTTCTACCTATGCAAATTGTCAAAAAAAAAAATATATAGACTCTTGAGAATTTAAGTTACTGTTATCATGTCTGTGACACACTTGGATTTAGTAACTGTGGTGTAATGACGGTTATGCTTCGGTTGCTACATCAAGGGGTGTTACACTTACCTATAAGGAAGACAAGATCTCCTTGGACTCCTTCTTAGAAATTTTGTGTAGCTTCAACAAAAATCCTAACAAGCTTAAACAAATTATAAAGTCATAAGCTATGGATGAAAAAGATAAACCATGGATCAATCATGGCTTAGAACATCAAAAATCAAATTAGAAACAAGAAACAAGAATTTTCACCTTATAGGAAAGAAACTTCAAAGTGATTTTCCAAGCTCCAAATGGATGATTTAGCAAAAACTCACAACTAGAGATGTTCTTAGAATATGGTTTAGATTTAGGAAATGAAGTTGGATGAAATTTTTGATGGATGGAAGTATATAGAAGATGCTTGGCCGAATGGTGGAAGAAAAGGAGACTTGGGAGTTTCTTTGAGTTCTTTGGGTAGGAGAGAAATGAGAGAATTATTTGGAGTGATAGAATGGATGAGTAAGAGTGAATAATTGCCTTAACTTCATAATGCATGACCGTAGACTTCCAAAAAAGTGTAGCCCCCTTTTGTTGACAAATTTGGCTTAATAATAGCCTTATTCTATCATGCATGGCCATAGGACACTCATAATGGAGCTTTGTCTCCTTTGTTGACATTTTAGGCTTACTAATAGCCATTGATTATTTGAATGGTGGATGGTTCATTTGATTGAATAATTGAATGCATAATGCATGCATAAATCCAAAAATAGCTATAGGAATTCTAATCAAAATTTGATTAATTTTTAATAACTTATTTATGCTTAAGTCCTCCTAATTAAGTTTAATTAAAAGTTAGTTAGATTCCTTTGTATTTTAGTTAATCATTAGTTTACTTAGAATCCTTAATCTTCTACTTAATTATACTAATACATTTGTCTAACTAAAATTTGATAAAAACTAATTAGGTTTTACTCCATTTAATTACCACTTAAATCCTTTAGATTAACTTAATTAGATTTTAAATTAACTAATCTATTAAATTAAGTTTTAAATTAACTAATCTATTAAATCTAACCATTTTTATGGATTTTTAACCTTTTGGTTTAGAATTTTACAAGCCATTCATGTTGGTAAATTTTTCCTAAAAGTGGGTCCCACAAACCCAAATGTGGGTCCCATAAGCCAAACGTGGGTCCTACAGAATTTTCTGCATGATAAATATTTTTTTATTATACAAAAAAATTCTAAAAATTAAAAGATTGATATATATATTATTCGGATTGGGTTTAGCAAGATCGCCCAGCTCCAAATAATCAAACAAGATTTTCCTCGGCCCGAAAATTATTATTTTCTTGACTCGGAGCAAATCACACAAAATAATCAAATACAGTTACGAAACAGTCAAATTAATTTTATAACACATAGAAAACAGTACAATAAGGGCAAAAATGTAATTAATCAAAAATTGGGGTGTTACACATGTATAATTAGTAGGATGTGAATAACATGCTAAGGATTGCATGAGTGTTCCAAAGAACACAACATCAAGGCTCACGGCCTCAACATAAAAGAAGAACCAAAATGTTCTCAACAATTTTCTAAAAGAGTGATTTAATAGACTTAGGAAAATTGACAAGATACAAAGTGTTTTTAAAGAGAGAATAATGAATTTATGGATCAAATGAGGGAAATAGAGTAATTCGGCCAACATGCCAAATGTGAAGGTTTTTATTTCTAAAATTATTTTTCAACAAAGGTTAGGTAATAATGCTAAAAGGAATTTTATTACAATGAATTTTGAGGAATAAAAATGATTAGATTAAGTTTAAGAAGTTAAAACTAATGATTTTAATGTTTAGAAGGAAATACAATAGCTTTTGTAAAATTTCTAACGTAGAGCTCATTTTACATTTTGAAGCACGTTAGTGGTTTTCAAGAGTATAAATAAATGGTTAAAATATAAATAAAAGGAATTTTTACAGAAAACTTAGAAAACCATTATCATACATTTTCTAAGCAAAATACTGTCAATTTTTGTTAAAACGGACAAATAAGATAGAAAAAATATCTATTATATCATATACGGTATGAAAGATATCTAATTTTTTATCATGCATTGAGTTAATGCCAATCTTGGTGGATTGATTGACGAGGTGAATCACACTGTGTTGTCAGTGCGATAAGCGTAGTGTGGTTCATTACTTTATGGACTTGGAGACATTAGTGTGCGGATTATTCCATTTGTGGACAGTTGGTCGCTCCTCTGGGCCGTGGTAACTGGCAACACACTAATAGACTCGACACGCACTATACTTAATCGAGATCTTGTAAAGTCTAATAGTACATTGCCTGTAGTGACACGACGTTAGACAGTGTGCTACACCACGCCATGTGACTGTGGGCTATAGACGCAACGTGAGACTGCAGAATAGTTTGGTTGGGCAGCCGTGGTACTAATAGATTTTGCAGGTCATTCTCTCTGATGTCTGTATATGTTTAGCTCCATGGAGTAGGATCGTGTCCTATTGCATATGTATCTGTGATGTACATTATTATATTTTTATCTGTATCATCATATATATTTAATTTTTATATTGTTCGGTGTTATACTGTATTTATGTTTATATTGTTCAAGGTTATATCCTGTATTTATGTTTAAATTGTTCGGTGTTATACTGTATTTATGTTTATGTTGTTATGGTATTCTGTTATGGCATTCTATATTGTATGAACTGTATATCTGATTGTATTGTTGTTTTCTTATTTACCATGTTTGTGGTGATATAGATTGTCTTACCTCTTTCTTGTATGTGTTATCTGTATATTTTAAATTATGTGATAAAGAGTTTGAGGAAGAGGAACAACCTCTTGAGTGTGAGTATCCCAAGGAGGAGGAAGAGCAGCAAGTCGAAGATCAGTTCTACGATCAAGAACCATCCGATCATCCATATCCATTGGATTGATTGTGTTAGTATGACACTACCAGGATTCTTTGGGTTCGTGCAACTTGAGTTTCATGGAGGCTCTGAAGCCTAGGGTCTGCGAGAGGATAGAGACTCGGTGACGTACGTAGGGTGTCTGACTGTGACCATACGTACGGAGTTTGATGGAGTGTCGATCTTTTCTACTTTGCTATACCTACATGTGGAGTTGCCGCTATCTCTTAGGCGTCATTGGGGTGGTATGTTTGATGCGCCTAGTGAGATCAGCAGCGTATCGACTGCACGGACTTATGTCCGTAGAGGGTTGAGGCATCCTGGATACCTATCACCTGAAGTTTCATCTGAGAGTGATCCTTCAGAGGGCTAGATATTTATGATGTGTACTTGGGCGCGTCTGCGTTGTATATATAGACCTTTTACTGCTTGTTTACTGTTCTGTTTTAGTTTTTAAATATTGGTAGTTGTACATTATTTGTCTAACCTATGATGGAAACATATGTATATTATGTGTGATAATAGTGTGCTTATTTTATGTTTTGTGTTATTTTATCTCGTCATATTCTATTTAATCGGAAAAATTTTACAACCCATATTATTATATAATAAATGTTTTACAACTTGGGTAGATTTTATTTATCTTTATTTTATTTTCTTTATAAATGTGACATCCCCATACGGGTGTTACAGTTTTAATACTGGAAGTAGCATCACTCTCACGTCGCGACATCACACGGCCACGCCGTTGTGCCAGTAGTAGAAATAGGATTCTGCAGAATCCATGTACTGTTCCATTTGAACAAATCATAGATTTTGACCACTCCAAACCAGTTTCTAGGTGATTTAAGGTACCTAACAAGTTCACTAACACATAGTGTAACACCCCTAGATCTAATAATTACGGCACAATCGTCATTACACCACAGTCACCAAAATCCAGGCGTGTCACAGTCTCAAAAATAGTAATTTTAAAAATTTATTTCCATTATATATAAATAGAAAATATGAGCCCTGAATGAAGCATAGTTAGTGTCCAACCATTAAGATACAACCACTGAAGGAAAACATATTTCATATATAATATATTCATCCTTAACACAAAGCATTGATAACACTGAACATAGTACTTACATATTCAAATAAAAGATGATGGGTACAAAAGCACTAAAGGGGAAAGTAGTAATCCTAGGATAGGTACTACTAGCAGACAAAGCCGCAACCCCAATATATATGTGAAGCTCGGTGTCCCAGTCGACACGCCAGACATCAATGCCCCCATGAAGTTTTGCACCTGAACGTAACTGAAGAAATCTCGTCCAGACACCATATCGAAAATAATGAATTAGCCCAATCCAATCAGTAAGGGTGTGGTCCTTCTTCTTCATCCTCATGATCTTTTATCAAATATAAATGTAAAATAGAAATATAGTGATACAGGAAAGAGGTGAGACACCAAGCATTCAATACCAATACGACAACAAGAAAATAGAACAGTGCAGGATGCCCACAGAACGGCGCAGGACACCCACAAAACGGCACAGGACGGCCACATAACATCACAACACATATATTCATTAACAATAATAATGAAATAAGCAATAAGAGAGAAACAACAATAAGTAATAATAAAACAAGCAATAAAAGAGAAACAACAATAATATCTCAGGCAGTAAACAGTTCAACAGTCAGATAATTTTTACAACATAAAAAGAGATAATTTAACAGTTGTAAGTACTCATGCCAGATGAAATATGAGACTGACAATGCATAATGCATATGGTACCAAGATCTTACTCCATGGAGCTAGACATAAACACTTGGAGAGAATGATCAAGGAGTACATGCTAGTATCTCATTAGCCTAAAAAATAAAGTGCTCATCATAAAAATATTTTTTTGCGCAACATGACTTATACATGACACTCTCAACAAGATCGCGACATAGGACAACATCTCGGTCCGGATCGTTGGTGTGTTTGCATCGGCCTATCCCACGGCCCCAGTGGAGCTGCCACTGTCTATTGTGAGACACCCGCACCTCGACGCCCCCAAGGTCAACAACATGACCTACGCTTAGTCTACTCGCACTCGCACTAATGTGTAATTCAATCTCCTAGGCATGCACCGCCTTTACAACATAGTCCAACGGACATTCACAAATGCATGATGACTCAATGTGCATCATGTATATTCATCAATAATATATTTCTCAACATTGCATATCAAGTATATTCATCAACAATATACTTCTCATGAAACATACCACAATGACATATAAAATCAATCCTCAATAACATCATACCACAATTTGGTCAAGTAAACACCAACAAGTCTTTAGTCCCACACATGGACCCATAATGGCATAAAATCAATTCTCAACAACGTAACATATTTAAATCTTGAACAATAACTCATGGTTATTAAAATTCAACCCTAGGTTACGTTTTCATTTCAAGACTTTCAGCACTAATCCTCCCTAGGGGAATCATCTTGTAATTCGCATTAAATCTTTAGTACTCTTGATTAGCCAAGTTCTTTACTTTGAATTTAATCATACTCACTTAGAATATCATTCTAAGGCTCTTCAAGTGTCACTCTCACTCTTATTCTTTTCTCAAGTATAAAATCACTCTAAGTTATCAAGTAAATCTCCTTCCTTCATTTTTCCATCTTATAAATCCATAATAGCTTCTTAAATTACCTATTCACCTAAGTTTCATCTTGATATGTAAATATTAGCCAATAAAGCCCTAGAGGCCATGAACATCCCAAGGACAAGAATCCAATTAATTTTTTTCCGTCACATTGTTAGCATGAACCTTAGGGATCATTGAACCTAAAAATTTACATTTTGTTTCATCATTATTTACCCTTAATCAATTCCTTCTTAACCTAATCTTCTATGTTTCAAATTATCACAAAAGTTGTCTTGGATACCCCATCTTCTTTTCCTCTTGGCTGAAATCTCTCTCAAGGGTCTCTAATCCCAAAATTGTCATTATTTCATCAATTATCTATCACCTAATTTCTTAGTCCTAAATTAGTACACCAATTCCATCATGGACCCATCATTGGGCCACTTGGCCGTGAGCCTCCAAACAATCCAACATCATTAAGGCATTCAAAACAACCAACACTTTCACATAAATCAAACATACACAAAAGCATGAAAAATAAGCATACAAAGTGAGCAATCCATTATGGATTCCTCCATCAACAACACACAAAGGTTCCCTCACTACCAATAAAGGTTGAAGCGAGTAAATCTCCCTCTTACCTATGGAAGACAACTCAAGAAAGTAAGCCTCTTAGTCCCTTGTGGAGATTTTCATCCTACACCTTCAAGAAAACCCTAAGGATATCAAAACTCACCAAAATCATCATCAAAGCTTAGAAAAAGAACCCTTGATCACCTAAGAGATCATGAATCACGAAAATGAGGAGGAAAGGTGAAAAAGCTATGAACTTTACCTTAAAATCTCCAACTTTTAAGCTTGATAGAATAAAACGAAAATGGTGGATTTTGATGGAGGTCACAAAAGAGAAAATGTTCTAGGTAATGAGAAATGGTAGGAAATGAGGTTAGTTGAAAGAAAAGCTTGGAGAATGTAACACCCTAAAATTTGTTTATTTTATTATAAATAGTCATTTTATAATATTTGTGATTTTTGAGAATTTTTTTGTATTTTGCTGAGAACGCGGAATATTTTAATAATATTCCTTGTTTTGCATGCAAACTGAGCGGAGCTGGGGAAATGAGATATTTTTCTCGAGAACCTTGATCTGTAGAAATGTCGACAGGGGATCTTATTAAACTCGAGGCTGGACATGATTTACGAGATTTATATTTTTCAAGATTTTTAACTGATAAATAAAAATCGTTGTGTAATTTTATCTGCTGGATAATTAATACTAACTCTGTCAACTGTAACCATTATCCATTGGATAATAACATGTGTCAGAAATCCTATCACCTTATCCTAATGTAATCTACTTTATGTCTAATTAAATCTACTTTAATTTAAAAATACTATATTTTAATCAAGCTTCTCATGGAAGCTTGGTCCATAAATGACCAAACTACCCAAAGCTTGTAGGAGAAGCCACTCGCTCTCTTTTTTTCTCCTCATTGCAGCGGCAATTAGTGCCCAAGGGGAAGCAAATTTTTGCTTCCCACACTTAACACTCCTCACCCAAAATTTCACTCATTTTCTACTATTACTTTCTCTCTCTTCAATTTTCATTTCCATTTTCTCCAACTTCCCTCTTCTTCTCCTTCACCCTCTCCACGGTTTTGCAGCGCCACTTTGTAACCATTTTCATTTTCTTACTCATCATCACCATTTCTACACTCCTCACTTCATTCTCAACATTTTCTCTTTGGTGATTTTCTCTCAAATCCATCTTCTTCCAAGAACAAAGCTTGAAACTTTGAGGTAAAGCTTCCATCTTTCTTTCTTTCTCTCCTTATTTTCGTGTTCCTTGGCCACTTTAGTGACCAAGGATACATCTTTTTCAAAGCTTGGTGTTGATTCTTTGAGTTTGGTTTTCTAGGGTTTTTGGGAGCCCAAAACCAAACCACCAATGAGTTATCAAGGAGGTGATTTCCGTGTTCTTCCTTTAGGTAAGAGGGATATTTACTCACTTCAACCATTATTGGTGATGAGAAGACTTTTGTGTGGTTGTTGATGGAGGAATCCATAATGGATTGCTCACCTTGTTGGATTGTTTCTTATGTTTGTGTGTTCTTGATTGAGACTAAAATGTCGGTTGTTTTGAATGTATGAATGATGTTGGAATGCTTGGATTTAATGAATAGAAAATATGAAGGCTTACTACCCCATTGAGGAGGCCACTATTTTGAAGGGTTTCCTTGACCTAAAATTTGTGAAATAAATCAAGACATAGGAAATTAGGAATGTTGGATTCATAATGTGAAACTATGGTATGTATTGAACCATGTATATGGAATGTTGATATTGAGAAATGATTGTATGAAATTGTGAGTCCATGTGTGGGAGTAAGTATTTGTTGATGTGTACTTGACTAAATTGAGGCATGAAGCTGTTGAGGATTGATTATATGTCACTGTGATATGTTCCATGAGAAATATATATTGTTAATAAATATGCATGATATGCATTGTGTTATGAGGAACATATAATTGATGAACATACATGATGTAAATTGAGTCATCATGCATATGTAAATGTCTGTTGGACTTTCTTGGAAAGACGATATGTGCCTAGGAGATTGAATTACACCTTAGTGCAGGTGCGAGTAGACTAAGCATGGGTCATAGTGGTTAACCTTGGGGGCGTCGGGGTGTGGGTGTCTCACAACAGACAATGGTAGCTCCACTGGGTCTGTGGGATAGACCGATGCAAACACACCGACGATCCGGACTGAGACGCTATCCTATATCGTGATCAATTGTTGAGATGCCATGTATAAGCCATGTTGTGTAAAATATGATTTTTATGAGAAAGCACTTTATTTTAAGGCTAACGAGATACTGGTATGTCTCCTTGATCATTCTCTCCGAAATGTTGATGTCTAGCTCAATGGAGTAGGATTTTGGTACCATAGGCATTATGTATTGTCACTCTCATATTTTATCTGGCATGAGTGCTTACACTATTAAATTATCTTCTTTACTGTTGTAATAATGATCTGATTGTTGAGCTGTTGACTGTTTGGAATAATTGTGTTGCTTATCTTTTATTGCTCACTTTCTTTACTATTATTTACTATTGTTTTTCCTTTACTGCTTATTTTTATTATTACTGTTGATGAATATTTATGTTGTAATGCTAAGTGGGTGTCTAGCACCATTTTGTTTTCTTACTGCCATATTGGTAATGAATGCTGGGTGTCTCACCTCTTTCTTGTACCTCTATATTTCTGTTTATTTATATGCTTTTGAGAAGATGTTCGTGAAGAAGAGGAAGCGCCTGAGTTTCCTGGCTTCTGGCCCGATTACGATTAGAGCTTACTTGAAGATGTCATCATGTCCACGCCAATTTTTGGGTTACGCGAGGATGACCTTTCATGGAGGACTTGATTGTTGGCACATAAAGTTGAGCACGGACCGATGCATCTATCACGGGGAGCTAACGGTGTCATTGGCTTGGGGTTGCTATGACCTACCTATTTTTGACTTTACTGCTTTTGTCCATTTGGAGTTTTACCTACCTGTTAGAGATTTGTGGGATGACCTTTATTATACCCCACGAGATGATTCATTTCTCTCCACTGCTCGAGCTTTTGCTCGAAATTCGGTCGCTCCGATGGTGGTTTCATCAGATGAAGAGGACCCTGAGAAGGATCCTGCTACGGTTCCTTCTCGTCAGTCTTAGGGGCTGGTACTGTCGGTGGTTATTGATGGCTAACCATATATCTTTTTGGGAAACCTGACGTTTTGCTATTTTGATGGGCTGTATGTTTTGTAAACATTTTGGGAGTAGGTAAAGCCTTTTACTTTTGTAAATCTGATGATGTAATTAAACAAGCTGATGTAATTATATATATTTATAATGTATGGGTGTATGATTTCCTTCATGCTGATTTTGTTTACTGTAGCTACGTTTTATTATTCTCTCATTACAACAATATATATATATATATATATATATATATATATATATATATATATATATATATATAATATAGCTATATTTCAAATTATATTTTCCACATTTTGTTTCACTCGTTTTATTATGGCGTGGCGTTCCTTCTTCTCCATGAAAAATGGGCATTACAGAGAACCCCAAAAATGGTGTCTTGGCCGTAAGGTGGGTGAGAAAATGGAGCGGAAGAGTTTGAGTTTTTGAGGATGTCTTCCAACAAGAATGAATAGCTCCATAGGATGGTTAGTTCAAGTAAACTCCTTGCTTAAAATCAAGCAACAATGGAGGGGAAGGATGGTGTGGATGCCGTGGAAGAAGGAGAAGAGAGAGCTTAAGAGGAAAAGATGAAGAGAGAAAATAGAGAGAGAAAGTGATAGTAAAACTTGAAATGGAATGAAATGTGGCTTAGGTGTATTTTGTGTAAGTGCATGGAATAAAATGAATGGCCACAAAGAGCCCCCAAAATTGTGTGGTGGTGAGGAGAAGAGAGGAAAATGTGGCTTCTCCAATAAGCCAATAGGAAATTTTTAGGAAGCTTCCTCCAATCTTCTCCAACAAGCCAAGTCTCCACTTTTTGAAAAGTCAAAGTGATGTCGTGGTGATGATGTCACCATTGTGATGTCATTAAAGTGTTTTCTAAAATACAACTAACATTGTATCAAATTAATTATTAGTGGATAGAAGTTATAATTAACAAAAATTAGTATTTATTGTCCAATAAATAATAAAATTATTCTGCGATTTTTATTTATCAGATAAAAATCTCGAAAAATATAAAATCTCGTAAATCGTGTCTGGCTTCGGGTTTAGTAAGATCCCCTATCAACGTTTCCACAGCTCAAGGTTCTTAGAAAAATATCTCATTTTTTCGACTCCGCTCAGCGTGTACGCAAAATGAGAAATAATATTAAAATATTCCACATCTCTAGAAAAATTCACAAAAATCATAAATATTATAAAACAGCTATCTATCATGAAATTATTAATTTTTGGGGTGTTACATATAGGAATCATTGTAACACTGCTGGTAGGGTATCATACTTTTTACTAATTATTATTAAACCATACCCAAGTTATAAATAATTTATTATTATTTATATATAAGTTGTAAAATAATTAATCTTATAATGATACCAATTGTAAAATTTGTTTGCGAATAATATAAAATTAGATAAATAAATAAAACCATATAGTACATAATTGAATGATACTCACTCATAATATACATAAATATAAAAACTAGGTTCACAAATAATTTACATACAAAAGATTGTACTTCAAAAAGTAAATATATACAACTGTTACTTGAAAACATTAAACTAACCAAAGTTAGAACTTCTAGTGAGAAAGTTCCTCAAAAGGATCTTCCTCAGTCTCCTCCGAAGACAAAGGTCCCAAGTTCTGCGCAAACCTAGGAACAGGTGTACGCGCAGGCGACACCATAGAATTCTCTCTAGGGGTGTAAGAAAGAATACCCCATAAATCCCTCATAGGCATTGAGAACTCGAAATGTAACAAGACAGTAGTAGACAAAATAGGGTTCCCATTATGGGACCTACTAAAGGTTAGGGTCAACTCCCCAAGATAAACAACATGATCCCTCCTCCTTGTCTCTATGAAGCTTGGACTTGCAATTCCTTTTTGGATAAGTATTTCCATCATCGAGTAAGTTTTCCTCTCTCATTTTTGCATCGGTACGTGAAAATCTATGTTTTTCTGATAGGTCTATTCGAATACCATCATAAGGTATTCGAATACCATACATCAGTACAGTAATATTATGTCTCTATAAAGCTAGAGTATTCGAATAACTAATATAGATATTCGAATAACCAGAGACTTATCATATCAGTGTATCTCCATGCCTCTGGAGTATTCGAATACCTTCCAAGGCATTTGAATACTTGCACCTGCCTTATCTTCTTTTCTGTGGTGGGTATTCAATTACAGTAAGAGGTATTCGAATACCACATGGCTGAAAGCCAAATTTACAACTCGATCTCTGTTCTGTTTCAATTTTTTTTATGCAAATGCAAATATAAATATATTTGACTCTATGGATATCATGTTTTTGATGAAATACATCTAATTTCTTTTGAGCCTAAATTTATGCCTTAAATGAAAATTACATGATGTTCTTAAATGCATATTCCTTAGCTTGTTCTTGCCCCTTCTTTTTCTCAAGAATATGTTGCATATTTAAATTCTTTATAATACAAATGCTTAATATAATTAGCTACTGTTTTGATAAATATATGAATGTAATAACAATTGCAACAAGTGGTATTAAACAAGTGGTCACTTGGCCAAATTAATCAACAAATATCTTCGGATCTTATGAACTCATTTGCTGTTTTTTTTACTTATTATTTTAAATGCTTACTTGCTTATGAGTTTAACTAACCTCTATGGATCCAAAAATTAATGGATACCGAAGAAAGTACGTTGACTTGTTTTGTAGGGTTATAACTACCTCAAGCAAACTCTTAAATAAAAAAGATTATTCAACTTGAGGAAAATGAATGAAGAGGACATGAAGAGACTTTCTTCAAGTACATTGAAATGGAATCTCAATGGAAGAAAGCTCAAACTTAAAGGACCAATAAAAGAAGAACATTACAAAGAAGCATCTCTCTTTATCTAATTCAATAAGTATCTCTATCCCTAAGCAATTGTGACATTCTATATGGATTGTATGGTACTCGTTGATTAATTGATCTTAAATGATTAATTTTTTTTCCTTACATAAGTAGGATGCTTAGTATTGATAATGTGCCAAATTAGATATTATCTTTCTAATGTTGTCATTGCATATAGGGTAAATAAAGTTAGTTCTATACAATGCTCTGATCCTTAGAACATATTTCATTAATGTAAAATGTTTAATATCTATGATTCTCTTGATATATGACAAATTTATAAGAAATTGATAACAAGTGGTAAATGTTTTACATTTTGATAACAAGTGGTATCAAATATAAATGAATCTCTTAGTAAATGTACATGACTGTTGTGATGACTATACAATGTGATTGGTCGATCTATAAATGAATATATCTTTGCTCATGTGCTGAATATTGTGCTTATCTTGCTAAATTTATAAAATTATACTCCGTTGCTATTCTTGTATGCTTTATCTTGCCCTATCTTTTTGATCATGACAAAAGGGGGAGAAAAAGCTTGAATTCTTTGTTTGAGAAAAGTCAGGAGGAGAAATAAATAAAAGTCCGGTAAGACAAAAATGGAAATTGGATTCCAAAAGTAAGGGGGAGTTGCTGTGCACATCTCTGATATAAATCACCTCTTATGAAAAAGAGGGGGAGTAAGTATCTCTAAACAACTTTGTGAATTCCAATTTATATGAACTAATGCTTTTCTTAAATGTTAGTTTGTCATCATAAAAAAGGGGGAGAATGTAATTGGCTAGCTAACATTGATAGTTGGTTTGATGATAACAAACATGAAGATGATGAGAAGACCAAGTCCAAGATCTTCAAAGAATAGTTTAGGACTTAGGATCTTTGTAAGGAACCTTTTGGATATCTCATTGGTTTAGGTTGCAAAGAAATGCTCTTCAAAATAAGTTTCCAAAATACAAAAAAAATCATCTTCTGCTCATTCGAATGTGTTAAAACTGGTTTTATCTCAGGGGTATTTGAATACACCCTATGGTATTCGAATAACCATGTTTCAATATTCATACGTTTTCTGTTTTTCAAAGTGGTATTTGAATAACCACACTTGGTATTCGAATAACCTTTATCTGAACTATTTCTCCAAGTCATTTTAAATCAGTGATATTCGAATAACCTATTAAGGTATTCGAATAACCTTCTTCAGAATTGGTTTTCATGAAGCTTTTCAAAATGAATTCGAATACCTCATAAGGCATTCGAATAACGTTTTTCAGAAATGGATTTTACGAAGCTTTCTGAATTGGAAAGAAATGGCCATATTTGTATTTAATGGTGTTTTAATTGTTCCAACGGTTGTTTTCCTCAAATGCTCTATAAATAGAGACCTTGGGTCTCTTCTGAAGGTTGTCCAATGATCTGAATTATTATTTGCTTGTGCCAAAACGTAATTTTTATTTTTCTCATATTTTATGTGCTCTTTTCGCCAAAATCTTGAGATATCCTTTAGAGAGCTTCCTAGCACTTCAACTTGTAATATTTACCCTAAGTGAGAGTTTCTCTTCATCTATTTTCTGCTTTTGTAAAAGGGTGTGGTATCCCTTAGTGAATTTGTGAGGGTGAGGTATTCCTCAGTAAAAAGGTAAGGTATCCCTTGTTGTAAAGAAGGTGCGGTATCCCTCTAGTAAATAGGGTGAGGTATGCCTGTTGTGTAAAGGTAGCAAGCACCTGTTTTAAGTTTGTATTGAATAGTGAAAAATCTCGAACTGTGTTTCGTAGACTGGACGTAGGCCACAAGTGGTTGGTAGTCGAACCAAGATAAATATTGTGCTTGCTCTTCTCTCCTTTATCTTTTTATTTTCAGCAATTTATTTATTGTTGCTTAATTTTCTATTTACTATTCTTAAGGCATTTTATCATCTTTATATATATTCATTATATTGCTTCAAGAAATTTGTATTAAAAAGGGTTTGCGAAAAAGTTCTTAATTACTCAATTCACCCATCCTCTTGAGTTCTGAAGCCACTTGGGTAACACCAAATACCTTTACACAAGATCTAAGTCCTATAAGCTATTCTTGAGGATTCTTGGGACTTGATCATTGCACTTCCATTTCTTATCCTTGTTTGTTATCATCAAAACCATTGCTTTAACCAATGCTAATTACATTCTCCCCCTTTTTGATGATGACAAACAACCATTGAGAAAAGGTTAGTTCAAATAAATTGGAATTCACAAAAGGTGTTAGAGACTTACTCCCCCTCTATTTTTCAAGAGGTGATTAGATTAGAGATGCACAACTCCCCTTTAATTTTAGAATCCCAAGATCATTCAAATTGTACCTTTTTATATTTTACCTTAACTTTTCTTAATGTCACAACTTCTCCCCATTTTGTCATGATAAAAAAGATATGTAATATGGATTTTGACAAGGAGAAGTAACACAAAACCATTTTCCATTTAACACATATCCAATAGTAATTGTTCAATAATATAACCAGATCAACAGGATATGCATTTCAATAGACCATCTATTGCAAAATATCCAAGTTGTACTAAAATAGCATATTAAAGACATGTTGTGATTAATTAAGGTTATAAGTAAGACAATAACAACATATCTAAAAGACAACCCATTCAGCATGTTATTCATTTCAACAAGATAGCCTTTGCAAAAAAAAAAAACAACAAATGCACTAATTACTGAAATATGTCAAGCAAGTCATAAACATCATGTTCAAAAGATAAAACATTATGGTTAGATGAGCTTTAAGCATTAAGTATAGCTAAACCAGAAAAATATTAGCCAAATAAAAGAGATCAATGCCTAAGCCCTATCATCTTGCGGTGTTTGAAGACGACGCTCAATGCTATCCAAGCTGTCATAGATGACTCCAATGCTATGCTCATGATAAGCTCGAAGATTTGCAATGGTAGCAAGGATACAAGCTTCATTTGTGGCTAGACCCTCTTACATAAGTACATCAGTAGGAAAGTGATGGAAAAGGTACTTTAATGGTGGATTTGGGTTAGATTTAGAGTGGGAGAAGTGTTTGAGTGAGTGGGTATGAGTGGGTGTGAGAGGAAGCGAGTGGCTATGGAGGAGTGGAACTTATAAGGAAGAAGAGGGAGGCTGCAAGTTTGGTTAAAACAAAAACCCATAACTGATTATGAGTAAGGTGTAATAGGTTATGGTTTAAAATGAAGCCCACGAGACTCATTTAAAATGGCTCATAACTAATTATGAGCATAACCATAACAGGTTATACGTTAAGTCCGAGACTCACTCAATTTGTTGTAAGCTTGCATAATCGATTATAAAGGAGCCATAATCGATTATATGAGAGTTCCAGAGAACCTCCAGATTAATATATGACTTCATAAATGATTATGTGAGGTCCATATTCAATTATATGGAGCTTTACAGAGAGCCACAAACGTCCAGGATCATGTCATAACTGATTACACCCTTGTCATAATCAATTATTTTAGCTTGACAGAAAGCCTTTCCAAGGTTCTGGACATTTCCACAACTCTCATAACAGATTAGAAACTCTTCATAACAGATTATGGTCTTCTTACAATTTGATTATTCTTCAAACAAAAAACTGAAACTCTTTCCATAATCGATTATGAGGGATTCCATAATCTATTATTTCTACTTGACCGAGACTAAGATCATCATGTCAAACCATCTCCAAATGCTCATAATAGATTATAACATTTCCATAATAGGTTATGACCATCTTCTAACAGATTATTTCTCAACCAAAACCAGAAAAATCTTTAAGAATTCATCCTTTAAGACTATCAATACTTGCCATTCACTAATAAAGCCAGAAAATTCTTCAAGAATGCATCCTTTAATATATCAACAGCTTATTCCATTCTTAAGCATTTACTTGACTTGGCCATGTTTCCATCACCTTTAAACACCTTAAATATAGCTTAAAAACTGATTATACTTCTTTGAAGGGGCTTGAATCCATTTTTTTCAATAAGATCTTGAGATTGGATGATTGAGGAACTTGAGCATGGATCAAGTACCTGCAAAACAAACTTGGGAGAAACTCCAATGCTAAAGTTAGTATTGGATTCAAAAACAATTTTTAAGCAAGAATATTGTGTAATGTAGCAGATTATGCAGTAATTATGCAGATTATGCAACAGAGGCCAGTTTATGCAACAGGGTTATATTTCAAATATGAATACAAGATTGATCCAATATTCCAAGATAAAAAGTATCTAACACAAGCATTCATTCAAATGCATGTTTAATCAATTATTCCTAATTCTCCTCTCATATATGCACTTTAGGGCAAACAATGATCATATTAGGAATGTTATGACAATTACGAAGATATTATCATTAAACATGTCATTTCAAACAAGAATTGTACTTATCTAGCATATTAACACATGTAAAGATATTTTCAAGATATAAAGCTAGAAAAATACAACTTTAAAGCAAGTTAAAGCATAAAACAAGTCTCCACTTATCCAAAGATTGCAAGTCTAAGCTTCTTGGAGACAAAGAAGAGAACTTGGAGTATTTTCTGATCTTGTGCTTGTAGCAGCCACTTTTGAGATTCCAAAGTTAGCTCTTGGCCTTCAAGCACACCTACAACATACTTCAATTTTTGGCTTTTGGTACCAAAATTTTCTTGGGTTCTTGTGTGTTAACTTTTGGCAAAGTACCTTTGGGAACCCAAACCATTTTGGTCCCTATCTTGTTATAGATATTTTTCCTTACATTACAAGTTGATGCACTATGTCCTTTCTTGCCACAATGAAAACACTTTATAAAAGGACTTGTTGATGTACTTGAGGGAACAAAGAAATTCTTGTAAAGTTTTTTGTTGATTTTTGGGATTGTATCCTAAACCAACCTTTTGAAACACACATCTTTGTTTCTCAAGCAATATGTTCAAATTATCTTTTCCAAGGGTAAATTTCGTAAGAGTATTTTTCAAGTCTTCAATTTCTTTTTCAAAAATTTTGCATGATGAGCAAGAAAATGATGTAGATGCATTATCAAGAGAAGAACATGTCATGCATGAAGAATTTGCATCAATAAGTCCAAGAGTTTCATTTTCAATTTTAAGCTCCTCAATTTCCTTATTTAAAATAGAGATCTTGATTTCAAAAGAGGAAATTGCTTTCTTGGATGATGAAATAATTTTTGCAAGCCTCATAGATTCATTATGCAATTCTTCAAATGTATCTTGCAATTCATCATAAGAGGGGGAAGAATTTGGTTCAAAGTTTGAGGATGTTACCTCTGTGTCATCTTCTTCTTCCTCTTTACTTCTAGCCATGAGGCATAGGTTGGCTTTCTCATTGTTTGAGCTATCGGATGAGTCCATGTCATTTTCATCCCAAGCTATATAAGCTCTTCTTCCATTTTTATCCTTTGACGACCTATTTTCATATTTATCCACTTTCCTTTGATAGATTGGACACTTCATCTTCATGTGCCCCAATTCTCCATATTCATAGCATTTAGGAGTGGATGAGGTTCCTTCTCCTTTGTGATAGGCATTCCTTTGGGGAAAGGGAGGTCTTCTTTGAGCTTCATTCTTCTTGAAGAATCTTCCAAATTTATTTACTAGAAGAATGAGATTCCCCTCATTTATCTCCAAGTCATCTCCATCATCTTCATCATCTTCATTAATCATGGAGGAGGTGGTTTTGAGAGCAATCCTCTTCTTTTTGTTGTCAAGCTCTTCATTTTGTTTGAGTCTATTCATCCCCAACTCGTGTTCTTGGAGCTTGCCAAAAAGTGTGGCTAGGGTCATGGTTGAGAGATTTCTTGGCGCCGTAATAGCCGTCACTTTAGGTTGCCAATGCCTGCTCAAACATCTCAACACTTTGTTAATAAGATCTTCATTAGGAAAAGTCTTTCCCAATGAAGCAAAATGATTTGTAATATGTGTGAATTGTTTTTACATTTCTTGAATGCTTTCACCTTGGTTCATTCTAAAAAATTCATATTCATGAGTGAGAGTATTTATCCTTGATCTTTTCACTTCACTAGTACCCTCATGAGTTACTTGTAAGGTGTCCTACATTTCTTGGGTAGATTTACAATTTGAGACTCTAAAGAACTCAACATACCCCAAAGCTGTGGTAATGATGTTTTTGACTCTCAAATTATATTGGACCTTCTTTTTATCATCTTCCGTCCATTCACTTCTTGGTGTATTAATTTTTACACCATTTACAACTTGTGTGGGGACAAAAGGACCATTTTCAATAGTATCCCACACATCTAAGTCAATAGCTTCAATAAAAATTTCATTCTTTCTTTCCAATAAGCATACCCATCCCCATTGAAAAAGGGAGGTCTATAAAGAAAAGAACTTTCAGAAAAATCATTTGAAGAGGCCATCACTTTCTCTTGAAGCTACTAAGCTCTTTACACAAGAGCCTAGCTCTGATACCACTTGTTACCAAGTGGCCTCAATATTCAAGAGGGTGGATGAATTGAGTATATAAAATAATTTCGCAATTCTTTCGCAAAACGTTTGATTATCAATTTTTGTTGAAGCTATGGATTGATTAAAATGATTAGATAGATGAGATTGAATAAATCACTCACAAATAAACAAGCCAAGATAGAAAGTATGCAAGCAAAGCTAAATATCAAACTCAACTTAAGAATATATAATTAAAACACAAAGTAAAGAGATAGAGTTGAGAGAATCAAACACAATGATTTATCCTAGTTCAGCTACTCCTTGTGACCTACGTCCAGTCCTTAAGCTAACCACATGAGATTTTTAACTAAACTTCAAGCTTGAACAGGTGCTTGAGAAACTTTATAGATTGGAGCACTCAACAACACCTTAGGATACCCCACCCTTGTGCTTTGAGCCTCAAAACAGAGATACCTCACCCTTTACAACCTTTGAGGGATACCTCACCCTCTTTACACCTTTGAAGGATACCTCACTTTCTTTTCAACAAGGGATACCTCACCTTCTTTTCAACAAGGGTTACTGACGAGCGCCGAACTCAGTCAAAATTATAACCGAAGTTATTACCTAAGCTTGTAGCACAGTGACAACACCGGATCGTCTCCTCAAGGATCGTAGATGCAATTTAATCAAATCAAGTGAAAGTTAGCAAAGGGGGGTTTGACAGATTAAGATTGTACTTAACAAAATTAACGAAAGAAATGACAATTAAAGAGTAGTCAATTTAGAAACCTATCCAAGATTTGGTGGATTCAATCATAGACCCTTCATAGAACACTTGAAGCGCAATTGAATTGTTAATTTGGATCTAACCGAGATCTCGCATCAAATCCAGAATTCATACTAGACGATCGTCTAGAATTCAATTAACAAGTGATAAACACAAATCCGCAATCGCACCATTCATGAAAATCTATGTTAATTTCAAGTACCGAATTCAATTAACTTAGGCACAAATCAGTAACCTAACCTCTTCAATTCTGTGATTAATTTAGATCAATCAGTTCTAAGTTTCATCACAAATCTCAATCTTCATTTATGTGATTAGTTTAGATCAATCAGTTCTAAGTTTCATCACAAATCTCAATCTTAAACCAAGATCAATCAGATCAACATAAATAGAATCACCATTCATGCATTCAAGATCAAGAAGAAGAAAAAGAAGAAGAAAGAGGAATTCAATTACAAATCAAATACAATGCATAACCAAGGTCTCAAGAATCCAAACCACAATCTCTTCAAGAGTTCTAAATTGACCGAAAGTAGCTTAGCCCTCCATCACCATGAAGAGAAGCATCAAAATATACAAAAGCTATGAGAAACTATGAAGAAACTATGAAGAAACAAGAAACTAAGAGAGAAATGAAGGAGAGAATTCATGTTGTTCATGATAAATGGTGCCTTTTATAGAAGTCTAAGGTAACAAAATGACAAAGGGAAGTGGGTGGATGAGTGGGTGAGTGAGTGGAGTGGTTGAGTGGATGGATTAGTGGGTTGGTTTAGTGGATTGGTTTAGTGGATGAGTGGGTGGATTGGTTGAGTGGTTGAATTAGTGAAAAATGCCAAAGGACTTTTGGTGAGTGGAAAATTATGGACATGAATGGGTGAGTGGATGGATGAGTAGATGAGTTAGTGGATGAGTGGATGGAGTGGTTAAATGGTTGGATTAGTGTATTAGTGGATGAATGGGTGAGTTAGTGGATGAGTGGATGAGTAGATTAGTGGATTAGTGGATGGATGAGTGGATTAGTGGATGGGTGAGTGGATGGTTGAGGATGAAAATTTCGTGTCTGACTTGGAAGCCAAAAACGACCCACTATACTTCAGAACCACGAAAAGTGTTCTTCATAAAAGTTGTAGATCCTTGTCTTGGCTATAAAATGGATAGCTGGTTCGTCCAATTTGGCTTCCTTAAGCCCAAGATATGTCCCAAATACCGTAGGTTGCTCAAACCCAACTTCAGCACCTCTGTTCCGACTTGTAAGCTCAAAATGACCTGCTAGACTTCTTTTTCTCAAAATGTGTTCTTCATGAAAGTTGTTTATTTGGATCTTGACTATCCACTGTCCAAATTTCAGCCCATCTCCATTATTACATCTTGAGATATGATTTTTTTGAGTGCACACTATTCGGATTCTACTGGCAGAACCCGTATTCTGACTTCCATGTAAACTTAGGTCCCTTAGACATCTGAATCAGACTTCGAGCTCTTCATCAAAGTTGTAGAGCTTCCTCTTAGCTTTCCTACAAGGTAAAATTCATGTTCATCAGATATTAGGAACTCAAGTTATGGCCAAAATACAGAAACAGTGTCAAATCTCAATAATGCTGAAAATATTCAATTAGGACCAATTTGAGCTCAAACTCACAAAATCATACCAAACTCAATCAATTAAGAATATGGAGAGTGTAAATGACTAAACAAAAGGGTTTCTTAATGAATAAAATATGTGATTATCAAATTCCCCCACACTTAGCTTTTTGCACTCCTGGGCAAAACTCAAGACCAAAATTTTACAATCAAGAAGAACAACCAAAGGTTCAAGGATCAAAACATTCATGAGTTAACAATTCTCCACATCTCAAACTAACAAGCAAGGTATCTTCAACATGAATCGAGAATGAAAGATCTTCACAAGATTCCCTCTCAATCTCTCAAGTGTTTAAAAGGTAGGTATTTCACTCAATTCAACCCATGAAAATTGCACTACCATAAGCTTGCTTATCTTCTACTTCTCCACTACTCAAAACACATGCACACACAAATCATGAGGACTTTATTCAAGGTTGTAGTGAGGTCAAGGTAACAGGAGAGGATAAAATGGATATGAGAAGATAAATACCAAAGAGAATAAAAGCAAATGAGAGCTGAGTTCAAATAACAAGCATAAAAGTTCATCCCAACTCTAGTGTATATTCCTTTACATATTCATTTCCCAATCCTTTTTTTTTTTTTTTTTTTAAACACTTGGTTTTTTTTTTTTTTTTTTTTTTATATATATATATATATGAACATAACTATATACATACATTTTTTTTTTTTTTTTTTGGCACTCTTTTCTTTTTCAACAACCATTTTGTACATACACCCCCACACTTGTTCAAAAACTCATCCATTAACCAAGCTAATGTTCTTTTATTCCCTAAGGTAAAGTAAGAACACGATTTCTCATTTAAGGCACATGATGAGCTAGAAACAAGGAATGGTCAAATAAGCTCAAAGGGGTTAAGCAAAGGAAAATATACAAGGTTAGCGGGAATCGAGAGAATTTTCAAGAAGTCAAAAGAGTGCTTGATATCATATTGGAAACAAGGTTAGCTATTTGGTTAAACTAGCTAATTAAGAAAGAGGGCCTCAATCATGTTCATGCATGCAAGTGAAATGTAGCCTCAAAAAGAATCAAAGCAAGTTCTAGAGTGGTCATTAACATGAGTGAAAATCACACAAGAAAGAAGAGAATGGCATAAATGTTGAATCCATCCATTAGGCTCAAAATCTCACAAGGTATGCATCCATCAAACTCAATTCATCAATTCAATCATCCATCACCAAGCATATCAGTTCAAGAAGGGAGAAAAATTATTCAATCATGCAATGAACCTCTTTTTTTTTTCTTTTTTTTTTTTTTTTTTTTTTTTTTTTTTTTTTTTTTTTTTTACAAACGAAAAGAAACAGAAACATGCTAAAATCTCTCCCCACACTTAATAGAACATTGTCCTCAATGTGAAAGAAAGAGATAGAAAAGAGCAACACAACCTGATAAGAAGTGAATCATCGCTAAGCAGAAAAGAAACACACTGTCAGTGCCGCATCAGACCTTGAAAAGAAACTCTTAAAAAAACGTTAGTACTTCCATAATGCAATACTAATTAATTACTACCTAAAAAACTCCTTACTCTGCCACCAATTAAGATGCGTCTCAAGAGTAAAATTACTCCTTACTCTGCCATCACTAATTGGTTTAATAAGTCCATGACAATCATATCATACTAAATAAAACAACAATAATTTTTTTCTTTTTTTTTTTTATCAAACTCATTAAAGAGAAAGTTTCAGATCAGGCTTTTGTTTCTTGTTACTTCCTTTGCTTCTGTTGACCAATCTATCGAGCTAATACCTTATCGTGTACATACTCAAAAGCTTCTAATTTATCAATGAGCTCATCAATAGTGGAGGCAGAGATAAGAAGTTGTCTTCTTAGAAGGAGTGATAAATTTACGTTCCATGACTTTGTCAAGAAAAAATAACAAAAGATCAAAGAAATTATTAACATTCAACAAACCAATGGGTTTATGGTGGATGTTCGGTTCGCCCAAGAGACAATTTGAAAAATTTCTTCTAAAGTACCAAAACCACCTGGTAAGACAATAAATGCATCGAATTGTCAACCATTATTTTCATTCGTCCATGCATAGATGTTACCCGAATTTCTTCTCCAATTGTCTTTCCAAAGTGATGTTATTTTCAGCCAAAGGTTTAGGAATAACACCTAAAACTGATCGCCTCCTATAGAAGCAAAGACAAGTGATACAGCCCCCATTAACCCACGACAACCTCCCCCATATACAAGATGAATATTCCTCGCACAAGTGATCGACCAAGAGTGCTAGGCTGCGTTTACAAACTCTAATCCCTTCCCATAACTTGACCCACAAAAAACACAGACATTTTTGAGGTTACGAATAGAAGGCCCCATTCTATACTCTTCCTCCCTTTGAGTGATTCGAGTGTGAAGGAAGATGGAGAAAATGGAGTGTTTAAATAAGAAAAAGAATGGAAAGGAAATAATTGCACCTATAAGGGTAGGTTGATTTGTTGTCGAGAAAAGGTTGAAATTAAGAGTCACAGAATCTTTTCTCCTTTTTTATTTTTTATTTTTTTTTTTTTTTTTTTTTTTACTTTTTTTTTTTTTTTTTTTTATTGACTTCAAGAAAACCATCAAGGTAAAGAAGTCTAGAAACCCCCGAAGGACCCCCGCTCAAAGGATCGTCTCGTACAAAAATCAAAATACAACAAAATGATACAAAGATAATAGAAAATGATGATGACATACTGTATGTATACAGTTTCCATGGCGTATCTTTATCTTTGCGCGTCATGAGTGCGATGAGACATCACGTCCTTTTTTTTTTTTTTTTTTTTTTTTTTTTTTTTTTTTTTTTTTGAAATTGTTAGAAAAACTTGATGAAAGATGAGTGTATACTTACGTAAGATTGGGATGGAGGTAGTCTGCTCTTTCGGCTTTGTGCCAAAGCATTGTTGACCAAGATTCGACCCATTCAAGACCCGGCGCAACATAGGGCTCCCAAAAGGGACAAGTGGCCATAATACGACACGTCGCCTCACATGTGGGATACAATCTACCTTCTTTGTTTTTCAATTAAGAATTTGGATCAGATGCATGCATTTCCCCATTCACGGTTTGTGTTACCAAAGCCAACCCTAAGAAGTATACATTTTTTTTTTTTTTTTTTTTTTTTTTTTTTTTTTTTTTTTTTTTTTTGAATTTTTTTTTTTCTCATTTTTTTTTTTCTCATTTTTTTTTTTTTTTTTGTAAAATGCCATGAAGAAAGAAGAAGAAGAAGATGATATGTACAGATTGTTTGTGGATATGGCTCACATCGCCTCTGGTTTAACGTCCGATAACGGCTTAAACGTCTTCTATGAGTCGAGGATAAGCTTCCCATCCAATTTTCTTATAAATTGGCAAACAGGGTCTTTTAGAGTCGATTCCCAAGATCTGTAGCGTTGTTGTTCATCCTTGAAGAGATTCCACAATTTAAGAATTTCTCGATGCACCAATCCACAAGAATGCGTCTCAAGAGTCAATAAGATATCATCTAATGACTCCTTACTCGATCCATTCTTAATGAAGAAAATTTTATCTTCTCTATTTGCGGAAACCATCCCCTTAGTACGACATCGCTTGTTACGGTTCCATCGTCCACATTTGTGACAGACTTGTAACCTTTTTGCTCTTCTCCTTTTAGAATATGAACTTCTTCCAAGACCAGGGCATATATGAGTCAAATGAAATTGAGGACTCACCTGCTAATCGGACCTTTGCTTCAATTATCCGGCGTACATCTTTCGGCATACCCTTGTGCATTAACATTCTCAATCTCTCACATCGAACTTTGTAGATTTTTCTCGAGCATTTTGAGGAAGAGAAGGAAAATGTTTTCTCGGGTTTGAAAGAATGACATCCATTTTGAAGGAGAAGAAGGGTTCGGTTATTTTGGGGAAGCGAAGAATAAGCAGACTCAAGAGTCACGGAGTACCGTATCCGCCACTTAACCAAGCAACACAAAGAACTCAAGAACTTGGTTTTCCGGGAATGGTTGAGTCTTTGTCCATTAACCTTAAGCGCATTACCATTCCTAGGATCCTCGGTATCGATCTTTGAGAGGATACGCGTGTCCGACAACAAAAGAACCACGCCACCTAGATCTCAATTTTCCAAGGAGTAGGTGTAGATGATAATCTCAAAGCGAGAACTTTTGACCAATTTCCGCATGACTTTTGCAAAAGGTGTAATGAGACCTTTAATAAAGTAGGCCAATAAAATCCATCTTTGCAAGATTTTCACAGTTGTTGTCATTTGAAGAAAAAAAATGACCTCCACATGCTTCGAGCGACTCTACCTACTTCATTGTCGGGCACACACAATTGTTTTTTTTTTCTTTTTTTTTTTTTTTTTTTTTTTTTTTTTTTTTTTTTTTTTTTTTTTTTTTTTTTTTTTTCCTTTTTTTTTTTTATTCATAATGCGGATGGAGAAGGTTCATCACCTCCACTTCGCATTCTCGGGAAGTTCATGATATCTTGTTTGAGGCGGTGTCCATTTACGATGAAAGCTTTGGCAGTGACCTCACTTTTAATCTGAACAGCACCAGAAGGAAAAACATTAGTAACAATAAATGGTCCATCCCATCTAGACCTTAATTTACCAGGCATGAGTCGGAGGCGGGAGTTATAGAGGAGAACTTTTTGACCAATCTCAAATGTTTTCCTCAGAATCAACTTATCATGGAAGGCTTTGGTCTTCTCCTTATAAAGTTTGGAACTTTCATATGCCTCCAAGCGGATCTCCTCTAATTGCTGCAGCTGCACTTCCTCTCCAAACACTCGCTTGATCTAGGTCCAAGTTGCACCTTTTCACCGCTTGAGAATGCTCGATGCTCAATTTCCACCGGTAGGTGGCAGGCTTTTCCAAAAATAATCCGATACGGAGACATCCCGATTGGTGTCTTATAAGCAGTCCGGTAAGCCCATAAAGCATCCTCAAGCCTCTTGCTCCGGTCTTTTTCGTTAGGTTGAGCTGTCTTCCGGGAGTATCGTTTAATTTCTCTCGTTGGAGACCTCGGCTTGCCCATTGGTTTGGGGGTGGTAAGGTGTAGAAACCTTGTGTTGGACTCCATACTTCTTCATCAAAGCCTCCATGCTTCGATTGCAAAAATGTGAACCTTGATCACTAATGATGGCTCTCGGGACTCCAAACCTACGAGAAAATCGTGATCTAATAAAATCCATAACAACTTTAGAATCATCGGTCCGAGTGGCCTTAGCCTCCACCCATTTAGATACATAATCCACGCAATGACGAGAATGTAAACAAAACCAAATGATACGGGAAAAGGACCCATAAAGTCAATACCCCAAACATCAAAAATCTCACGAGAATAATAAGGGTTTCGGGGCATTTCATTCCTACGAGAAGTATTCCTGTTCTCGGCATTGATCACAAGATTTGCAAAACATATATGCATCATGAAATAGAGTGGGCCAATATAATCCGAGTCTAAAACTTTCCTAGCAGTCCGTTGAGGACCGAAGTGGCCGCCACATGCAAGTTTATGACAAAAGCTAAGAATGGAATGGAATTCATCATCGGGCACACACCTCCTAATTACTTGGTCACTTTGCAAAATCTCCATAAGTAAGGATCATCCCACACATAATACTTTGACTCACTTTTCAATTTATCAATCTTAGCCTTAGTGAAATGTGCGGTATTGCGTTAGCAACCAAGAAATTAATCAAATCGCAAACCAAGGGATGTTGCCTTGCGACTTGAAAAGCTGCTCATCGTGGAAAACATCATGGATGGGAAAAACATCTGCCTCCCTTTCAATTCGACTCAAGTGATCAGCCACCAAATTCTCCGCTCCATTCTTGTCACGGATCTCAATATCAAACTCCTGGAAGTAGCAACATCCACCTAATCAACCGGGGCTTGGCATTGGGCTTCTTCGGGAGAAACTTCAATCTTGCATGATCGAAAACACAACCACTCTAGAACCAAGCAAATATGATCGAAATTTATCTAAAGCAAAAACAATTGCTAAAAGTTCCTTTTCGGTTGTGGTGTAGTTGATTTGTGCGAGGATCTAAAGTTCTCGAAGCATAGGAAATGACATGAGATACTTTACCGACCCTTTGTGCAAGAAACGCTCCCAATGCATAATTAGAGGCATCACACATCGGTTCAAATGGAAGTGTCCAATCCGGCGGTTGGATGATAGGTGTCTTGGTCAATGCACTGCTTCAATTGATTGAAGGCATCCGGCACTTCTTGTCAAAGTGAAATTCCACATCTTTTTGCAGTAAGTTGGATAGCGGAAGTGCAATTTTTTGAAATCCTTTATGAACCGTCGATAGAAACACGCATGACCAAGGAAAGAACGAATCTCCCGCACGCATGTGGGGTAAGATAGGCATGAAATAACATCTATTTTTGCGGGATCTACCTCAATACCCTCACGAGATATCACATGCCCTAAGACTATACCTTGTTCTACCATGAAATGACATTTCTCAAAATTTAGAACGAGGTTAGTCTTAATGCATCTATGCAAGACACGAGCCAGACTATCTAAACATGCATCAAAGGAAGATCCATAGACAGTAAAATCATCCATGAATACGTCCATGCAATTTTCTAAAAAATCGAGAAAAGATACTTACCATACACCTACGAAAGGTGCACGGAGCATTGCACGGACCAAAGGGCATCCTCCTATATGCAAATGTGCCAAATGGACAAGTGAAAGTAGTCTTCTCTTGGTCTTACGGGGCTATATGAATCGAAAATAGCCCGAATATCCATCCAGGAAACAATAATGTGACTTGCCGACTAACCGCTCCAACATCGATCAATGAAGGGCGGCGGGAAATGATCCTTTACGGTAGCCTGGTTGAGCGCCTATAATCAATGCAAACTCGCCAACTATTTTGAACTCGTGTAGGCACAAGCTCATTGTTCGATTTGCAACCACTTGTGACCCAGATTTCTTGGGAACCACTTGCACGGGGCTCACCCATTGGTATCGGATATGGGATAAATAATGCCGGACTTGAAGCGCTTTGTAACTTCCTTCTTTACCACATCTAGAATCGGGGATTTAGTCTCCTTTGGGGTCTGTCTAAGCGGTTTAATCCCTTCTTCCAATAAAATCTTATGCATGCATGTGGAGGGGCTAATACCGGGAATATCGCGCAAGAGTCCATCCGATGGCTTGCCTATTACGCCTCAAAATCTGCAGTAATTTTTCTTCTTGATCGGATTGTAGGTTTTTAGCAATGATCACTAGGAAGTGTCTCACCATCTCCCAAATATGCATATTTAAGATGGTCAGTAAAGTCTTCAACTCCAAAGATGGAGGTTGCACAATGGAAGGTAACAAGTGATCCAAAACGACTAATTCAAGACAACATTAATTTCAAGATGGTACTTGACTCTCATTCTCAATTGTTGCATCATCGGCCAAGAATTTGTATCATTACTCATAAGAGAATAAATCTCAGCACATGCAGCACATGGTTCAACATCACAAGTGGCACATGTATCACAAGAAACAGAACCAAGATAGTCAACAATATCAGGGAATTCAGCATATAAATCAGTATAGAAATCATCAACCAGCATCTCAATCATATCAACATGGAAAACAGAATGCTCCTCTAGGGGGTGTCTCATGGCATCAAAAATGTTAAATTGTACCAAATTGTCGCCAAACTCCATAGAAAGGGTGCCAGCATGCACGTCTATCTTGGTCTTGGCGGTCTTGAGGAATGGTGCTCGCCTAGAATCAATGGAGCATGGTTTGTTGGAGACTCATCTTCCATGTCCAGAATGTAGAAATCTGCTGGAAAAATCAACTCATTCACCCGAACTAACACATCTTCCAGCACACCTGCAGGATGAGCAGTGGCTCTATTTGCCAACTGAATCACGATACCCGGTGGGTTGCAAAGTACCGATGTTTAAACACTTATACACTGACATGGGCATGACATTGATCGAAGCACCCAAATCTAGCATTGCGTGCTCAAATCTAGAGTTTCCAATTGTGCAAGAAATTGTGAAAGTTCCGGGATCTTTGCATTTTCGTGGCATGCTTGGCGAGAATCATTGCGAAACATTTCTACCCATGCTTGATCTTCTCATCCCCTTTCAACCTTCTCTTATGAGTGCACAACTCCTTGAGAAATTTAGCATATTTTGGAATTTGCTTGATTGCATCTAGGAGGGAATATTGATTTCCACTTTCTGAATGTCTCCATGACTTCTTTTTCCATTTTCGCTTGCATTGTTCTCTTGGATTGTGTGATCCTATTTGGAAAAGGCAATGGAATGGTAACATCTGAATTCTCTGCAATTTTCTTCGGAGGCAGTTTCTGGACTGAATTATCCATTTCTGGTCAATTTTCGATTCTTTGCAAGGTTGGAACATCAACTTCTTTGCCACTTCTTAAGGTAATTGCACTTACGTTGCCTCTTGGATTGTTGATTTTTGTGAAGGCAATTGGCTAGAACCTTGACTCTTTAGCTCGCTCACGGTGGTTGCCACCTGCCCAATTTGAGTTTGTAAATTGAATGTTGGCACCGACGTTCATTTGGAACCGAATGTTATTTGTGGCCATTTGTTTCATCGGGTCTTCCAATGACGGCTCGGTGGAGTGGATTGGACGGATGACTGCTGAACAGTTCTTGTTAATACGAATGCGGGGGTATTTGTTGGTATTTGTTGCTTGGACTGTGACTTGGTATCTAAATTGTTGTTCTTCTTGGTGGGAATTGTTGTTGTTGGCTAGAATTCCCATACCTCAAATTGGGATGGTCTCGCCAACCGGGATTATAAGTACTAGAAAATGGATCATATCTAGATTGTTCTTGTTGTTCTTACGATATTGGGGTCTACCGGGAAAAACACACCGTGCAGAAGCAACACATTGATCTGGAAAAGCGGGACCATCTTCCCGAAGTGTAGGGCATGAATCGGTAGGATGAGATGAATTAGAGCAAATTCCACACACCGATGCGGTCATACGCATGGGTGGTTGTTGACCCACGCTATCCGTCTTACCAAAGAAGTCAATTCATCTAGTACGTGTTCCATTCTTTGTTGGTCCATATGAGATGCTTGAATTTCATTAACTCCTCTGGTTGCGGTGATGATCCGCGAGCCAAAGCCTGTTGGGTATTGGTGCCATGTTTGCTATCGGATCTCTTGCGGCGGTAGGAGTTTTGTCTACTAAGGCTCCTCCGGAGGCAAAGCATCGATCATGCTTCTATCATTTGGCAAAGCAAGCCCTCATAAAAGTATTGAATCAAGAGTTGGTCACTAATTTGGTGATGAGGCGGCTCGAACACAACTTCTTGAATCTCTCCCGGTATTCATGCAAAGTCTCACGGACATCCGTACTCGATGCCACATATATCCTTCCTAATTGCAGCGGCTCTCGAGGCAGGGAAGAATCTCTCCAGGAACAACCTCTTCATGTCATTCCAACTTCGTGAACTGGTGAAAGATAAAACAACCAATCTTTGTTGCATCGACAAGTGAGAAGGGAAATGCCCTTAACTTGATGTGTTCCTCGAGATGCCTTGTGGCTTCATGGTTGAACACACAACATGGAACTCTTTCGAGGTGCTTATGAGGATCTTCACCCGCAAGACCATGAAACTTTGGTAACAAGTGTATCAAACCAGATTTCAACTCAAAATCTGCATCAAGATCGGGATATTGAATGCACAAAGATTGGTAAGATACATCAGGAGCGAAGAAGTTCCTTAAGGGTTCTATTATGCATGTTATCAGCCATGATTTCAGGATTACTTAAGTTATCAGGTTCACTCCCAAAATTAGGTTCAGAATTAACTCTGGAATTTATCACACGAGCTCTAATTAATCTATGCAAGGTCCTATCAATCTCAGGATCAAGATCAAGCAAGATATCGAGATTGGACCTAGTCATGCATCAACTAAAGCACAAAAACACAAAAAGTGCAACTAAGCAAAATACACTAAACAACACTCAAAATATGCAAAAATAAATCTAGTTAATATGTCTAAACATTTTTAAAAATTATGGAATCAACACAGAACAAAATCTACATAAAAATGAAACTAGAAAATGCAATAAAAAAATATTAAAAAATTGAAAAAGTGGTCTAAATGATAGAATTTCGAAAAACCAGGGGTGACCTCACAGTTTACTTGTGAGTCTTGTTTATCAAGCTGTTTTCCTTCAACCGACCAAGTTACAGCTCATTCTGGGCATGTTTCAGTTCGAAAATTGCAATAGTTACCCGTAATCACTGTTTTCCGTCTTTCCTAATTCAGAGAAAAATTCAAAAGCTAAGATAAAAATGTTAGTATGGTATGAACAATGTTAGTAAATGAAAAAATAACTGTTAGAATAGGTAAGAAAAAAAAAAAAAAAAACAAAAATTAGTAAGGTTACTCAAAATGAAAAGATTACACCTACGAGCTCCCAAGAACGGCGCCAAAATTCGACGAAAGCGCCGAACTCGGTCAAAATTATAACCGAAGTTATTACCTAAGCTTGTAGCACAGTGACAACACCGGATCGTCTCCTCAAGGATCGTAGATGCAATTTAATCAAATCAAGTGAAAGTTAGCAAAGGGGGTTTGACATGATTAAGATTGTACTTAACAAAATTAACGAAAGAAATGACAATTAAAGAGTAGTCAATTTAGAAACCTATCCAAGATTTGGTGGATTCAATCATAGACCCTTCATAGAACACTTGAAGCGCAATTGAATTGTTAATTTGGATCTAACCGAGATCTCGCATCAAATCCAGAATTCATACTAGACGATCGTCTAGAATTCAATTAACAAGTGATAAACACAAATCCGCATAATCGCACCATTCATGAAAATCTATGTTAATTTCAAGTACCGAATTCAATTAACTTAGGCACAAATCAAGTAACCTAACCTCTTCAATTACGTGATTAATTTAGATCAATCGGTTCTAAGTTTCATCACAAATCTCAATCTTCATTTATGTGATTAGTTTAGATCAATCAGTTCTAAGTTTCATCACAAATCTCAATCTTAAACCAAGATCAATCAGATCAACATAAATAGAATCACCATTCATGCATTCAAGATCAAGAAGAAGAAAAAGAAGAAGAAAGAGGAATTCAATTACAAATCAAATACAATGCATAACCAAGGTCTCAAGAATCCAAACCACAATCTCTTCAAGAGTTCTAAATTGACCGAAAGTAGCTTAGCCCTCCATCACCATGAAGAGAAGCATCAAAATATACAAAAGCTATGAGAAACTATGAAGAAACTATGAAGAAACAAGAAACTAAGAGAGAAATGAAGGAGAGAATTCATGTTGTTCATGATAAATGGTGCCTTTTATAGAAGTCTAAGGTAACAAAATGACAAAGGGAAGTGGGTGGATGAGTGGGTGAGTGAGTGGAGTGGTTGAGTGGATGGATTAGTGGGTTGGTTTAGTGGATTGGTTTAGTGGATGAGTGGGTGGATTGGTTGAGTGGTTGAATTAGTGAAAAATGCCAAAGGACTTTTGGTGAGTGGAAAATTATGGACATGAATGGGTGAGTGGATGGATGAGTAGATGAGTTAGTGGATGAGTGGATGGAGTGGTTAAATGGTTGGATTAGTGTATTAGTGGATGAATGGGTGAGTTAGTGGATGAGTGGATGAGTAGATTAGTGGATTAGTGGATGGATGAGTGGATTAGTGGATGGGTGAGTGGATGGTTGAGGATGAAAATTTCGTGTCTGACTTGGAAGCCAAAAACGACCCACTATACTTCAGAACCACGAAAAGTGTTCTTCATAAAAGTTGTAGATCCTTGTCTTGGCTATAAAATGGATAGCTGGTTCGTCCAATTTGGCTTCCTTAAGCCCAAGATATGTCCCAAATACCGTAGGTTGCTCAAACCCAACTTCAGCACCTCTGTTCCGACTTGTAAGCTCAAAATGACCTGCTAGACTTCTTTTTCTCAAAATGTGTTCTTCATGAAAGTTGTTTATTTGGATCTTGACTATCCACTGTCCAAATTTCAGCCCATCTCCATTATTACATCTTGAGATATGATTTTTTGAGTGCACACTATTCGGATTCTACTGGCAGAACCCGTATTCTGACTTCCATGTAAACTTAGGTCCCTTAGACATCTGAATCAGACTTCGAGCTCTTCATCAAAGTTGTAGAGCTTCCTCTTAGCTTTCCTACAAGGTAAAATTCATGTTCATCAGATATTAGGAACTCAAGTTATGGCCAAAATACAGAAACAGTGTCAAATCTCAATAATGCTGAAAATATTCAATTAGGACCAATTTGAGCTCAAACTCACAAAATCATACCAAACTCAATCAATTAAGAATATGGAGAGTGTAAATGACTAAACAAAAGGGTTTCTTAATGAATAAAATATGTGATTATCAGTTACCTCACCTTCTTTCACTAGAGGGATACCTCACCCTCTTTACAGAATAAACAAAGTGTTTAAATGATAGAAACTCTCTCAAAGAGTAGATAATACGTATTGAAGAACTATGTGTAACATCCCGAAAAATACATATTTGATCATAAATCATCATTTTATAATATTCTTGATTTTTAGGAATGTTTCTGGAATTTTTCGGAAACGACGAATATTTTAATATATTCCTCGTTTTACGTGCACATTGGGCATAGAATTGCTGAGACCAGTGTAACACTCCGGAAATTGATTATTTCACCATGAATAGTCATTTTCTAATATTTGTGATTTATGTGAATTTTTTCGGAATTATCCGGGAACGATGAATATTTTAATATATTTCTCGTTTTGCGCGAACATTGAGCAGAGTCGTGAAAATGACTGTAATGCTTTAAAAATTGGAAATTTATACGACGGATAGTCGTTTTATAATATTTTCAATTTTTGGGAATTTTCTGAGAATTTTCCGGAATCGTCGAATATTTTAATATATTTCTCGTTTTACGTGCGCACTGAGCAGAACCAGAGAAACGCGATGTTTCCTCTGAGAACCTTGGACTATGGACATGTCGACGGGAGATCTTACTAAACCTGAGACTTGACACAGTTTACGAGGTTTCACAATTTTCGAGAAATTTTAACAGATACAATTAAATCAATACAGCGAAAAATTCATCTGTCAGATTAATTAAATACTGACTTCTGTCAACTGTAACTATTATCTATTGGATAATAGTGTGTAATAAAAATCCTATCACATTATCCTAATGTAATCTACTTTATGTCAAATCTATCTACTTTAATTCAAATTTATTGATTAAATAATCAAAGCTTCCTTAAGAAGCTTTGACCCAAGCATTGACCCATGTGTTTTGGCTTCTCTTGGAAGCCATTCCCTCTCTCTTCTCTCTCTCCCACCCGGCTGGAATGCAGCCTCCAAGCAAGGAAAATTCATTTCCTTTCATTAATTCATTTACACCAAAATTCATTAATTTCCAAAAACACTTTCTCTTTCATCATTTTTTCTTCTTTCTTCTTCCATTTTTCTCTCCTCCTTCTCTCTACCAAGCTCCACGGCCAGCCACCCTTCACCACCCTAATCTTCACAAAAATTTCTTCTAACTACATTTCCTAAATCCTTTCACCATTCTAAACACTTTTTCTTCTTGGAGTTTCTTGAGATTCCATCATCTTCACCATTTTCTCCAAGCTCCAACTTTGAGCATTTTGGGTAAGTTTCAAGACCACTCTTTCTCCTCTCTCATTTTCGTGATTATGGTTTCTTTAATGGCCACCCATGGCTTATTTTTCAAGCCTTGATGTTGATTCTAACAAGTCTCCAATTTTAGGGATTTTTGGAGGCCAAATCCGAAAATACAAGGAGGATTCTTGGAGTTCTTCTTGATTTCTTCACTTAGGTAAGAGGAAGACACTCCTCTTCAACCATTTTTAGCATCTAGGAACCTTGGTTGTGTTGATTTGTGAAGAACCCTAATGAGGGTTGTTCTTGAATTTAATGATTAATTGTGTTATGTGTTGATTTTAATTCATTTATGCTATTGGATGGATTGGTTGTATATAATGGATTGTTGAAATGGATTGAGTGATTTAAAATGGATGAAAAATTGATTGAACACTCTTCAAGAGTGTCACGGTTTTAGGTTAGAAAATTAGAGGAGTTGTGTTGAAATTGTAATTGGTATAAGACTTGAATTAATCAATGTATTAGATGGAATTCAATGGAAGGAAAATTTGAAATAGAAACCACCATGAGGGCTACGGTTTTGAAGCCAAGAACCTAGGGTTTTTGGGTGAATTAATTTGACAAATGAACAATTTAAAGAATTGAGACAATGGTGTACAAGATGATGACTTGAAAAGAAATTTGAAACTTGACCTATTAGGGGGCCACGGCCTCTAGGGCATTCTTAGGTAAAAGTGTGATTTTAGTGATTGGAAGCTTAAGTAATTAGGTAATTGGAAGCCTAGGTAATGAAATGGATAATTAAGAGATTAGAAGAATTTATTAAAAATCAAGACTTCATAAGTTTCAAAGAACCAAGAGTGAAAGTATCATAAGAATTAAGGAGATTCTAAGTGAGTGAAGAACATGAGAGTGTGAGGCCTAAGAGCTAAAATAAAATGTAAGTTATGGGGAATTGAGTTGTCTTGGAATATTAAGTTGGCTATAAGGATTGATTTTTGAACATGAATCTTACAAAGGGGAACAAAGTTAATTTAGGATTCATAATGAACCTAATGATGCATTAATAGGCTTGATACTTATATTATGTGATTATGGGTCCATGTGAGTGACCATTTATATAATGATGCTTATGTTGGCCTAATGTGACATATTATGAATTTGTATGAGATTGTGGATCATACATGAGCATGCATAGTGTCTTATGCATTGTGATGTCCTTGTGGACTGTTGTAAGGCCAAGTTGCCTAGGAGATTGAACACACCTTAGTGCGGGTGCGAGTAGACAAGTGTGGGTCGTGTTATGACCTTGGGGCGTCGGGGTGCGGGTCCTTCACAATGGGCAGTTGGTAGCTCCTCCGTACGTGGGGCAAACCGATGCAAACGCACCGACGATCCGGACTTGACACTTTGTCCTATATCGTGATCTAGTGTAGAATGTCGTTGTGCAATGCCATTATTGTGCACGAGAAAATTTATTGATAGCACTGGCCTCGGCAGCCGAGTCACAGACATGTCTCCTGATCTTTCTCTCCGACTAATTGAGTCTAGCTCCATGGAGTAGGAATTTGGGAAAGCATGCATGTGAGTCATGATATACTTGTCATCAATAATTCTTATTTTCTGAAGCTATACTTGATCTAACTGTTATTATGATGATTATCTGCCTGGAACTGTTTAATTACTTATTGTTATGTTTACTGCTCATTAATTGAATATGATGTGTTGGATTGCTATTTGGGCGCGTGGCGCCGTTTTGTTTCTAGCATGCTATAACTGGTAATGATGTAGGATGTCTTACCTCTTTCCCTGTGCTTCTATTATTTTGTTTATGTGCACCTGTGCGATCGAAGACGACGGTGAGAGAGAGAAGATCCCGCCTTCCCCGCTTTTGGCCGCACAAGATTGACCTCTCTGCGACGATGTATGCACGTATGCGTGGGTTCCTGGGAGATGTGCGTCTGACCTTCCTTGGGGGGCCAGAGTGCTGGCACATCAACCTGAACTCCGACCGCTGCGTGTACTTGGGAGACGTGTCGATAGCACTTGCCTGGAGACGTCATGAGGCACCTGTCCTCACCTGCTACCTCAGCTTGCGTCTGGAGTTTTACCTGCCCATTAGGGAGATGTGGGGTGCCCGTTATTACACCCCGCAGGAGGATTCTTTTGATTCCACCGCTCGGGCTCCGTCCCGTGCTTCTGTGGTTCCTATGAAAGTGTCCTCGGATGAGGAAGATCCTGACGAGGGTCCTCCTGAGGATCTTGAATCGGTCCCTTTTTATCTGAGGGGTCGATGATCATTGGTGGCTACTGATGGCCGCCAGTGTTTTTATTTTTGGGGGCCGATGTATTTTATTTTGGTGAAATTTGTATATTTTGTATATGCATGATGGTATATATGCATGTTTCCCTTGGGGTGGGTATAGTTTTGCTTTTTGGTGATGGCCAGGCTTGTATCTACAAAACAGTTGCATCAAATTTTATATTTATATAAGTATGCTATTCAGGTGCAATTTCTGTGTATTGTTTTATTCGTCACTTTTATCCACATTCCGTATTATCATTATTATTATTATTATAAAAAAAAATATTACCAATTTTGCTCACATGGTTAAACATCAATTAAATAAAATGAACCGGGTCTTAATCGTTTGCTTATTCAATTTCCGCATTTTATTTTATTTGACAATGTGACGTTCCCTCCCAAAAAGGGGCGTTACATTCAGTTGGTATCAGAGCCCCGGTTTATGTTTTCTTTGGGTCTTGAGTGTGAGTCTGTCTTGTTTGTCTTTGTGTGAATCTCTGTGATGGGTGTCTTGAGTGGATTCCTCTGACTTTTCTTATGTTTTCAGTAATCTAATTTGAGAGAAAAGCAAGATGGCAAGAGGCGGAGAAATGGCAGCTGCTATTGAAGCGATGCAGAGAATGGCTGAATTCATCGCCCAACAAAATAAACGCGCTGCTCAACAACAAGAAAGAGCTGCTCAACAGCTTGAGGCGACTGCCGATGCGCAAAACTTAGCAGAGTTTCGTCGTCATAACCCTCCTCAGTTTAAGGGAGAATTTGATCCTGACAAGGCTAATCTATGGATCAAGGAGCTAGAAAAAGTCTTTCGTGGCATGAATTGTGCGGAAGACAAGAAGGTGAATTATGCGACTTTTATGCTTGTCGGCAATGCTTGGGAATTGTTCAAGGAGAAATTCTTGGGCAAATACTTTCCTGCGAATGCGAGACACGCAAAGGAGATGGAGTTCCTCAACCTGAGACAGGGGAACATGACCGTCAGCGAGTACGCCGCTAAGTTTGAGAATCTGGAGAAGTTCTCGACCCATTACCAGCATCAAACTGATGAAGCCTGGAAATGCTGGAAATTCACCGAAGGACTGAGGTATGAAGTGAAGAAGGCTGTGATCACCCTGAAGATGAAGGTGTTCTCAGAACTGTTGGACACTTGCTGTGAAGTTGAAGCCTTGGAGCAGGCTAGAGACGTGAGAAACAGGAACTTTGGGCCTGTACGGTCCCAAAGAGGTGGAGGCAGTGGTTCAAATCGCTTTCAGAAGAAGCCCTATAACCGACCGACGGGGAGTCAACAACCAATCAGTGGAAGTTCAGGTGGAGGTTCTTCTGGGAACCGAACTGGTCAGAATACGACCTACCCGTCCAAATGCCTAAAGTGTGGGAAGGACCATCTCACAAGAGACTGCACGATAAAAGGAATAATTTGCTTCAGATGTGGCAAACTGGGCCATATGTCCAGAGATTGTAATCAAGCAAAGGCTGAACCTTCAGTCAATGCAACCTGAGCTAAGAAACCGCAAGCCGGGAGGTCGAGTTTATACTATGAGTGGAGTGAAGCTTCGAATCCGAAGACTTGATTCAAGGAGAAGGCGTCATAGAAGGTAATCTTTTAAAAATCTTGTATGACTCGGGGCAACCCATTCTTTCATATCTTATGACTGTGTGCTACGACTTGGTTTACCCGTGTCTCGAACTACCTTTTGAATTGATTTGTTTCAACCCCACCGATAAACCGGTAGTTACTACCAAAGTCCTGTTTGAAGTGTCCTTTGATTGTTGAAGGTCGAATCTTTTCGTTGATTTGATCTGTTTACCTCTTTCACAGTTAGATATAATCCTAGGGATGGATTTGGTTATCTTCCAACCATGTTCTGTTAGATTGTTCTAGTAAGACCATAGTCTTTCCTGTGGATGAGAATTCTAGATACTTGACGGCCAACCAAGCACGAGCTTTCTTGAAAGAAGGAGCTCAGGGGTACATGCTATTATCTTCTTTGAAAGTTGAGAGTGAGGCTGATTTGAGTACTATTCCGGTGGTGAAGGAATTTTCTGAGATCTTCCCTGAAGAAGTACCTGGTTTACCACCGGCACGTGAGATCGAGTTTGCTATTGATCTAGTACCGGGAGCTGGTCCCGTGTCTATAGCACCTTACCGAATGTCACCGACAGAATTAGCCGAACTTAAGAAGCAGCTAGAAGAGCTTTTGGAGAAGCAGTTAGTTAGACCGAGTGTGTCCCCGTAGGGAGCACCTGTGTTACTAGTTCGAAAGAAGGACGGTACCTCGTAATTGAACAAGTTGACAATCAAGAACAAGTATCCTCTCCCGAGAATTGACGACTTGATGGACCAACTGAAGGGGGCAGCGGTATTTTTGAAGATTGACTTGAGATCTGGGTATCATCAGATAAGAGTGAAGACAGAGGATATACCCAAGACTGCTTTTCGTACGCGATTCGGTCATTACGAGTATCTTGTGATGCCGTTTGGTGTGATGAATGCGCCTGTTATTTTCATGGACTATATGAACCGCATCTTTCGTCCGTACTTGGATAAGTTTGTTGTCGTCTTCATTGATGACATCCTGATATATTCGCAGAATCAGGAGGATCATGCTGAGCACCTCAACATAGTTCTTCAGATTTTGAAGGAAAAGGAATTGTATGCCAAGCTGTCGAAGTGCGAGTTTTGGCTGGATGAGGTGAAGTTTTTGGGTCATGTGATCTCAAAAGAAGGAATTGCAGTGGATCCATCCAACGTAGAAGCAATATTGCAGTGGGAACAACCGAAGTCAGTGATGGAAGTCCGTAGTTTCGTTGGTTTAGCCGGATATTACCGGAGGTTCATAGAAGGGTTTTCCAAGATTGCCGGACCGCTCACTCAATTGACAAAGAAGAATCAAGCTTTCGAATGGACTGATAGATGTGAGCAGAGTTTTCAAGAGTTGAAGAAACGGCTGACTACCTCACCTGTATTGGTGTTACCTGATCCGAATGAACCGTTCGAGGTGTACTGTGACGCTTCGTATCAAGGATTGGGATCTGTTCTTATGCAACACCGAAAGGTGGTAGCCTATGCTTCGCGACAGTTGCGAGTGCATGAAAAGAATTACCCGACTCATGATTTGGAGTTGGCAGCTGTGGTTTTTGCTCTGAAGATATGGAGACATTTCCTTTATGGAGCGACATTCAACATCTTCAGTGACCACAAGAGCTTGAAGTACTTGTACGATCAGAAAGAGCTGAATATGAGACAGCGGAGATGGCTGGAGTTTTTAAAGGATTATGATTTCCAGTTGTTGTACCACCCTGGCAAGGCGAACGTTGTGGCTGACGCCTTAAGTAGAAAGACTATCAGTGTTTCTGCCTTGATGATTAAAGAAAGAGATCTCATCGAACAATTTAGAGATGTATGGTCATTTGTTAAGTTGGAACCCGGAAGAATTTGCATGAATATGGTTACCATC
Organism: Ormosia emarginata; assembly: GCA_029884605.1. Classification (NCBI taxonomy): domain Eukaryota; kingdom Viridiplantae; phylum Streptophyta; class Magnoliopsida; order Fabales; family Fabaceae; genus Ormosia; species Ormosia emarginata. The sequence continues at coordinate 20,886,084 of JAQQTP010000079.1, forward strand.
TCAAGCGAGTTGATGGAAGACATACGGGAAAAACAGAAGACCGATGAATTCTTGCAAGGAATAAGAGAACAAATGAAACAAGGCGAGAAAACAGAGTTCGAAGAAGGAATGATGGAATTCTCGAGATTCCGAGGTAGAGTTTGTATTCCTCGTGACCAAGAGCTTAGACGATATATTGTGGATCATGCCCACACCGGCAAGCTAAGTATGCACCCCGGTATAACAAAGATGTACCAAGACTTGAAGAAGTTGTTCGGTGGCATGGACTAAAGAGTGATGTCACTAGATGTGTATCGACTTGTCTAGTCCGTCAAAAGCCAAAGTGGAACATCGCCGACCGCCGGGTTCTTTGCAACCATTGTCTATTCCTGAATGGAAGTGGGACAGCATCGCAATGGACTTTGTTATGGGATTGCCAAGGACAAGGATGGGACATGACTCGATTTGGGTAATAGTTGATTGACTTACAAAATCGGCTCATTTCCTCCCGATTAACATAAGGTACAGTTTGGAAAAGCTGACCCGACTGTATATTGGGAAAATTGTCAGATTACATGGTGTGCCTACGAGTATAGTCTCGGATAGAGATCTGAGGTTTACCTCAAAGTTTTGGCAAAGTTTACAAGCTTCGTTGGGAACGAGATTGTGCTTGAGTTCGGCGTATCATCCGCAAACCGATGGTCAATCGGAAAGGACGATCCAATCTCTAGAGGACCTACTTAGAGCTTGTTCTATGGAACAGACTGGAAGTTGGGATGAAGTTCTACCACTGGTAGAGCTCACCTACAATAACAGTTATCATTCGAGTATAGGGATGGCACCCTATGAAGCTTTGTATGGAAGACGGTGTCGAACACCATTATGTTGGTACCAAGACGGCGAGCGTCTTACGATTGGACCAGACATTATCCAGCAGACGACTGAGAAGGTTAAGATGATTCAAGAGAAGATGAGAACCGCTCAGAGCCGATAGAAGAGCTACGCGGATAAGAGAAGAAAGCCTCTTGAGTTCGAAGAAGGTGAGCATGTGTTCCTGAAAGTCACACCCACGACTGGGGTCGGTCGGGCCTTGAAATCTAGAAAACTCACTCCGAAATTCCTTGGACCTTACCAAATTCTTCGTCGGATAGGTCCAGTAGCTTACCAGATAGCCTTACCCCCTATTCTTTCAAACATACATAATGTATTCCATGTGTCACAACTTCGTAAATATTTACCTGATCCAAGTCATGTTATAGCACCGGACACAGTACAGTTAAAAGAGAACCTGACCTATGAAACGTCTCCTGCGAGAATCGAGGATCGACAGATAAAGCAACTACGAGGCAAGGAGATTCCATTGGTGAAGGTGATTTGGAATGAAGCAACTGGTGATGCGACTTGGGAATTGGAAGATAAGATGAAGGAGCAACATCCAGAATTATTTTAAGGTATGTAAATTTCGAGGACGAAATTCCTTTTAGTAGGGGAGTGTTGTAACATCCCGAAAAATACATATTTGATCATAAATCATCATTTTATAATATTCTTGATTTTTAGGAATGTTTCTGGAATTTTTCAGAAACGACGAATATTTTAATATATTCCTCGTTTTACGTGTACATTGGGCATAGAATTGCTGAGACCAGTGTAACACTCCAGAAATTGATTATTTCACCATGAATAGTCATTTTCTAATATTTGTGATTTATGTGAATTTTTTCGGAATTATCCGGGAACGATGAATATTTTAATATATTTCTCGTTTTGCGCGAACATTGAGCAGAGTCGTGAAAATGACTGTAATGCTTTAAAAATTGGAAATTTATACGACGGATAGTCGTTTTATAATATTTGCAATTTTTGGGAATTTTCTGAGAATTTTCCGGAATCGTCGAATATTTTAATATATTTCTCGTTTTACGTGCGCACTGAGCAGAACCAGAGAAACGCGATGTTTCCTCTGAGAACCTTGGACTATGGACATGTCGACGGGAGATCTTACTAAACCCGAGACTTGACACGTTTACGAGGTTTCACAATTTTCGAGAAATTTTAATGATACAATTAAATCAATACACGAAAAATTCATCCGTCGATTAATTAAATACCGACTTGTCATTAATCATTGTAACTATTATCTATTGGATAATAGTGTGTAATAAAAATCCTATCACATTATCCTAATGTAATCTACTTTATGTCAAATCTATCTACTTTAATTCAAATTTATTGATTAAATAATCAAAGCTTCCTTAAGAAGCTTTGACCCAAGCATTGACCCATGTGTTTTGGCTTCTCTTGGAAGCCATTCCCTCTCTCTTCTCTCTCTCCCCACCCGGCTGGAATGCAGCCTCCAAGCAAGGAAAATTCATTTCCTTTCATTAATTCATTTACACCAAAATTCATTAATTTCCAAAAACACTTTCTCTCTCATCATTTCTTCTTCTTTCTTCTTCCATTTTTCTCTCCTCCTTCTCTCACCAAGCTCCACGGCCAGCCACCCTTCACCACCCTAATCTTCACAAAAATTTCTTCTAACTACATTTCCTAAATCCTTTCACCATTCTAAACACTTTTTCTTCTTGGAGTTTCTTGAGATTCCATCATCTTCACCATTTTCTCCAAGCTCCAACTTTGAGCATTTTGGGTAAGTTTCAAGACCACTCTTTCTCCTCTCTCATTTTCGTGATTATGGTTTCTTTAATGGCCACCCATGGCTTATTTTTCAAGCCTTGATGTTGATTCTAACAAGTCTCCAATTTTAGGGATTTTTGGAGGCCAAACCGAAAATACAAGGAGGATTCTTGGAGTTCTTCTTGATTTCTTCACTTAGGTAAGAGGAAGACACTCCTCTTCAACCATTTTTAGCATCTAGGAACCTTGGTTGTGTTGATTTGTGAAGAACCCTAATGAGGGTTGTTCTTGAATTTAATGATTAATTGTGTTATGTGTTGATTTTAATTCATTTATGCTATTGGATGGATTGGTTGTATATAATGGATTGTTGAAATAGATTGAGTGATTTAAAATGGATGAAAAATTGATTGAACACTCTTCAAGAGTGTCACGGTTTTAGGTTAGAAAATTAGAGGAGTTGTGTTGAAATTGTAATTGGTATAAGACTTGAATTAATCAATGTATTAGATGGAATTCAATGGAAGGAAAATTTGAAATAGAAACCACCATGAGGGCTACGGTTTTGAAGCCAAGAACCTAGGGTTTTTGGGTGAATTAATTTGACAAATGAACAATTTAAAGAATTGAGACAATGGTGTACAAGATGATGACTTGAAAAGAAATTTGAAACTTGACCTATTAGGGGGCCACGGCCTCTAGGGCATTCTTAGGTAAAAGTGTGATTTTAGTGATTGGAAGCTTAAGTAATTAGGTAATTGGAAGCCTAGGTAATGAAATGGATAATTAAGAGATTAGAAGAATTTATTAAAAATCAAGACTTCATAAGTTTCAAAGAACCAAGAGTGAAAGTATCATAAGAATTAAGGAGATTCTAAGTGAGTGAAGAACATGAGAGTGTGAGGCCTAAGAGCTAAAATAAAATGTAAGTTATGGGGAATTGAGTTGTCTTGGAATATTAAGTTGGCTATAAGGATTGATTTTTGAACATGAATCTTAGAAAGGGGAACAAAGTTAATTTAGGATTCATAATGAACCTAATGATGCATTAATGGGCTTGATACTTATATTATGTGATTATGGGTCCATGTGAGTGACCATTTATATAATGATGCTTATGTTGGCCTAATGTGACATATTATGAATTTGTATGAGATTATGGATCATACATGAGCATGCATAGTGTCTTATGCATTGTGATGTCCTTGTGGACTGTTGTAAGGCCAAGTTGCCTAGGAGATTGAACACACCTTAGTGCGGGTGCGAGTAGACAAGTGTGGGTCGTGTTATGACCTTGGGGGCGTCGGGGTGCGGGTCCTTCACAATGGGCAGTTGGTAGCTCCTCTGTCTGTGGGGCAAACCGATGCAAACGCACCGACGATCCGGACTTGACACTGTCCTATATCGTGATCTAGTGTAGAATGTCTGTGCAATGCCATGATTGTGCACGAGAAAATTTATTGATAGCACTGGCCTCGGCAGCCGAGTCACAGACATGTCTCCTGATCTTTCTCTCCGACTGATTGAGTCTAGCTCCATGGAGTAGGAATTTGGGAAAGCATGCATGTGAGTCATGATATACACTGTCATCAATAATTCTTATTTTCTGAAGCTATACTTGATCTAACTGTTATTATGATGATTATCTGCCTAGAACTGTTTAATTACTTATTGTTATGTTTGCTGCTCATTAATTGAATATGATGTGTTGGATTGCTATTTGGGCGCGTGGCGCCGTTTTGTTTCTAGCATGCTATAACTGGTAATGATGTAGGATGTCTTACCTCTTTCCCTGTGCTTCTATTATTTGCTGTTTATGTGCACCCTGTACTGATCGAAGACGACGGTGAGGAGACAGAAGATCCTGCCTTCCCCGGCTTCTGGCCTGCACAAGATTGACCTCTACTGCGACGATGTCTGCACGTATGCGTGGGTTCGGGAGATGTGCGTCTGACCTTCCTTGGGGGCCGCAGTGCCGGCACATCAACCCGAACTCCGACCGCTGCGTGTACTTGGGAGACGTGTCGATAGCACTTGCCTGGAGACGTCATGAGGCACCCGTCCTCACCGCTACCTCGCCTTGCGTCCGGAGTTTTACCGCCCATTAGGGAGATGTGGGGTGCCCGTTATTACACCCCGTAGGAGGATTCTTTTGATTCCACCGCTCGGCTCCGTCCCGTGCTTCGTGGTTCCTATGGAAGTGTCCTCGGATGAGGAAGATCCCGACGAGGGTCCTCCTGAGGATCCTGAATGGTCCCTTTTTATCTGAGGGGTCGATGATCATTGGTGGCTACTGATGGCCGCCAGTGTTTTTATTTTTGGGGGCCTGATGTATTTTATTTTGGTGGGTATATTTTGTATATGCATGATGGTATATATGCATGTTTCCCTGGGGTGGGTATAGTTTTGCTTTTTGGTGATGGCCAGGCTTGTATCTACAAAACAGTTGTATCAAATTTTATATATATATATATGTATGGGTGCAATTTCTGTGTATTGTTTTATTCGTCACTTTTATCCACATTCCGTATTATCATTATTATTATTATTATAAAAAAAAATATTACCAATTTTGCTCACATGGTTAAACATCAATTAAATAAAATGAACCGGGTCTTAATCGTTTGTTTATTCAATTTTCGCATTTTATTTTATTTGACAATGTGACGTTCCCTCCCAAAAAGGGGCGTTACACTATGGGTATCAAGGATTCACACTTTGAAGCTCAAAACATAGTTTTTAGATAAATGAGAGTAAAACACGAATTTGATGTTCAATGATGTTTTTTAAAATGTTTTTCCAACTCTTAATCAATGCCCAATAGCATTCATTTATAGCCCAAGCAATTTTTGAGACGTTAGAAGTGGTTGGGGGCATTAAATGTCAATAAAAGAGCCGTTGAGAACGAGCTCTGTGACAAACCAGAACCTGTTATGGCAAAGCCATAATCGATTATGGCTTTTGTGAAAGGCTTCCAATGTTTTTGACTAACAAAAAAACTTGTTATGAGATTTCATAATCTATTATGAAATCTTTCATAATCAATTATGAAGGAATTCATAATCTGTTATGAGACATTCATAATCAGTTATGAATTATGCCATATTCGAATATGGCCATTTAAAAATAGGTGGTTACATTGGGAGATTCCAAATAATCAAATATAAAGAAGCCATATTCGGTTATGAGCTTTTAAAACATGAAAAATGGTCATGACTTGTGCAATAATCGGTTATGGATATTCCATAATCGGTTATAGCACTCAAGTTTTGAAAGCTAACTTTAAATGGTCATAACTTCTTCATTTCTCATTTGTTTTAAACGAATGACCAGTCATTGGAAAGGTATTTGAGTATATTTTCATATGAAACAATTTTCAGGACAAAAATCAAAACAGTTTGGGAGTTATGATCAAAAGAGTGACTAAAGGTCAGCTTTGCAAAACACAAACTTGACTATTTTTCATGGATTTGAACTACCACCAAGACTAGCTTTTCAAAACTTGTTTGTTGAGCATTTTAGCATGTGAAAACTATTTGTAAAGATTTGAAAACATATTTGAGTTTAGTGTGATTCCCAAATACCTTTACACAAGATCTAAGTCCTATAAGCTATTCTTGAGGATTCTTGGGACTTGATCATTGCACTTCCATTTCTTATCCTTGTTTTTTATCATCAAAGCCATTGCTTTAACCAATGCTAATTACATCAAACACATGGCCTGTTAGTTATTATTTAACATTACCCATATCATATCAATGGCACCATTTCCTCTCAGAGAGAAACATGAAAAAGCAAAACAATTATCTTCACAGATTAGGTTAGGGGTTCAAGGGTTGTGACAGTTGGCAATAAGGTCCAATCACTACAAAAGAGAGACATAGAAAATTGATCTTTACAACAAATCAAAACTTTGATTTCAAATCTAAGCATGTTAGTTATTTAGAGTCTAACATAGTTCCTTCATATCACTTTCTACATCCAATACTTCACCCTGTAGCGTAAAGAATTAAACCTTTCATCCTATTGACTTCAAAAACAGAGATCCCTTGCAGGGAAGATCTAAATAACATTCTAGCTTTAGGAATTTATGCCCAAAAATGGAATAACAAACAGATCACAAAATCAAATCCACCTAGTGAAACTTCAGAGTGAAAGATTCATATGATCTATCCATATATGGTTTAGTAGTAGTACTAGATTCATATGAATACAATTCTAGTTTATTGCTAACAGACACCCATCAAACTAAGCAACCATTAACAAAATCAACATTAAAAGCTTAGGACAAGTTGCAGATATTAAATTTTTGTCAATGTTTTTAGTTAGACAAAAGGCTTTTTTTTTTTCATTGTTCGCATGAGTTAAATGATCACCAAGCAATGATCTCTATTCATTCTTCCTATTAGTATCACTATCCGTTTTCAAAGGCTATAACTGAATCTCATTCTCTATTTGTAAGTACTTGGATTTCTGATTTTGGTATCCTTCTATCTCTCCTTCCCCACTTTTCGGAGTCTTTACATTTGTTCATTTGCATGATCATATTGTTCAAAGCTCAGAGATTTTTTATGATCTTTCTGCAGCTAGCTAATTGCTATACTGATTTTGGTGCATTTCTGTGAGAAAGTCTATTATAACAAGAGTTAGTGTCTCTAACATGGAAAATGCTACCTCATCAAGGTTAGGCAAAGATGGTAAGAAAAGGTTTAGATCAGATAGAGTTCATGAGGACAAGGATTATGAGGAAGAAGAGGTATCAGGGTTTGATGGTGAGCTTGAGGATAAGAAAAAGAAAAAACAAAGGAAGGAATCTATTGATGTATTGATGGACAATAAGAAAAAATAGATGATTTTATACTAGAGTCATCAACTATGTAGCTTAATTCATAATGTTATATCTTAATTACAGAGCAAAATAAGATGTTTTCAGAAGTGGAGTAGCAACTAAAGAAAGCTGAGGCTGCCCAGAGGCATAGAATGCAAGTTAAGAAGGCTGGCAGGGAATCTAAGGTTAGTTTTTGTTCTCTCCAAATTACTATTTCCTTTCTCATTATGTTCAATTTTACGCAGAAAGACTCAAGTTTATGTTCAATCTCTTTCTCTAAACAATCTATCTCTTGGAAATAGCAGAAGGAACTGTAACTGAAGGACCATATTCAATTTTGATGTACACACACACATACGTGTAATATGTTTTCTAGGTTTGCTTTCTAAGCTAAACTTGATGTGAAAGACCACGAGTGTATAAGATTTATGGACTGTATATCAGTTTACCTACATGTATATTTTGATGCTAGACATGTGGACTGCCATGAGATAAGTTTCGACTGAACTTAGTTTATCCTAATCTTAAATTTTTCACTTTGCTAACTTTGCATCTTTGTATAATAGAAATGGAAACTTCTTGTGACTGCCTTTATTTTGAAAGAAGCTATAATCTAATTCTTTTATGAAGAATAACTATTAAATAGGTAAACTTTGGGATATAAATTACTATTTCCTTTCTCATTATGTTTAATTTTACGCAGAAAGACTCAAGTCTATTTTTCTTTTTTAAATGTTTTTTTCCAAGCACTAATACAGGTGATAAAAAAAATTTATGCATCGATAAATCCATCCATTGCTTGGACACATCTTGAGAAAACCTAATTAATCGAATTTTGATATTAATGTTTCAAATAAATATTCATTTATACATTAACTAGACTTTACAGGCATATCAATAATGTGTGTTAAATTCACACTTGGGGATTAAGATACAATATCATAAAAAAAAAAAGAGAAAGAAAGAAAATGTTGTATAAATAATAACGACATAAGAAAATAAAGAGGATAAGAGTTTCTTACCTAGCCGTGACACTAATTGTAACTTAAAACTTAACTTTAAGTCCACTATAGATCTTCCCAAGTCTTGATTAATCTCCCTTGAGCAAAGAACAATCAGTTACATGTCATGTATAAAATCATAGTTATGACATAGTTATAAGTTTCTAAAAATAAAGAGAATTTACAGGGTTGAGACCATTCCTTCTATCTATATAAATATATATGTATACAAGGCATACACACAACAAGCCAACAATTTCACGTTGCTATCATTTAGTTTTAATTAGATCAGTTGTAAATATTGTCAAATAGAAATTGCTTCTGTGAAGGATGACATAAGGAAACAATCAAATAAATAAACATTAAAGAGATGCAGGTCTATAATTAACTTTTGCATTTTGTTTTTAATTTCATAATTTTTATACTATTAAATTATTTATAATTTTATGCAACATATTTTTACTTTATCATTACCAATTTATTTAGAAAGTTAATCTCTAAGATTTTAATTCTTAGAAACTTGCTAATCTCTTTTTATTTAATAACCACAATTGCAAAATTATCTCAACTAAAAACAAATAAAAAAATTAAAAAATCAAAATTTTATAAAAAGTGAGATGTTACACCATGCTAGTAGAAAATGTAGATTTTAGAAAGCTTCTTAGTTGACTTGTACTCAAGCAATAATATAGTAATTATTTAGCTCTTTAGTTACTCTCGTAGTTGGATTCCTTGTCCTTTATTTTCTGAGAATGTTGTAATTGGTTTATAAGCTAAATTTTTGTAGATGAATTCTTAGGTAACAAAATTCACACTTCACCCAAGTAATTAAAGTATACTGAATCTGTTAAACTTCCATTTCATCTTGCAGACACTTTATATAGTTAATTACTTGATTTCAACTTTAAGTAAATTCTCTAATAATTCCAGAACTATGGTATTTAATGTTCTGCTTTCGGTGACTAAAAATTCAGTCCCAAACTATTTCATTTGAAACCTCTTTCTAACTAATAACTAGGTGTTGTCCAGCATCCATGTAGATTTTTGGGCCTGACTTTCCTAGTAGAATTAATGTAGTTATAGGTTTCCAAAAATCTTGAAAACTTACAGACTTAATCCTAAGGTATTATACTACTTTTCTTCAAATTTTAAATGCAACAAGTTTCATGAAATTTAGGCTTCTATAGATTAAGTTATGTAGTGAAATCTCTATATTGTCAGACTATGACAGCATAAACTTTTCTGCATAACTTACATGTTGTTACAACAACTTTAGCAATTTTATAAATTCACTTACACTGATCCATTTTCCCCAGAAACTTGGCTGCATTGTTCCATACATGTTAGGATTATTGTATAAAATCTTCAATATAAAATACACCTTACGAAGTAATGAAAACTATAGCTCACTTACTACTATCAGTAAGTCCTACACTGTAAAAAACAAGATCTTTGAAACTCACCAAGCTGTGAATAACTTTAATATAAAGAACTCTTATAATTTACATCCCATAGTTTACCTATTTAACAATTATCCTTCATAAAAGAATTATATTATAGCTTCTTTCAAAATAAAGCCAGTCATAAGAAGTTTCCATTTCTATTATACAGAGATGCAAAGTTAGCAAAGTGAAAAAATTAAGATTAGGATAAATTGAGTTCAATCGAAACTTATCTTATGACAGTCCACATGTCTAGCATCAAAATATACATGTAGGTAAACTGATATACAATCCATAAATCTTATACACTCGTGGTCTTTCACATCAAGTTTAGCTTAGAAAATAAACCTAGAAAACATATTACACATACGTGTGTGTGCACATCAAAACAGAAGATAGTCCTTCATTTATAGTTCCTTCTCATATTTCTAAGTTTTGCTGATCTGTTTGTCAGTAAAATAGCTCACAAGAAATGAGGTTTCATCCTCACTAAATAGTTAAGGATAATACACTTTAAAGCTGTACTATTCAAGATCTAACGTTCATTAACTTTGTCCATGATTTCTTTGTACTCACACATAACACTTATCTTGCATAATATTCTCAAGAAACTCTAGGACAAGATGCAGAAACTGCCTTTCACAATTAGTGTAATTAAACTAAAGATACATAACGATCACATAAAAAATTTAGGAGGAAGTTTTTTTTTGGAGGGGGGTCTTGTTAGATTCCTTGTGTAACACCCCAAAAATTTGCTATCATCACAGTAACAAAGAAATTATATTGTTTTGTGATTTCTGAGTGTTATAAAATTATTTTTACTGCTCCGTAATTGTAATTGGTTGTTTTAAGAGATTTGCTATGTGTCAGTAAAATAATAATTTTCTGGTCGGGAAAAATCTTTATGCATTTATTCGGAGCTGAGGGATCTTACTAAACTCAATTCCAAGAGATGCATGTCATAATCTTTTAATTTTTAGAATTTACTTATGAAATAAAAATATTTTATATTTTTATTATTATTTTATTATCGAGTGGACGATACCTACTGACTTATGAGTAGTAGCCTCTGTCCAGTGCACAATAGGAGTCGGTAAAGTCTTGAGACTTACTGATAATGTGCCAATAGGAATCAAGTCAACGTTTCTAACTTGAAAATCTCTAAAACCAATAGAAACTAGTCAACATTAGTGGCTAGGACTTTCTAAACCAATGAGATATAGTCAAATATAGTGGTTGGACTAGTTACTTGGAAACTAGATGACTTAACTAAGTTTATATTCTATGTAGTAACCAAATAGGATGGAAACTTAGTTTGTATTCCTTAGGGTTTCTAGTTACAAGAAGTTTCTACAATATTCAAGAATGGATGGATAACATCAAGATAATAATTAATTAGTAATGTGACTAGAAAACAAACTAAGTTAGCCTAAATGTAACTTAGTTATTCTAAGAAGCATAGGAAGTAACTAAATGAACCAAACCTAGCCAGTTCTCTAGGAACCACATGGATTTGGAGGAGTCTAGGATTGTCTAGAATATTTGATTCAAGCAAAGAAAACTATCTAGTTAGCAATGTAACTAATTATCCTAACTAAGTTAGCTTAAGTGTACATAGAAACTAAATGGGTTAGTAACTTACGTAGCATTCTATGACTCCCATTAGGCAAGAACCTTCATGAACATGTGACTAAGGCTTGGTTTAGCCAATTAGAAGCAAGCTTAGGGGAGAAGCCTTGCATGTGAGCCTTTGATGCAAGTTAAGGCTAGGATGGAGTCTTGGAGGGTCAAAAAAAGTGGCCACCTCCTTTGTAGCCCTCCTACACGGCTATGCACCCATTTAGAGACCAAAGTGGTTAGTTTAATTCATCTAAGACATAAACCCTCTCTACTCTTCATGTTCTTCTTCAAGCAACCAAGAAAACTCCATTTTCTTCTCCAAGAGGCCATTCGGCCACCCTTCTAACCAAGACATCCAAGCTTCTAAAATTTTACCTAAACACATTTCCTAAACCTATACCATATTCTAAGAACATCTCTAGTTGTGAGTTTTCACAAAATCATCCAACTTGAGCTTGAAATCCAAGCTTAAAGTTTCTACCAAAAAGGGTAAACTTCTTGTTTCTTGAACCAATCTTTTAGTTTTGATTTTCTAAGCCAGGATTGATTCACGGTTTATCTATTTCTAAGCTTGTTATTGATTTTAAAATTTGTTTAAGATTTTTAGGGTTTTTCTAAGGAGTTTCACGAAAAGCTTAGGAAGGAAAACTTGAAGGATTTGTCTCCTTTTTAAGGTAAGAGGGAGATTCATCTCACCAACCAAGTATGGTGGTGAGAGATGCATTTGTTTGTGAAGAATGGTGAATCCATGTGAGGGTTCATTATTCATGGTTGTGTAATTGTTTTTGAGTGTTTATGTGTTTTGATTTATGTGGTTATGCTTTGTATGCTTTGCATGATTTATTTCTTTGCTTATAATATGTATGATGTGAATATATTGCAAATGCCATGATGGAAGTGAACAAGGAAAATGATTTTGGTTTCAATGACAAAGAGACTCACGGCCTCAACACCTCAAAATAGGTGTTTCCAAATTAAGATTTTCATGAATGATAAAATTGAATGATTAGAAAGAAAAAGGAAAAGAAAAGATATAATCGTTCCAATGACCATGTACTTATGGTTTTGATGGTTTGAAAATGGATTTACTTCATGTAAAATTTTGATTTAGAAAATGGAAGGAAATTGATTTAAAGAAAATAAGAAAAGGATTTTAGAAATGGAAACAAAGTGTTTTATCACTTGAGAAATAGAAATTTCGTTTATGAAGGAAAAAGAGAGGTTGAAAGTGTTTGAACCTCAACTTATTTTAAAGAGAACTGATTTTTTAGAATTGATTTAGAATTATGGAGAATGCATTGGTGACTTAAAATTTACTAACGTATAGCTCACTCTTTGGGTTTTTGAGCGTGTTAAGAAATTTTAAGTAAGAAAATATGGAAAAGTAAAGCAAGAAAGGGTATGAAATTTTAGAAAGGTCAAAATGAAATTTAGAAGGTTGAGAAATATTTTTCGTAGTGGAAAAATGATAAAGAATGCTTTTCAAAACTTAAAAACATGATTTTTAAGCTCTACGATTTCAAAAAGGTCAAAAAAATCGCTACGCGATTAAAAAATTGTGGAATATTTTTACGTAATTGAGAAAACGATGGAAAATCGCTACGCGATTAGAAAAACGTGACAAAAGTGTTGTGCGATTGAGAAAATGTGATAATATGATTATGATTAAAATAAATATACGATGTATGGACTCGTATGAGAAATAATGAGGATTACTAGGTTGGATCGATGTATGGACTGAACTAGATAAGGCTAATAAGAAATAAAGAGTTTTACCTATGATTAGCCATGGTGCATTAAACATGCATTGGAAAAGTACGATGGACTGGATAAGGCTAATTATCTAGGAGAGAATACACCTCTTGAGTGGGTGAGCATATACTTGCGTAGTGTAAGTCACTAAATGTTGACCTTGGGGCGTTATTGTTTACTATATCTCGTATCATTGGGTGCGTATGAGTTGCCTACAATGGGCATATTGGTTGGTAGCTGATCTCACCGTGGGTTAGATTGATGCATGTATTTATATTTTTGTACACCGATGATCCGAGGAGGGTGAAGAGACACTATTCATAATCAAGATTTAGTAAAGACTGTTGTGTATATGCTAGATGTACAAACACCAATGAGAATGGTGGCACATGGTCTGAGGCATATTAGTACAGACAGATCTTTTGAATCAATCTCTCTGACCCGAGTTTAGCTCCATAGAGTAGGAAAATGAGTCAATGAGCATTTGCATAACTTGGACATATCTGAATGTTTAATGATATAGTATCTGTTAAATGTTGATGAATGATAAATGAAATGATTATGTTATTGTTTACTATATTTGTATCATTGAATGATATATCTGTATGATGTATTGTCTGTGTTATCTTTGTGCTGCCATATTGGTAATGGTGTAGGTGATCTCACCTCTTTGTATATTATTTTGTATTGTATTTATATTTTGGTAAAGACACTGAGCGAGGTATCGAGCAAGAGGGTGAAGAGGAACAGATTCCTACTGAGGAAGCTGAGTTTTGAGAAGATGGCGACCCGGTCGAGTTTCTTCGGATATGTGAGACTATAATTCCATGGAGGAGCTAGCGCTTGGAGGATTAGTCCCAATGAGGAAGGACTAATATATCAGGGACATTTGATGGTCAACATGAGCAGGCTATTACATTTGACGGACATTTAAGTACATGTCGAAATTCTATTATCGATTAGGTAGTATTGGGATGGTAGGTATCATATCCCAATGGAGATCAGTATAGTGTTGTCTGCATGAACACTGGTCTGTAGGGCTTCATGTCAAGTTGGACTCCTGCCTACTGAGGAATCTGAGGAGGACCCTTCTGAGTGTTTTGTTGTCTAGTTATGCTTGGGCAAGTATGTTAGTTTAAATAATGCTCAAATACTTTTGAGAACTATATTTGTAAATATTTTAGTATGTCAGTACTAAAGCTTATGTATGTGATATAAATTATTTGTGAAGCTGTTTAGGATTTTATATTCTGCTTATTTTATTAATATTTCAAAAATTTCATAACTCATAATTACATTTCAAATCATATTTTATAATCTTTTGGGGAATTTGGTAGTTAAGTAACATAAATGTGATACCCTATGGTGGGTGTTACATTAGTTGGTATTAGAGCCCAAGTTAGAGTCTTTTGGGTTTGTGGTTACATTTATCTTGTAATGTTGTGTGATTCTCTGTGACTAGTTTCTGAAAGGAAATAATATTGTTTGAAAGATTGACCTTAACTCTTCTTTGTGTTGTCCAGTTTGAACTAAGAGAAAACGTAATGGCTGGACGAGGAAGAGGACGCATAAATACTAGAGCAGGCATTGGAAATGTTGGTGACGACAACCAGAACATGGCTGCAGTGGTAGCAGCAATGCAACAGATGGCTAATGTCGTTGTGCAGCAAAACCAAAGGGCGACTAAGGACGCTCAAAGTTTGTCGGAATTTTGTAGGAATAATCCACCAAAGTTTCATGGAGAATTTGACCCAGAGAAAACTGACATGTGGATCAAAGAACTAAAAAAGATATTTGAAGGTATGGATTGTACCGATAAATGGAAGCTTACTTTTGTGACTTTTGTGCTAGTAGGAGATGGAGAAGACTGGTGGGCAGGAGCCCGAAGATTGATACAACCTGAGGGAAGAGTTATGATGTGGCAACTCTTTAAGCAGAAATTTATGGGGAAGTATTTCCCAGCTAATGTTCGACATGCTAAGGAGATGAAATTCCTTAGTTTGAGACAAGGGTGATGTCCGTAAGTGAGTATGCTGTAAAATTCGAAAGCTTATCTAAGTTTTCGACATATTTTCATATGCACCTAGATGAGGAATGGAAGTGTAGAAAATTTGAAGAGGGATTGAAACTTGATGTTAAGAGGGCAGTGGCAACCTTGGAAATTGATCAGTTTCTAGCATTGTTAGACAAATGTCGAAAGGTTGAGGAAATTGATCATCAACGTGAGTCGGGGAATAAGAACTCTGGACCTACAAGGTTCCAAAGAGGAAAGGGTAGTGGTGGCAGCCATTATCAGCAAAAATTGTATGCTAGACCGACAGGAGGTTAGACTCGACAGCAATCTTTTGGGGGAAGTTCTGTGGGCAGCAAGACAGGTCAAGCTGGAACTTCTACGCTTAAATGCTTTAAGTATGGAAAAGACCATATAACTAAAGATTGTCAATATAAAGGAGTCATCTGTTATAGATGCAGGAAGCCTGAACATTTCTCCAGAGAATGTGATCAGCTAAAGGCGGAACCCTCTGTGGGGAACGTCCGTACTGCGAGGCCATAGGCTGGTGGTCGTGTATATACCAAGAGCGGGGAAGAAGCCGTAAAATTAGAGGACTTGATCATGGAGGAGTGTGCCATCAAAGGTAATCCTTTAACAGTATTATATGATTCAGGGGCAACACATTCTTTCATTGCATGTGATTGTGTGGAGCGTTTGTGATTGTCTGTGACTGCATTACCTTATGATTTGAGTGTTGCTACTCCTACGGATAAGCCTGTAGTTACTTCAAAAGTATGTTTTGTAACACCCCAAAATTTACTTTTCTACTATCAGAATTCATTCTAAAATATTTATGATTTTCTAGAATTTTTCTAGAATTTTTTGAGAATGCAGAATATTTTAATATATTTCTCGTTTTACGTACGTACTGAGCAGAACCGGAGAAATGAGATATTTTTTCTGAAAGCCTTGAACTATGGAAACATCGACGGGGGATCTTACTAAACCCGAGACCGGACACAATTTGCAAGGTTTCACATTTTTCAAGAAATTTAACAGTAATAATAATGAAACACTGTGTAGATTTCATCTATCAGGTAAATTAATGCTGACTTCTATCAACTGTAAAAATTGTCTACTAAACAATAACATGTATTAAAAACATTATCCTACTATCCAAAATCTACTTTGTATCACATCCATTAGCTTTAATTCCAAAAAGAATGATTAAATTAATTAAGCTTGTCAAGGGAAGCTTCTTAGAAATTTCCCAAATAATTCATTTTTCTCTCTCTTCACTCCCCACACTCATTCCCACGGCAGATGGCTATTTTGGGAGCCTAAAATACCCATTTTTCTCATTCTCACTTTTATCACTCCACTCTCACACTTCAAACACTCTTCTCTTCTTCTCCTTGCTTCACCACCGTACACACACTCATTGGAGATCATCTCCATTGTTTGCTATAACTAAACTCATTTCGTGTTTTCTTCCACCATTCCAAGACCATCCTTTGGTTCTTCTTCTTCCACTATCCACCATTGAAGCTAAAGCTTTGAGCTTGGAGGTAAAGTCTTCACCTTTATTTCACTTTCTTCTCATTTTCATTTTTCTTGGTCACCTATGTGATTAAGAACTCATTTTTCCATGGTTTGAGTGGACATTATAGAAATCAATCACATTGGTGTTCTTCTTGAAGGGGGAAACAAAAATCTAGGGCAAGAAAAGGTAACACCTTGTGTTGTCTTCGAAATAGGTAAGAGGGAGATGATCCTCTTCAACCAATCTTGGTAGTAAGGGAATGTCTTGTATATGTGTTGTTATTGATTTCTGAATCCATGTACAAAGTTCTCTCATTTTTATGTT
Organism: Ormosia emarginata; assembly: GCA_029884605.1. Lineage (NCBI taxonomy): Eukaryota > Viridiplantae > Streptophyta > Magnoliopsida > Fabales > Fabaceae > Ormosia > Ormosia emarginata. The sequence goes on from JAQQTP010000079.1 coordinate 20,903,203, forward strand.
GTTCTTCATGATAGTGCATTTTGTTGGGTTTGTATGATTTATTGATGTCTCTGGCATGAATTGATGATATATTTGAGTAACTTGTTGATTAAATATGATAATGATTGGTTTGGTTTAAGTTAAAGGACCTGGAGAACTCTGTTTTCTGCAAGTTACGCGTGGTAATCGATTACACGAAGCTTGTAATCGATTACCAAGCCTTAAGGATACGAAATCGTGATTCTGGAAATCTGGTAATCGATTACATCTTGTGTGTAATTGATTACAGAGATTCTGTCTAGCTTGTAATCGATTACTAGAGTGGTGTAATTGATTACCAAGCCTCTGATGTCACGAAATGGTGCTTTTGGGAATCACGTAATCGATTACAACTTGTGGGTAATCGATTACGGAGGTTCTGTCCAATTGGTAATCGATTACCAGGGTGATGTAATCGATTACCAGAACCCAAAAATGAGATTTTTGAGCTGGAAATGATTGAAATTATGGTTCTTTGCCCTTTGTAACTCAAACATAACCTAAAATCCCTGGATTCAAGGATTTTACTTTACTTAAAGCGATAGGAATATGTATTCATACCGATAGAGAAGAAATGATTTTGAAAATTGAATTCTTGGATCCATGACATGGAAATTGTGGTATGTGTGTAATAAGGAACATATATTGATACTGAGAATTATTGATGCAAGTGTGATTCCCTATGTGGGTTATGCACTTATTGATTTAGTGCTCAATGAGATAAGAATGATAATATGCCATTGAGGCAATGTTTGAATAAATGTATTGTTGATATGTCATGTTGGACATTGAATAATGCTTATGTGCCATTGAGGCAATGTTTATGTTGAATGCATCATTGATGAACATACATGATTGGACATTGTGTCATCATGCATGTGTGTTGCCCGTTGGACATTGTTGAGAAGGCCATCTTGCCTAGGAGCTTGAATAACACCTTTGTGCGGGTGCAAGTAGACTAAGCGTAGGTGTCATATGTTGTTGACCCCGGGGGGTGTTGGGGTGTGGGTGTCTCACAATAGACAGTGGTAGCTCCATTGGGGCCGTGGGATAGACCAATGCGACACACCAACGATCCTGTTTGAGACGCTGTCCTATATCGTTATCAGCTGTTGAGGTACCATGTATAAGCCATTGTGCAAACAATTTTATGAAAGAAAGCACACTGTATTTTAAGGCTACTGATATACTGGTATTACTCCTTGATCATTCACTCTGAAAATGTTTATGTCTAGCTCCATGGAGTAGGAACTTTGGTACCCTTGTTGCATTATGAGTTGTCAGTCACATGGTCATTGAGCATTTATAATTGGGTAATGTGTTTGCTATCATGACTGCGATATTTATTTGACTCTTGGTGATGCTAATGTTGCTAGCTGGCTATGGATAATGTTAACTATTGTTCTTTGCTGCTTTACTCTCGATAATTACTTTCGGGTATTACTGCACTTGTATGTATTAACTGTGTCTTTCGGGTATTACTGCACATTGTGTCATCATGCATGTGTGTTGCCCGTTGGACATTGTTGAGAAGGCCATCTTGCCTAGGAGTTTGAATAACACCTTTGTGCAGGTGCGAGTAGACTAAGCGTAGGTGTCATATGTTGTTGACCCCGGGGGGTGTTGGGGTGTGGGTGTCTCACAATAGACAGTGGTAGCTCCACTGGGGCAGTGGGGTAGACCAATGCGACACACCAACGATCCTGTTTGAGACGCTGTTCTATATCGCTATCAACTGTTGAGGTACCATGTATGAGCCATTATGCAAACAATTTTATGAAAGAAAGCACACTGTATTTTAAGGCTACTGATATACTGGTATTACTCCTTGATCATTCACTCTGAAAATGTTTATGTCTAGCTCCATGGAGTAGGAACTTTGGTACCCTTGTTGCATTATGAGTTGTCAGTCACATGGTCATTGAGCATTTATAATTGGGTAATGTGTTTGCTATCATGACTGCGATATTTATTTGACTCTTGGTGATGCTAATGTTGCTAGCTGGCTATGGATAATGTTAACTATTGTTCTTTCGCTTTACTCTTCGATAATTACTTTCGGGTATTACTGCACTTGTATGTATTAAGCTTGTGTCTTATGTGGGCGTTCAACGCCATTTATTTTCTTGCTGCCATGTTGGTACTGAAAGCTGGGAATCTCACCTCTTTCGGTAATTTCTCTATTTTGTATTTTGGTTGGATCGTGTGCCCTCGAGAAGACGCTCGTGAGGAGGATAAGGAAACCACTGAGTTTCAGGGTTTCTGGCCTTATCTCGACTGAGATCGAAGTTGTTGAGGATGTCATTTCGGCTCTGTGAACTTTTTGGCTACGTGCGGATCAACTTTCTTGAAGGTCCGGACTGCTGGCATATCAACGTGCAGACTGATCGATGTGTATACCACGACGATGTGACTGTGTCCTTAGCGTGGAGACGTTATGATGCTCCTATTCTAGATTTTCATGCTTTTGTATGGCTGGAGTTCTATATGCCTGTGAGGGACATGTGGGGCGAAATGTATTATACCCCTCGTGAGGATTCCTTTTTGTCTACTGCCCGGGCTCCTGCCTGCTGTTCTATCGTCCCGATGGATGTCTCGTCGGACAACGAGGACTCTGAGGAGGATCCATCTACGGTTCCTTCTCGTTCTAGGCAATCTTAGGGTTAGTTTTAATTGATGGCTACTGATGGCTGTCCGTTTATTTTGAAGGAGCCTGACGTACTACTAGATTAGTGGGTATATATTTGTATCTCTTAGGGTAGGTACACATTTTGCCTTTTGTATATTTTTGGAAATGTAATTCAAACAGGCTTCTATTTCTGGTACAAAGTATGTAATTATCCATATTGTGAATGGTCGTATGTTTCATTCCACGTTGAATTCTCTTTGACCTTTTTGACAGAAGTTTTATTGGAAAGAGGAACTTTTAATTTTAACTCAATCACACGATATATTCATAAGCAGGTGCATATGTACATTAAATGGAAGTTTTAACCGGATTCATATTAAACAAAAAAAAATGTTCAAATTTTCCGTAATCATTTGTATGTCGTTTCACTATAGTGCGACGTTCCTTCTTCTTACCCATTATGACTAAGGAAGAAAAAGGGCGTTACACTGTCTTGGTATCAGAGCTCCCTGGTTATGTTTTCTTTGGGTCGTGTGGTTTTGTACTATCTTGTTTTTGCTATGTTACTCTCTGTGACGTTGTTGTTCGGTATTCATAAGGATACATCTGACTTTCTCTATATTTTGCATAGCTCAACTTGAAAGGAAACGATGGCTCGTGGGGGTAATATGGCTGCTGCCATAGAAGCAATACAGAAGATGGCTGAGGCAATGTTACAGAGAACCAGCAGACAGCTCAACAACAGGCTAGGAATGCACAACAGCTAGAGACTACAGCAGACGTTCAGAACTTGGAAGGATTTCGTCGCGCTAATCCTCCACAGTTTAAAGGGGAGTTTGATCCGGAGAAAGCTACATTGTGGATCCAAGAGTTGGAGAAAATATTTATGGGTATGAATTGTGCTGATGATAGGAAGGTGACCTATGCCGCATACATGCTGATGGGAGACACTGAACATTGATGGACGGGAGAACAAAGGCTACTGCAAGCCACGAACAGAGTGATAACTTGGGAAGTGCTCAAAGAAAGGTTCTTGAACAAGTATTTTCCTAAAAGTGCCAGGCACGCAAAAGAAATGGAATTTCTGAGGTTGCGACAGGGAGGTATGACTGTGAGCGAATACGCCGCCAAATTTGAGAACTTGTCCAGATTTTTGACCTATTTTCAACTTCAACCCAATGAAACTTGGAAGTGTCGGAAGTTTGAGGAAGGCCTGAGGCATGATGTGAAGAAAATTGTGATAGCCTTGAAGATTTCTCAGTTTTCTGAGCTACTCGACACTTGTCGCGATTGGAAAGTGTGGAACAAGAACGTGAGGCGAGAAACAGAAACTTTAGGCCCATTCGATCCCAAAGAGGAGGTGGTGGTAATGCGAGTCGTTATAAAAAAGAAGCCTTATTCCAGACCCTCTGGAAGCCAACAGCCACAAAAATTTCAAGGAGGAAGCCCTAGAAGGATGGGTCAGAATGCTACAACTGCTCCGAGATGTATGAAATGTGGGAAGAAGAATTTCACAAGAGACTGCATAATCAAAGGATTTATTTGCTTTTGGTGCGGGAAACCTGGTCACGTTTCTCGAGACTGCCATTAGACCAAGGCAGAACCATCCGTCAATGTTGCTAAGACATCTAAACCACAAGTTGGAGGCAGAGTCTACATCCTGAGTGGTGCTGAGGCCTCTGAATCCGAGGATTTGATACAAGGAGAAGGTATCATTGAAGGTAATCTTTTAATTGTACTATATGACTCTGGTGCTACTCATTCTTTCATTTCACATGACTGTGTAAAAAGACTTGGATTACCTGTGTCTTCTTTGCTTTTCGATTTGACTGTTTCGACTCCTACTGCAAAACTTGTCGTCACTACTAAGGTGTGTCTAGGTTGTCCTTTAATCGTGGAAGGTTGAATCTTTTCTGTCGATTTGATCTGTTTACCATTTTCCCAACTAGACGTGATATTAGGAATGGACTGGCTATCTGCCAACCATGTTCTGTTAGATTGTTCTAGAAAGACAATAGTTTTCCCTTTGGATGAGGATTCTAGATTTTTGACCGCTAACCAAGTGAAAACTTTTCTGAAAGAAGGAGCTCGGGGATACATGCTATTATCTTCTTTGAAAGTCGAGAGTGAAGTTGATGTGGATGCAATCTCTGTTGTTCGAGAATTTCCTGAGGTTTTCCCTGATGATGTACCTGGTTTGCCGCCTGAACGAGAGGTCAAGTTTGCTATTGACTGAGTACTAGGAGTTGGCCCTATTTCTATAGCGCCTTATCGTATGGCACCAGCAGAGCTCGTGGAACTTAAGAAGCAGTTGGAAGAACTTCTGGAAAAACTATTCGTGAGACCCAGTGTGTCACCTTGGGGAGCACCTGTGTTGTTGGTTAAGAAGAAAAATGGGACTTCAAGATTATGCGTGGACTACCGTCAGTTGAACAAAGTTACGATCAAGAACAAGTATCCATTGCCGAGCATAGATGACTTGATGGACCAATTAAAAGGAGCTGCTGTGTTTTCCAAGATCGATCTACGATCGGGTAATCACCAAATCAGAGTGAAAGTGGAAGATATTCCCAAGACGGCTTTTCGTACTCGTTATGGTCATTACAAGTACCTGGTGATGCCTTTTGGTGTAACAAATGCACCTGCGATATTTATGGACTACATGAATAGGATCTTTTGTCCTTATTTGGACAAATTCGTCGTTGTTTTCATCGACGATATCTTGATCTATTCGCAAAATCATGAGGACCATGCTGAGCACCTCAGCATAGTTCTCCAGATTTTGAAGGAAAAAGAGCTATATGCGAAACTATCCAAGTGCGAGTTTTGGCTAGATGAGGTGAAATTCTTGGGTCATGTAATCACAAAGGAAGGAATTGCAGTGGATCCTTCAAAGGTAGAAGTCGTACTACAGTGGGAAATACCCACGACAGTGACAGAAATCTGAAGCTTCGTCGGGTTAGCTGGATACTACCGGAGGTTTATTGAGGGATTTTCCAAAATTGCTAGACCGCTCACTCAACTCACCAAGAAAGACCAAGCTTTTGAATGGACAGATTCCTGTGAAGGAAGTTTCCAAGAGTTAAAAAGGAAGCTGACTACGTCACCAGTGCTAGTCTTACCGAATCCTAGTGAACCATTTGAAGTGTACTGTGACGCTTCGTATCAAGGTTTGGGGTGCGTTCTCATGCAAAACGGAGGGGTGGTAGCTTACGCCTCAAGACAATTGCGAATGCACGAGAAGAACTACCCAACACACGATCTAGAGTTAGCTGCAGTGGTGTTTGCATTGAAAATATGGAGACATTATCTGTATGGAGCCACATTCAACGTCTTCAGTGACCACAAAAGTCTGAAATACCTGTACGATCAGAAAGAGCTGAACATGAGGCAACAAAGATGGCTAGAATTTTTGAAAGACTACGATTTCCTACTTCAGTATCATCCTGGAAAGGCGAATGTGGTGGCCGATGCTTTGAGTAGGAAGACGATTAGTGTTTCTACTATGATGATTAGAGAAAAGGACTTGATAGAGCAATTCAGAGACATATGGTCATTTGTAGAGTTAACACCGGGTAAAATCTACATGAATAAGATCACTATCTCGAATGACCTGATGGATGATATTCAAGAGAAACAAAAGATCGATAAATTCTTGTAAGAAGAAAGAGAATTAATGAGGCAGGGTGGTGTATCAATGTTGAAGGAAGGAAGCGATGGAATTCTGAGATTCCAAGGAAGGGTATGTGTGCCTAAAGATGGGGAACTCAGAAAGTACATACTGAACATGCTCACTCGAATCAGTTAAGTATGCATCCTGGAATGACCAAGATGTATCAAGACTTGAGGAAGTTGTTTTGGTGGCATGGGATGAAAAGAGACATCGCTAGATGCGTGTCATCTTGTTTGGTCTGCCAAAAAACGAAGATTGAACATCAAAGACCAGCTGGACTGTTACAACCCTTGTCTATTCCCAAATGGAAATGGGATAGTATTGCCATGGACTTTGTTATCGGGTTGCCAAGGACTAAGAAAGGAAATGACTCAATATGGGTAATTGTGGATCGCTTACAAAATCAGCTCACTTTTTTCCAATCAACATAAGATATCCATTGGAGAAGTTGAGTCGGATATACGTTGGTGAAATTGTCAGACTTCATGGTGTGCCCACAAGTATCATTTCCGACAGAGATCTAAGGTTTACATCTAAGTTTTGGAAGAGTCTTCAAGAAGTTATGGGAACGAAGTTGCGATTGAGTTCGGCATACCATCCGCAGATTGATGGCCAATCAGAGAGGACAATTCAGTCATTAGAGGATCTGCTGAGAGCTTGTAAGATAGAGCAAACTGGAGGTTGGGATGAAATCTTACCGTTGGTGGAATTCACCTACAACAACAGTTACCATTCAAGTATAGGGATGGCGCCATATGAGGCTCTATATGGGCGGAGGTGTCGGACGCCTCTGTGCTGGTATCAAGATGGAGAACGGCTTACCGTTGGACTTGAACTCATTCAACAGACAACTGAGAAGGTTTAAATGATTCAGGAGAAAATGAAAATGGCTCAGAGTCGGCAGAAGAGTTATGCGGATAAAAAAAGGAAACCTCTTGAGTTCGAAGAAGGAGAGCATGTCTTCTTGAAAGTCACACCTATGACTGGGGTCGGTCGTGTCCTCAAGTCTAGAAAACTCACTCCAAAATTCCTTGGACCTTACCAAATTCTTCGTCGGATGGTCCTGTTGCTTACCAAATAGCTTTACCCTCTTTTCTTTCAAACCTTCATAACGTCTTTCATGTGTCACAACTTAGAAAATATATCCCAAGTCCTAATCATGTCATAGCACCTGATTCCAGTACAATTAAAGGAAAACTTAACTTATGAGACAGCTCTTGCAAGGATTGAGGATAGGAGGACAAAGCAACTCAGAGGAAAGGACATTGCACTAGTGAAGGTAATCTGGAATGAAGCAACTAGAGAAGTGACGTGGGAGCTGGAGAACAAGATAAAGGAGCAATATCCCGAATTGTTTTAAGGTATGGAAAATTTCGAGGACGAAATTCTTATTTGTTGGGGAGAGTTGTAACACCCCAAAATTTACTTTTCTACTATCAGAATTCATTCTAAAATATTTGCGATTTTCTGGAATTTTTCTGGAATTTTCTAAGACCGCGAAATATTTTAATATATTTCTCGTTTTACGTATGTACTGAGTGAAACCGGAGAAATGAGATATTTTATCCGAAAGCCTTGAACTATGGAAACGTCGACGGGGGATCTTACTAAACCTGAGACCGGACACAGTTTGCAAAGTTTCACATTTTTCAAGAAATTTAACAGTAATAATAATGAAATGCTGTGTAGATTTCATCTGTCAGGTAAATTAATGCTGACTTCTATCAATTGTAATAATTATCTACTAAACAATAACATGTATTAAAAACATTATCTTACTATCCAAAATCTACTTTGTATCACATCCATTAGCTTTAATTTCAAAAAAGAATGATTACATTAATTAAGCTTGTCAAGGGAAGCTTCTTAGAAATTTTCCAAATAATTCATTTTTCTCTCTCTTCACTCCCTACACTCATTCCCAATGAGATGGCTATTTTGGGAGCCTAAAATACCCACTTTTCTCATTCTCACTTTTATCACTCCATTCTCACACTTCAAACACTCTTCTCTTCTTCTCCTTGCTTCACCACCGTACACACACTCATTGGAGATCATCTCCATTGTTTGCTACAACTAAACTCATTTCGTGTTTTCTTCCACCATTCCAAGACCATCATTTGGTTCTTCTTCTTCCACTATCCACCATTGAAGCTAAAGCTTTGAGCTTGGAGGTAAAGTCTTCACCTTTCTTTCACTTTCTTCTCATTTTCGTTTTTCTTGGTCACCTATGTGATCAAGAACTCATTTTTCCATGGTTTGAGTGGACATTATGGAAATCACTCACATTGGTGTTCTTCTTGAAGGGGAAACAAAAATCTAGGGCAAGAAGAGGTAACACCTTGTGTTGTCTTCCAAATAGGTAAGAGGGAGATGATCCTCTTCAACCAATCTTGGTAGTAAGGGAATGTCTTGTATGTGTGTTGTTATTGATTTCTGAATCCATGTACAAAGTTCTCTCATTTTTATGTTGTTCTTCATGATAGTGTATTTTGTTGGGTTTGTATGATTTATTGATGCCTCTTGCATGATTTGAAGATATATTTGAGTAACTTGTTGATTAAATATGATAATGATTAGTTTGGTTTAAGTTAAAGGACCCGGAGAACTCTATTTTCTGCAAGTTTACACGTGGTAATCGATTACACGGAGCTTGTAATCGATTACCAAGCCTTAAGGATACGAAATCGTGATTCTGGAAATCTGGTAATCGATTACATCTTGTGTGTAATCGATTACAGAGATTCTGTCTAGCTTGTAATCGATTACTAGAGTGGTGTAATCGATTACCAAGCCTCTGATGTCACGAAATGGTGCTTCTGGGAATCACGTAATCGATTACAACTTGTGGGTAATCGATTACGGAGGTTCTGTCCAATTGGTAATCGATTACCAGGGTGATGTAATCGATTACCAAGACCCAAAAATGAGATTTTTGAGCTGGAAATGATTGAAATTATGGTTCTTTGCCCTTTGTAACTCAAACATAACCTAACATCCCTGGATTCAGGGATTTTACTTTACTTAAATGCGATAGGAATATGTATTTATAATGATAGAGAAGAAATGATTTTGAAAATGGAATTCTTGGATCCATGACATGGAAATTGTGGTATGTGTGTAATAAGGAACATATATTGATACTGAGAATTATTGATCCAAGTGTGATTCCCTATGTGGGTTATGCACTTATTGATTTAGTGCTCAATGAGATAAGAATGATAATATGCCATTAAGGCAATGTTTGAATAAATATATTGTTGATATGTCATGTTGGACATTGAATAATGCTTATGTGTCATTGAGGCAATGTTTATGTTGAATGCATCATTGATGAACATACATGATTGGACATTGTGTCATCATGCATGTGTGTTGCCCATTGGACATTGTTGAGAAGGCCATCTTGCCTAGGAGTTTGAATAACACCTTTGTGCGGGTGTGAGTAGACTAAGCGTAGGTGTCATATGTTGTTGACCTCGGGGGGTGTTGGGGTGTGAGTGTCTCACAATAGACAGTGGTAGCTCCACTGGGGCCGTGGGATAGACCAATGCGACACACCAACGATCCTGTTTGAGACGCTGTCCTATATCGCTATCAACTGTTGAGGTACCATGTATGAGCCATTGTGCAAACAATTTTATGAAAGAAAGCACACTGTATTTTAAGGCTACTGATATACTAGTATTACTCCTTGATCATTCACTTCGAAAATGTTTATGTCTAGTTCCATGGAGTAGGAACTTTGGTACCCTTGTTGCATTGTGAGTTGTCAATCACATGGTCCATTGAGCATTTATAATTGGGTAATGTATTTGCTATCATGACTGCGATATTTATTTGACTCTTGGTAATGCTAATGTTGCTAGCTGGCTATGGATAATGTTAACTATTGTTCTTTGCTACTTTACTCTCGATAATTACTTTCGGGTATTACTGCACTTGTATGTATTAAGTGTGTCTTATGTGGGCATTCGACGCCGTTTATTTTCTTGCTGCCATGTTGGTACTGAAAGCTAGGAATCTCACCTCTTTCGGTAATTTCTCTATTTTGTATTTTGGTTAGATCGTGTGCTCTCGAGAAGACACTCGTGAGGAGGACAAGGAAACCATTGAGTTTCAGGGTTTCTGGCCTTATCTCGACTGAGATCGAAGTTGTTGAGGATGTCATTTCAGCTTCGTGCACTTTTTGGCTACTTGCGGATCAACTTTCTTGGAGGTCCAGACTACTGGCATATCAACGTGCAGACTGATCGATGTGTATACCACGGCGATGTGACGGTGTCCTTAGCGTGGAGACGTTATGATGCTCTTATTCTAGATTTTCATGCTTTTGTATGGCTGGAGTTCTATATGCCCGTGAGGGACATGTAGGGCGAAATGTATTATACCCCTCGTGAGGATTCCTTTTTGTCTACTGTCCGGGCTCCTGCCTGTTGTTCTGTCATCCCGATGGATGTCTCGTCGGACGACGAGGGCCCTGAGGAGGATCCATCTATGGTTCCTTCTCGTTCTACGCAGTCTTAGGGTTGGTTTTAATTGATGGCTAGTGATGGTTGTCCATTTATTTTGAGGGAGCCTGACGTACTACTGGATTAGTGGGTATATATTTGTTTCTCTTGTGGTAGGTACACATTTTGCCTTTTGTATATTTTTGGAAATGTAATTCAAACAGGCTTGTATTTCTGGTACAAAGTATGTAATTATCCATATTGTGAATGGTCGTATGTTTCATTCCACGTTGATTTCTCTTTGACCTTTTTGACAGAAGTTTTTTTGGAAAGAGGAACTTTTAATTTTAACTCAATCACGCGATATATTCATAAGCAAGTGTATATGTACATTAAATGGAAGTTTTAACCGGATTCATGTTAAGCAAAAAAAAAAAAGTTTAAATTTTTCGTAATCATTGTATGTCGTTTCACTATAGTGCGACGTTCCTTCTTCATACCCATTATGACTAAGGGAGAAAAAGGGGCGTTACATGTTTGAATTGCCCTGTTTATGTTAGGGATAGAATCTTTTATGTGGACTTGATATGTTTTCCTCTTTCCAAGATTAATGTAATCTTAGGAATGGATTAGTTATCTTCTAACCATATCCTAATAGATTATTCTAGTAAGACACTAGTTTTTCCAGAGGCTAATGATTCTAGATTCCTAACGGCCACTCAAGTAGAAGAGTGTTTGAAGGAAGGAGATCAGGGGTACTTATTGATATATTCTTTGGAGGTTTAATGTGAAGATGTCTTGAAGGATATTTTCATCGTTAATGAATTTCCTGAAATATTTCCTGAAGATATACCTGGACTACCACCAGAAAGAGAAATCAAGTTTACTATTGATCTAGTACCTGGAGCTGGACCGATATCTATGGCACCCTACAGGATGGCACTGGCAGAGTTGGCAGAGCTCAATAAACAACTGGAGGAGTTGATAGAAAAGCAATTTGTGAGACTTAGTGTGTCACCATGGGGAGCTCCAGTATTATTAGTTAAGAAGAAGGATTGGACTTCTCGTTTATGTGTAGACTACTGACAATTGAACAAAATTACGATCAAGAATAAATATCCACTTCCAAGAATTGACGATTTGATGGATCAATTGCGAGGAGCCGCAATATTTTCCAAGATTGATTTACGTTCTAGTTATCACCAGGTTCGTGTAAAGGTGGAAGATATTCCCAAAATTGTATTTCGGACACGTTATAGACATTGCGAGTACCAAGTAATGTTGTTTGGTGTGACGAATGCACCAGTCATATTCATGGACTTCATGAATAGGATTTTTCGTTTGTACTTGGACAAGTTTATTGTTGTCTTTATTGACGACATTTTAATCTATTCTCGAAGTCAGGAGGAACATGTTGAGCATCTCCAAGTGGTTCTCTAGATATTGAAAGAGAATAAGTTGTATGCAAAATAGTCCAAATGTGAATTTTGTTTGAGCAAAGTTCAATTTTTGGGACACGTTATATCAGAGGAAGGAATTGAAGTTAATGCTTCAAATGTGGAGATGATTATTGAATAGGAAAGGCCAAAGATTGTATAAAAAATCCATAGTTTTACAAGATTAGCCAGTTACTGTCGACCATTTATTAAGGGGTTTTCCAAGATAGCAGGACCTCTTACCTAGCTTACATGAAAGAATCAACCATTTGCATGGATTGATGCATGTGAAGAAAGCTTTCAAGAATTGAAAAGACGATTCACTACTTCACCGATATTGATTCTACCTGATCCAACTGAACCTTTCGAAGTATATTGTGATGCTTCGTATCAAGGATTGGGCTGTGTACTTATGCAGAACCGTAAGGTTGTGGCATATGCTTCAAGGCAGTTGAAAGTGCATAAGAGGAATTATCCAACTCATGATTTGGAATTGGCAGCTATAGTGTTTGTGTTGAAAGTGTGGAGACATTTTCTCTATGGGGCAACGTTCACTATTTTTAGTGATAATAAAAGCTTGAAGTACTTGTTTGACCAAAAAGAGTTGAACATGAGGCAAAGGCGTTGGCTAGAATTTCTGAAGGACTATGATCTTCAGTTGCAGTATCATCCCAGGAAGGCAAATGTCATAGCAGATGCTTTAAGTAGGAAAATGCTTAATGTTTCTGATATGACGATTAAGGAGAAAGAATTGATAGAAGAGTTTCGTGATATGCATTTGTCTGTGAAATTGACGTCAGGGAGGATGCGTTTGAACATGATCACCATTTCGAATAGTTTGATGGATAGAATACGAGAAAGACAGAACAGTGACCGGTATTTGCAAGAAGCAAAGGAAGCAAAGAGCCAAGCCGTAGAGGTAGAATTCAACAAAGGTGCTTATGGAATTCTAAAGTTTAAAGGAAGGGTTTGTGTGCCAAATGATCAAGAACTTAGGACATTAATATTGGATGAAGCTCGTCGGAGTAAACTGAGTATGCATCTTAGAGCCACAAAGATGTACAAAGATTTGAAGCAGTTATATTAGTGGCAAGGAATGAAGAAAGATGTCGCTGAATATGTATTATCTTGTTTAGTCTGTCAAAAGGCTAAGGTTGAACACCAAAGACCTTTGGGAATGTTGCAACCTTTTCCTATTCCTAAATGGAAATAGGATGACATAGCAATGGATTTCGTAACAGAACTACCAAAGACTCGGAAAGGTCACGATTCTATTTGGGTGATTATTGAAAGGCTTACTAAGTCGGCACACTTTTTGCCAATTAATATTAAGTACTCGATGGAAAAGTTGACTCAAGTGTACATCAGTGAAATCATCAGACTTCATGGTGTACCTTCCAGTATTATTTTAGATCAAGATCCGAGATTTATATAGAGATTTTGGAATAGTTTGCGAGGAGTAATGGAGACAAAGTTACGTCTAAGTTCTGCTTACCATCCAGAAACTGATCGTTAGTCAGAAAGGACGATTCAGTCATTAGAGGACTTGTTGAGTGCTTGTGTTCTAGAATAGACTGGATGTTAGGATGAATTCTTACCATTGATAGAGTTCACGTACAACAACAATTTTCATTCGAGTATAGGGATAGCACCCTATGAGGCATTGTATGGGAGACGATGCAGAACACCATTATGTTGGTATCAGGACGGTGAAAGTGCTATTCTAGGACCAGAACTTGTACACCAGATAACGGAGAAAGTGAAGATGATTCAAGATAAGATGAGGATAACTCAAACACGGCAAAAGAGCTATTCAGATAAGAGAAGAAGACCGCTTTAGTTTGAGTAAGGTGACCATGTCTTTTTATGAGTGACACCTATGATTGGGGTTGGACGAGTGCTTAAGTCTAAAAAACTCACTCCAAAGTTTATCGGGCCGTATCAAATACTCCGTCGGGTAGGTCCGGTAGCTTATCAGATTGCATTACCACCTTTTCTGTCAAATCTTCCTTATCCTACACGTATCACAACTACGGAAATATATTCCGATCCTACCCTTGTTATTGAACTAGACACAGTACAACTAAAGGAGAACTTAACCTATGAAATGTTTCTAGTCAAGATTAAGGGCCGAAGGACGAAGCAACTTCGAGGTAAGGAAATTTCATTGGTTAAAGTAGTTTGGAACGATGTAAGCGGCGAAGCTACATGAGAACTGGAAGATAGAATAAAGGAACAATATCTGTATTTGTTTTGAATGAATGTTATGTTTTGAGGACGAAACTTCTTTTTAGAGGGGAAGAGTTGTAACACCTCGAAAATTTGCTATTATCACAGTAACAATGAAATTGTACTGTTTTGTGATTTCTGAGTGTTATAAAATTATTTTGACTGCTCTGTGATTGTAATTGGTTGTTTTGAGAGATTTGCTATGTGTTAGTAAAATAATAATTTTGTGGCCGGAGAAAATCTTTACGCATTTATTCGGAGCTGGGGGATCTTACTAAACCCAATTCCGAGAAATGTGTGTCATAATCTTTTAATTTTAGAATTTATCTGTGAAATAAAAATATTTTATTTTTTTATTATTTTTTTATTATCCAGTGGATGATACCTACTGACTTATGAGCAATAGCCTCTGTCCAGTAGACCATAGGAACCTGTAAAGTCTTGAGACTTACTGAAAATGGACCAATAAGAATCAAGTCAACGTTTCTAACTTGAAAATCTCTAAACCAATAGAAACTAGTCAACATTAGTGGCTAGGACTTTCTAAACCAATGAGATATAGTCAAATTTAGTAGTTGGACTAGTTACTTGGTAACTAGATGACTTAACTAGGTTAGTTTATATTCTATGTAGTAACCAAATAAGATGGAAACTTAATTTGTATTCCTTAGGGTTTCTAGTTACAAGAAGTTTCTACAATTTTCAAGAATGGATGGATAACATCAAGATAACTAATTAGTTAGTAATGTGACTAGAAAACAAACTAAGTTAGCCTAAATCTAACTTGGTTATTCTAAGAAGCATAGGAAGTAACTAAATGAACCAAACCTAGCTAGTTCTCTAGAAACCACACAGTTTTGGAGGAGTCTAGGATTGTCTAGAATATTTGATTCAAGCATAGAAAACTATCTAGTTAGCAATGTAACTAATTATCCTAACTAAGTTAGCTTAAGTGTACATAGAAACTAAATGGGATTTGTAACTTACTTAGCATTCTATGACCACCATTAGGCTAGAACCTTCATGAACATGTGACTAAGGCTTGCTTTAGCAAATTAGAAGCAAGCTTAGGGGAGAAGTCTTGCATGTGAGCCTTTGATGCATGCTAAGGCTAGGATGGAGTCATGGAGGGTCAAAGAAAGTGGCCACCTCCTTTGGAGCCCTCCTACACAGCCATGCACCCATTTAGAGACCAAAGAGGTTAGTTTAATTCATCTAAGACATTAACCCTCTCTACTCTTCATGTTCTTCTTCAAGCAACCAAGAAAACTCCATTTTCTTCTCCAAGAGGCCATTCGGCCACCCTTCTAAACCAAGACATCTAAGCTTCTAAAATTTTACCTAAATACATTTCCTACACCTAAACCATATTCTAAGAACATCTCTAGTTGTGAGTTTTCACAAAATCATCCATCTTGAGCTTGAAATCCAAGCTTAAAGTTTCTACCAAAAAGGATAAACTTCTTGTTTCTTGAACCAATCTTTTAGTTTTGATTTTCTATGCCGTGATTGATCCATGGTTTATCTATTTCTAAGCTTGTTATTGATTTTAAAATTTGTTTAAGATTTTTAGGGTTTTTCTAAGGAGTTTCACGAAAAGCTTAGGAAGGAAAACTTGAAGGATTTGTCTCCTTTTTAAGGTAAGAGGGAGATTCATCTCACCAACCAAGTATGATGGTGAGAGATGTATTTGCTTATGAAGAATGGTGAATCCATGTAAGGGTTCATTATTCATGGTTGTGTAATTGTTTTTGAGTGTTTATGTGTTTTCATTTATGTGGTTATGCTTTTCATGATTTATTGCTTTGCTTATGATATGTATGATGTGAATATATTGTATATGCCATGTTGGAAGTGAACAAGGAAAATGATTTTGGTTTCAATGACCAAGAGGCTCACGGCCTCAACACCTCAAAATAGGTGTTTCCAAATTAAGATTTTCATGAAATTATAAAAGTGAATGATTAGAAGGAAAAAGGAAAAGAAAAGATATAATGGTTCCAATGACCATGTAGTTACGGTTTTGATGGTTTGCAAATGGATTTACTTCATGTAAAATTTTGATTTAGAAAATAGAAGGAAATTGATTTAAAGAAAGTAAGAAAAGGATTTTAGAAATTGAAACAAAGTGTTTTGTCACTTGAGAAATAGAAATTTCGTTTATGAAGGAAAAAGAGAAGTTGAAAGTGTTTGAACCTCAACTTATTTTAAAGAGAACTGATTTTTTAGAATTGATTTAGAATTATGGAGAATACGTTGGTGACTTAAAATTTACTAACGTATAGCTCACTCTTTGGGTTTTTGAATGCGTTAGGAAATTTTAAGTAAGAAAATATGGAAAAGTAAAGCAAGAAAGGGTATGAAATTTTAGAAAGGTCAAAATGAAATTTAGAAGGTTGAGAAATATTTTTCATAGTGGAAAAATGATAAAGAATGCTTTTCATAACTTAAAAACATGATTTTTAAGCTACGCGATTTCAAAAACATCAAAAAATTGCTACGCAATTGAAAAACGATGGAATATTTTTACGCAATTGAGAAAACGAGGGAAAATCGCTATGCGATTGGAAAAATGCAACAAAAGTGTTGCGCGATTGAGAAAACATGATAATATGATTACTCGATTAAATATACAGTAGGATTACTGTTGGACCGATGTATGGACTCTGTATGAGAAATAATGAGTTTTGCCTAGGATTGGCCATGGTGCATTAAACATGCATTGGAAAAGTTCGATGAACTAGATAAGGCTAATTGCCTAGAAGAGAATACACCTCTTGAGTGGGTGTGATATGCGTAGTATAAGTCACTTGTTGACCTTGGGGGCGTCGGGGTGCGAGTTGCCTACAGTGGGTAGTTGGTAGCTCTTCTGTACCGTGGGTTAGACCGATGCAACACTGATGATCCGGATCGAGACACTATTCTTAATCAAGATCTGATAAAGACTGTCGTGTATATGCTAGATGTGCAAACACTAATGAGAATGGTGGCACGTGGTCTGAGATATGTTGGTACAGACAAATCTTTCATATCAATCTCTCCGACTTGAGTTTAGCTCCATGGAGTAGGAAACTGAGTCAGTGAGCATATGCATAACTTGGACATGTCTGAATGTTTAATGATATAGTATCTATTAAATGTTGATGAATGATAAATGAAATGATTATGTTATTGTTTACTATATCTGTATCATTGGGTGATATATCTGTATGATGTATTATATGCGTTATCTATGTGCTGCCATATTGGTAATGGTGTAGGTGATCTCACCTATTCGTATATTATTTTGTATTGTATTTATATTTTTGTAAAGACACTGAGCGAGGTACCGAGCAAGAGGGTGAAGAGGAACAGATTCCTACTAAGGAAGCTGAATTTTGAGAAGATGGCGACCCAGTCAAGTTTCTTCGGATATGTTAGACTACAGTTCCATGGAGGAGCTCGCGCTTGGAGGATTAGCCCCAATGAGGAGGGACTAATATATCAGGGACATTTGATGGTCAACATGAGCAGGCTATTACATTTGACGGACATATCAATCTCTCTGACCCGAGTTTAGCTCCATAGAGTAGGAAAATGAGTCAATGAGCATTTGCATAACTTGGACATATCTGAATGTTTAATGATATAGTATCTGTTAAATGTTGATGAATGATAAATGAAATGATTATGTTATTGTTTACTATATTTGTATCATTGAATGATATATCTGTATGATGTATTGTCTGTGTTATCTCTGTGCTGCCATATTGGTAATGGTGTAGGTGATCTCACCTCTTCGTATATTATTTTGTATTGTATTTATATTTTGGTAAAGACACTGAGCGAGGTATCGAGCAAGAGGGTGAAGAGGAACAGATTCCTACTGAGGAAGCTGAGTTTTGAGAAGATGGCGACCCGGTCGAGTTTCTTCGGATATGTGAGACTATAATTCCATGGAGGAGCTAGCGCTTGGAGGATTAGTCCCAATGAGGAAGGACTAATATATCAGGGACATTTGATGGTCAACATGAGCAGGCTATTACATTTGACGGACATTTAAGTACATGTCGAAATTCTATTATCGATTAGGTAGTATTGGGATGGTAGGTATCATATCCCAATGGAGATCAGTATAGTGTTGTCTGCATGAACACTGGTCTGTAGGGCTTCATGTCAAGTTGGACTCCTGCCTGCTGAGGAATCTGAGGAGGACCCTTCTGAGTGTTTTGTTGTCTAGTTATGCTTGGGCAAGTATGTTAGTTTAAATAATGCTCAAATACTTTTGAGAACTATATTTGTAAATATTTTAGTATGTCAGTACTAAAGCTTATGTATGTGATATAAATTATTTGTGAAGCTGTTTAGGATTTTATATTCTGCTTATTTTATTAATATTTCAAAAATTTCATAACTCATAATTACATTTCAAATCATATTTTATAATCTTTTGGGGAATTTGGTAGTTAAGTAACATAAATGTGATACCCTATGGTGGGTGTTACATTAGTTGGTATTAGAGCCCAAGTTAGAGTCTTTTGGGTTTGTGGTTACATTTATCTTGTAATGTTGTGTGATTCTCTGTGACTAGTTTCTGAAAGGAAATAATATTGTTTGAAAGATTGACCTTAACTCTTCTTTGTGTTGTCCAGTTTGAACTAAGAGAAAACGTAATGGCTGGACGAGGAAGAGGACGCATAAATACTAGAGCAGGCATTGGAAATGTTGGTGACGACAACCAGAACATGGCTGCAGTGGTAGCAGCAATGCAACAGATGGCTAATGTCGTTGTGCAGCAAAACCAAAGGGCGACTAAGGACGCTCAAAGTTTGTCGGAATTTTGTAGGAATAATCCACCAAAGTTTCATGGAGAATTTGACCCAGAGAAAACTGACATGTGGATCAAAGAACTAAAAAAGATATTTGAAGGTATGGATTGTACCGATAAATGGAAGCTTACTTTTGTGACTTTTGTGCTAGTAGGAGATGGAGAAGACTGGTGGGCAGGAGCCCGAAGATTGATACAACCTGAGGGAAGAGTTATGATGTGGCAACTCTTTAAGCAGAAATTTATGGGGAAGTATTTCCCAGCTAATGTTCGACATGCTAAGGAGATGAAATTCCTTAGTTTGAGACAAGGGTGATGTCCGTAAGTGAGTATGCTGTAAAATTCGAAAGCTTATCTAAGTTTTCGACATATTTTCATATGCACCTAGATGAGGAATGGAAGTGTAGAAAATTTGAAGAGGGATTGAAACTTGATGTTAAGAGGGCAGTGGCAACCTTGGAAATTGATCAGTTTCTAGCATTGTTAGACAAATGTCGAAAGGTTGAGGAAATTGATCATCAACGTGAGTCGGGGAATAAGAACTCTGGACCTACAAGGTTCCAAAGAGGAAAGGGTAGTGGTGGCAGCCATTATCAGCAAAAATTGTATGCTAGACCGACAGGAGGTTAGACTCGACAACAATCTTTTGGGGGAAGTTCTGTGGGCAGCAAGACAGGTCAAGCTGGAACTTCTACGCTTAAATGCTTTAAGTATGGAAAAGACCATATAACTAAAGATTGTCAATATAAAGGAGTCATCTGTTATAGATGCAGGAAGCCTGAACATTTCTCCAGAGAATGTGATCAGCTAAAGGCGGAACCCTCTGTGGGGAACGTCCGTACTGCGAGGCCATAGGCTGGTGGTCGTGTATATACCAAGAGCGGGGAAGAAGCCGTAAACTTAGAGGACTTGATCATGGAGGAGTGTGCCATCAAAGGTAATCCTTTAACAGTATTATATAATTCAGGGGCAACACATTCTTTCATTGCATGTGATTGTGTGGAGCGTTTGTGATTGTCTGTGACTGCATTACCTTATGATTTGAGTGTTGCTACTCCTACGGATAAGCCTGTAGTTACTTCAAAAGTATGTTTTGTAACACCCCAAAATTTACTTTTCTACTATCAGAATTCATTCTAAAATATTTATGATTTTCTAGAATTTTTCTAGAATTTTTCTAGAATTTTTTGAGAATGCAGAATATTTTAATATATTTCTCGTTTTACATACGTACTGAGCAGAACTGGAGAAATGAGATATTTTTTCTGAAAGCCTTGAACTATGGAAACATCGACGGGGGATCTTACTAAACCCGAGACCGGACACAGTTTGCAAGGTTTCACATTTTTCAAGAAATTTAACAGTAATAATAATGAAACACTGTGTAGATTTCATCTATCAGGTAAATTAATGCTGACTTCTATCAACTGTAAAAATTGTCCACTAAACAATAACATGTATTAAAAACATTATCCTACTATCCAAAATCTACTTTGTATCACATCCATTAGCTTTAATTCCAAAAAGAATGATTAAATTAATTAAGCTTGTCAAGGGAAGCTTCTTAGAAATTTTCCAAATAATTCATTTTTCTCTCTCTTCACTCCCCACACTCATTCCCACGGCAGATGGCTATTTTGGGAGCCTAAAATACCCATTTTTCTCATTCTCACTTTTATCACTCCACTCTCACACTTCAAACACTCTTCTCTTCTTCTCCTTGCTTCACCACCGTACACACACTCATTGGAGATCATCTCCATTGTTTGCTATAACTAAACTCATTTCGTGTTTTCTTCCACCATTCCAAGACCATCCTTTGGTTCTTCTTCTTCCACTATCCACCATTGAAGCTAAAGCTTTGAGCTTGGAGGTAAAGTCTTCACCTTTATTTCACTTTCTTCTCATTTTCATTTTTCTTGGTCACCTATGTGATTAAGAACTCATTTTTCCATGGTTTGAGTGGACATTATAGAAATCAATCACATTGGTGTTCTTCTTGAAGGGGGAAACGAAAATCTAAGGCAAGAAAAGGTAACACCTTGTGTTGTCTTCGAAATAGGTAAGAGGGAGATGATCCTCTTCAACCAATCTTGGTAGTAAGGGAATGTCTTGTATATGTGTTGTTATTGATTTCTGAATCCATGTACAAAGTTCTCTCATTTTTATGTTGATCTTCATGATAGTGCATTTTGTTGGGTTTGTATGATTTATTGATGTCTCTGGCATGAATTGATGATATATTTGAGTAACTTGTTGATTAAATATGATAATGATTGGTTTGGTTTAAGTTAAAGGACCTGGAGAACTCTGTTTTCTGCAAGTTACGCGTGGTAATCGATTACACGAAGCTTGTAATCGATTACCAAGCCTTAAGGATACGAAATCGTGATTCTGGAAATCTGGTAATCGATTATGTAACACCCTAATACAGATATCCAGATATATCCTAGATAGACAGAGATATATAAAGATAACCAGTACTAGAGATGTCACTTCTATACTACATACTAACATATATCTATAATCACAACTGAGTAATTATAGAAAGCCTTGAGAGATTGCGGAAAAACTTAAACTCATACATATATATATACAAACTTAGCCACCTGAGGCTTATTGTAATACATATAACATAAAACTTACAGAACAAACATAAACTTATTACATAAGTTAAATGTCTACTTAAAGCAATAAAAACTATTCTAGTCTTCATGCTTTATCTTCTCATCCTTGGCAAGGTTTGCATCTCTCGTACCTGCACCTTTATCTTTATCGGTACTGCATCACACTGCATCCGAACTCGCATCCGGATTTACATGGAATAGCAATCTGGGGTGAGAATTAACATTCTCAAGTAAAAGCAATTCCAATACCAGCTTCTCTATAACATTGTATATAACAAAATATATAACAAATGCTATAATTCTAACTTAGGAGCTTCCCCTCT
Source organism: Ormosia emarginata (assembly GCA_029884605.1). Classification (NCBI taxonomy): domain Eukaryota; kingdom Viridiplantae; phylum Streptophyta; class Magnoliopsida; order Fabales; family Fabaceae; genus Ormosia; species Ormosia emarginata. The sequence continues at coordinate 20,925,396 of JAQQTP010000079.1, forward strand.
ATTTTCATAACTTAGGAGTTTCCTCCTCTATTCTCATAACTTAGGAGTTGCCTCCTCTTTTCTCATAACTTAAACACTTTCTAATAGTGTGATAACAATCAAGAGTGAACACACTTGCTAATATATACAAGCGCCCATACATCTGTACATACCAACAGTGACGGACAATGCCCATACAATTGTCCGTAAATGCAATGCTAATGATATGTAATGAATATGCCTAAGGAATCCTAAGTGCATGTGAATGAAATGCAAATGCAGAGTTTTGATTTGGAGCGAAGGAATTTGCTAGGAACTAGTCAGTATATCATCTAGTGGTAAATAGAGGAAACCTCATCCTCACCTTACACGTATCCTGGCTCATTGAGAAATTCGGGCTTCATCCTTGCTCAAAGAGCGTCTCTGGATTTCCCACTTATCTCCTTAGGCCTTGGCACATCGAGACATCAGGGTTATGTCCTTCTCAAAAGTCCTTCGGACACCCATCTATCTCCTTTTTGCCTTCATGATTAACATCAAAGGATACTCACTAGATCGATCCTACTTGACTAATTCATAGACTTTCGTACATACTTATATACTTAGTTCCTCTCAGAGCTAAGCATATTCTAGTCTTCTTATGTTTACCCCTTGTGATGAGGAGAATCTGTAACCTCATACTATATGTAACCTTAGCACTTGGTTAGGAATACTTGTTCCCTTAGGAACTTCTCTGATCCCTTACCTCCCGGTGAATGACCTCACGTCATATAACGTTACATTCTCGTGTAAACATTACTAAACTATGTCTCTTACTTGTACCTAAACTTCACCTCATCACTCCTTTCTCTTAAGTGATCTCTAATGCAACCTTACGTTGCTTTGAGGTGTTAGGTACTTACCTTTGGCGAACCACTAATCTTGGTTGCCCTAAGGTCCTTTCTCTTCATTTTCACACTAGCTTAACTCTCTAGTGTGTGAAGAGCTCAGTGTTATGTTTATCTCTTACATAAACACCATCTTACTCTTTTCTATAGACTCAACTCATCCTAGTGAAAGAGTCTATCTTAACTAATGCCTCATCTAACCTTGCTTAAGGAACCTGAGAGCATTTCTCTAAAACTTTGCATAATTAACTCCACTTTGTCTAAAGAGAGTAGTTCATGCATCTAATTTTCCTTTTCTATCACACTTCGGTAGTAGCGTATACTACACTTGTGTGCTAACATACTTATTCTAAACTCAACTTCCATGCTTTACTTGCATCTAAGGAAGTATCTTCTCTTTATCTTGTACTTCTAACTCATCTTAACTTATACTTGAGTTGTTGTACATTTTCGTTTCTACTTTTCGCTATCTTTATCTTGTACTTCTAACTCATCTTAACTTATACTTGAGTTGTTGTACATTTGTTCTACTTTCTCGCTTATGACATCTTCTTAGTCATAATTCCTCTTCTTGTGTATTTAACAATGTACTAAGTCTCACTTAACTTGAGACTAAGTACCTAAACGTCCCTACGTGGAACTCATACACAATCTTATCTCCACTCATGTAATCTAACTCTAGAGTGGCTCTTACTTGCAACTCTTTGTTGCCTAAGCTTCTAGGTACCTTCCTAAGGTAATCCACTATTCTTGGATTTCCTAAGGTTCATACCTTTCTCATCATTCTCTACTAGAGTGAATACTATTATTCATCTCTATTGCACTATCTCATCACATCTTAAGTGATATCAGTTGCAACATTAAGTTGCCTAAAGTGCAATATCATTACTTAAAGCAAACCTTTCCTTTAGGATGCTTAAAAGCCTATGCTTTCTCATACTTGATGGATAGATATTTTCCACTTGAAAATATCCCATCTTGTGCCTTAACACACTTAGGAAACATGTCTTAATGATTCCCTTAACTATGGCACCTCAAAGCATCCAAAAACATCATTTTGGAGCTTCAGGATCTCATGCCGCGGCACAGCATTTGCACGCCGCGGCGCCCTTCTCTCGAGGGCTACTGCTGGGCTAATTTTTAACCTCACGCCGCGGCATGCTTCCTCCACGCCGCGGCATTCCCGGCGAAAACTCTCGCGCTGCGGCGTGACTATCTCCACGCCGCGGCGCCATCAGCAGAACCCTGGTTCTGCAGAATTCTGCAGCTGCGGGTTTGCTTGCTCTATTGATCATTTCTGCTGATTCCAAGCCATCTCAATCCAAATTCTAAGTAATTCTAAGTCCCTAATCAATTCTTTAACATTTAGGAACATCAATTACTCTCTTAAATCTCTTAATTTGGATTATGGCTAGAATTCTTCATTCTTTAACTTAAGGCTCACTTTGTGATTCAAGGGTCTTCTTTCTTAAGTTGATGTTATAGACAAGTCATAAATGACCCAAGGAACACTTCTATGCAAGCCAAACTCTTCTAACATCTCTAAAACTCAAATTAGCATATTATGTATCTATATGCATACATAGAGAATAGAGATGAATAAAAGCTCTAAACCCCTACCTCTTGAAGATTGAAGCCTTGAATCTTGAAGCTTGATCTTCCTCTTCCCTTCTTCTTCCCTTCTCTCCTCTCCCCTTTCTCTCTTTTCTTCTCTGGTTTTCGGTTTCTCTTCTTCTCGCCGAGGAGAACCAAATATAAAGGGGAAGGGACGTGCGAGGAATTACGGGAAAAGATTAATACTTGAAACTTCTATCTGCTATGGATACCCGAATCATGCTAATTCGAGTTTCCTCTGCTTCCAACAACCTTAGAATAAATCATAAGATTCATCTAAGTTGTTGTTTCTCTTTTCTCATTATTTTCTATATCTGCTAGGGATCAATCGGCATTAAAAGCACAACTGTATGCCTAAAAATACCAAACCGACTACGATTCTCTTGAAACTTTTACCACATCTTATTTGGCTTATTTGTGACCTAGAAATAAACTCTCTATGTTTATTTCTCTTAACTTAGCAACTTATGCTATTATCTCGAGTCATTTTAAGCCATTTTACAACTTTTATGTTGCAACTAAGTGCCTAAATGAACTCGATTGTCACAAAACTTGGTGACATGCTAAACAAGTTAAATGCTACCTTTCGTAACCATTTACCAGTCTAACATGTACTTAAGGGTATTACATTTCTCCCTCCTTTTTAAAATTTTGTCCCCAAAATTGTTCACCTCACGTAAACAATTCTGGCTAAACAAAACTCTACATGGAACTTCGCTTCTATGCGGTCCTTCTTTAGTACCACTTCTCCCAACCACTTTCTCTTAACTAGATCCGCTTATCTCAAAGCTCTTGATCTCTATGCTTATGGATGGTAAGTGTACTAAAACATAACTTAGCTTTGAACTCCTTCTTATAAGGCTTTCAAAACCAAGTGTGAATCTAGTATCTCTCTCGAGACACTATATTCACCGAAACTCTATGAATCCTAACTATTCCCTTCAAAAGTAGTTGAACTACCTTATCTAGAAAATAGCTATCTGTTCTTAGCAAAAGATTGGTGGATTACTTAATCCTGCCACCTTTATCTGCCGCTCAACATATTCTCTTATGTTCTTTAACATACTATGCTACTATACATCTTCCTTAACTCTTGGAAAACCTTAGTAGCCTCTTGATAGATGGTACACTTTCTCTGGTGAGCTTCCTCTGGAATCCTTTTCTTGATTTTTGACTCTCTTGGAAGACAAAGTTATCTCTAAACTTCGTCATTCCCTCTTAGTCATAACAAAATCCTTAAGGGTTCCCTTGAAAACTGCTCACACTTGTCCCTTAGAGCTTCATTCTCCTTCCGAGCTTCAAAGAAATCGAGCCTTTAGGCCTCTTACTATGTCCACCTTGCTCACCGAGAGACTATCGGAATCATAGTCACCGCTAGACTCAAATTCTCGAAAACTCTCAAGAAATTCACTCTCTCTTGGACTATCATCTAGGATAACCACTACACCGGCATTACCCGAAAGATATCTCAACTCAAGGTTATGAACCTTGAAAAACTCTTTCCATCTATTCGCTTCATGTCCAACTTCCTCGATCCACAAGCATCTTAAGCTATCATGATCGCTGAACATCTCTAACTAGACTCCTTATGAGTTATGTCTCCAAAACTATAAGGTATCACTACTATGGCTAATTCCAAATCATACCTAGGGTAGTCCTTCTCTTGCAGACTGAACTGCCTTGATGCGTAGGCATCTACCTACCTCTATTGTATCTAACATACCTTAGTCCCATCTTCGAAGTATAACTGTCTACTTCAAAGTTCTCTCGGGAATTTGGAATTACCAAAACTAACGTAGTAATCAACCTTCTCTTCTACTCTTGGAAAACAAACTCACTATCTAGAGTCCATTACTGGGTACTACCTCTCTAAGCGGCCTAAACCAGGTAGCACTAACTTAGAAAATCTACTGATAGATTCTCTGCTCTTGGATACAATGGTTACTCTACCCATTGTACCACTGCTTAAACTCTGCTGGGGTTCTCTGCAATTTCTGTCTTGAGAAATTACATAACTCTTAAACTGTACCACTTGTAATCCAAAACAGACTTTCGGTTTTCTTGGTACTTAACCCCTTCTTTTCAAAAGTTTCCAAAACTACCTTTGACATACCTTTCATGTCCTTTCGTAATTCTGGAAAACTCTCGAAGATCTGCTTTACTTTACTATGCTTCTATGATAACCAAGTCTTAGATCATCTCCTGAGAAAATTCAAAGATTCTCTCAACTGATCTTACCTGATCATCCTTCTCTCTCGAACAACCAAACCATACCAACAAGGTAAGCAACTAGATTCACAAAGTAAATCAACATGATCTACAAAGTAAATCTATTCTCTTCTTATACACACCTTAAAAGATTTCTCTTTACATGTGTTCTCATCTCATACCAAGTTGGAAGATTTCGTCGCTTTCTTTTGTCCAAGAACCATCTCTCTTACGATGTCCCCGGTTACTTACTTATGTAGCTCATGGATTACCCATCAAAATGGTCTACATCCATGTATCTTACCACATCTAGCACATCTTAGTTCTTGGAAGCTTGATTTGCTTTTCTCCTTAGAGTTGCTCCTCTACAAGCACTCTTCTTATACTTATCATTACTTCAAGCTTCCTTTGTCCAACTCGATACAACTTGAGATCAAAAGACACTCTCACCGACCTCAACATCCGATCTTTTCCTCATTAGGAACTTTCTAACTCTTGTTCCATCGAGGCTACTTCTACAACTCTCGCATGCACCGACTAGAGCGCGAAGTCTATAACCTCCTTTTGCATCGCAATTCTTCTAATGTCTTCTCCAAGTTCTACTTCAAATTTTACTCACTTCCGGTCTTTATCCGGATTGGACGTAAAATAAGAAAAGAACTCTTGACATTCTTTGAATTGCTTTGCATTCGATCTTCAATAATCCCCTTGCTCTAACTTTAGGAATTCTTCTTTCCTTTGCTTTCTCTAACTCAAGGGAATAATACTTATCTAGGAAAGTAACTCTAAACACCTCTCATGTGGTTCGAGTACTAACCATCTCTAGTAACCTCTCTCGCTTCATCTCATCACCTTTCGGCTTCACCTACTAACCCTTACGAAGCAAGGTCACTTTCTATTCATCAGCACTTGCTATGGTCTCAAGGATCTCTTCCATCACATGAAACCATCTTCTAACTCGGCTGAACTAAACGCTCCCTTGAAAACAAAGGAGTATCTTTCTTGAACTCGGAGAAACACCGATTCCTCAAAAGTTCTCTCTCGTCTTCGCTACTAGCTAAGCGAGTTCTATTCTATCGCTTCGATAGACTTCTACTAATGGGTACCGCTCTCTCAACACAAGCACCATTTCTCTAAAAGCTCGGTATTCTCTTTCTTTACCAGCCTCCTAGTCATGCAATTCCATCCGCTTATCTCAAAAAGAGATAAAAGAATGCATAACTTTCTACTAAAGCGCTACTTATGCCTAAGCACGGTCAGTCCATACCCCGGCTCAACAGATGAAGCGCTTCGATACCAAAATGTAACACCCTAATACGAGATATCCGGATATATCCTAGATAGACAGAGATATATAAAGATAACCAAGTACTAGAGATGTCACTTCTATACTACATACTAACATATATCTATAATCACAACCGAGTAATTATAGAAAGCCTTGAGAGATTGCGGAAAAACTTAAACTCATACATATATATATACAAACTTAGCCACACGAGGCTTATTGTAATACATATAACATAAAACTTCAGAACAAACATAAACTTATTACATAAGTTTTGTCTACTTAAAGCAATAAAAACTATTCTAGTCTTCATGCTTTATCTTCTCATCCTTGGCAAGGTTTGCATCTCTCGTACTGCACCTTTATCTTTATCGGTACACTGTGCACTGCATCCGAACTTGCATCCGGATTTACATGGAATAGCAACTGGGGTGAGAATTAACATTCTCAGTAAAAGCAATTCCAATACCAGTTCTCTATAACATTGTATATAACAAAATATATAACAAATGCTATAATTCTAACTTAGGAGCTTTCCCCTCTATTTTCATAACTTAGGAGTTTCCTCCTCTTTTCTCATAACTTAGGAGTTGCCTCCTCTTTTCTCATAACTTAAACACTTTCTAATAGTGTGATAACAATCAAGAGTGAACACACCGCTAATATATACGCGCCCATACATCCGTACATACCAAATGTGACGGACAATGCCCATACAACCGTCCGTAAATGCAATGCTAATGATATGTAATGAATATGCCTAAGGAATCCTAAGTGCATGTGAATGAAATGCAAATGCAGAGTTTTGATTTGGAGCGAAGGAATTTGCTAGGAACTAGTCAAGTATATCATCTAGTGGTAAATAGAGGAAACCTCATCCTCACCTTACACGTATCCGGCTCATTGAGAAATTCGGGCTTCATCCTTGCTCAAAGAGCGTCTCTGGATTTCCCACTTATCTCCTTAGGCCTTGGCACATCGAGACATCGGGTTATGTCCTTCTCAAAAGTCCTTCGGACACCCATCTATCTCCTTTTTGCCTTCATGATTAACATCAAAGGATACTCACTAGATCGATCCTACTTGACTAATTCATAGACTTTCGTACATACTTATATACTTAGTTCCTCTCAGAGCTAAGCATATTCTAGTCTTCTTATGTTTACCCCTTGTGATGAGGAGAATCTGTAACCTCATACTATATGTAACCTTAGCACTTGGTTAGGAATACTTGTTCCCTTAGGAACTTCTCTGATCCCTTACCTCCCGGGTGAATGACCTCACGTCATATAACGTTACATTCTCAGGTAAACATTACTAAACTATGTCTCTTACTTGTACCTAAACTTCACCTCATCACTCCTTTCTCTTAAGTGATCTCTAATGCAACCTTACGTTGCTGAGGTGTTAGGTACTTACCTTTGGCGAACCACTAATCTTGGTTGCCCTAAGGTCCTTTCTCTTCATTTTCACACTAGCTTAACTCTCTAGTGTGTGAAGAGCTCAGTGTTATGTTTATCTCTTACATAAACACCATCTTACTCTTTTCTATAGACTCAACTCATCCTAGTGAAAGAGTCTATCTTAACTAATGCCTCATCTAACCTTGCTTAAGGAACTGAGAGCATTTCTCTAAAACTTTGCATAATTAACTCCACTTTGTCTAAAGAGAGTAGTTCATGCATCTAATTTTCCTTTTCTATCACACTTCTGGTAGTAGCGTATACTACACTTGTGTGCTAACATACTTATTCTAAACTCAACTTCCATGCTTTACTTGCATCTAAGGAAGTATCTTCTCTTTATCTTGTACTTCTAACTCATCTTAACTTATACTTGAGTTGTTGTACATTTCTGTTCTACTTTCTCGCTATCTTTATCTTGTACTTCTAACTCATCTTAACTTATACTTGAGTTGTTGTACATTTACATTTCTACTTTCTGCTTATGACATCTTCTTAGTCATAATTCCTCTTCTTGTGTATTTAACAATGTACTAAGTCTCACTTAACTTGAGACTAAGTACCTAAACGTCCCCTCCGTGGAACTCATACACAATCTTATCTCCACTCATGTAATCTAACTCTAGAGTGGCTCTTACTTGCAACTCTTTGTTGCCTAAGCTTCTAGGTACCTTCCTAAGGTAATCCACTATTCTTGGATTTCCTAAGGTTCATACCTTTCTCATCATTCTCTACTAGAGTGAATACTATTATTCATCTCTATTGCACTATCTCATCACATCTTAAGTGATATCAGTTGCAACATTAAGTTGCCTAAAGTGCAATATCATTACTTAAAGCAAACCTTTCCTTTAGGATGCTTAAAAGCCTATGCTTTCTCATACTTGATGGATAGATATTTTCCACTTGAAAATATCCCATCTTGTGCCTTAACACACTTAGGAAACATGTCTTAATGATTCCCTTAACTATGGCACCTCAAAGCATCCAAAAACATCATTTTGGAGCTTCAGGATCTCATGCCGCGGCACAGCATTTGCACGCCGCGGCGCCCTTCTCTCGAGGGCTACTGCTGGGCTAATTTTTAACCTCACGCCGCGGCATGCTTCCTCCACGCCGCGGCATTCCCGGGCGAAAACTCTCGCGCCGCTGGCGTGACTATCTCCACGCCACGGCGCCATCGCCAGAACCACGGTTCCCAGGAGTCTCGCACAGTGCGGGTTTCCTGCTCTATTGATCATTTCTGCTGATTCCAAGCCATCTCAATCCAAATTCTAAGTAATTCTAAGTCCCTAATCAATTCTTTAACATTTAGGAACATCAATTACTCTCTTAAATCTCTTAATTTGGATTATGGCTAGAATTCTTCATTCTTTAACTTAAGGCTCACTTTGTGATTCAAGGGTCTTCTTTCTTAAGTTGATGTTATAGACAAGTCATAAATGACCCAAGGAACACTTCTATGCAAGCCAAACTCTTCTAACATCTCTAAAACTCAAATTAGCATATTATGTATCTATATGCATACATAGAGAATAGAGATGAATAAAAGCTCTAAACCCCTACCTCTTGAAGATTGAAGCCTTGAATCTTGAAGCTTGATCTTCCTCTTCCCTTCTTCTTCCCTTCTCTCCTCTCCCCTTTCTCTCTTTTCTTCTCTGGTTTTCGGTTTCTCTTCTTCTCTCGCCGAGGAGAACCAAATATAAAGGGGAAGGGACGTGCGAGGAATTACGGGAAAAGATTAATACCGAAACTTCTATCTGCTATGGATACCCGAATCATGCTAATTCGAGTTTCCTCTGCTTCCAACAACCTTAGAATAAATCATAAGATTCATCTAAGTTGTTGTTTCTCTTTCTCATTATTTTCTATATCTGCTAGGGATCAATCGGCATTAAAAGCACAACCTCGTATGCCTAAAAATACCAAACCGACTCGATTCTCTTGAAACTTTTACCACATCTTATTTGGCTTATTTGTGACCTAGAAATAAACTCTCTATGTTTATTTCTCTTAACTTAGCAACTTATGCTATTATCTGAGTCATTTTAAGCCATTTTACAACTTTTATGTTGCAACTAAGTGCCTAAATGAACTCAGATTGTCACAAAACTTGACTGACATGCTAAACAAGTTAAATGCTACCTTTCGTAACCATTTACCAGTCTAACATGTACTTAAGGGTATTACAGATTACATCTTGTGTGTAATTGATTACAGAGATTCTGTCTAGCTTATAATCGATTACTAGAGTGGTGTAATTGATTACCAAGCCTCTGATGTCACGAAATGGTGCTTTTGGGAATCACGTAATCGATTACAACTTGTGGGTAATCGATTACGGAGGTTCTGTCCAATTGGTAATCGATTACCAGGGTGATGTAATCGATTACCAGAACCCAAAAATGAGATTTTTGAGCTGGAAATGATTGAAATTATGGTTCTTTGCCCTTTGTAACTCAAACATAACCTAAAATCCCTGGATTCAAGGATTTTACTTTACTTAAAGCGATAGGAATATGTATTCATACCGATAGAGAAGAAATGATTTTGAAAATTGAATTCTTGGATCCATGACATGGAAATTGTGGTATGTGTGTAATAAGGAACATATATTGATACTGAGAATTATTGATGCAAGTGTGATTCCCTATGTGGGTTATGCACTTATTGATTTAGTGCTCAATGAGATAAGAATGATAATATGCCATTGAGGCAATGTTTGAATAAATGTATTGTTGATATGTCATGTTGGACATTGAATAATGCTTATGTGCCATTGAGGCAATGTTTATGTTGAATGCATCATTGATGAACATACATGATTGGACATTGTGTCATCATGCATGTGTGTTGCCCGTTGGACATTGTTGAGAAGGCCATCTTGCCTAGGAGCTTGAATAACACCTTTGTGCGGGTGCAAGTAGACTAAGCGTAGGTGTCATATGTTGTTGACCCCGGGGGGTGTTGGGGTGTGGGTGTCTCACAATAGACAGTGGTAGCTCCATTGGGGCCGTGGGATAGACCAATGCGACACACCAACGATCCTGTTTGAGACGCTGTCCTATATCGTTATCAACTGTTGAGGTACCATGTATGAGCCATTGTGCAAACAATTTTATGAAAGAAAGCACACTGTATTTTAAGGCTACTGATATACTGGTATTACTCCTTGATCATTCACTCTGAAAATGTTTATGTCTAGCTCCATGGAGTAGGAACTTTGGTACCCTTGTTGCATTATGAGTTGTCAGTCACATGGTCATTGAGCATTTATAATTGGGTAATGTGTTTGCTATCATGACTGCGATATTTATTTGACTCTTGGTGATGCTAATGTTGCTAGCTGGCTATGGATAATGTTAACTATTGTTCTTTGCTGCTTTACTCTCGATAATTACTTTCGGGTATTACTGCACTTGTATGTATTAACTGTGTCTTTCGGGTATTACTGCACATTGTGTCATCATGCATGTGTGTTGCCCGTTGGACATTGTTGAGAAGGCCATCTTGCCTAGGAGTTTGAATAACACCTTTGTGCAGGTGCGAGTAGACTAAGCGTAGGTGTCATATGTTGTTGACCCGGGGGTGTTGGGGTGTGGGTGTCTCACAATAGACAGTGGTAGCTCCACCTTTGGGGCAAGTGGGAGTAGACCAATGCGACACACCAACGATCCTGTTTGAGGATTTGTTCTATATCGCTATCAACTGTTGAGGTACCATGTATGAGCCATTATGCAAACAATTTTATGAAAGAAAGCACACTGTATTTTAAGGCTACTGATATACTGGTATTACTCCTTGATCATTCACTCTGAAAATGTTTATGTCTAGCTCCATGGAGTAGGAACTTTGGTACCCTTGTTGCATTATGAGTTGTCAGTCACATGGTCATTGAGCATTTATAATTGGGTAATGTGTTTGCTATCATGACTGCGATATTTATTTGACTCTTGGTGATGCTAATGTTGCTAGCTGGCTATGGATAATGTTAACTATTGTTCTTTGCTGCTTTACTCTCGATAATTACTTTCGGGTATTACTGCACTTGTATGTATTAACTGTGTCTTATGTGGGCGTTCAACGCCATTTATTTTCTTGCTGCCATGTTGGTACTGAAAGCTGGGAATCTCACCTCTTTCGGTAATTTCTCTATTTTGTATTTTGGTTGGATCGTGTGCCCTCGAGAAGACGCTCGTGAGGAGGATAAGGAAACCACTGAGTTTCAGGGTTTCTGGCCTTATCTCGACTGAGATCGAAGTTGTTGAGGATGTCATTTCGGCTCTGTGAACTTTTTGGCTACGTGCGGATCAACTTTCTTGAAGGTCCGGACTGCTGGCATATCAACGTGCAGACTGATCGATGTGTATACCACGACGATGTGACTGTGTCCTTAGCGTGGAGACGTTATGATGCTCCTATTCTAGATTTTCATGCTTTTGTATGGCTGGAGTTCTATATGCCTGTGAGGGACATGTGGGGCGAAATGTATTATACCCCTCGTGAGGATTCCTTTTTGTCACCGCTAGGGCTCGCTCGTCGTTCTATCGTCCCGATGGATGTCTCGTCGGACAACGAGGACTCTGAGGAGGATCCATCTACGGTTCCTTCTCGTTCTAGGCAATCTTAGGGTTAGTTTTAATTGATGGCTACTGATGGCTGTCCGTTTATTTTGAAGGAGCCTGACGTACTACTAGATTAGTGGGTATATATTTGTATCTCTTAGGGTAGGTACACATTTTGCCTTTTTGTATTTTTTGGAAATGTAATTCAAACAGGCTTCTATTTCTTTCGGTACAAAGTATGTAATTATCCATATTGTGAATGGTCGTATGTTTCATTCCACGTTGAATTCTCTTTGACCTTTTTGACAGAAGTTTTATTGGAAAGAGGAACTTTTAATTTTAACTCAATCACACGATATATTCATAAGCAGGTGCATATGTACATTAAATGGAAGTTTTAACCGGATTCATATTAAACAAAAAAAAATGTTCAAATTTTCCGTAATCATTTGTATGTCGTTTCACTATAGTGCGACGTTCCTTCTTCTTACCCATTATGACTAAGGAAGAAAAAGGGGCGTTACACTGTCTTGGTATCAGAGCTCCTGGTTATGTTTTCTTTGGGTCGTGTGGTTTTGTACTATCTTGTTTTTGCTATGTTACTCTCTGTGACGTTGTTGTTCGGTATTCATAAGGATACATCTGACTTTCTCTATATTTTGCATAGCTCAACTTGAAAGGAAACGATGGCTCGTGGGGGTAATATGGCTGCTGCCATAGAAGCAATACAGAAGATGGCTGAGGCAATGTTACAGCAGAACCAGCAGACAGCTCAACAACAGGCTAGGAATGCACAACAGCTAGAGACTACAGCAGACGTTCAGAACTTGGAAGGATTTCGTCGCGCTAATCCTCCACAGTTTAAAGGGGAGTTTGATCCGGAGAAAGCTACATTGTGGATCCAAGAGTTGGAGAAAATATTTATGGGTATGAATTGTGCTGATGATAGGAAGGTGACCTATGCCGCATACATGCTGATGGGAGACACTGAACATTGATGGACGGGAGAACAAAGGCTACTGCAAGCCACGAACAGAGTGATAACTTGGGAAGTGCTCAAAGAAAGGTTCTTGAACAAGTATTTTCCTAAAAGTGCCAGGCACGCAAAAGAAATGGAATTTCTGAGGTTGCGAGAGGGAGGTATGACTGTGAGCGAATACGCCGCCAAATTTGAGAACTTGTCCAGATTTTTGACCTATTTTCAACTTCAACCCAATGAAACTTGGAAGTGTCGGAAGTTTGAGGAAGGCCTGAGGCATGATGTGAAGAAAATTGTGATAGCCTTGAAGATTTCTCAGTTTTCTGAGCTACTCGACACTTGCTGCTGATTGGAAAGTGTGGAACAAGAACGTGAGGCGAGAAACAGAAACTTTAGGCCCATTCGATCCCAAAGAGGAGGTGGTGGTAATGCGAGTCGTTATAAAAAAGAAGCCTTATTCCAGACCCTCTGGAAGCCAACAGCCACAAAAATTTCAAGGAGGAAGCCCTAGAAGGATGGGTCAGAATGCTACAACTGCTCCGAGATGTATGAAATGTGGGAAGAAGAATTTCACAAGAGACTGCACAATCAAAGGATTTATTTGCTTTTGGTGCGGGAAACCTGGTCACGTTTCTCGAGACTGCCATTAGACCAAGGCGGAACCATCCGTCAATGTTGCTAAGACATCTAAACCACAAGTTGGAGGCAGAGTCTACATCCTGAGTGGTGCTGAGGCCTCTGAATCCGAGGATTTGATACAAGGAGAAGGTATCATTGAAGGTAATCTTTTAATTGTACTATATGACTCTGGTGCTACTCATTCTTTCATTTCACATGACTGTGTAAAAAGACTTGGATTACCTGTGTCTTCTTTGCTTTTCGATTTGACTGTTTCGACTCCTACTGCAAAACTTGTCGTCACTACTAAGGTGTGTCTTGGTTGTCCTTTAATCGTGGAAGGTTGAATCTTTTCTGTCGATTTGATCTGTTTACCATTTTCCCAACTAGACGTGATATTAGGAATGGACTGGCTATCTGCCAACCATGTTCTGTTAGATTGTTCTAGAAAGACAATAGTTTTCCCTTTGGATGAGGATTCTAGATTTTTGACCGCTAACCAAGTGAAAACTTTTCTGAAAGAAGGAGCTCGGGGATACATGCTATTATCTTCTTTGAAAGTCGAGAGTGAAGTTGATGTGGATGCAATCTCTGTTGTTCGAGAATTTCCTGAGGTTTTCCCTGATGATGTACCTGGTTTGCCGCCTGAACGAGAGGTCAAGTTTGCTATTGACTGAGTACTAGGAGTTGGCCCTATTTCTATAGCGCCTTATCGTATGGCACCAGCAGAGCTCGTGGAACTTAAGAAGCAGTTGGAAGAACTTCTGGAAAAACTATTCGTGAGACCTAGTGTGTCACCTTGGGGAGCACCTGTGTTGTTGGTTAAGAAGAAAAATGGGACTTCAAGATTATGCGTGGACTACCGTCAGTTGAACAAAGTTACGATCAAGAACAAGTATCCATTGCCGAGCATAGATGACTTGATGGACCAATTAAAAGGAGCTGCTGTGTTTTCCAAGATCGATCTACGATCGGGTAATCACCAAATCAGAGTGAAAGTGGAAGATATTCCCAAGACGGCTTTTCGTACTCGTTATGGTCATTACAAGTACCTGGTGATGCCTTTTGGTGTAACAAATGCACCTGCGATATTTATGGACTACATGAATAGGATCTTTTGTCCTTATTTGGACAAATTCGTCGTTGTTTTCATCGACGATATCTTGATCTATTCGCAAAATCATGAGGACCATGCTGAGCACCTCAACATAGTTCTCCAGATTTTGAAGGAAAAAGAGCTATATGCAAAACTATCCAAGTGCGAGTTTTGGCTAGATGAGGTGAAATTCTTGGGTCATGTAATCACAAAGGAAGGAATTGCAGTGGATCCTTCAAAGGTAGAAGTCGTACTACAGTGGGAAATACCCACGACAGTGACAGAAATCTGAAGCTTCGTCGGGTTAGCCGGATACTACCGGAGGTTTATTGAGGGATTTTCCAAAATTGCTAGACCGTTCACTCAACTCACCAAGAAAAACCAAGCTTTTGAATGGACAGATTCCTGTGAAGGAAGTTTCCAAGAGTTAAAAAGGAAGCTGACTACGTCACCAGTGCTAGTCTTACCGAATCCTAGTGAACCATTTGAAGTGTATTGTGACGCTTCGTATCAAGGTTTGGGGTGCGTTCTCATGCAAAACGGAGGGGTGGTAGCTTACGCCTCAAGACAATTGCGATGCACGAGAAGAACTACCCAACACACGATCTAGAGTTAGCTGCAGTGGTGTTTGCATTGAAAATATGGAGACATTATCTGTATGGAGCCACATTCAACGTCTTCAGTGACCACAAAAGTCTGAAATACCTGTACGATCAGAAAGAGCTGAACATGAGGCAACAAAGATGGCTAGAATTTTTGAAAGACTACGATTTCCTACTTCAGTATCATCCTGGAAAGGCGAATGTGGTGGCCGATGCTTTGAGTAGGAAGACGATTAGTGTTTCTACTATGATGATTAGAGAAAAGGACTTGATAGAGCAATTCAGAGACATATGGTCATTTGTAGAGTTAACACCGGGTAAAATCTACATGAATAAGATCACTATCTCGAATGACCTGATGGATGATATTCAAGAGAAACAAAAGATCGATAAATTCTTGTAAGAAGAAAGAGAATTAATGAGGCAGGGTGGTGTATCAATGTTGAAGGAAGGAAGCGATGGAATTCTGAGATTCCAAGGAAGGGTATGTGTGCCTAAAGATGGGGAACTCGAGAAAGTACATACTTGAACATGCTCACTCGAATCAGTTAAGTATGCATCCTGGAATGACCAAGATGTATCAAGACTTGAGGAAGTTGTTTTGGTGGCATGGGATGAAAAGAGACATCGCTAGATGCGTGTCATCTTGTTTGGTCTGCCAAAAAACGAAGATTGAACATCAAAGACCAGCTGGACTGTTACAACCCTTGTCTATTCCCAAATGGAAATGGGATAGTATTGCCATGGACTTTGTTATCGGGTTGCCAAGGACTAAGAAAGGAAATGACTCAATATGGGTAATTGTGGATCGGCTTACAAAATCAGCTCACTTTTTTCCAATCAACATAAGATATCCATTGGAGAAGTTGAGTCGGATATACGTTGGTGAAATTGTCAGACTTCATGGTGTGCCCACAAGTATCATTTCCGACAGAGATCTAAGGTTTACATCTAAGTTTTGGAAGAGTCTTCAAGAAGTTATGGGAACGAAGTTGCGATTGAGTTCGGCATACCATCCGCAGATTGATGGCCAATCAGAGAGGACAATTCAGTCATTAGAGGATCTGCTGAGAGCTTGTAAGATAGAGCAAACTGGAGGTTGGGATGAAATCTTACCGTTGGTGGAATTCACCTACAACAACAGTTACCATTCAAGTATAGGGATGGCGCCATATGAGGCTCTATATGGGCGGAGGTGTCGGACGCCTCTGTGCTGGTATCAAGATGGAGAACGGCTTACCGTTGGACTTGAACTCATTCAACAGACAACTGAGAAGGTTTAAATGATTCAGGAGAAAATGAAAATGGCTCAGAGTCGGCAGAAGAGTTATGCGGATAAAAAAAGGAAACCTCTTGAGTTCGAAGAAGGAGAGCATGTCTTCTTGAAAGTCACACCTATGACTGGGGTCGGTCGTGTCCTCAAGTCTAGAAAACTCACTCCAAAATTCCTTGGACCTTACCAAATTCTTCGTCGGATGGTCCTGTTGCTTACCAAATAGCTTTACCCTCTTTTCTTTCAAACCTTCATAACGTCTTTCATGTGTCACAACTTAGAAAATATATCCCAAGTCCTAATCATGTCATAGCACCTGATTCCGTACAATTAAAGGAAAACTTAACTTATGAGACAGCTCTTGCAAGGATTGAGGATAGGAGGACAAAGCAACTCAGAGGAAAGGACATTGCACTAGTGAAGGTAATCTGGAATGAAGCAACTAGAGAAGTGACGTGGGAGCTGGAGAACAAGATAAAGGAGCAATATCCCGAATTGTTTTAAGGTATGGAAAATTTCGAGGACGAAATTCTTATTTGTTGGGGAGAGTTGTAACACCCCAAAATTTACTTTTCTACTATCAGAATTCATTCTAAAATATTTGCGATTTTCTGGAATTTTTCTGGAATTTTCTAAGACCGCGAAATATTTTAATATATTTCTCGTTTTACGTATGTACTGAGTGAAACCGGAGAAATGAGATATTTTATCCGAAAGCCTTGAACTATGGAAACGTCGACGGGGGATCTTACTAAACCTGAGACCGGACACAGTTTGCAAAGTTTCACATTTTTCAAGAAATTTAACAGTAATAATAATGAAATGCTGTGTAGATTTCATCTGTCAGGTAAATTAATGCTGACTTCTATCAATTGTAATAATTATCTACTAAACAATAACATGTATTAAAAACATTATCTTACTATCCAAAATCTACTTTGTATCACATCCATTAGCTTTAATTTCAAAAAAGAATGATTACATTAATTAAGCTTGTCAAGGGAAGCTTCTTAGAAATTTTCCAAATAATTCATTTTTCTCTCTCTTCACTCCCTACACTCATTCCCACGGCAGATGGCTATTTTGGGAGCCTAAAATACCCACTTTTCTCATTCTCACTTTTATCACTCCATTCTCACACTTCAAACACTCTTCTCTTCTTCTCCTTGCTTCACCACCGTACACACACTCATTGGAGATCATCTCCATTGTTTGCTACAACTAAACTCATTTCGTGTTTTCTTCCACCATTCCAAGACCATCATTTGGTTCTTCTTCTTCCACTATCCACCATTGAAGCTAAAGCTTTGAGCTTGGAGGTAAAGTCTTCACCTTTCTTTCACTTTCTTCTCATTTTCGTTTTTCTTGGTCACCTATGTGATCAAGAACTCATTTTTCCATGGTTTGAGTGGACATTATGGAAATCACTCACATTGGTGTTCTTCTTGAAGGGGGAAACAAAAATCTAGGGCAAGAAGAGGTAACACCTTGTGTTGTCTTCCAAATAGGTAAGAGGGAGATGATCCTCTTCAACCAATCTTGGTAGTAAGGGAATGTCTTGTATGTGTGTTGTTATTGATTTCTGAATCCATGTACAAAGTTCTCTCATTTTTATGTTGTTCTTCATGATAGTGTATTTTGTTGGGTTTGTATGATTTATTGATGCCTCTTGCATGATTTGAAGATATATTTGAGTAACTTGTTGATTAAATATGATAATGATTAGTTTGGTTTAAGTTAAAGGACCCGGAGAACTCTATTTTCTGCAAGTTTACACGTGGTAATCGATTACACGGAGCTTGTAATCGATTACCAAGCCTTAAGGATACGAAATCGTGATTCTGGAAATCTGGTAATCGATTACATCTGTGTGTAATCGACAGAGAGATTGTTTAGCTTGTAATCGATTACTAGAGTGGTGTAATCGATTACCAAGCCTCTGATGTCACGAAATGGTGCTTCTGGGAATCACGTAATCGATTACAACTTGTGGGTAATCGATTACGGAGGTTCTGTCCAATTGGTAATCGATTACCAGGGTGATGTAATCGATTACCAAGACCCAAAAATGAGATTTTTGAGCTGGAAATGATTGAAATTATGGTTCTTTGCCCTTTGTAACTCAAACATAACCTAAAATCCCTGGATTCAGGGATTTTACTTTACTTAAATGCGATAGGAATATGTATTTATAATGATAGAGAAGAAATGATTTTGAAAATGGAATTCTTGGATCCATGACATGGAAATTGTGGTATGTGTGTAATAAGGAACATATATTGATACTGAGAATTATTGATGCAAGTGTGATTCCCTATGTGGGTTATGCACTTATTGATTTAGTGCTCAATGAGATAAGAATGATAATATGCCATTAAGGCAATGTTTGAATAAATGTATTGTTGATATGTCATGTTGGACATTGAATAATGCTTATGTGTCATTGAGGCAATGTTTATGTTGAATGCATCATTGATGAACATACATGATTGGACATTGTGTCATCATGCATGTGTGTTGCCCATTGGACATTGTTGAGAAGGCCATCTTGCCTAGGAGTTTGAATAACACCTTTGTGCGGGTGTGAGTAGACTAAGCGTAGGTGTCATATGTTGTTGACCTCGGGGGGTGTTGGGGTGTGAGTGTCTCACAATAGACAGTGGTAGCTCCACTGGGGCCGTGGGATAGACCAATGCGACACACCAACGATCCTGTTTGAGACGCTGTCCTATATCGCTATCAACTGTTGAGGTACCATGTATGAGCCATTGTGCAAACAATTTTATGAAAGAAAGCACACTGTATTTTAAGGCTACTGATATACTAGTATTACTCCTTGATCATTCACTTCGAAAATGTTTATGTCTAGTTCCATGGAGTAGGAACTTTGGTACCCTTGTTGCATTGTGAGTTGTCAGTCACATGGTCCATTGAGCATTTATAATTGGGTAATGTATTTGCTATCATGACTGCGATATTTATTTGACTCTTGGTAATGCTAATGTTGCTAGCTGGCTATGGATAATGTTAACTATTGTTCTTTGCTACTTTACTCTCGATAATTACTTTCGGGTATTACTGCACTTGTATGTATTAACTGTGTCTTATGTGGGCATTCGACGCCGTTTATTTTCTTGCTGCCATGTTGGTACTGAAAGCTAGGAATCTCACCTCTTTCGGTAATTTCTCTATTTTGTATTTTGGTTAGATCGTGTGCTCTCGAGAAGACACTCGTGAGGAGGACAAGGAAACCATTGAGTTTCAGGGTTTCTGGCCTTATCTCGACTGAGATCGAAGTTGTTGAGGATGTCATTTCAGCTTCGTGCACTTTTTGGCTACTTGCGGATCAACTTTCTTGGAGGTCCAGACTACTGGCATATCAACGTGCAGACTGATCGATGTGTATACCACGGCGATGTGACGGTGTCCTTAGCGTGGAGACGTTATGATGCTATTATTCTAGATTTTCATGCTTTTGTATGGCTGGAGTTCTATATGCCCGTGAGGGACATGTAGGGCGAAATGTATTATACCCCTCGTGAGGATTCCTTTTTGTCTACTGTCCGGGCTCCTGCCTGTTGTTCTGTCATCCCGATGGATGTCTCGTCGGACGACGAGGGCCCTGAGGAGGATCCATCTATGGTTCCTTCTCGTTCTACTGTGATCTTAGGGTTGGTTTTAATTGATGGCTAGTGATGGTTGTCCATTTATTTTGAGGGAGCCTGACGTACTACTGGATTAGTGGGTATATATTTGTTTCTCTTGTGGTAGGTACACATTTTGCCTTTTGTATATTTTTGGAAATGTAATTCAAACAGGCTTGTATTTCTGGTACAAAGTATGTAATTATCCATATTGTGAATGGTCGTATGTTTCATTCCACGTTGATTTCTCTTTGACCTTTTTGACAGAAGTTTTTTTGGAAAGAGGAACTTTTAATTTTAACTCAATCACGCGATATATTCATAAGCAAGTGTATATGTACATTAAATGGAAGTTTTAACCGGATTCATGTTAAGCAAAAAAAAAAAGTTTAAATTTTTCGTAATCATTGTATGTCGTTTCACTATAGTGCGACGTTCCTTCTTCATACCCATTATGACTAAGGGAGAAAAAGGGGCGTTACATGTTTGAATTGCCCTGTTTATGTTAGGGATAGAATCTTTTATGTGGACTTGATATGTTTTCCTCTTTCCAAGATTAATGTAATCTTAGGAATGGATTAGTTATCTTCTAACCATATCCTAATAGATTATTCTAGTAAGACACTAGTTTTTCCAGAGGCTAATGATTCTAGATTCCTAACGGCCACTCAAGTAGAAGAGTGTTTGAAGGAAGGAGATCAGGGGTACTTATTGATATATTCTTTGGAGGTTTAATGTGAAGATGTCTTGAAGGATATTTTCATCGTTAATGAATTTCCTGAAATATTTCCTGAAGATATACCTGGACTACCACCAGAAAGAGAAATCAAGTTTACTATTGATCTAGTACCTGGAGCTGGACCGATATCTATGGCACCCTACAGGATGGCACTGGCAGAGTTGGCAGAGCTCAATAAACAACTGGAGGAGTTGATAGAAAAGCAATTTGTGAGACTTAGTGTGTCACCATGGGGAGCTCCAGTATTATTAGTTAAGAAGAAGGATTGGACTTCTCGTTTATGTGTAGACTACTGACAATTGAACAAAATTACGATCAAGAATAAATATCCACTTCCAAGAATTGACGATTTGATGGATCAATTGCGAGGAGCCGCAATATTTTCCAAGATTGATTTACGTTCTAGTTATCACCAGGTTCGTGTAAAGGTGGAAGATATTCCCAAAATTGTATTTCGGACACGTTATAGACATTGCGAGTACCAAGTAATGTTGTTTGGTGTGACGAATGCACCAGTCATATTCATGGACTTCATGAATAGGATTTTTCGTTTGTACTTGGACAAGTTTATTGTTGTCTTTATTGACGACATTTTAATCTATTCTCGAAGTCAGGAGGAACATGTTGAGCATCTCCAAGTGGTTCTCTAGATATTGAAAGAGAATAAGTTGTATGCAAAATAGTCCAAATGTGAATTTTGTTTGAGCAAAGTTCAATTTTTGGGACACGTTATATCAGAGGAAGGAATTGAAGTTAATGCTTCAAATGTGGAGATGATTATTGAATAGGAAAGGCCAAAGATTGTATAAAAAATCCATAGTTTTACAAGATTAGCCAGTTACTGTCGACCATTTATTAAGGGGTTTTCCAAGATAGCAGGACCTCTTACCTAGCTTACATGAAAGAATCAACCATTTGCATGGATTGATGCATGTGAAGAAAGCTTTCAAGAATTGAAAAGACGATTCACTACTTCACCGATATTGATTCTACCTGATCCAACTGAACCTTTCGAAGTATATTGTGATGCTTCGTATCAAGGATTGGGCTGTGTACTTATGCAGAACCGTAAGGTTGTGGCATATGCTTCAAGGCAGTTGAAAGTGCATAAGAGGAATTATCCAACTCATGATTTAGAATTGGCAGCTGTAGTGTTTGTGTTGAAAGTGTGGAGACATTTTCTCTATGGGGCAACGTTCACTATTTTTAGTGATAATAAAAGCTTGAAGTACTTGTTTGACCAAAAAGAGTTGAACATGAGGCAAAGGCGTTGGCTAGAATTTCTGAAGGACTATGATCTTCAGTTGCAGTATCATCCCAGGAAGGCAAATGTCATAGCAGATGCTTTAAGTAGGAAAATGCTTAATGTTTCTGATATGATGATTAAGGAGAAAGAATTGATAGAAGAGTTTCGTGATATGCATTTGTCTGTGAAATTGACGTCAGGGAGGATGCGTTTGAACATGATCACCATTTCGAATAGTTTGATGGATAGAATACGAGAAAGACAGAACAGTGACCGGTATTTGCAAGAAGCAAAGGAAGCAAGGAGCCAAGCCGTAGAGGTAGAATTCAACAAAGGTGCTTATGGAATTCTAAAGTTTAAAGGAAGGGTTTGTGTGCCAAATGATCAAGAACTTAGGACATTAATATTGGATGAAGCTCGTCGGAGTAAACTGAGTATGCATCTTAGAGCCACAAAGATGTACAAAGATTTGAAGCAGTTATATTAGTGGCAAGGAATGAAGAAAGATGTCGCTGAATATGTATCATCCTGTTTAGTCTGTCAAAAGGCTAAGGTTGAACACCAAAGACCTTTGGGAATGTTGCAACCTTTTCCTATTCCTAAATGGAAATAGGATGACATAGCAATGGATTTCGTAACAGAACTACCAAAGACTCGGAAAGGTCACGATTCTATTTGGGTGATTATTGAAAGGCTTACTAAGTCGGCACACTTTTTGCCAATTAATATTAAGTACTCGATGGAAAAGTTGACTCAAGTGTACATCAGTGAAATCATCAGACTTCATGGTGTACCTTCCAGTATTATTTTAGATCAAGATCCGAGATTTATATAGAGATTTTGGAATAGTTTGCGAGGAGCAATGGAGACAAAGTTACGTCTAAGTTCTGCTTACCATCCAGAAACTGATCGTTAGTCAGAAAGGACGATTCAGTCATTAGAGGACTTGTTGAGTGCTTGTGTTCTAGAATAGACTGGATGTTAGGATGAATTCTTACCATTGATAGAGTTCACGTACAACAACAATTTTCATTCGAGTATAGGGATAGCACCCTATGAGGCATTGTATGGGAGACGATGCAGAACACCATTATGTTGGTATCAGGACGGTGAAAGTGCTATTCTAGGACCAGAACTTGTACACCAGATAACGGAGAAAGTGAAGATGATTCAAGATAAGATGAGGATAACTCAAACACGGCAAAAGAGCTATTCAGATAAGAGAAGAAGACCGCTTTAGTTTGAGTAAGGTGACCATGTCTTTTTATGAGTGACACCTATGATTGGGGTTGGACGAGTGCTTAAGTCTAAAAACTCACTCCAAAGTTTATCGGGCCGTATCAAATACTCCGTCGGGTAGGTCCGGTAGCTTATCAGATTGCATTACCACCTTTTCTGTCAAATCTTCCTTATCCTACACGTATCACAACTACGGAAATATATTCCGATCCTACCCTTGTTATTGAACTAGACACAGTACAACTAAAGGAGAACTTAACCTATGAAATGTTTCTAGTCAAGATTAAGGGCCGAAGGACGAAGCAACTTCGAGGTAAGGAAATTTCATTGGTTAAAGTAGTTTGGAACGATGTAAGCGGCGAAGCTACATGAGAACTGGAAGATAGAATAAAGGAACAATATCTGTATTTGTTTTGAATGAATGTTATGTTTTGAGGACGAAACTTCTTTTTAGAGGGGAAGAGTTGTAACACCTCGAAAATTTGCTATTATCACAGTAACAATGAAATTGTACTGTTTTGTGATTTCTGAGTGTTATAAAATTATTTTGACTGCTCTGTGATTGTAATTGGTTGTTTTGAGAGATTTGCTATGTGTTAGTAAAATAATAATTTTGTGGCTGGAGAAAATCTTTACGCATTTATTCGGAGCTGGGGGATCTTACTAAACCCAATTCCGAGAAATGTGTGTCATAATCTTTTAATTTTAGAATTTATCTGTGAAATAAAAATATTTTATTTTTTTATTATTTTTTTATTATCCAGTGGACGATACCTACTGACTTATGAGCAATAGCCTCTGTCCAGTAGACCATAGGAACCTGTAAAGTCTTGAGACTTACTGAAAATGGACCAATAAGAATCAAGTCAACGTTTCTAACTTGAAAATCTCTAAACCAATAGAAACTAGTCAACATTAGTGGCTAGGACTTTCTAAACCAATGAGATATAGTCAAATTTAGTAGTTGGACTAGTTACTTGGTAACTAGATGACTTAACTAGGTTAGTTTATATTCTATGTAGTAACCAAATAAGATGGAAACTTAATTTGTATTCCTTAGGGTTTCTAGTTACAAGAAGTTTCTACAATTTTCAAGAATGGATGGATAACATCAAGATAACTAATTAGTTAGTAATGTGACTAGAAAACAAACTAAGTTAGCCTAAATCTAACTTGGTTATTCTAAGAAGCATAGGAAGTAACTAAATGAACCAAACCTAGCTAGTTCTCTAGAAACCACACAGTTTTGGAGGAGTCTAGGATTGTCTAGAATATTTGATTCAAGCATAGAAAACTATCTAGTTAGCAATGTAACTAATTATCCTAACTAAGTTAGCTTAAGTGTACATAGAAACTAAATGGGATTTGTAACTTACTTAGCATTCTATGACCACCATTAGGCTAGAACCTTCATGAACATGTGACTAAGGCTTGCTTTAGCAAATTAGAAGCAAGCTTAGGGGAGAAGTCTTGCATGTGAGCCTTTGATGCATGCTAAGGCTAGGATGGAGTCATGGAGGGTCAAAGAAAGTGGCCACCTCCTTTGGAGCCCTCCTAAACAGCCATGCACCCATTTAGAGACCAAAGAGGTTAGTTTAATTCATCTAAGACATTAACCCTCTCTACTCTTCATGTTCTTCTTCAAGCAACCAAGAAAACTCCATTTTCTTCTCCAAGAGGCCATTCGGCCACCCTTCTAAACCAAGACATCTAAGCTTCTAAAATTTTACCTAAATACATTTCCTACACCTAAACCATATTCTAAGAACATCTCTAGTTGTGAGTTTTCACAAAATCATCCATCTTGAGCTTGAAATCCAAGCTTAAAGTTTCTACCAAAAAGGATAAACTTCTTGTTTCTTGAACCAATCTTTTAGTTTTGATTTTCTATGTCGTGATTGATCCATGGTTTATCTATTTCTAAGCTTGTTATTGATTTTAAAATTTGTTTAAGATTTTTAGGGTTTTTCTAAGGAGTTTCACGAAAAGCTTAGGAAGGAAAACTTGAAGGATTTGTCTCCTTTTTAAGGTAAGAGGGAGATTCATCTCACTAACCAAGTATGATGGTGAGAGATGTATTTGCTTATGAAGAATGGTGAATCCATGTAAGGGTTCATTATTCATGGTTGTGTAATTGTTTTTGAGTGTTTATGTGTTTTCATTTATGTGGTTATGCTTTTCATGATTTATTGCTTTGCTTATGATATGTATGATGTGAATATATTGTATATGCCATGTTGGAAGTGAACAAGGAAAATGATTTTGGTTTCAATGACCAAGAGGCTCACGGCCTCAACACCTCAAAATAGGTGTTTCCAAATTAAGATTTTCATGAAATTATAAAAGTGAATGATTAGAAGGAAAAAGGAAAAGAAAAGATATAATGGTTCCAATGACCATGTAGTTACGGTTTTGATGGTTTGAAAATGGATTTACTTCATGTAAAATTTTGATTTAGAAAATAGAAGGAAATTGATTTAAAGAAAGTAAGAAAAGGATTTTAGAAATTGAAACAAAGTGTTTTGTCACTTGAGAAATAGAAATTTCGTTTATGAAGGAAAAAGAGAAGTTGAAAGTGTTTGAACCTCAACTTATTTTAAAGAGAACTGATTTTTTAGAATTGATTTAGAATTATGGAGAATACGTTGGTGACTTAAAATTTACTAACGTATAGCTCACTCTTTGGGTTTTTGAATGCGTTAGGAAATTTTAAGTAAGAAAATATGGAAAAGTAAAGCAAGAAAGGGTATGAAATTTTAGAAAGGTCAAAATGAAATTTAGAAGGTTGAGAAATATTTTTCATAGTGGAAAAATGATAAAGAATGCTTTTCATAACTTAAAAACATGATTTTTAAGCTACGCGATTTCAAAAACATCAAAAAATTGCTACGCAATTGAAAAACGATGGAATATTTTTACGCAATTGAGAAAACGAGGGAAAATCGCTATGCGATTGGAAAAATGCAACAAAAGTGTTGCGCGATTGAGAAAACATGATAATATGATTACTCGATTAAATATACAGTAGGATTACTGTTGGACCGATGTATGGACTCTGTATGAGAAATAATGAGTTTTGCCTAGGATTGGCCATGGTGCATTAAACATGCATTGGAAAAGTTCGATGAACTAGATAAGGCTAATTGCCTAGAAGAGAATACACCTCTTGAGTGGGTGTGATATGCGTAGTATAAGTCACTTGTTGACCTTGGGGGCGTCGGGGTGCGAGTTGCCTACAGTGGGTAGTTGGTAGCTCTTCTGTACCGTGGGTTAGACCGATGCAACACTGATGATCCGGATCGAGACACTATTCTTAATCAAGATCTGATAAAGACTGTCGTGTATATGCTAGATGTGCAAACACTAATGAGAATGGTGGCACGTGGTCTGAGATATGTTGGTACAGACAAATCTTTCATATCAATCTCTCCGACTTGAGTTTAGCTCCATGGAGTAGGAAACTGAGTCAGTGAGCATATGCATAACTTGGACATGTCTGAATGTTTAATGATATAGTATCTATTAAATGTTGATGAATGATAAATGAAATGATTATGTTATTGTTTACTATATCTGTATCATTGGGTGATATATCTGTATGATGTATTATATGCGTTATCTATGTGCTGCCATATTGGTAATGGTGTAGGTGATCTCACCTATTCGTATATTATTTTGTATTGTATTTATATTTTTGTAAAGACACTGAGCGAGGTACCGAGCAAGAGGGTGAAGAGGAACAGATTCCTACTAAGGAAGCTGAATTTTGAGAAGATGGCGACCCAGTCAAGTTTCTTCGGATATGTTAGACTACAGTTCCATGGAGGAGCTCGCGCTTGGAGGATTAGCCCCAATGAGGAGGGACTAATATATCAGGGACATTTGATGGTCAACATGAGCAGGCTATTTCATGGAGATTCGTTCTTTTCTATCACTGTTTATGTACATGTCAAATTTCCACTGTCGATTAGGCAGTATTGGGGTGGTAGGTATCACTTCCCAACGGAGATCAGTATAGTGTCGTCTGCACGGACACCGGCTCGTAGGGCTTCGCGTCAAGTTGGATTCCTACCTACTGAGTAATCTGAGGAGGACCCCTCTGAGAGATCTGTTGTCTAGTTATGCTTGGGCAAGTATGTTAGTTTAAATAATGTTCAAATACTTTTAAGAACCATGTTTGTAAATATTTAAGTATGTCAGTACTAAAGCTTATATATATGATATAATTATTTATGATGTTGTTTAGGATTTTATATTCTGCTAAGATTATTTTATTAATATTCCATAAATTTCATAACTCATAATTACATTTCAAATCATATTTTATAATCTTTTGGGGAATATGGTAATTAAGTAACATAAATATGATACCCTATGGTGGGTGTTACATTAGTTAGTATCAGAGCCCAAGTTAGAGTCTTTTGGGTTTGTGGTTAGGTCTGTCTTGTAATGTTATGTGATTCTCTATGACTAGTTTCCGAAAGGAAACAATATTGTTTGAAAGATTGACCTTAACTCTTCTTTGTGTTGTCCAGTTTGAACTAAGAGAAAACGTAATGGCTAGATGAGGAAGAGGACGCGTAAATACTAGAGCAAGTATTGGAAATATTGGCGACGACAACCAGAACATGGTTGCAGCGGTATCAGCAATGCAACAGATGGTTGATGTCGTTGTACAGCAAAACCAAAGGGCGGTCGAGGACGCTCAAAGTTTGTCAGAATTTCTTAGGAATAATCCACCAAAGTTTCATGGAGAATTTGACCCAAAGAAAACTGATATGTTGATCAAAGAACTAGAAAAGATATTTTAAGGTATGGGTTGTACCGATGAACAGAAGCTTACTTTTGTGACTTTTGTGCTAGTAAGAGATGGAGAAGACTAATGGGCAGGAGCCCGAAGAATGATACAAGCTGAGGGAAGAGTTGTGACGTGACAACTCTTTAAGAAGAAATTTCTGGGGAAGTACTTCCCAGCTGGTTCGACATGCTTAGGAAATGGAATTCCTTAGTTTAAGACAAGGGGTGATGTCCATAAGTGAGTATGCTGCAAAATTCGAAAGCTTGTCTAAGTTTTTGAGATATTTTCATATGCATCTGGATGAGGAATGGAAGTGTAGAAAATTTGAAGAGGGATTGAAACTTGATATTAAGAGGGCAGTGGCAACTTTGGAAATTGATCAGTTTCTAACATTATTAGACAAATGTCGAAAGGTTGAGGAATTGATCATCAACGTAAGTCGAGGAATAGGAACTTTGGACCTACAAGGTTCCAAATGCTTTAGGAGAAGTTCTGGGGGCAGCAATCTTTTAGGAGAAGTTCTGGGGGCAGCAAGACAGGTCAAGCTGGAATTTCTATGCTTAAATGCTTTAAGTGTGGAAAACACCATCTAACTAAAGATTGTCAACATAAAGGAGTCATCTGTTATAGATGCGGGAAACCTGGACATTTCTCCCGAAAATATGATCAGCTAAAGGCAGAACCCTCTGGCGGGTGGTTGTGTATATACCAAATCAGAGGACTTGATCATGGAGGAGTGTGCCATCATTGATAATCTTTTAATAGTGTTATATGATTCGGGGGCAATACATTCTTTCATTGCATGTGATTGTGTGGAGCGTTTGGGATTGTTTGTGACTGCATTACCTTATGATTTGAGTGTTGCTACTCCTACTAATAAGCCTGTAGTTGCTTCAAAAGTATGTTTGAATTTCCCTGTCTGTGTTAGGGATAGAATCTTTTATGTGGACTTGATATGTTTTCCTCTTTCCAAGATTAATGTAATTTTAAGAATGGATTGGTTATCTTCTAATCATATCCTAATAGATTGTTCTAGCAAGACACTAGTTTTTCCAGAGGCTAAGGATTCTAGATTCCTAACAGCCATTCAAGTAGAAGGGTGTTTGATGGAAGGAGATCAAGGGTACTTATTGATATCTTCTTTGGAGGTTCAATGTGAAGATGTCTTGAAGGATATTTTCGTCGTTAATGAATTTTTTGAAGTATTTCCTGAAGATATACCTGGACTACCGCCAGAAAGAGAAATCGAGTTTACTATTGATCTAGTACCTGAAGCTAGACCGATATCTATGGCACCCTACAGGATGGCACCGATAGAGTTGGCAGAGCTCAAGAAACAACTGGAATTGTTAGTAAAGCAGTTTGTGAGACCTAGTGTGTCATCATAGGGAGCTCAATATTGTTGGTTAGGAAAAAGGATGGGACTTCTTGTCTATGTGTTGACTACCGACAATTGAACAAAATTACGATCAAGAATAAATATCCACTTCCAAGAATTGATGATTTGATGGATCAATTACGCGGAGCCACAATATTTTTCAAGATTAATTTATGTTCTAGTTATCACCAGATTCGTGTGAAGGTGGAATATATTCCCAAAACTGCATTTCGAACATGTTATGGACATTACGAGTACCAAGTAATGTCGTTTGGTGTGACGAACGCACTAGCCATATTCATGGAGTTCATGAACAAGATTTTTCGTTCGTACTTAGATAAGTTTGTTGTTGTCTTTATTGACGACATTTTAATCTATTCTCGAAGTTAGGAGGAACACGTTCAGCATCTCCGAGTGGTTCTCTAGATATTGAAAGAGAATAAGTTGTATGCAAAATTATCCAAATGTGAATTTTGGTTGAGCGAAGTTCAATTTTTAGGACATGTTATATCGGAGGAAGGAATTGAAGTTGATGCTTCAAAGGTAGAGGTGATTATTGAATGGGAAAGGCTGAAGACTGTATCAAAAATCCATAGTTTTATCGAATTAGCCAGTTACTATCGACCGTTTATTAAGGGGTTTTCCATGATAGCCGGACTTCTTACCTAACTTATATGAAAGAATCAACCATTTGCATGGACTTATGCATGTGAAGAAAGCTTTCAGGAATTGAAAAGACGACTGACTACTTCACCGGTATTGATTCTACCTGATCCGAACAAACCTTTCGAAGTATGTTGTGATGCTTCGTATCAAGGATTGGACTGTGTACTTATGCAAAACCATAAGGTTATGGCATATATTTCAAGGTAGTTGAAAGTGCATGAGAGGAATTACCTAACTCATGATTTGGAATTGGCAGCTGTAGTGTTTGCGTTGAAAGTGTGGAGACATTTTCTCTATAGGGCAACGTTCACTGTTTTTAGTGATAATAAAAGCTTGAAGTACTTGTTTGAGCAAAAAGAGTTGAACATGAGGCAAAGGCATTTGCTAGAATTTCTTAAAGACTATAATTTTCAGTTGCAGTATCATCCCGGGAAGGCAAATGTCTTAGCGGATACTTTAAGTAGGAAAATGCTTAATGTCTCTGTTATGATGATTAAGGAGAAATAATTGATAGAAGAGTTTCAGGATATGCATTTGTCTGTGAAATTGACGCCAGGGAGGATGCGTTTGAACATGATCATCATCTCGAATAGTTTGATGGATAGAATACGAGAAGGACAGAACAGTGACCGGTATTTGCAAAAAGCAAATGAAGCAAGGAGCCAAGGCTCAGAGGTAGAATTCAACAAACGTGCTGATGGAATTCTAAAGTTTAAAGGAAGGGTTTATGTGCCAAACGATCAAGAACTTAGGAGATTAATATTGGATGAAACTCATCGGAGTAAACTGAGTATGCATCCTGGAGCCATAAAGATGTACCAAGATTTGAAGCAGTTATATTAGTGGCAAGGAATGAAGAAGGATGTTGCTGAATATGTATCATCCTGTTTAGCCTGTCAGAAGACTACGGTTGAATACCAAAAACCTTCGGGAATGTTGTAACATTTGCCTATTCCTGAATGGAAATAAGAAGACATAGCAATGGATTTCGTAACAAGACTACTAATGACTCGGAAAGGTCACGATTCTATTTGGGTGATTATTAATCGACTTACTAAGTCGGCACACTTTTTGCTGATTAATTTTAAGTACTCAATGGAAAAGTTGGCTCAAGTGTACATCAGTGAAATCATCAGACTTCATGGTGTACCTTCTAGTATTATTTCAGATGAAGATCTGAGATTTACGTCGAGATTTTGGAATAGTCTGCAAGGAGCAATGGGGACAAAGTTACGTCTAAGTTCTGCTTACCATCCACAAACTGATGGTTAGTCAGAAAGGACAATCAGTCATTAAAGGACTTATTGAGAGCTTGTGTTCTAGAACAGACTGGATGTTGGGATGAATTCTTACCATTGATAGAGTTCACGTACAACAACAGTTTTCATTCGAGTATAGGGATGGCGCCTTATGAGGCATTGTATGCGAGATGATGCAGAACACCGTTATGTTAGTATCAGGACGGTGAGAGTGTTGTTCTAGGACTAGAACTTGTACAGCAGACAATGGAGAAAGTGAAGATGATTCAAGATAAGATGAGGATAACTCAAACATGACATAAGAGCTATTCAGGTAAGAGGAGAAGACCGCTTGAATTTGAGGAAGGTGACCATGTATTTCTACGAGTGACACCTATAACTGGGGTTGGACGAGTGCTGAAGTCTAAAAGGCTCACTCCAAAGTTTATCGAGTCGTATCACTTACTCCATTGGGAAGGTCCGGTAGCTTATCAAATTGCGTTACCACCTTTTCTGTCAAATCTTCACAATGTATTTCATGTATCACAGCTACAGAAATATATTCCCAATCCTACCCAGGTTATTGAACCAAACATAGTACAACTAAAGGAGAACTTAACCTATGAAACGTTTCCAGTCAAGATTGAGGACTGAAGAATGAAGCAACTTTGAGGTAAGGAAATTTCATTGGTTAAAGTAGTTTGGAACGACATAAGTGGTGAAGGTACATTGGATATTTCATTGGCATTGTGTTATTTCATTGTATATTTTGATTAATTAAAGACCAAGAAGGACTTGAAGAGGAACTACCCCCTCTTGATTTGTGATAGTTGCTGCACCAAGATGACGTCAAGACTGCATATTTTGGGTTATGTGCGCGTGTACTTTCATGATGGAGATACGCGTGATCAATCAACTTGGCTAATGAGAGAGTTACCTATACTAGGGAGTTGACATTGGTTTTTCATGGGGATCTTCATCATCCCCCTATTTTGTCTTTCTTTGTATCTGTTCAGTTAATGTTTAATATACCTATCCGGGAATGGTGGAGTAACTTCCACTATAATCCTCATGAGGACAATGTAGTGTTCTCTGGATGGATGCCTGTCTGTCAGGGTGTACCTCCTACTGTGGTCATTTCTTCCGAGGAATCGGAAGAGGATCCCTCTAAGGACCCTATGGTTTAGGTATGTAGGACTTGGGTTGGTCGTGTCTTTTCGCTAGTCAATCTTCATCGATCATCTGTACATTTTTTAGTGTGCATATGTATTTGGAGTGTCATTCTTTTTGTAAGTATTTTGGGGCATAGATTTGTATATGATCCACATGAACCAAATGACATGAACACTTATGTATATGCAATATATATGCATGCTTATCAATGATGCTTTATGATTTACCTACTTGTTTGATCTATTATCCGCAAGTAAAAGAATATTTTACATCAAATATTATGGTTTTAATAAGTACTAATTTTATAACTTGGGTTAAATTTACTTCATATTCTGCGTTAACTTAATTGAAATTTTGAATTTGTAAAGTCATGACGTCTTCCTCCTTTAAATGAGGAAATGGGGCAGCACGTTACACTAGTTTGGTATCAGAGCCCAAGTTTGAGTCTTCTTTTGAGATTTGTGGTTAGGTCTATCTTGTTTATGCTGTGTGACTCTCTGTGTTTGGTATTCCGAAAGGATATATCTAATTTTTCCTTGTATTTTGTATAGCTTGACTTGAAGAGAAATGATGGCATGTAGACAAGAAGTTGAAAGTATGGCTGCAGCTGTAGAAGCAATGCAACGAATGATTGACGTTATCGTACAACAAACTAAGAGAGCTGCTCAACAGCAAGAAAGGGCTGCACAACAATTGGAAGCATCAACGGACGCTCAAAATCTGTCAGAGTTCTGTCATAACAACCCTTCTTAGTTTAAAGGATAATTTGATCTAGAGAAGCCTAGTCTATGGATCAAAGAGCTAGAGAAAATTTTTCAGAGGCATGAACTGTGCGAATGACAAGAAAGTAACTTATGCTACTTTTATGCTGATCAGAGATGCAGAATAATGGTGGAACGGAGCACAAAGACTATTGGAAGCTGAAGGTCGAATAATCACCTGGGAGATATTCAAGGACAGATTCTTGGAGAAGTATTTCCCAGCAAGTGTAAGACATGCAAAAGAGATGGAGTTCCTCAGTCTAAGGCAATGGAATATGACTGTCAATGAGTATGCTGCGAAGTTCGAGAGCTTGTCCAAATTTTTAACATATTTCCAACATCAGCCGAATGAGGTGTGGAAATGTCAAAAATTTGAAGAAGGATTGAAGCATGACGTGAAAAGGGCAGTCATAACCTTAAAGATCAACCAGTTTTCAAAACTATTGGATACGTGTCATCAAGTGGAGGATTTGGATCAGGCGCGGGACACGAGGAATCGTAACTTTAGGCCGTCTAGGTTCCAAAGGGGAGGAAATAACAACAACCTGTTTCAGCGAAAATCGTATTCTAGACCATCAGGAAGTCAACAGCAACAACCTCGTGGAGGTAGTCCTAGTGGCAATCGAACTGGTCCGATTGGAACATTTTCTTCAAAGTGTCTCAAGTGTGGAAAGGATCATCCTACAAGAGATTGTATGATTAAGGGGATCATTTGCTTCAGATGTGAGAAGCCTGGACATCTATCTAGAGATTGCAACAATCCCAAGGCAGAACCCTCTGTCAGCAACGTACGTACTGCAAGACCTCAAGCTAGAGGAAGGGTTTCTACCTTGAGCAGAGTTAAAGCCTCGAATTTTGAAAATCTAATTACGAGAGATGGTGACATAGGAGGTAATCCTTTAATTGTACTGTATGACTTTTGGGCAATGCATTCTTTTATTTCCTATGACTGTGTGAACCAATTAGGATTATCTGTGTCTTCTTTACCTTTTAATCTAACTGTTTCTACTCCTACAGCTAAACTTGTCACTATTGTAAAAGTTTATCTGAATTATCCTATTTCTGTTAAAGGTCAAACCTTTTCAGTCAATCTGATTTGTTTTCCTTTATCCCAAATAGATGTGATTCTAGGAATGAATTGGTTATCTTCTAACCATATCTTGTTAGATTGTTCTACTAAGACTTTAGTATTCCCTGATTCTGAGATTTCTGGATTTATAACTACCAGCCAAGTCAGAACTTTCTTGAAAGAAGGAGCCCAAGGATATATGTTTTATCTTCTTTTGAGGTTGAGCATGAAGTCGATGTACGAGCTATTCCGGTAATTAATGAATTTCCTAAAGTATTCTCTAATGACATACCTGGATTTCCACCTAAAAAAGAAGTGGAATTCTCCATAGACCTTGTACTTGGATCTGGTCCTATATCTATGGTACCATATCGAATGTCGCTAGTAGAGTTAGCAGAGCTCAAGAAACAATTGGAGGAACTGTTAGAGAAGCAGTTTATGAGACCTAGTGTTTCATCATGGGAAGCCCCAATGCTGTTAGTTAAGAAGAAGGATGGAACTTCTCAATTATGCGTGGATTATCGCCAATTGAATAAGATCACAATCAAGAACAAGTATCCACTTCTGAGAATTGACGATTTAATGGATTAGCTAATGGGAGCTATTATTTTCTCTAAGATTGACCTACGATCTGGTTACCATCAGATTCCTGTGAAGTCAGAGGATGTTTCCAAAATGGCTTTTCGTACACGCTATGGACATTATGAGTATTGTGTGATGCCATTCGGAGTAACAAATGCTCAACTTGTATTCATGGATTACATGAATCGGATCTTTCATCATTATTTGGATAGATTTATTGTTGTCTTCATTGATGACATTCTAATCTATTTGCGGAGTCGAGAGGAACATACTGAACATCTCAGGATAGTTCTCCAAATTCTAAAAAAGAAGAAGTTATATGCCAAATTGTCAAAATGTGAGTTATGGTTGGAAGAAGTCAAATTTTTGGGGCATGTGATTTCAAAGGAAGGAATTGTCGTAGATCCATCGAAGGTTCAAACGGTTCTTCAATGGGAAAGACCCAAGACTGTGACGGAGATCCGTAGCTTCGTGGGATTAGTCGGATACTACTAAAGATTCATTGAAGGATTTTCCAAGATAATGGGACCTCTTACCTAGCTTACGAGGAAGAATTAAGCTTTTGTGTGGATGGACGCATGTGAAGAAAGTTTCCAAGAATTAAAGAAGCATCTGACTTCTGCACCAGTGTTGATTCTGCCTGACCCCAATGAACCGTTTGAAGTGTATTGCGACGCTTTGTATCAATGATTATGGTGTGTGCTTATGCAAGATAAGAAGGTCGTAGCCTATGTTTCAAGACAACTGAGGATACATGAGAAGAATTACCCAACGCATGACTTGGAGTTAGCCGTAGTGATCTTTGCTCTGAAAATATGGAGACATTTTCTGTATAGAGCGACATTCAACGTCTTCAGCAATCACAAGAGCCTGAAGTACCTGTTTGAACAAAAGGAGCTGAATATGAGACAGAGGAGATGGCTAGAGTTTTTTAAGGATTATGACTTCCAACTTCAATATCATCCTGAAAAAGCGAATGTCGTGGCAAACACCTTGAGTCGGAAGATGCTTAGCATTTCTACCATGATGGCTAAGGAAAAAGAATAAATCGAGCAATTCAGAGATATGTGGTTGTCCTTGGAAATAACACTAGAGGAAGTTTGTCTAGGTATGGTTACTATTTCAAATGATCTAATGGAAGAGATTCGAGAGAAACAAAAGAGTGACTAATTTTACAAGATGAAAGAGAGCTGATAAAGCAAGGCATGGTGTCGACAGTTGAGGAAGGACCTGATGAGATTTTGATGTTCCAAGGTAGAATATGTGTACCCGATGATCCAGAACTTAGGAGGTTAATTCTCAAAGAAGCCCACATAAGCAAGTTAAGTATGCATCCTGGAATGACCAAGATGTATCAAGATCTGAAACATATGTATTGGCGGCATGTGTCATACACTTAAACACATGTTAGATTGGTAAATGGTTACCAAAGGTAGCATTTGACTTGTTTAGCATGCCAGTCAAGTTTTGTGACAAACTGAGTTCATTTAGGCACTTAGTTACAACACAGAAGTTGAAAAGTAGCTTAAAATGACTCAGATAATAGCAACTTATGCTAAGTTAAGAGAAATAAACATAGAGAGTTTATTTCTAGGTCACAAATAAGCCAAGTAAGATGTGGTAAAAGTTTCAAGAGAATCAGAGTCAGTTTGGTATTTTTAGGCATACTGGTTGTGCGTTTTAATACCGAATGACTAGCAGCAGATATAGAAAATCATGAAAATGGTGAAACAACAATTTAGATGAATCCTATGATTTATTCTAAAGTTGTTGGAAGCTGAGAAACTTGAATTAGCATAATTTGGGTGTCCTTAGCAGATATAAGTTTCAGTGTAGAAACTTAAGTTAATCTTTTCTCTTAATTCCCTCCATGTCCTACCCCCTATTTCTATCTTCTCTCTCGGCAGAAGGAAGCAAAAACGAAAAAACAGAAAGAAGAAAAGAGAAAGAGAGAAAGGAGAGAAGATAGGAAGGGGAAGAAAGAAGAGGAATAGCAAGATCAAGAGGATCAAGCTTCAAGATCTTCAAGAGTCTTCAAGAGGTAGGGGTTTAGAACTTCCACTCATCTATTTTCTCTATATTCTCTATGTATGTATATTAACAACCTAATATGCTAAATTGAGTTCTAGATGAGTTTGATGTGTTTAGTTTGCATGGATATGTTTCTTAGATCAATTATGACTTATTCATATCATAAACTGAATTTAGAAACCTAGAAATATTCATGTAAACCATTGATGCCCATTTTGGGGTTTAGGGTCAAGCATGCATGATTTTGGTTCAAGAATCCAAATCAAGAGGTTTAGAATGGTGATTGATGTCTCCTAAGTAGTCAGTAAACCAGATTGCATAATTTCTTGCTTCGATGTCGTATGGACATGAAACCAGTGCCATTTGAAAGCTAAGACATAAGGCTTCATGTGGTAAAAATTTCAGAATTTTCCCACATGTAGTTTATTCCCAGTTTCAGTTTAAAGTTAGGTCAAAAATGGGTAAATATGAGAATGCTCTATTTTGGCCTCTGCAAAATGTCGCATAACTTTGGCTACACTTATCCAAATGAAGCAAGGTTTGTGGTATTGGAAAGATATGAGAAAAAGCTATGTGCTCATAAAAATTCAGAATTTTAGAAGTTATGATGCATGTTTGGTGCAATCTTGAAAATAAGCCTTTTGAGGCAGGATTTGAGGTGTTTTTGAGAAAGTTGGACACTAGAATCTTTAGTAGCACCTTAGGCAACTTAGTGTTGCATTAGATATCACTTAAGATGTGATGAGATGGTGCAATGAAGATAAGTATGCTAGTATGCATAATAGTATTCACTCTAGTAGAGAATTAGAAAGGGTGAACCTTAGAATATCCAAGAGAAGTGGATTATCTTGGGAAAATTCCTAAGACCTTGAACAACAAAGAGTTGCAAGTAAGAATCACACTTGAGTTAGATTGCTTGAGTGGAGATAAGATGAGATGGTGTATCCGTTCCAAAGATGGAATGTTTATACACTAAGTCTCTAGTAAAGTGAGACCTTGTGCATTGTAGAATACACAATAGAATGAATGATGACTTGTAAGCTTGTTACTTTCATTAAGTATGCAAAGTTTTAGAGAAATGTTCACTCATTCCTTTAAGTAATGTTAAATGAGGCATTAGTTAAAATAGACTCTTTCACTAGGATAAGTTGAGTCTATAGGAAAGTTAAGATGGTGGTTATGTAAGAGATAAGCATAACACTAAGCTTTTCACACACTAGTTAATTAATCTAGTATGTATGTGAAGAGAAAGAACCTTAGTGCAACCAAGATTAGTGGTTTGCCATAGGTAAGTATCTAACACCTCAACAACATAGTGTTGCGTTAGAAATCACTTAAGAGATATGAGTGATGAGGTGGAGTTAGTTACAAGTATGAGAAATGGTCTGGTAATGTTTACCTGAGAATGTAATGTCATATGACGCGAGGTCATTTGGCTAAGAAGGTAAGAAATCAGAAAAGTTCCTAAGGGGACAAGTATTTCTAACCAAATTCTAAGGTTACATGTAGGATGAGGTTACAGATTCTCTTCATTACAAAGGGTAAACATAAGAAGCCAAAGTTCCTAGGAGAATATGCTTAGATCGTAAAGGAACTAAGTATATAAGTACGTATATAAGTCTACGAATTAGTCAAGTAGTATCGATCTTGGTGAATATCCTTTGATGTTCATTCATGGAGCCAAAAAGAGGTTGATGGGTGTCCAAAGGACTTTTGAGAAGGACATAACCCTGATGTCTCGATAGTGCCAAAGCCAAAGGAGATAAGTGGGAAATCCAAAGACGCTCTTTGAGCAAGGATGAAGCCCAACGTGCCAGGATATGTGTAATGTGAGGATGAGCTTTCCCTCTAATTACCACTGGATGATAGACTGACTAGTTCCTAGCAAACTTCCTTGTTTTCAAAATAAACTTTTGCATGTATTTAAAAACAAAACCTTGCATTTGTATTCCATCCACATACTCTTAGGATTCCTTAGGCATATTCATATTACATATCATTCTCATTGTATTTACGGACAGTTGTATAGGCATTATCCGTCACTGTTGATATTTACAGCTGTATAGGCGTTGTATATATTAATAGTGTGTAGGCTATCGGTTGATATCACACTATAAGAAAGTGTGCAGATATGAGAAAAGAGGAGGAAGCTCCTAAGTTAGAATTATAGCATTTTTATATAATTGTTATATACAATGTTATAGTTAGATGGTATTGGAATTGTTTTTTCTGAGAATGTTAATTCGCACCCCAGTTGTTATTCCATGTAAATCCAGATGCAGGCACAGATACAGATACAGAGGTACAGACCCTGCTAAGGGTGAGAAGAGAAAGCATAAAGACTATAGTAGTTTTTATAGCTTTAAGTAGACAGAACTTATGTAATCAATTTATATTTGTTCTGTAAGTTTTATGTTATATGTAATACAATAAGCCTTCTTATGGCTAAGTTTGTATATATATATGTATGAGTTTAAGTTTTTCCGCAATCTCTCAAGGCTTTCTATAATTACTCAGTTGTGATTATGGATATATGTTAGAATATAATATGAGGAAGTGACGTTTCTGGTACCGTTATCTTTATATATCGTTGTGTAGCTATGATATATCCAGATATCTGTATTAGGGTATTACATTATGGTATCAGAGTAGTTCATCCTATTGAGCCGGGGTATGGACTGACTATGCTTAGACATAAGTAGCAATTTAGTAGAAAGTTATGCATTCTTTTATCTCTTTTTGAGATATGCAGATAGAATTACATGACTAGCCTTAGGTATGTGTGCTAATAGCTACTATCACACAAGTACATGATATTGAGCCTAGCTAACTCAACATGTAATGTTCTGTGTGTACAAGAAACTATGGCAACTACCAGGTGAACCTATGAGACTAGTAATGAGGAGATAACCAGAGCTCTTAGAGAAATGGCTGCTGTATTGAGAGAGCAGACTACCATTAGTAGAAGTCTATCAGAAGCAATAGAATAGGACTCGCATAGTTAGTTACGGGGATGAGAAGGAACTTTTGAGGAATCAGTATTTCTCAGAGTTCAAGAAAGTTACTCCTTTGTTTTCAAGGGAGAGTTAGGTTCAGTCAGAACCGAAAGATGACTTCACATGATGGAAGAGATCCTTGAGGTCATGTTGTGCGCTGATGAACAGAAAGTGACCTTGCTTCGTAAGGGTTAGTAGGAGAAGCTGAAAACTGTTGTGATGAAGCAGAGAGGTTACTAGAGATGGTTAGTACTCGAACTGTTGGTGTATGCCCTAGTGGCCAATACATTTTATTTGTATTTACATACATTATATTATGTTATTTTATATGAGGCATTTCATTTATTGTGTTCTTTTTAGTAGACATAATAAAGTCCTTAGAATAGTAAGTTTGATACCATAGGACATCAAGTGGATGACTTGATCGTGAGATCCTATTGGATAAAACACTATTCTTAAATGTCCCTAGTCAAGTATTATTGTTAATTAGGACAACAATAATACATTGAGGCTAGTATGTGCGTAGACTGATGACCACATCTCACGGGTCATGGATATGAGATATCAAGTCTACACATGGATACATATTAGAGTAATGATGTAATGGACAGACCCACCATGAGAACGCTACGTGGATCGTTACGTGAGTGTCATAAGCGATTCTCATAGTGATAATGGTGTATATGGTCCTTTGACCTGAAATCACTACTATTCTTACATGAGGAGTTGTGTGTTTTAATGCCATCAAACGTCATCTGTAACAAGATGATTATAACGTTGGTTATTAGACATGCCGCAATACATGTGGAGGAATGTGAGTGACCTAGATGGGATTTGTCCCTCCTACATAACAGGAGCGATATCTTCGGGCCCCCTGATTGAGTGAGACTACGAAATGCATGGCCATGCTCAAATGAGTCAATATGAGATATTGATCTTATTTGTTATTACTATGTCTACTCGGGAATCAGGAAACTGAAGATTGAACTAAACAAGTGTGACACATTCCATGCCTTGTGTTCAATCTGGATATATGGACAAAGGGACTAAACTACACGGAAACATTGGTCACAGATAGGTTATGTCAAATCACTGACATTCTCATTACTGGGGTAGCAAATGACATGGTTGGTTGATGTGTTGCTAGATACCGCTCACTTTCGTTTGTAGTTGCGATGTTTACTGTTCATTTATTGTGGTATGCCATATTAAAATGAGATTTTAATATTACTACCAACGTCATGAGAACCCGTAGGGTCGCACACTTATAACAGTACTAAATTGGAGTAATCGAATCCAAGTTGGACTCGGATTCAATTGTGGGCCTAACTCATGATAGATGGGTTTAGGGTTGCACCACTTACCTTGCTACTGCTCACACTCACTTAAGGCAGCCTTTGTTATAAATAATACTGCTAAGGGGGCTGCTACTAGGTTACATCACAACCCTAGCCGCACCTACAGAAAGTGAGTGAGAGATAGTGAGGTCTTCTTCTCCTCTCTTCGCAGCTAGCACTACGAAAACAGAGGCGTGACTCCTTTTGCAAGTCTGTTCGTGTGGATACCGCAGAAACATCGTCGCTATTACGGTGTTGGTGATTCACCTCGCTTGTGTCTATCACGCTTCAAGAGGTAAAAATTTAAAAACTCGGATTATGGATTTTTCACATGGATCCTGAGAGGGAATTCTGTTATTCCGCTGCGAGACTTTTGATCCGCAAATTCCCAACACGAACCACCTGAGAGGTGTTAGAGTTACTTTGCTAGATAAGTATTATTCCCTTGAGTTATAGAAAGCAAAGGTATAGGAATTCCTAATGTTGGAGCAAGGGGATATTATTAAAGACCAGTATGCGAAGCAATTCAAAGAATGTCAGGAGTTCTTTTCTTATTTTACGTCCAATCTAGATGAAGACTGGAAGTAAGTAAAATTTGAAATAGAACTTGGAGAGGGCGTTAGAAGAATTGCGATGCAAAAGGAGGTTAAGGACTTCTTTGCTCTAGTCAGTAAATACAGAGTTGTAGAAGTAGATAATCTCAGGACCACGATGGAACAAGAGTTAGAAAGTTCCTAAAGAGGAAAAGATCAGATGTTGAGATCAGTAAGGGTGCCTTTTGATCTTAATTTGTGTCAGAGTTATGCAGTGGAAGCTTGGAGTGATGATAAGTATAAGTAGAGTGCTTTTAGATGAGCAACTCTAAGGAAAGAGGTATATCAAGCTTCAAGTCACCAAGACGTGCTAGATGTGGTAAGATACATGGATGCAGACCGTTTTTGATGGGTAATCTATGTGCTGCATAAGTGAGTAACCAGGACATCGTAAGGGAGATGATTATTAGAAAAAGGAAGCGACGAAATCTTCCAACTTGGTATGAGATGAGAACACATATAAAGAGAAATCTTTTAAGGTGTGTATAAGAAGAGAATAGATTTACTTTGTAGATCATGTTGATTTACTTTGTGAATCTAGTTTGCTTACCTTGTTGGTATGGTTTGGTTGTTTTAGAGAGACAAATGATGTTATGTTCTTGTTTAGTTGGTGTGTGAGACTGTGCCTTAAGTTAAAGGCAAGTTGAACAAAGGAATTATCAAGAATAAATGCCTTTGTCTAAGAGAAGGATAATCAAGTATATCAGTTGAGAGAAGCTTTGAATTTTCTCAGGAGATGATCTAAGACTTGGTTGTCATAGAAACAGAGTAAATAAGAGTAGATTTTTTAGAGTTTTCCAGGATTACGAAAGGACATGAAGAGTATGTCAAAGGTAGTTTTGGAAACTTTTGGAAAAAAAAGTGGTTAAGTGCCAAGTAAGCCGAAAATCTGTTTTGGATTACAAGTGGTACAGTTTAAGAGTTATGTAATTTCTCAAGACAGAAATTGCAGAGAACCCAAGCAGAGTTTAAGTAAAAGTACAATGGGTAGAGTAGCTATTTTATCCAAGAGTAGAGAATCTATCAGTGGATTTTCTCAATTAGTGCTACCTGGATTAGACCAGTTAAGGTAGGTGGTACTCAGCAGTGGACTCTAGATAGTGAGTTTGTTTTCTAAGAGTAGAAGATAAGGTTGATTACTACGTTAGTATTAGTAATTCCAAATTCCCGTGAGAGCTTTGAGGTAGTCAGATATACTTCGAAGATGGGACTAAGGTATGTTCGGATGAAATAGAGGTAGGTAGATGCCTACGCATCAAGGCAGTTAAGTCTGCAAGAGAAGGACTACCCTAGGTATAATTTGGAATTAACCATAGTGGTGATTACCTTATAGTTTTGGAGACATAACTCATAAGGAGTCCAGTTAAAGGTGCTCAGCGATCATGATAGCTTGAGATGCTTGTTGATCAGAGGAAACTGGACATGAAGCAGAATAGATGGATAGAGTTTTTCAAGGCTCATAACCTTGAGTTGAGATATCATTTGGGTAAGGCCAAAGAAGTGGTTGTTGCACCAGGTAGGAAATTCCTACAAGTGTCCCAAATGATAGTCCAAGAAAGAGTGAATTTCTTGAGAGTTTTTGAGAATTTGAGTCTAGCGGTGACTATGATCCAAGATAGTCTCTCAGTGAGAAAGTTGGACATAGTAAGAGGCCTAAAGACTCAGATTTCTTTAAAGCTCAGAAGGAGAATGAAGCTCTAAGAGACAAGTATGAGCAGATTTTCTAAGGAATCCTAAAGGAATTTGTTATGACTAAGAGGGAATAACGAAGTTTAGAGACAACTTTGTTTTCCAAGAGGGTCAAAAATCAAGAAAAAGGATTCCGGAGGAAGCTCACTAGAGAAAGTATACCATCTATCAAGAGGCTACTAAGGTTTTCCAAGAGTAAGGAAGATGTATAGTGGCATAGTATGTTAAAGAACATAATGGAATAGGTTGAACTACAGGTAAAGGTGGTGAGATTAAGTAATCCGCCCATCTTTTACCAAGTAAAGTTAGCTATTTTCTAGATAAAGTAGTTTAACTACTTTTGAAAGAAATAGTTAGGATTCATGGAGTTTCAGTGGATATAGTGTCTGATAGAGATACTAGATTGACACCTGGTTTTGAAAGCCTTATAAGAAGGAGTTCAAAGCTAAGTTATGTTTTAGTACAATTTACCATCCATAAGCATAGAGATTAAGAGCTTTAAGATAAGCAGATCTCGTCAAGAGAAGGTGGATGGGAGAAGC
Organism: Ormosia emarginata; assembly: GCA_029884605.1. Lineage (NCBI taxonomy): Eukaryota > Viridiplantae > Streptophyta > Magnoliopsida > Fabales > Fabaceae > Ormosia > Ormosia emarginata. The sequence goes on from JAQQTP010000079.1 coordinate 20,969,689, forward strand.
TGGTACTAAAAAAGGACTGCATGGAAGCAGAAGTTCTATATGGAGTTTTGTTTAACCAGAATTGTTTACTTGAGGTGAGCAATTTTGGGGACAAAATTTTAAAAAGGAGGGGAGAAATGTCATACCCTTAAACACATGTTAGATTGGTAAATGGTTACCAAAGGTAGCGTTTGACTTGTTTAGCATGTCAGTCAAGTTTTGTGACAAACTGAGTTCATTTAGGCACCTAGTTGCAACACAGAAGTTGAAAAGTAGCTTAAAATGACTCAGATAATAGCAACTTTTGCTAAGTTGCGGGAAATAAACATAGAGAGTTTATTTCTAGGTCACAAATAAGCTAAGTAAGATGTGGTAAAAGTTTCAAGAGAATCAGAGTCAGTTTGGTATTTTTAGGCATACTGGTTGTGCGTTTTAATACCGAATGACTAGCAGCAGATATAGAAAATCATGAAAATGGTGAAACAACAATTCAGATGAATCCTATGATTTATTCTAAAGTTGTTGGAAGCTGAGAAACTTGAATTAGCATAGTTCGGGTGTCCTTAGCAGATATAAGTTTCAGTGTAGAAACTTAAGTTAATCTTTTCTCTTAATTCCCTCCATGTCCCACCCCTATTTCTATCTTCTCTCTCGGCAGAAGGAAGCAAAAACGAAAAAACAGAAAGAAGAAAAGAGAAAGAGAGAAAGGAGAGAAGAGAGGAAGGGGAAGAAAGAAGAGGAAGAGCAAGATCAAGAGGATCAAGCTTCAAGATCTTCAAGAGTCTTCAAGACGTAGGGGTTTAGAACTTCCACTCATCTATTTTCTCTATATTCTCTATGTATGCATATTAACAACCTAATATGCTAAATTGAGTTCTAGATGAGTTTGATGTGTTTAGTTTGCATGGATATGTTTCTTAGATCAATTATGACTCGTTCATGTCATAAACTAAATTTAGAAACCTAGAAATATTCATGTAAACCATTGATGCCCATTTTGGAGTTTAGGGTCAAGCATGCATGATTTTGGTTCAAGAATCCAAATCAAGAGGTTTAGAATGGTGATTGATGTTTCCTAAGTGTTAATGAACTAGTTAAGAACTTAGAATCACTTAGAAACTGATTGCAAATGGCCAAAATCCATGCAAATGACCATTAAAACAGTACCACGCCCTATAGAATTATGCAGAATCATGCTTCTGTTATGGGCGCCGCGGCATGGGGAGTGTGGCACCGCGGCGTGAGGCCTGAAACCAGAACAGGAAAATTCTGAACAGCCTGCAGTGTTTGTTGCATAACTTGGGTTGTAGATATCGGAATGACCTGATTCTAAAGCCATTTGATAGCTAAGACATAAGGCTTCTTGTGCTAAAATTTTCAGAATTTTACACCAAGCCAATCAATACCAGATTCTGTTTGAATTTGAGATAAATTCTACAGAAAAAGGTATTCTGGTAGTTAGTAAACTAGATTGCTTAATTTCTTGCTCCGATGTTGTATGGACATGAAACAGTGCCATTTGAAAGCTAAGACATAAGGCTTCATGTGGTAAAAATTTCAGAATTTTCCCACATGTAGTTTATTCCCAATTTCAATTTAAAGTTAGGTCAGAAATGGGTAAATCAGAGAATGCTCTGTTTTGGCCTCTGCAAAATATCGCATAACTTTGGCTACACTTAGCCAAATGAAGCAAGGTTTGTGGCATTGGAAAGATATGAGAAAAAACTATGTGCTCATAAAAATTCAGAATTTTAGAAGTTATGATACATGTTTGGTGCAATCTTGAAAATCAGCCTTTTTAGGCAAGATTTGAGGTGTTTTTGAGAAAGTTGGACACTAGAATCTTTAGTAGCACCTTAGGAAACTTAGTATTGCATTAGATATCATTTAAGATGTGATGAGATAGTGCAATGAAGATAAGTATGCTAGTATGCATAATAGTATTCATTCTAGTAGAGAATTAGAAAGGGTGAACCTTAGAATATCCAAGAGAAGTGGATTATCTTGGGAAAATTCCTAAGACCTTGAACAACAAAGAGTTGCAAGTAAGAATCACACTTGAGTTAGATTGCTCGAGTGGAGATAAGATGAGATGGTGTATCCATTCCAAAGATGGAATGTTTATGCAATAAGTCTCTAGTTAAGTGAGAGCTTGTGCATTGTAGAATACACAATAGAATGAATGTTGACTTGTAAGCTTGTTACATTCATTAAGTATGCAAAGTTCTAGAGAAATGTTCACTCATTCCTTTAAGTACGGTTAAATGAGGCATTAGTTAAAATAGAATCTTTCACTAGGATGAGTTGAGTCTGTAGGAAAGTTAAGATAGTGGTTATGTAAGAGATAAGCATAACACTAAGTTTTTCACACACTAGTTAATTAATCTAGTATGTATGTGAAGAGAAAAAACCTTAGTGCAACCAAGATTAGTGGTTTGCCATAGGTAAGTATCTAACACCTCAGTAACATAGTGTTGCGTTAGAAATCACTTAAGAGATATGAGTGATGAGGTGGAGTTAGGTACAAGTATGAGAAATGGTCTGGTAATGTTTACCTGAGAATGTAACGTCATATGATGCGAGGTCATTTAGCTAAGAAGGTAAGAAATCAGAGAAGTTCCTAAGGGGACAAGTATTTCTAACCAAATGCTAAGGTTACATGTAGGATGAGGTTACAGATTCTCTTCATTACAAAGGGTAAACATAAGAAGCCAAAGTTCCTAGGAAAATATGCTTAGATCGTAAAGGAACTAAGTATATAAGTATGTATGTAAGTCTACGAATTAGTCAAGTAGTATCGATCTTGGTGAATATCCTTTGATGTTCATTCATGGAGCCAAAAAGAGGTTGATGGGTGTCCGAAGGACTTTTGAGAATGACATAACCTTGATGTCTCGATAGTGCCAAAGCCCAAGGAGATAAGTGGAAAATCCAAAGACGGTTGTTGGGCAAGGATGAAGCCTGAATTTCTCAGCGTGCCAGGATATGTGTAATGTGAGGATGAGCTTTCCCTCTAATTACCACTGGATGATATACTGACTAGTTCCTAGCAAACTTCCTTGTTTTCAAAATAAACTTTTGCATGTATTTAAAAACAAAACCCTGTATTTGCATTTCATCCACATACTCTTAGGATTCCTTAGGCATATTCATATTACATATCATTCTCATTGCAATCACGGACAGTTGTATAGGTATTGTCTGTCACTGTTAGTATTTATAGCTGTATGGGCGTTGTATATATTAATAGTGTGTAGGCTATCGGTCGATATCACACTATAAGAAAGTGTGCAGATATGAGAAAAGAGGAGGAAGCTCCTAAGTTAGAATTATAGCATCTGTTATATAATTGTTATATACAATGTTATAGTTAGATGGTATTGGAATTGCTTTTACTGAGAATGTTAATTCTCACCCTAGTTGTTATTCCATTTAAATCCAGATGTAGGCACAGATGCAGGTACAGAGGTACAGACTCTGCTAAGGGTGAGAAGAGAAAGCATGAAGACTAGAGTAGTTTTTATTGCTTTAAGTAGATAGAACTTATGTAATTAGTTTATATTTGTTCTGTAGGTTTTATGTTATATGTATTACAATAAGCCCTCTTGTGGCTAAGTTTGTGTATGAGTTTAAGTTTTTCCGCAATCTCTCAAGGTTTTCTATAATTACTCAGTTGTGATTATGGATATATGTTAGAATATAGTATGAGGAAGTGACGTTTCTAGTACTGTTATCTTTATATATCGTTGTGTAACTATGATATATCCAGATATCTGTATTAGGGTGTTACAACATGGAATGAAAAGAGACGTCGCCAATTATATGTCATCTTGCTTAGTTTGTCAGAAGGTGAAGGTCGAACACCAGAGACCTTCCGAAATGTTACAACCTCTGACTATTCCCGAATGGAAATAGGATAGTATTGCAATAGATTTCATGACAGGATTACCGAAGACCCGAAGGGGATGTGATTCAATATAGGTAATTGTTGATCGGCTTACAAAGTCTGCACACTTCTTACCGATTAACATAAGGTACTCAATGGAAAGGTTGACTCAGGTATATATTGGCGAGATCGTTAGACTTTATGGTGTACCTTCTAGCATTATTTCTGATAGAGATCTGAGGTTCACATCAAAGTTTTGGTAAAGTCTACAAGCAGTTATAGGAACAAAGCTTCATTTGAGTTCTGCATATCATCCATAAACGGATGGACAGTCTGAGAGAACAATTCAATCTTTAGAAGATTTGTTAAGAGCTTGTGTTTTAGAGTAAAGAGGAAGTTGGGATGAAATCTTACATTTGATCGAGTTCATTTACAACAACAGTTTTCACTCAAGTATATGGATGGCACCCTATGAAGCCTTGTATGGGCGACATTGTAGAACACCTTTGTGTTGGTACCAAGATGGGGAACATCTCACTTTGGGACCCAATCTTGTGCAACAGACAACGGAAAAGATTAAGGTGATTCAGGAGAAGATGAGGACAGGTCAAACTAGGCAGAAGAGCTATGTGGACAAGAGAGGGAAGCCTCTAGAGTTCAAGGAAGGCGATCATGTGTTTCTAAGGGTTACACCTGTAACATCCCAAATTTCATTTATTTCTGCATAAATATGAATTTTATAATTTTTAGAATTTTTTTGAGAATTTTTGTGAATTTTTCTGAGATTGTGATAATTTTGGGCTATGTGTAGGCCTGGGGTGGCCCCAGAAAAAGTAAAAAAATTTATGGGACAGAAAATTTTGTACTGTTAATACGGGACCGGGGAATCTTACTAAACTCGAAACCAGATACAGTTACCCAATTTTCTTATTTTGTGAAGTTATTACTCATTGTACAATAATTACTAGTTTGTGAGCAGTAATTTCTATTATGTGAGTAATAAATACTTCAAGCTTTAGCCATGTACTAGTCATGTGCCGCCATGTGCTACTAGTTATTAGAAGTCAAAATTAGTGGCTTGACATGACTCTTAACCAATAGCATCAAGTCAACAAAAATGGCTTGATTAATTAGTCTTTAAACTAGAAGGCAAATTCAAATTGGCTACTTATTCTTTCAAGCTTATCCTATCATTCTTTTTCTAAAAGCTCGTAGAAGCATTGACTCATCATGTTCTAGAATGGTGACTCGCCCTATTCTAGAAGATAGTAATATGACTAACTAATTAGAATCATGATTGTTTATTAAAAAGTCAACCAAAGTGGCTAGTTTAATTAGTTTCTAAACTAGATGAATTAGTAAGATAACTTAAGCTTAAATGGTTACAAAATGAAACAAATTTTGGTTAGGAAAAGGCAAGGAGTTCCATGGCCATGTAAGAGTTTCTAGAAGTTTCAAGAGCTTATGAATCATCAAGGTGACCAAAGCATGACCACTTGATGACTTTAACCATGTGCTTGATTTCTATCTTAATTGATCAAGCATTAACTCCCTCACATGCAATGCCTTCCACGGCTAGAAACTTTAGTTATAGGAAATCCATTTCATTTCTATCATCTTTTATCACTTAAGTCATTCTCTTCATTTCTTTTTTTCTATACTTAACCAAAAACTCCATTTCTCTCTTCCAAGAAGCATTCTGTCACCACCCATAACACCAACCATCAAGCTTCTAAAATTTTATCTAATCTTATTTTCTAAGCCTACATATCATTCAGGACTCTTTTATGTTGAAAATCTAAGCTAAGTTGTAATTAGATAGTTAATTATGTAACTACATAATCAAAGTAAGTTAGCTTGAAAGTAATTAAATGAATTAATTACCTAAGCTAAATGTAATTAGGAATTAAATGAAATAAAGCTTAGTGAGCTTTTCCATTGAGTCACACGGCCATTGTAACACCCTCCTTAGGGCATCACATTTCCGACTACCAACTTATAATCTTGAAATCAGTTCATAAAAGGTTTGACTTATAAAAGGTGGGTTTCAAAATTTCTTTCTGAGGGAACATAAACTTACTGTAATTTATAAGTAATACTGAAAAATAGATTAAAACTGATTAAAACTTATATAACAGACACCACTTAATATTTAACAATTATTCAAGAAATATAAAACTTACAGACTCAATTTTAAATATTAGCAAACCCTATGACGGGTCCTACTTAATAGTACGGTAAAACACTAACGATAAAATCTCAACATACTTATTCTGTCTTGTATTTATCTTGATGCGTCATATATCTGTTTCTCCTCAAAACTGCACACTAACTAGTCTAGAATGGTCACTCCTCGATGTTGTCACCGAACTCAGAATATCTACTTCCATTTACGTCTAAGAAACTCGTTTCATCTATTATTTAAATTTTAACAACACAAAACACAACAAAATAATATAACAAAGAGGTGAGATCACCTACGCCAATACCAACATGGTAGCATAGAGATAACACAAACAGCACACCATACAGTTATATCATACCATAATTATAATTATGCCATCATCATAATGTATAAAATAACAATAATTACAATAATGCCATCAACATTATTTATCATCATCATTATCCAATATTCCTCAATTATTATATCACACAGATATAAATATTCAATATTTATGATAATGCCCTCAACATTATTTAGGTATTCAACAATTCAGTTATCATAACCAATACTCAATAATGATGCATATGTTATGCATGTGCACATAGACTCAACGTCCTACTCCATGGAGGTTTTCACAATTTCAAGAAGAATGCTCTGGTTAATTGCCCAGCCTTAGCCCAACAAACAATCTCCAGTCTTCGAAAAGAATCGTGTTTTTGTCGGGTATCGTCAATGCATTGCAACGGACTGCATCACCAAGTGGCACATGGTCATTTTACCAATTAACATCCACTGGTCGATCGCTGCACCTTGATGCCCCCAAGATCCATCATAGACCTCACTTTTCAATTCTCATTCCCTCTTCAACCACAAGGGTCACAATAGCATCAGCTATTAATTTTCGTTCAATGCACGAATATCTCAATGCGATTTTGTTCAATTTCATCATATGCTTCACTGCATACTTTTCAATTTCGTCATATGCCACAATGCATATCTTTTCAATTTCATATTCAATGCACCAATGCCAATCACAGGCAAAATTCATCATTTTCTCATACAGTGTCCATACACTGGTTCAACAGTAATCATACTGTATATTCAATAGCGAAATCATGTTATCGCATTTTCATAGTCACAAAACACTTTTGTCGTGTTTTCATAATCGCGCAATATTTTTATTACGTTTTCACAATTTCGCAATGTTTCTGTTACATTTTCAAATCGCGTAGCGATTTTCCATCATTTTCTCAATCACGTAAAAATATTCCATCATTTTTCAATCACGAAGTGATTTTTCAACGTTTTCTCAATTACGTAAAAATATTCCACCATTTTTAAATCACGTAGTGATTTTTCAACAATATGTCAAACGCGTAAAAATATTTAAACGCTTTCCAAATTGCGAGAAATATTTCAACATTTTTTTTTCAAATCGCGTGGAAATATTTAAACGTTTTTGAAATCGTGTAACTTAAAAATCGTGTTTTTAAGTTATGTAAATCATTTTTCACCATTTTACAATCACATAAAATATTCCTCAATATTCCAAACATTATTTTGGACTTTCAAATAAATCAATATCATTTCCAACATCATTTTTCACATTTCTCCTTTAAGAAATTCTTTCCTCAAAATAATATGACTTTTTACATTATTTTCCACATTTTCTTACTCCAGAAAATCCTTTTTGCATTATATTCCACAAATTCACTATTTTATTGAATTAAATCAATGTTTCTCACTTAAAATTCCCTAACGCGCTTCAAAATCCAAAGGATGAGTTTTACGTTAGTAAATTTTAAATCACCATTATATTCTCCATTTTTCTCAAATCAATTCCAAAATCAATCCTCTTCAAAATAAATTGAGGTTCAAACACTTTCAACCTCTCTTTTTCTTTCATAACTGAAATTTCTATTTCCAAGTGATAAAACATTCTGATTCCATTTCCAAAATCCTTGTACTAAATCAAATTATATTTTCACTTTGAAAATCACTTTGTTTCATAAAACCAAGGCATTTACAAGCCTTCAAAACCGTGGTACATGGCCATTGAAACCATTCTTATATTTTTCCTTCTTAATCAACCAACTTCCATTCTTGTTTTTACACAAACAAAACCATTAAAATTTCCTCACCAAAACTGTGAGCTCATGTTCCTTGAAAACAAACCATTTGTTTATTTTCCTAACTTTTCTAAACATCCAATTTTACCATTCATGAAAATATTAATTTGTGAACACCTATTTTGAGGTGTTTGGCCTAATTCACCATGGTCCTTGGAACTAAAAATTGTTTTCCTTTCCAATAATTTTTATAGCATACATCACATATAATCAACATATTATATTTTCAGCATACTATTAAAGCAATAAAAATCATACTAAACATGCAAGCATAAATAAATTATGCAAAGCACATCAAGCATAAGCAAATAATCAAAACACATAAACACCCACAAATAATTACATGACCATGGATATGAATCCTCACATGGATTCACCATCCATCAAATATAAAACCATTTCTCACGGCCATACTTGGTTGGTGAAATGGATCTCCCTCTTACCTCTTAAAGAACCTCAAAAGCTTCTTGGTTTGCTTCTTTTTCCAAGTCCTTCACCACCAAAAGTTTCTTAAATACAAAACAAAACACAAGTTTATTAGTATATTAAGCTTGAATTAGGGGAACCATGGATCAAACATGGCTTAGGACATGAAAAAGAGATAAGAAATGAAGTTTCCTTACACTTCACCATAAAAAAAAACTATAACTTTGCTCTTGAAGAAAGTCCTTGAAGATGAAAGATTTAGAGAAAGTCTCCAACATGAAAGTTGCTTAGAATAAGGTAAGGATTCAAGAAACTAGGTTAGTTAAAATTTTTGAGTGATGGAGGGTGGTTCTTGGGTGCTTGGCCGAAACCACCATGAAGAAGAGATGGAGAGAAAATTTTGAAGAGCTAGCTTCTTGAAAATGATCAATAATGATCAAGAGTAATCAATAATGGTCTTCAACTTGTGCTTTAGCTCCTTAAGCTTCACAAAAACCATCCTCCCCCCTTCATGCACTCTTCAAAGTGTGGCCAATCTCCTAGCCAGCATTTTAGGCAACCTTAACCATTGATTAGATCAATGGTTAGGATTAATGTAGCTTCTAGGTTTAGCCTTTAGATAGAAGACTTAATCTAGGCCATTGGATCTTTCCTCCTTGAAATCCTAGCCATTAGATGTATCTCCAAAATGAAGGGTCAAGATTACTCCTTCAAACTTTACATCCAAGGGTCATAAATGGTCCTAGCCACTTTATAAGACTAAATCTCCACCGTTGATTAAATCAAGATCAAGTCTCCACCGTTGATTAAATCAATGGTGGATATCCAAACCACCAATGTTGACTAAGTAGTACAATATTTATTTTTATATCTGCTATAACCCTACGAATAATATTTTTAATGTATTTTTATTGCCCGATAATTAAATACAGTACAAAACACAGTAAAAGAAAATTTTAAAAACTGTTTCCGGATTCAGGTTTAGTAAGATCTCCTGTCTCCATCTAAATAGTATAAATTTTTCTATTTGTAAAATTTTTTTTACTTTTCAATACCCACTTGGGCCCACGTAAGGCCAGCTGGGCCCACAGACAGCCCAAAAATAATCAGAAAATTATAAAAATTTCATAATCATCCACAAAACAATCAAATGTATTCATGGAATATTCAAAATAATTTTACAGTACACAGAAATCACTAAATAGTATAATTCTGTTAACTGTCAAAATTACTATCAAATAGTTAAGAAATTTGGGGTGTTGCAATACTCCCCCTCTAAAAAGAAGTTTCGTCCTCGAAACTTGATAAACCTGATTTCACACCCTCATAATAAATATAGATATTACTCTTTTATCTTTTCTTCCAACTCCTATGTTGCTTTACCGTTTACATCATTCTAGATTATTTTAACCAATGAAATATCTTTGCCTCTCATTTCAACTTCTCCTGATCAAACAAATATCTCAAATTCCTATGATTACTGAAGACGTTAAATGTTACTCCATAAAGAAAGTATCTCCATACTTCTAATACAAACATAGCAGCTACCAACCCCAATTCATGCGTAAAATAGTTTTTCTCATGTAACTTCAATTTCCTTAAAACATACGCTACAACTCTTCTAGTCTGAATAAGCACACATCTTAAACTCCGATGTAACGCATCACAATACACCTCCAATGTTTCACTAGGATTAGATAGAACTAATACCAGAGAAATAATCAAACACATTTTCAACCCTTGAGGAATCAATCGCAATCCCTTCTTAGAATTACGAGACCCAAAAATTGAACTTCATCCAACTAGAATTCACATCTTGACTACTTAGCATATAACTGCTTTTCCTTTAGAATTTGGAAAATCACATTGAGATGTTCAGTATGTTCCTTATAATTTTTGAGAATAGATCAGAATATTGTTAACAAGGATAATGACAATTTTGTCTAGATAAGAACGAAAAATTCTACTCCTATAATTCATAAATATTACAAGAGCATCCGTCACTCCGCACAACATCACTTGAAATTTCCTTGTTCTTGTATCGCTTCATTCTCCTGCCTTTGCTCTTAACAGGAAGTGTCTCACACATTGCGTTCTCTTTCAACAACACTGTATCTGATAATATGACATGGATCTAAATAGGAATATCCTTTCTTGCAATTTGAGATACATGAAAAACATTATGAAGGTTAGAAAGAAAAAGGGTAACGAAACTATTTGATATGTTACCGGACATATCCAACAAAGAATTTGATATTACCCAATTTTTAAGAACGAATTTCTGGAATACTAACACTTTATTGAGACAATCTCATAAGATATGGTTGGAAAATAACCAATCCGTTTCAAACATCACATCTATTTATAAAAGAGATAAACAGATCAAACTAACACAAAATTTTGATCCATAACAACAATAGGATAATTTGAATAACTTGAGTAGCACGATAGGCTAGTAATAGAAACATACGTAAACAAGTTAGAAGATAACGAAGACATGGATAACTCTAACATATAATTGATCCACACAATCATATGCCATAGAAAAATGGGTTACCTCCAGAATTATACAGTACAGTCAAAAGATCACTTTCTGTGACACAATCTTCTTTGCTTAGATCTTCAATCTGAGGTGCTTTTGCTCCACTTGGAGAATCAACGCTCCATTCTACTTGAGATGTCGAAGCACATTCATTACTAACAGATGACTTCGTCTTTCTTTGTCTATCACGAGTCATGGTCCTCTCTTCAAAGACACACGAATCAAAATACAATGGAAACCAGATGTAACCATTTCAAATAAACATTGTTTCCTTTCGGAAATCAAAACACACAGAGAACACAACACAAGCAAAATAGACCTAACCACAAACCCCAAAAGACTCAAATTGTGCTCTGATACCAACTAATGAAACACCCTCCTTAGGGCATCACATTTCCGACTACCAACTTATAATCTTCAAATCAGTTCATAAAAGGTTTGAGTTATAAAAGGTGAGTTTCAAAATTTCTTTCTGCGGAAACATAAACTTATTGTAATTTATAAGTAATACTAAAAAATAGATTTAAACTGATCAAAACTCATATAACAGACACCACTTAATATTTAACAATTATTCAAGAAATATAAAACTTCCAGACTCAATTTTAAATAGTAGCAAATCCCATGACGGGTCCTACTTAATAGCACGGTAAAACACTAACGATAAAAACTCAACATACTTATTCTATCTTGTATTCATCTTGATGTGTCAAATATCTGTTTCTCCTCAAAACTGCACACTAACCAGTCTAGAATGGTCACTCCTCGATGTTGTTACCGAACTCAGAATATCTACTTCCATTTACGTCTAAGAAACTCGTTCCATCTATTATTTAAATTTTAACAATACAAAACACAACAAAACAATATAACAAAGAGGTGAGATCACCTACGCCAATACCAACATGGTAGCATAGAGATAACATAAACAGCACACTATACAGTTATATCATGCCATAATTACAATTATGTCATCATCGTAACGTATAAAATAACAATAATTACAATAATGCCATCAACATTATTTATCATCATCATTATCCAATATTCCTCAATTATTATATCACACAGATATAAATATTCAATATTTATGATAATGCCCTCAACATTATTTAAGTATTCAATAATTCAGTTATCATAACCAATACTCAATAATGATGCATATGTTATGCATGTGCACATAGACTCAACGTCCTACTCCATGGAGGTTTTCACAATTTCAAGAAGAATGCTCTGGTTAATTGCCCAGCCTTAGCCCAACAAACAATCTCCAGTCTTCAAAAAGAATCATGTTATTGTCGGGTATCGTCAATGCATTGCAACAAACTGCATCGCCAAGTGGCACATAGTCATTTTGCCAATTAACATCCACTGGTCAACTGCCACGCCTTGACACCCCTAAGATCCATCATAGACTTCACTTTTCAATTCTCATTCCCTCTTCAACCACAAGGGTCACAATAGCATCAGCTATTAATTTTCGTTCAATGCACGAATATCTCAATACAATTTTGTTCAATTTTATCATATGCTTCACTACATATTTTTCAATTTCATCATATGCCACAATGCATATCTTTTCAATTTCATATTCAATGCACCAATGTCAATCACAGGCAAAATTCATCATTTTCTCATACAGTGTCCATACACTAGTTCAATAATAATCATACTGTATATTCAATAGCGAAATCATGTCATCGCATTTTCATAGTCGCAAAACACTTTTGTCGTCTTTTCATAATCAGCAACATTTCTGTTATGTTTTCACAATTTCGCAATGTTTCTGTTACGTTTTCAAATCGCGTAGCGATTTTCCATTATTTTCTTAATCACATAAAAATATTCCATTATTTTTCAATCACGAAGTGATTTTTCAACATTTTCTCAATCACGTAAAAATATTCCACCATTTTTAAATCATGTAGTGATTTTTCAATAATATCTCAAACGCGTAAAAATATTTAAACACTTTTCAAATTGCGTAGAAATATTTCAACATTTTTTTTCAAATCGCGTGGAAATATTTAAACATTTTTGAAATCGTGTAACTTAAAAATTACGTTTTTAAGTTACGTAAATCATTTTTCACCATTTTACAATCATGTAAAATATTCCTCAACATTCTAAACATTATTTTGGACTTTCAAATTAATCAATATCATTTCCAACATCATTTTTCACATTTCTCCTTTAAGAAATTCTTTCCTGAAAATAATATGACTTTTCACATTATTTTCCACATTTTCTTACTCCAGAAAATCCTTTTTGCAATATATTCCACAAATTCACCATTTTATTGAATTAAATCAATGTTTCTCACTTAAAATTCCCTAACGCGCTCCAAAATCCAAAGGATAAGTTTTACGTTAGAAAATTTTAAATCACCATTATATTCTTCATTTTTCTCAAATCAATTCCAAAATTAATCCTTTTCAAAATAAATTGAGGTTCAAACACTTTCAACCTCTCTTTTTCTTTTATAACCGAAATTTCTATTTCTCAAGTGATAAAACATTCTAATTCCATTTCCAAAATCCTTGTACTAAATCAAATTATATTTTCACTTTGAAAATCACTTTGTTTCATAAAACCAAGGCATTTACAAGCCTTCAAAACCATGGTACATGGCCATTGAAACCATTCTTATATTTTTTTCCTTCTAAATCAACTAAGTTCCATTCTTGTTTTTACACAAACAAAACCATTAAAATTTTCTCACCAAAACTGTGAGCTCATGTTCCTTGAAAACAAACCATTTGTTTATTTTCCTAGCTTTTCTAAACATCCAATTTTACCATTCATGAAAATATTAATTTGTGAACACCTATTTTGAGGTGTTTGGCCGAATTCACCATGGTCCTTGGAACCAAAAATTGTTTTCTTTTCCAACAATTTTTATGGCATACATCACATATGATTAACATATTATATTTCAAGCATACTATAAAAGCAATAAAAATCATACTAAACATGCAAGCATAAATAAATCATGCAAAGCACATCAAGCATAAGCAAATAATTAAAACACATAAACACCCACAAATAATTACATGACCATGGATATGAATCCTCACATGGATTCACCATCCATCAAATATAAAACTATCTCTCACCACCATACTTAGTTTGTGAGATGGATCTCCCTCTTACCTCTTGAAGAACCTCAAAAGCTCATTGGTTTGCTTCTTTTTCCAAGTCCTTCACCACCAAAAGTTTCTTAAATACAAAACAAAACACAAGTTTATTAGTATATTAAGCTTAAACTAGGGGAACCATGGATCAAACATGGCTTAGAACATGAAAAAGATATAAGAAATGAAGTTTCCTTACACTTCACCATAAAAAAAACTATAACTTTGCTCTTGAAGAAAGTCCTTGAAGATGAAAGATTTAGAGAAAGTCTCCAACATGAAAGTTGCTTAGAATAAGGTAAGGATTCAAGAAACTAAGTTAGTTAAAATTTTTGAGTGATGGAGGGTGATTCTAGGGTGCTTGGCCGAAACCACCATGAAGAAGAGATGGAGAGAAAATTTTGAAGAGCTAGCTTCTTGAAAATGATCAATAATGATCAAGAGTAATCAATAATGGTCTTCAACTTGTGCTTTAGCTCCTTAAGCTTCACAAAAACCGTCCTCCCCCCTTCATGCACTGTTCAAAGTGTAACCAATCTCCTAGCCACCATTTTAGGCAACATTAACCATTGATTAGATCAATGGTTAGGATTAATGTAGCTTCTAGGTTTAGCCTTTAGATAGAAGACTTAATCTAGGCCATTGGATCTTTCCTTCTTGAAATCCTAGCCATTAGATGTATCTCCAAAATGAAGGGTCAAGATTACTCCTTCAAACTTTACATCCAAGGGTCATAAATGGTCCTAACCACTTCATAAGACTAAATCTCTATCGTTGATTAAATCAATGGTGGATATCCAAACCACCAATGTTGACTAAACAGTACAATATTTATTTTTATATTTGCTATAACCCTACGAATAATATTTTTACTGTATTTTTATCGCCCAATAATTAAATACAGTACAAAACACAGTAAAAGAACATTTTAAAAACTATTTTTGGATTTAGGTTTAGTAAGATCCCCCGTCTCCGTCTAAATAGTACAAATTTTTCTATCCACAGAAAAATTTTTACTTTTCGGGACACACCTGGACCCACGTAAGGCCACCTGGGCCCACAGACAATCCAAAAATAATCAAAGAATTATAAAAATTTTATAATTATCCACAAAATCATAAAAATTATAAAACTTACGAAAATCAAATCAGATTACGTAAAATAATTAAGATTTAATAATAATAATAATTAAATTACGTAAGATTTTCCCCAGCTTGAAAATTATTATTTTCTTGACACGGAGTAAATCACACAAAACAATCAAATGTATTCACGGAATACTCAATAATTTTTTAGTACACAGAAATCACTAAACAGTGAAATTCTATTAACTGTCAAAATTACTATGAAATAGTTAAGAAATTTGGGGTGTTACAGCCACCTTAGCAATTCTACCATGTTCTTGAATTTTCTAAAGGATGACTGCATGATGACTTAGGCCATGTGAGACCATGTGCAAATGTTTCTATCTTGCTAATCAAGTCTTGAACCTTCTTTCCTATGCTATTACATAGCCAAGCAAGCTTTTGGGAGACAAATTATCACACTTCAAGTCTTATCATCTTTTATAAATTAAATAAGGTAAGACAAGTCAACATTGGTGGCATGTTTCAAGGAAGCTTACGGCAATGCATCAATTTGGAGGGCAATATATCTATACTAAATGCACTTGGTCATTCTTCTAGCAAAGATTCAAGAATCTACATTAAATTCACTTAGTCAATTTTGGTGGCTATGCACATGTAACCTATGGTCATGCAATGAATTTCTACACTTAATCTTTCCTATCAACTTTTCTTTCATTCTTATCAAAGCAATAAAAGCTACACACAAAATATCATCTTTCTCTCCATTATACTTCCACGTCTAGGCATTTTGGAGGGTTCAAAATATTAGCTCTTCACTTGATAAATTTTATATCTCATCATTTCTATCCAAGAAAAACCAAGAGCTATTCTCTTCCAAACTGTCAAACACTCTTTCTTTTTCTCTTCTCTAAGCTATGGCCAACCTCTCCAAAATCACCGTCCCATCTCTTAAATTTCATAAAACCTTGTTTCCTCAATCTTCATGTCATTCTAAACAACTTTCATGTTGAGCACTTAGCCAAAATCATCCATCTTCAACCTTGATCTTCAAGTTCAAAGATCAAGAGCTTTTAGGTGAAGATTTGTGTTCTTCATCATTCTTTTCTTTGGTAAGTTTCTGAGACCATGTTTAATCTATGGTCATCATAATCAAGCCTTAGATATTAACTTTTATGTGTTTGTTTTGATTCTAAGATCTACTTGGTGGTGAAAAAGTGACACAAAGAGAGTTCTACAAGGAGCTAGGAGGCATTAATCAAGGTAAGAGGGAGATTAACCTCATCGGCCATATATGGTGGTGAGGGAATGGATTTGTTTGTGTTTGTGAGTAGAAAATCCATGTGAGGATTTATTCATTCGAATTGTGTGGTTATTGGTGTTTGTGTGTTTGATTGTGTATAAGTATATGATGTTGATTGTATGCCATGAAAGTGCTATAGTTGCCTGTTGATAATTAAGTATGACTTATATGTGAGATGGTATGATTTGATTAGAATTGTTATTGGTTACTAATATGCTCAAGTATGATCTAAAGCATGAATATGTGATAATGGAATATATCATATGAGATATGTGGCAATATGATAAGAATTATGTGGAAAGGAAAACTATGTTATTTTCTAAGAACCAAGGAGTACACGTTTTCCATGAGGATTTTGGAACAAATCATTTGAAATATTTTACTAAGTGTGGATTTTGATGAGGAAGTAACCAGTAATTGGATTAAAGATTTTTACAAAGAGAAATGAGATTGGAAATGAATAAATATTTGGTTATGGAAAATAATTGATTTTTGGTCAACATGCCAAGAATTGGTGTTTTAGATCAAAAATATTTTCTTAAGGGTAGTTTTGAAGGATTTATTAACAAGAACTCAATTTAGTGAATTTTGAAATAAGAAAGGAGTTTTTAAAGGCGAATTGAGAATTCAAATATTTTATGGAATAAAGTTTTTATTAGATAAAAGTGATTTTTATACATGATAATGGAGGATAAGTCTTGAAAGTGATTTAGAGCTCAAAGTATTTTATTGAAAAGGATTTTAGTAAAGGTAACAACAGAAGGATTTTATTAAATCGAATAATGCAAATTTTGAGAAAAATGTCAGAAATTATTACTTAGAGATTTTGTTATAAGAAAAATGGAAAATGATGTCCAAATAATATTTTTAGTTTGGAAAGTTTCAGAATTTAATTTAGAACGTCAAGAAATATTTTATACAGTGAAAAATAGTAGAAAAATCTTACGCGTATTTAAAATAATGATTTTTAAACTACGCAATTGAGAAAACAATTTACAAATGTTTGAAAATATTTACACGATTTAGAAAATGTTTGAAAATATTTACGCGATTGTGAAAATGTTAGAAAATATTTACGTAATTTGAAAACGTTTGAAAAATGTTATGTGATTTCAAAAACGTGATAAAATGTTTACGCGAATGGAAATTACAGTAGTTGGCTGTCGGACTGTTGTGGTGGACCCCATTATATTGGAAAATGATACCACTAAGAATGTGGTGGTATATATGTAAAATACGATGAAATATGATTTGTATGTGTTGGATCATACAAAGATTTGAATGTTTTGGATCATACATATGCATTTGAGCATTGTACAGTTGATGGTTGTTGGGGCGTTTTATGCCCAAAGAGTTTGGTTTCATTGAACATGAACATTGTACAGTTGATGATTATTGGGGCGTTTTATGCCTAAAGAGTGGACGGGAACTTACAGGATAGTGGGATCTTCACATATCCTAGGGGGAGGTCAGGGCGCGGTATTCGCTTCGTGATACGCTTGGTATCACAAGTGTTGCTTGAGCACCTCATTTATATATATATATATACCCCTGGCCACGATAAAAACTGTTTGCAATGCACTGGCAGCCCCGACGACACTATTGTTTTTCATGGTCCACAGACTGTCTTTTTAGGGGGGACAGATCTATTGGAGCATTCATTCTGAATTTGAGTATAGTTCTATGGAATAGTAGGAACTGGTTACATTGTGGAAAAATGAGGTTACATTGTGGAAAAGGATGATCATCATACACATCATGCATATGCATAATCAGCAATTACTCTGTTGTGATATAATATAGTTGTGATGTAATATTGTTGTGGTGTTATCATTATGTCTGATATTGTGATACAAGTTTATTGGATTATGTACTTATTAAATATGTTATTGTTATATTGTATGTTGAACCATGTTGGAATGTTTGTCGTTCTCTTGCTGCTATATTGGTATGCGATGCAGGGGATCTCACCTCTTTGCTGTATTGTTCTATGTGTTTCTATTTTATGCCTATGTTGGCGAAGACTACGATGGCGGAAAGGATGAATCAACTTTCTTGAAGGCGCTGCTGCTTGGTATGTTCATTAGGACTCTGAGATATCTTTTGCTCGAATTTCTAATCGTTGAGACATTCCTAGCTAGGGAATTTGTCTTTAAGAAGGACCTTTATTTTTAGAGATTGTGAACTTAGGCCAGGTCGAGTTTTTATATGGTCTATGTAATGAAGATATTATGAATCCATGTTATGTATGACAAAATATATTTTTATTAAGATTCTATGATATGTATAAAGGATATATGTTGTTCTATTTGTGTATCTCGTGTTATTTTAATTTGGTAAATTTATGATATCTGCGAAAAAAGAAATTTTGAAACCCGTATTCTAGATAATATTAACTATTTTATAACTTGGGTAAAGAATAATAAGGGAGTTGGTCTAAAATGTGATACCCTAAGGTGGGTGTTACAACACCTATGACGGGTGTTGGAAGAGTTATTAAGTCTAGAAAACTCACTCCTAAATTCATCGGACCGTACCAAATTCTTCGTCGTATAGGTCCAGTAGTGCCAAATAGCTTTACCACCTTTTCTTTCTAACCTACACAATGTCTTTCACGTGTCACAATTACGAAAATACATTTTTGATCCAACCCATGTCATTGAACCAGATACAGTGCAATTAAAAGAGAATTTGACCTATGAAACACTTCCTGTCAAGATTGAGTATAGAAGGGTGAAACAACTCCGAGGCAAAGAGATTGCATTGGTGAAGGTAGTTTGGAATGACATCACGGGAGATGCAACGTGGGAGTTGGAGGACAAGATGAAGGAACAATACCCACAACTATTCTTATGTATAAAAATTTCAAGACGAAATTTCTTTTTAGAAGAGGAGAGTTGTAACACTCCGAAAATTGTTTATTTTATGATAAATATTCATTTTATAATATTTGTGATTTTTAAGAATTTTTTTGGAATTATTTGAATTGCTTGAATATTTTAATATTTTCTCTATTTATGTGCACGTTGAGCAGAGCTGGGAAAATGAAATATTTTCCCCGGGGCTAGTAAACCTTGAACTGTAAAAACGTCAACGGGGGATCTTACTAAACCAGAAGTTGGGCATAATTTACAAGGTTTGCATTTTACGATATTTTTATCTAATAAATAAAAATCATAGAATAATTTTATTATCCGTTGGACAATGGATACTGAGTTTTTATTAACTACAACTTCTGTCCACTAATAATAAACTTAATACAGTGTTAGTCATATTTTAGAGAACACATTAATGACATCACTAGATGACCTCACTTGATGGCATCACTTTGACTTTTCAAAAAGTGAAAATTTGGCTTGTTGGAGAAGCTTGGAGGAAGCTTCCAATTGGCTTCTTGGAGAAGCCAATCTCCTCTCTCCCTTAGGCAACTCCACGACAATGTGAGGGGAGGAGGGAGCCAAAATTGTTTTCATCTCACTTAAGTCACATTTCACTTTTCATTCAAACTTTGCTATCATTTTCTCTCTCTATTTTTTCTTCTTCTATTTTCTCTCATTTTCTCTCTTCTTCTTTTTCTCCTACCTCACGGCCACCACACCATTTTCCATCTCCACCATTGTAAAAATTTCATCTAATCACATTTTCTTAATCTCCATCACATTCTAAACACCTTTCTAGTTGAGACCATTTCCAAAAGCTTCCATCTTAATCATCTTTCTTCAATAGCCAAGCTTAAAGCTTTTGAGGTAAACTTTTGATCTTCATTTTCTCTTCTTCATTTTTGTGTTCATGGTCCTCTTTATGACCATTGATTCACTCTTTTTCAAGCCTAGAATGTTGATTTTGTGAGTTGAAATCCTTAGGGTTTTGTGGAGTGCTTGGCCGAAATCTTCATGGACATCAAGGGAGATCTTTTTCTTGTCATTTTCTTTGGTAAGAGGGAGAACATTCTCATCAACCACTCATGGTGGTGCATACGGGACGAATTATGTGTTGGAAATGAAGAATCCATGTGTGGATTTCTCTTCTTGATTGCTTGATTCATGATGATTTGTAACTATGTGCTTGTATGATTTTGTTGTTTAATTTTGTTTCATTATGTTGCTTGGATAAATTGTGTTATTTGTATGCTTGAAATCATGCATTGGAAGACAAGGATTTCTTTCTCTTTTGGAAGTGAGGCTCACGACCTCATGGCGTAAAAATGGCGAACCAAGACAACACCTTCTAATAAAATGGAACTAAGTAATTGATTGATAAGTTGATGAAAATTTTGGAACCTTGAAACCTTGGTATAGATCACGGCCAAGAGGAAGAAAATTAGGAAAACTTATGACTAAGTTAGTAATGAATTGGAACTTGTCAATTTAAGTGGAAAATGAGTTGATTAAGGAATTAAAACAATGGATTAAGAAGATGAAAATGAAATTCTATGAACCTAGGGTTCACGGTCAAGAAGAAGGAAAAATGGAAGTATTGGGTAAGTCTCAAAATAATTTGGAATTTAGACAAATTAGGTTAAAAGTGAGCTAATTAAAGATTTGAAATAAATAACAAGAAGAGGAATTTTGGAACTTAAGAATGTTAGGGTTTTCAGACATTTAGGGTAATCACAAAGAAAAATTGTAACCACAGTGATGCTTGGATGACTAAGTGACTAAATACTAAATTGAGAATTCATAAGATGGAAAAATAAAAGAAATGAAGACTTTAATGTAATACCGTAATGACTTATGACCTTTAAAAGGAAATGAGTGTAAGTGAGACTTTGAGACTTATAAGACTTTAAATAAATAAATTTTGTTAATGATAAAGAGAAATGTAAATTTGAATAGAGAAACAAGAATCGAAATGATAATGTTATTATCATGCCTGTAAGTGAAATATTGATTTATTGATAATTACTATGAATTATGATCGTGTTTGATCATGGATTGCATGACATTGATGATATTATGTATATGTGTGTGCATTGAGGCATTCATCATACCTTGTGAAGTCATGTGGTCTGTTATATGGCTGTATGAGCCTAGGAGTTGAATTACACCTTCGTACAGGTGCGATGGGCCTAGTGTAGGTCTTTATTGACCTTGGGGACGTTGGGGTGTGGGGTGTCCGCAATGGCCAGCTGGTAGCTCCCCTAGGTTGTGGACCAGACCAATGCAAACACACTGATGATCCGGACCGAGACACTCACCCCAATCAGGATCTGGTATAGATTGTCTTGTATAAAGCCTTGTTGCACAAACATTGATTTTTTATTGAAAGCACTTGATTTATGGCTGGCGAGATACAAACATATCTTTCGATCATTCTCTCCGAAATATTTGTCTAGCTCCATTGAGCAAGAATTAAGTACATTGTGCACATGTATAATGGGTCTGCATACCTTCATGACATTTCATATATGTTTATTTATTTGACATTTATTGACATATTGAACTGTTATATTATTAGTATTATTCTTACGGTCGGTATTTGATATTACTGATTTTGTAATTGGATGGTATTTCTGTCTGTACTGTCTTTACACCGCCTGTTGGTAATGATGTTGGATTTCTCACCTCTTTGTGGCATTGTGTTATTTCACTATATGTTCTGATTAATTAAAGACCAAGAAGGACTTAAAGAGGAACTACCCCCTCTTGATTTGTGGTAGCTGCTGCACCAAGATGACGTCAAGACTGCGTATTTTGGGTTATGTGCGCGTGTACTTTCATGATAGAGCTGACGCATGATTAGTCAACTTGGCTAATGAGAGAGTTACCTACACTGGGGAGCTGGCATTGGTTTTTCATGGGGATCTTCATCATCCCCCTATTTTGTATTTCTCTGTATCTGTTCAATTAGTATTTAATATACCTATCCGGGAATGGTGGAGTAACTTCCACTATACTCCTCATGAGGACAGTGTAGTGTCCTCTGGACGGATGCCTATCCATCAAGGTGTACCTCCTACTGTGGTCATTTCTTTTGAGGAATCGGAAGAGGATCCCTCTGAGGACCCTATGGTTTAGGTATGTAGGACTTGGGCTAGTCGTGTCTTTTTGCTAGTCAATCTTCATCGATGATCTGTATATTTTTGAGTGCGCATATGTATTTGGAGCGCCATTCTTTTTGTATGTATTTTAGGGCACATATTTGTATATGATTCACACGAACCAGATGACATGAACACTTATACACAAGTAATATATATGTATGCTTATCAATGATGCTTTATGATTTACTTACTTGTTTGATCTGTTATCCGCAAGTAAAAGAATATTTTATGTCAAATATTATGGTTTTAATAAGTACTGATTTTATAACTTAGGTTAAATTTGCTTCATATTTCACTTTAACTTGATTGAAATTTTGAATTTGTAAAGTCGTGACGTCTTCCTCCTTTCAATGAGGAAAGGGGGCGGCACGTTACATACTACAGTGAATGGGATTAGGGTGTTACAGGTCCCATTCCAGGCACTAAGTCTGCAAAGACTCTGTTTCTCACTCAGGTGGCAGTTCCACTTCATCTTTTGATGGTCTTGTGATTTTCGCTCATCTTGAGACTTACTATCACGACCCTCAACGATTTTGCATTTGTAACACCCCTTGATTTAATAATCACGGCACAATCGTCATCATTGCCATAGTCACTAAATCAAGACGCGCTACAATTTAACAACAAGTCTAGAAAACTTAATCCTTATGCATACATAGAAAATACGAGCCACGACATGAAATATATATATATATATATTTATGTTTACTCGTATCCATAATACAACGTCAGCTTAATATAAAGTTACAATTCCACAATCCATACATAGAAGTAAAATACACATAATTAAACATAAGTTTTTCATAGCATAACTACCATATAAAAGATCGACCTCCCCCAAAGTCAAACACATGGAGAGAAAGGTCCTACACTTGATCCTCCTCCGGATCCCTAATAGATGAACTTCTCTCTTGAGACACGTCATGATGCATAGGAATCTGAATAGGTGACATAATCGAAACCTCTCTAGGAAAGAGGTGACGGTTGTCCCACAACTCCCCAATGGGTATAGGGAACTCCACATGCATAAAAGTATGAGAGATGCTCGTAGCAGCTCCAGGATAGTTACCACTCTGAACTAGGGTTACATCCCCTATGTAAGTAAAATGCTTTGCATCACGGTTGAGATGCCAGGCTTCCAAGCCTCCATGAAACTGTATCCACATGCGACTGAGGAAAGCTTGTCCAGATGCCATCATAAGGAAACAAAAGTCGATCCCCAAAACTAAACTAAGCGAATTCAACTCACACTCTTCACAATTTTTATCCAACATAACATAAGACAGAGTAATACAATAAAGAGGTAAGACATCCTACTTATATTACCAATTATGGCAGTAAAGAAACAGAATGGCGCAAAGCGCCCACATAGTAGAGCAATAACATTTAAACAATGGTAATCACATATGATAAGAGAAAACAGCAACAGAATCTTAGATAATGAACAATTAAAACATTTTAGATAATCATGACATCAATAACACAATAGTATAATCATCATATAAATGAATGCCAAATGATATGCTAACTCATAGTGCATGTGCACTTGGTACCAAGATTTTCCATTTCCATTTCTAAGATGAACGTTCTAGAAGATTTGTCCCCCTTAATGACAGTCTATGCTGGACCACAAAGTGAATAGTGCTTGTCAGGCGCGTGATGCGTTGCAATTGGTTTATCATGGCTAGGGGTATATAAAGTGATAACATCATCACGAAATGAACCACTGCGCCTCACGGTCCTCGATCAGATCCTTCCACTGGATTATACTATTCAATTCTCGTTCATTTACCACAAAAAGAATGGCGATTTGTCGGGCCCATAATCAGCTTTCACCGCCCCTTACGCCCCCCATAGATCCATCACAGATCACACCATTAAACTCTCATTTATTCACCGAGTAAAGAATAGTGATTTGTTGGGCCCGTAATACGTGCAATCAGAACACACTGCACCTTACGGCCCCCATAGATCCTTCCACTGGATCTCACTTATTCAATTCTCATTCATAGGCTCATACAACCTTTTAACAGTCATTGACTGAGCAAATATTCAATGCATGTTGACTCAATGCATACTCATAGGCTCATCCAACCTTTTAACAGTCATCGACTGAGCAAATGTTCAATGCATGTTGACTCTATGCACAATCATGTATATTCAACAATAATGGTATACTTTCCATAACATGCCACAATTTGACCAAATAAGCATCAACAGAATTCTAGTCCCAAACACGGACCCACAATAGTATAGTATTAATTTCTCAAGAGTGATAGCACACTTTTAGAGGTTTATTTCAGGTTTCACTTTAATTAACATCTCTTATGAATTCATTCTCTAGAAGTCCTTATTCAATCTTCATTCCTTTAGATTGATCAAGTTCCTTAATCTAATCAATTATGCTTACTTAAAATTACTCTAAGGTTTTGCAAGTCTCATAAACTCCTTCGTTCTTCCCATATGTCCAAAATCATTCTAAGTCATAATATGAAGTCTTATTCTTTGTTCTTTCCATTTTATGAATTCTTAACAAATCTAGAATTCTCTAATCATCTACGTCTCCATTTTTGCACTACATTTTGTGGCATTTTTGCCTTAAGAATCTGTGGGCCTCATTATAACAAAAGTCCAACCCTTTTTCTTTCACCACAATGTTGATCATTTATGACTTAATTACTAAAATCCCAAGGTTGCAAAAAATTACCACTTGGACCATTAAATCTCCTAGAGGCCGTGAGCCTCCCTAGGTGAGAACTCCTAAAAGTTTTCCATTACAATCATTAATCCTTCACCACCTAATCACCTAAGTTCCAATGTCTCTAAAATCAAACTTAAATCCTCAAAATTTAGCCTTAAGGCCATGACCCCCAAAATAGTAAGTAAATCCTGTATTTCTCCATACATCAATCTAAACATTCCAACATACAATCCATGGCCATCAAAGCATGCAAAGACTACCAATAGCTCATACAAGTCCAAATTCATACATAATCATGAAAACAACACAACAAAGAGAGCAATCCACACATGGATTCCTCATATATAACATCAAAAACATTTCCTCACCACCAAGATAGGTTGAAGAGGATTATCTCTCTCTTACCTATTGAAGACAGGATAAGGAAGTACGCTCCGTTGTTCTTGATTTTCGTTTTCCACCTTCAAGAAAACCCTAAGGACATCAAAACTCACCAAAATCATCATCAAAGCTTAGAAAAGGAACCCTTGATCATCCAAGAGATCAAGGATCACGAAAATGAGGAGAAAAGGTGGAAAAGCTATGAACTTTACCTTAAAATCTCCAACTTTGAAGCTTGATGGAACAAAATGAAAATGGTAGATTTTGGTGATGGTTACAATATGAAAGTTGCTTAGAATGGTGTCTAGATTCAAGATCAAGGGTTGGTTGGAATTAAAGAAGATGGATAGTGTATTTTGAGGGGTGAGGTCGTGAGCCTCCAAGGAGAAAGGTAAGAGATTTTTGCTTTGTCTCTTTGATAGGAATGATGAGATGAACAAATAAGTGGTTGAATGAAGTGAGGTGAAGAGTTTGGCCACCTTCAAGCCTCCATGGCCGTAGGGTAGGAGAGGGAAGAGAAGAAGAGAAGGTAGAGAGAAAAAGATGAAGAGAGAAGATAGAGAGAGGAAGTGATAGTAAAGTGAAATGAAATGAAATGTGTAATTAGGTGTATTTTGTGTAAGTGTATGAATTAAAATGTGTGGCCACAAAGAGCCCTAAAAAATGTGTGGTAGAGAGGAGGAGAGAAGAAATGTGGCTTCTTGAAGAAGCCAATAGGAAAATGCAAGGAAGCTTCCTTCAAGCTTCTCGAACAAGCCAAAAGGAAGGTGCTAGGAAGCTTCCTCCTTTTGAAAAGCCAAAATGATGTCATGGTGACGATGTCACCATAGTGATGTTATTAAAGTGTTCTCTAAAATATGACTAACACTGTATCAGATTTATTATCAGTGGACAGAAATTACAGTTAATAAAAATTGATATTTATTGTCCAACGGATAATAAAATTTATTATGTGATTTTCATTTTTATCTGATAAAAATCTTGAAAAATATGAAACTTCGTAAATCGTGTCTGACCTCGAGTTTAGTAAAATGCCCCATCGACGTTTCCACAGTTCAAGGTTCTCGAAAAAAAATATCTCATTTTTTCAGCTCCGCTCAGTGCGCTCATAAAACGAGAAATAATATTAAAATATTCTGCATTCACAGAAAAATACAGAAAAATTCACAAAAATCACAAATATTATGAAACAACTATTTATCATAAAATTATTAATTTTCAGGGTATTACAACATTCGTTCACCAAGGCTGCAAAATCACAGATTTTAAAAGGTTAAATCACTCTCTGAATGTCTTCTCTCCATCCCTCCTCAAATTTAACACACTTCCAACACTGGCTTGGGTTAAGTCTGATACAGGATGAGAACCTCTACAATTCACTGAGCTTGTTCACACACTAACCATCAGACATCTCGCCTTGGTCTAACGTCAGAAATTCCAACTCCTTTGCATTCTGTAGATTTTGTGGAAAACATTTCTCCAGAAACAAATTCTTAAAGATCTCCCACATAACAAGAGACCCCGACACCTCAAAATATCTCTCGATGTCCATCCACCAATCCCCCTGCTTCTCCATCCAACAAGTAAGAAGCAAAGAGCACTCGCTGCCCATCCAAGCAAACCACAACAGTGAAGATCTCCTCCATCTCCTTTAGCCAACTCCCAGCTCTCCTCGGGTCATACTCCTCCTAGAAGGATGATGGATTAGTCTCCCTTGTGGCATCCCAGGGTCGACGAGGGCAGGTAGTGTAACACCCTAAAATTTATTTATTTTCTTATAAATATTCATTTTATAATATTTGTGATTTTTGAGAATTTTTATGGAATTTTCTGATAACATGAAATATTTTAATATTATTCTTCATTTTGCGTGCAAACTGAGCGGAGCTTGAAAAATAAGATATTTTTTTCCGAGAACCTTGATTTGTGGAAAGGTCAACGGGGGATCTTACTAAACCCGAGACTGGATATGGTTTACGAGATTTCACGTTGTTCGAGAATTTTATATGGTAAAATAATAAATCACAGGGTAACAATTGTCCATTAGATAATATAATGTATTAAAAATCCTATCACATTATCCTAATGTAATCCACTTTATGTCTAATCAAATCCACTTTAATTAAAATATATTATATTTTAATCAAAGCTTCTTTGAGAAGCTTTGACCACCAAAAGACTAGTATGCCCTTGGCTTGTTGGAGAAGCCTCTCCACTCCTCCCTCTCTCTCCTATTGCCGTGGCATTGCTTGCCTATGGGGAGCAAAATTTTGCTCCCACACTTAATGCATTTTCACTCAAAATATCTCTCATTTTTTCATCAACACTTTCTCTCTCTTCAAGCTTCTCTTCATTTCTCTCATCTTCTCTCTTCTTGCTCTCCTTCACCCATGGTTTGCAGCCCCTAAATGTGACCATTCCCTTCATCTTCGAACTTCATTAACACCATATCTACACTCCTTCCATCCTCCTCTACACTTTCTATTTGAAGAGTTTCTTCAAAATCTATCATTTCCTCCATTGTCTTCCAAGACCAAGCCTCAAACTTTAAGATAAAGTTTTCATTTTTCCTTTTCTTTCTCTCCATTTTCGTGTTCCATGGTTTCATTGGAGACCAAATCTCCATATTTTTCTAAGCTTGGTGTTGATTCTTTGTGTTATAAATTTTTAGGGTTTTTGACCCCAAAACCGAAACCACCAAGAAGCAACTAAGAGGCCATTTTTGTGTTCTTTCTTTAGGTAAGAGGGAGATTTACTCACTTCAACCATTATTGGTGGTGAGAAGACCTTTGTATGATTATTGATGGAGAAATCCATATTTGAATACTTACTTTGTTTGATGATTTTGCATGTTTATGTGTTCTTGATTGAGGTTGATGATTGAATGATGATTTTGAATGCATTGGAGGTGTTGGAATGTTTGATAATTTTAGAATTAATAAATAGAAAATTTGAGGGTTTCCTACACTAATGTGAGGCCACAGTTTTGGCCTTGGATTTTAAGGGATTGGATTGATTTTGTGTGAGATATGATTTGAATGATTAGGTATCAAGTGACTAATGCATAAAATGAAAAGAAATTGGAACTTTGAAGACCTAGGGAGGCCACGGTTTTTAGAGAAAATTTTGGGTTCAAATGATGCTTTGGTGTATTTTTGGAAATTAAGAACTTAGAGATATACATAATCCATAATAAGATAGAAGAATTAAATTGAGTAATAACTCTAAAGAGAGCCACAATTTCTAAGGGTTATTTAACCTAAACTTCTCATAATTGATCAAGACCTAAGATGTTGGATTCCATAACATGAAATTGTGATAATTGACGAACCATAAGTATATATTTTAATGTTGAGAATTGGTTCTATGTTATTGTGAGTCTCTATGTGGGACTAAGTACTTGATGAAATTATGACATGTTGATATTGAGAAATGATCATGTGCCATTATGGTTTGCTTTATGATTAAGGTATCATTGATAAACGTACATGATGTACATTGTGTCGTCATGCATATTTGTTGTCAATTGGACATTATTGGAAAGGCGATGTATGCCTAGGAGATTGAATAACACTTATGTGTGGGTGCGAGTAGACTAAGCGTAGGGTCATAGTGGTTGGCCTTGGGGGTGTTGCGGTACGGGTGTCTCACAATAGACAGTGGTAGCTCCACTGAGGCCATATGATAGACCGATGCAAACACATCGACGATCCGAACTGAGACGTTGTCCTATATCATGATCAATTGTTGAGGTGCCATGTATAAGCCATTTGTGCAAATATTTTTATGAGATCAAGCATATTATTTTTAAGGCTAACGAGATACTGGCATAACTCCTTAATCATTCTCTCCGAAAATGTTGATGTCTAGCTCCATGGAGTAGGATTTTTAGAACCATGATGCATTGTGCACTGTCCATTGTCGGTCTCATATTTCATTGAGCACGAGTACTTGTGATTGTGAATTTTCTGTTCTTACTGTCAATATAATTATCTAATTTAATAAACTATTCACTGCCTGAGATTCTATTGGTACTTCTCTTTTATTGCTCATTTAATTATTGTTATTATTTTATTCCATTCTGTTGATAATTATATGTGCTGTAATGTTATGTGGGCGTCCAGCGCCATTTTGTTTTCTTGCTGCTATTTTGGTAATGAAAGCTGGGTGTCTCACCTCTTTTCTGTATATTTGTACTTCTATTTTAAATTATATATTATCGAGAAGACACTCACAAGGAAGAAAGCGAATCGCCTAAGTTTCCTGGCTTCTGGCCCGACTACAATTAGTGTTGATCGGAGATATCTTCACGTCCGCGCCGATTTTTGGGGTATGCTAGGATGACCTTTCATGGAGGACCCGACTGTTGGCATATTAACTTGAGCACGAACCGTTGCATCTATCACGGGGAGCTGACTGTGTCTTTGGAGAGGGGCCGCTACGACGTGCCTGTTTTTGACATCACAACCTTTGTTCATTTAGAATTTTACCTGCTTGTTAGAGATTTGTGGGATGATCTTTACTACACCACACAAGAGGATTATTTCCTCTCCACTGCTCGGGCTTCTACCCGAAACTCTGTCACTCCGATGGCAATTTCATCGGATGAGGCAGACTGTAACACCCCAAATTTCCTATCTCTTAAACAGTAATTTTGACAGTTAACATAATTTTATTGTTTAGTAATTTCTGTGCACTGTAAAATTATTTTGTTTATTCCGTCAGCGTATTTGATCGTTTTGAGTGATTTACTCCGTGTCAGGAAAATAAAAATTTTCGGGCCGGGGAAAACTTTACGTAATTTAATTTTTACCGTTAGGTTTTAATTATTTTATGTAATCTGATTTGATATTTGTGCGTTTTCTAATATTTGTGATTTTTGTGGATGATTATGAAATTTTTTTACTATTTGTGGGCCTAAGGGGTGTATGTGGGCCTAGGTGGGCATACGTGGGCCCATGTGGGTCCCGCAAAGTGAAAATTTTTCTACGTATAGAAAAATTTGTACTGTTTAGACGAAGACAGGGGATCTTACTAAACCTGAATCCGAAAATCGTTTTAGAAAATTTCTTGTACTATGTTTTGTACTGTATTTATTTATTGGGTGATAAAAATACAGTAAATATATTCTTGGGGTTTTAGCAGATAAAAATAGAAATTATACTATTAAGTCAATATTAGTGATTGTGACAATTTTTGATGGACCAATAGGAAACAAGTCTAATATTGAAGACTTTGATATTAACCGTTGACTTAATCGACGGTAAAGACTTGATCTTGATTTAATCAATGGTAGAGATAGATCAATTATGACCATTGGATATGGATTTAATCAATGGTAGAGATTTGGTCTCAAAAAGTGACAAAGACCATTTATGACCATTGGATGAAGAATTAATCAAGGGTGGAGATTTGGTCTTGTAAAGTAACAAGGACCATTTATAACCATTGGATGTTAATTTAATCTATGGTAGAGATTTAGTCTTAAAAAGTGACAAAGACTAATTATGACCCTTGGATTAAAAGTAAGAAGGAGTAATCTTAACCCTTCATTTTTGGAGATGCATCTAATGGCCAAGATTTCAAGGAGAAAGATCCAATGGCCTAGATTAAGTCTTCTAACCTACCTAAAGTCTACCTAAATCCTAACCATTGATTTAATCAATGGCTTAGAATGCTCAAGATGGTGACTTGTGAAATTAGTCACACTTTAAAGAAGCAAGAGAAGGGGGGGACGGTTTTGTGCTTGTCGTAGGTGTTAAAGGAGGTTTGATGACCATTATTGGTAGTCTTGGTCAATGGTTCATCATTATTGATCATTATTGATCAATTTGCACTCAAGGAGAATGCATTGGAGGGGGGGCTATGGTTTTGAGAAGCTTTAAGACATAGGAAAGTTTGAAGACCATATTATTGATATCCTTGCTTTCCTTTGTCTTCTCTAAAACCAATAACTCATCAAGCTTTTCTCTCCATTTTGTTTTCATGGAGGTTTCGGCCAAGCACTCCAAGAACACCCTCCATCACTCAAAAATTTCATCCAATCTTGTTTCTTGAATCTTTACCTTATTCTAAGAACATCTCTAGTTATGAGTTTTCTCTAAATCATTCATCTTGATCTTCAAATCCAAGCTTCAAGATTCTATCAAAAAATAGTAAATTTCATATTTCTTCTTCTAATCTTCTAGTTTTGATTTTCTAAGCCATGATTGAACCATGGTTTACCAATTTCTACACTTGTTATTGATTGTAACATTTGTTTATGATTTTTAGGAATTTTCCCAAGGAGCTTCACGAAATTTGTGGAAGGAAAAACTAAGTGTTTTCACTTTATCCTTTGTCTTAACCAAGTCTGAGAAGCTTTTCTCTTACAAAAATAAAAAATTCCATCTTTGTTCTTCAAGAGAAATTTCGGCCATACCATCCAAAATCACCATCCAATCCTTTTTAATTTCATCCAACCATAGATCTTGAATCTATATGATATTATAAGCAATTTTCATGTTGGAGATTTTCTCTAAATCATCTATCTTCAACCTTGTTCTTCAAGCTAAAGATTGAAGCTTTAATGGTGAAGTTTGTTACTCTTCACTTTTCTTTTGATTTTCAAGGTTCTAACCATGATGCACATCCATGGTTTTCTTATTCAAGCTTAAGATAATAATAAATATATGTGTTGTTTTGTGTTTAAGAAACCCTTGGTGGTGAATGACTTGGAAAAAGAAGCAAAACAAAGAGCTTTTGAGGATCTTCAAGAGGTAAGAGGGAGATCCACCTCACCAACCAAGTATGGTGGTGAGAGATGGTTTGGTATTTGATGGATGGTGAATCTATGTGAGGATTCCAATCCATGGTCATGTAATAATTTATGTGTGTTTATGAGCTTTGATTTATTTGTCTATGCTTGATATGCTTTGCATGAGTTTATGGCTTTGATGGTATGCTTATACTATGCATGATGAAAATATGGCATGTTTGTGATATATATATGATGTGTATGAATGTGTATGCTATGATGTGATGATAGAAAGAAAATAAATTTTTGGCTTCAATGGCCAAGGAAGAGTGGTCACGGTTTTGACACTCATGATTTGGGTGAATGTTGAAAATTTTCAAGAACAAGGGAAATTAATTTTTGGGTCCCTAGAACATTGAGAATTTCGGCCAAGACACCTCAAAATAGGTGTTCACAAATTAATATTTTCATAAAAGATGAAAATGGATGATTTTGAAGAGTATGGAAAATAAACAAAGGGTTTGTTTTCAAAGAGTACATGAACACGGTTTTTGGAAGGATTTTTATTGATTTATTTTGTGTAAAAAGATCCAAGTGTTTTTCTAAACATGAGTTTTGGATGAAACGGGCAAACGTTGATTTTAAGGATTTGCAAAGAAAGTGAAAAAGGATTTGTAAAAAAAGTGAAAATGAATTTGAACAAATGGGTTTGGTTTTTATGACCATAAGTCTTACAGTTTTGAAAGCAAAATTTTAATGGTTTTGTTTGTGTAAAATCATATTGACTTAGAAGGAAAAATGTTTTGATAATTTTCAATAGTCATGTCCATGTTTTCGAAGGTTTGTAATGTCTTGATTTTGATGAAACAAAGTGATTTTCCAAGTGGAAATATAATTAATTTAATACAATGATTTGGAAAGGGAATTAGAGCATTTTATCACTTGAGAGAATAGAAATTTTCGTAACGGAAAACAAAGAGAGGTTGAAAACGTTTTAATTTCAATTTATTTTGAGGAAGGTTGATTTTGGAAATGATTTGGGAAAAATGGAGAATATAATGGTATTTTGAAAATTGACTAACGTATAACTAATTTTCGAGTTTTGAAGTACGTTAGGAAATTCTTAAAGTTTGAAACATTGATTTAAATTAATGGAAAAGTGATTTTGTGGGTTATATTTGAAAAAGATTTTCTTGAGAAAGAAAATATATTAAATGAAGTGTAAAGTTATATTATTTTGAGAAAAGTTGAAAAAGGAATTTTTGAAGGTTAAGAAATATTTTCTGTAATGAAATTGTGGTGAAAAATTATTTGCGTAGATTAAAAACGATTTGAAATGCAGTAAAATATTTTTACGCAACTTGAAAAATATGTTGAAAATGATATTGATTTATTTAAGTCCAAAATAATGTTTGGAATATTGAGGAATATTTTACGTGACTGTAAAATGTTGAAAAATATTTTACATATCTTAAAAACGATTTGAAATATAGTAAAATATTTCTATGCGATTTGAATTACGTTTAAATATTTTTACGTGTTTTGAACTATTATTGAAAAATCACTATGTGATTCAAAAGTGATAGAATATTTTTACGTGATTGTGAAAATGACGGAAAATCGTTATGTGATTTGGAAAGTATTTAAATATTTGAGAATGATGGAAAATGATTTACGGGACTTAAAAGAATGATTTTTAAGATACATGATTTTGAAACAGTGGAAAAATACTATGCGATTTGAGAAACGTATATTTTTACGCGATTAAGAAAAACGTTGAAAAATTAGTACGTGGTTTAAAAATGCAACAAAGGAGTTGCAGCAATTTGAAAACGTAACAGAAATGTTACGAAATTTTGTAAACGTAACAGCAGTGTTACGGTATTGTGAAAACGTAATAAAAACGTTTTGGAATTTTAAAAACGTAACAAAAGTGTTACGATATTTTGAAAATGCAACAGAAGTGTTATAGAATTATGAAAATGTAACGAGAATGTTGCGCAATTTTGTGAAAACACGACAACAGTGTTTTATAACTATGAAAACATGATAAGATGATTTTGTTATTGAAAAATATAGTATGATTACTGTAAAACCAGTGTATGGACACTGTTTGTGAAAACGAGTTTTGCCTGTTATTGGCACGTGGTGCATTTTAGATGCATTGGAAAAAAAATGCATTGAGACATATGATTTAATTAAACAAACGAATTTCAAAAAAATGGCCCTTGTGGTTGGACTTGCACTGATATATTAGTGCATTGTATAAACTATATCTGAGAAATTATGAGATATATCTGTGATTGGTATTATACTTGTGATTGGTATTTGGTGTATTATATATGCATTGGAATGGTCCGGTGAGGACTGGATATGGCTGATTGCCTAGGAGAAACACACCTCTTGAGTGGGTGCGATATGCGTAGTGTAAGTCACTTGTTGACCTTGGGGGCATCGGGGTGCGGGTTGCTTACACAGGTGGTTGGTCGCGCTTCTTCCCGTAGGTTAGACCGATGCAACACACCGATGATCCTGACCGAGACACTATTCTTAATAAAGATCTGATAAAGACTGTCGTGTATATGCTAGATGTGCAAAAATTGAAATGAGAATTAAAGCACGTGATCTGAGGCACGTGGTACTGGCAGGTCTTTTCGATCATTTTCTCTGAACCTGAGTTTAGCTCCTTAGAGTAGGAAATCGAGTCTATTTGCACATGCATAATCTGAACATTTATATCTGTGTGATATAATATTTGAGGAATATTGATTATGATAATTGAACTGTTGAATAATACTAGATGATGATAGCTGATTAATGTTGAATACATGATTGAAATTCTAGTATGATATACCTGGATAATATTGTTGTTTGTGTTATCTCTGTGTTGCCATGTTGGTATTGGCGTAGGTGATCTCACCTCTTTGTTTTATTGTTTGGTTGGGCTTGTGTTAGTAAATGAATATATAATAGATGGAACGAGTTTCTGAGAAGAAACTGATGGATGCTCTGAGATTGGTGACAACATTGAGAAGCAGTCATTCAAGATGCGATGATGTGCAGTGTTGACAAGGAGTAGAGTTCTGATGCATCAAGTTGGATACAAGAGAAGGAACGAGTATGTTAAGTTTTATCGTTAGTGTTTTATTGTGCTATTTAAGTAGGACCTGTCATAGGATTTGCTACTGTTAAAAGAGAGTCTGTAAGTTTTATATTTCTCTTTAAATTATTAAATATTAATTGGTGTCAATATTGTATATTAACCAGTTTAAATATATTTTTAGTAATACTTATGGATTTCAGTAAGTTTATGTTTCAGTACGAAAGAAATTTTAAAACCCATCTTTTATAACTCAAACTTTGTGCGAACTTCTTTTCAGATTATGAGTCGGGAGTCAGACATGTGATACCCTACGGAGGGTGTTACACGGACCCTGAGGAGGACCCTACTACGATCCTTTCTCGTCAGTCTTAGGGGCTAATACTGGAGGTTGCTACTGATGGCTAACTGTTTATCTTTTTGGGAAACTTGACATTTTGTTTTATTTGATGGGTGTATATTTGTATCATCTCAGGTGGGTACATCTTTTACTTTTTGTATAAATCATGATATAATTAAATAGGCTGTTGCATATAAATAAATAAATAAATATATGTGTGTGTGTGTGTGTATATATATATATATATATATATATATATATTTGTGTGTGTGTGTGTATGAATGTATGGTTTATTTTTGTGTCGGTTTCACTACGACCATTTTAATTTTATTTCACTATGAAATGAAGCTGTTAACTTTTTTAACATTACTTGGTAATGATACAATTTCATACATATATATATATATATATATATATATATATATATATATATATATATATATATATATATATATATATATATATAATGTCATTTAGAAAGGAACCTATATATCTATAAAATGAACTGGGTCTATGAGGTTTAAAACAATTATTATTTTCCGTAAATTTATATTTCGTTCTTACTTCATTATGGTGTGACTTCTTCGTGAGATAAGAAAAATGGGCGTTACACTGTCTTGGTATCAGAGACCCGGTTTAAGTTTTCTTTTGAGTCTTATGGTTTTGAACTATCTTGTTTGTGCTGTGTGATTCTCTGTGTTTGGTATTCCGAAAGGATACATCTAATTTTCTCTGTGTTTTGTATAGAGCTTAATCTGAAAGGAGGCATGGCTCACAGAGGAGATATGATTGTTGCAATTGAGGTAATTCAGACGATGGCTGAAGCTATGCTGCAACAAAACCAGCAGACGGCTCAACAGCAAGAGAGGACTGCACAACAACTTGAAGCTACGACAGATGCCCAAAACTTGGCGGAATTTTGTCGCACTAACCTTCCACAATTTAAAGGAAAATTTGATCCTGAGAAGGCTACTTTATGGATCAAGGAACTAGAAAAGATATTCACGCGCATGAACTGTGCTAACGATAAGAAGGTGACGTATGTGGCATTTATGCTTGTGGGAGACGCAAAGGATTGGTTGACCGGAGAACAGAGTTTGCTAGAGGCAGAAGGTCAAGAGATTGCTTGGGCGGTATTCAAGGAGAGATTCTTGAATAAATATTTCCGAAAAAGTGCCAGATATGCTAAGGAGATGGAGTTTCTTAGTTTGCGGCAAGGAAATATGACTGTAAGTGAGTATGTTGCAAGGTTTGAGAGCTTGTTGAGGTTCTCAACCTATTTTCAACACCAATCGAACGAAGCATGGAAATGTCGAAAGTTCAAGGAAGGCCTAAGACACGATGTGAAGAGGGCAGTTATCACTCTGAAGATTAACCAGTTTTCTGTGCTGCTTGATACGTGTCACTGGGTGGAAGACTTAGACAAGGCGCGGGACACAAGAAACCGCAACTTTGGACCTTTTCAGTCTTAACGGGGAGGAAGCAGTAATGCTAACCATTACCAAAAGAAGCCTTACTTGAGACCACCTAGAAATCAGTAACAGAGACCGCAAGGTGGAAGTCTTAGAGGAAGTCCAGGTAGAACGGGTCAAACAACAGCGTCTACGCCAAGATGCATGAAGTGCGGGAAGGAGCACTACATGAAGGACTACACTATTAAAGGAATTATCTACTTCAGGTGCAGGAAACTTGGACACGTTTCTCATGACTACAACTAACCTAAGGCGGAGCCTTCCGTCAATGTTGCTAGAGCTGTGAAACCGCAAGCTGGAGGTAGAGTTTACACCCTGAGTGGTGTCGAAGCCTCTAAATCTGAAGATCTTATATAAGGGGAAGGTGTCATAGAAGGTAATCTTTTAATTGTACTGTATGACTCTGGTGTAACTCATTCCTTCATTTCCTATGACTGTGTGAAAAGGCTTGGTTTACCTATGTCTTCTTTGCCTTTTGATTTGACTATTTCAACCCCTACTGCTAAACCTGTTGTTACCACCAAAGTCTGTTTGGATTGTCTATTGATTGTTGAAGGTCGAATTTTTTCTGTTGACTTGATCTGTTTGCCACTATGTCAATTAGATGTGATTTTAGGAATGGATTGGTTATCTACTAACCATGTCCTGTTAGATTGTTCTAGAAAAATCATATTTTTCCCTTTGGATGAGAGTTCTAGATTTTTTATGGCCAACAAAGTGAAAGCTTTCTTGAAAGAAGGAGCTCGGGGATATATGTTGTTGTCTTCTTTGAAAATTGAGAATGAGGTAGATGTGGACGCAATTCCAGTGGTTAGAGAATTTCTTAAAGTTTTTCCTGAAGATGTACCTGGTTTACCACCAAAGCGAGAGATCGAATTTACTAATGACCTTGTACCTGGAGTTGGTCCTATTTCCATAGTGCCTTATAGATTGCTCCAGCAGAGCTAGTTGAGCTCAAGAAGCGATTGGAAGAGCTTCTGGAGAAATAATTTGTTAGACCCAGTGTATCACCTTAGGGAGCACTGGTATTGCTAGTTAAGAAGAAAAATGGTACTTCGAGATTGTGTGTGGATTATCGTCAGTTGAACAAAGATCCATATTTTTCTAAGCTTGGTGTTGATTCTTTGTGTTGGAAATTTTTAGGGTTTTTGGACCCCAAAACCGAAACCACCAAGAAGCAACTAGGAGGCCATTTTCGTGTTCTTCCTTTAGGTAATATGGAGATTTACTCACTTCAACCATTATTGATGGTGAGAAGACCTTTGTATGATTGTTGATGGAGAAATCCATATTTGAATGCTTACTTTGTTTGATGATTTTGCATGTTTATGTGTTCTTGATTGAGGTTAATGAATGAGTGATGATTTTGAATGCATTGGAGGTGTTGGACTGTTTGATAATGTTAGAATTAATAAATAGAAAATTTGAGGGTTTCTTACACTAATGTGAGGCCACGGTTTTGGCTTTGGATTTTAAGGGATTGGATTGATTTTGTGTGAGATAAGATTTGAATGATTAGGTATCAAGTGACTAATGCATAAAATGGAAAGAAATTGGAACTTTAAAGACCTAGGGAGGCCATAGTTTTTAGAGAAAATTTTGGGTTCAAATGATGCCTTGGTGCATTTTTGGAAATTAAGGACTTAGAGATATACATAATCCATAATGAGATGGAAGAATTAAATTGAGTAATAACTCTAAAGAGAGCTACGGTTTCTAAGGGTTATTTAACCTAAACTTCTCATAATTGAACAAGACCTAAGATGTTGGATTCCATAACATGAAATTGTGATAATTGACGAGCAATAAGTATATATATTAATGTTGAAAATTGGTTTTATGTTATTATGAGTCTCTATGTGGGACTAAGTACTTGATGAAATTATGACATGTTGATATTGAGAAATGATCATATGCCATTGTGGTATGCTTTATGATTAAGGTATCATTGATAAACATACATGATGTACATTGCGTCGTCATGCATATGTGTTGTCCGTTGGACATTATTGGAAAGACAATGTATGCCTAGGAGATTGAATAACACCTATGTGCGGATGCGAGTAGACTAAGCGTAGGGTCATAGTGGTTGGCCTTGGGGGTGTTGGGTTGCAAGTGTCTCACAATAGACAGAGGTAGCTCCACTGGGGCGGTGGGATAGACCGATGTAAACACACCGACGATCTGGATTGAGACGTTGTCCTATATCGTGATCAACTGTTGAGGTGCCATGTATAAGCCATTTGCGTAAACATTTTTATGAGATGAAGCACACTATTTTTAAGGCTAACGAGATACTGGCATAACTCCTTGATCATTCTCTCCAAAAATGTTGATGTCTAGCTCCATAGAGTAGGATTTTTCGTACCATGATGCATTGTGCACATTCCATTGTCGGTCTCATATTTCATTGAGCATGAGTAGTTGTGATTGTGAATTTTCTGTTCTTACTATCAATATAATTATCTGATTTAATAAAATGTTCACTGCCTGAGATTATGTTGGTACTTCACTTTTATTGCTCATTTAATTTATTTTATTCCATACTGTTGACAACTATATATGTTGTAATGCTATGTGGGCGTCCAACGCCGTTTTGTTTTCTTGCTGCCATTTTGGTAATGAAAGCTGGGTGTCTCACCTCTTTTCTGTATATCTGTACTTTTGTTTTAAATTATGTATTATCGAGAAGACGCTCGCGAGGAGGAAAGGGAAACGCCTGAGTTTCCTGGCTTTTGGCCCAACTACGATTAGTGCTTATCAGAGATGTCTTCGCGTCCGTGCTGATTTTTGGGGTATGCTAGGATGACCTTTCATGGAGGACCCGACTGTTGGCATATTAACTTGAGCATGGACCGTTGCATCTATCACGGGGAGCTAGCTGTGCCTTTGGTGTAGGGCCGCTATGACCTGCTTGTTTTTGACTTCACAACCTTTGTTCATTTAGAATTTTACCTGCATGTTAGAGATTTGTGGGATGATCATTACTACACCCCACAA
Source organism: Ormosia emarginata (assembly GCA_029884605.1). Classification (NCBI taxonomy): domain Eukaryota; kingdom Viridiplantae; phylum Streptophyta; class Magnoliopsida; order Fabales; family Fabaceae; genus Ormosia; species Ormosia emarginata. The sequence continues at coordinate 21,010,113 of JAQQTP010000079.1, forward strand.
GAGGACCCTTTCCTCTCCACTGCTCGAGCTTCTGGTTGAAACTCGGTCGCTCCGATGGCAATTTCATCGGATGAGGAGGACCCTGCTATGGTCCCTTCTCGTCAGTCTTAGGGGCTAATACTGTAGGTGGCTACTGATGGCTAGCCGTTTATCTTTTTGGGAAGCCTGACGTTTTGCTGTATTTGATGGGTGTATATTTGTATCATCTCGGGTGGGTACATCTTTTACTTTTTGTATAAATCATGATGTAAATAAACAGTACGTTGCGTATATATATATATATATATATATATATATATATATATATATATATATATGTTGTGTATCGATGTATGATTTATTTTTGTGTCGGTTTCACTATGATCATTTTAATTATTATTTCGCTATGAAATGAACTGTTAAGTTAACTCTTTTAAAAGTTCTTATCGGAGATGTCTTCTCGTCCGCACCGATTTTTGGGGTATGCTAGGATGACCTTTCATAGAGGACCCGACTATTGGCATATTAACTTGAGAACGGACCATTGCATCTATCACGGGGAGCTGACTGTGCCTTTGGCTTGGGGCCGCTATGACCTGCTTGTTTTTTACTTCACAACCTTTGTTCATTTAGAATTTTACCTGCCTGTTAGAGATTTGTGGGATGATCTTTACTACACCCCACAAGAGGACGCTTTCCTCTCCACTGCTCGGGCTTTTGGCCGAAACTCGATCGCTTTGATGGCAATTTCATTGGATGAGGAAGACCCTACTACGGTCCCTTCTCATCAGTCTTAGGGGCTAATACTATAGGTGGCTACTGATGGCTAACCGTTTATCTTTTTGAGAAGCCTGACATTTTGCTGTATTTGATGGGTGTATATTTGTATCATCTCGAGTGGGTACATCTTTTACTTTTTGTATAAATCATGATGTAATTACACAGGCTGTTGCATATATATAGGATCTTACTCAGGTGAGAGGAGTCTTTATTGTAAGAGATGAGATGAGTAAATATTGACCATTGGATCTTACATGAATGGTCAAGATTAGAACATAAATGCATGTGAGTTTTTTAAGTGGTCACATGACCTTTAAGAAACTTTTAATCTTGACCATCCATGTATGGTTGTATGGTCAAGATTTACTCCTCTCACCCTCTCACAATAAAAACTCCTCTCACTAGATATATCCCTTATATATATATATATATATATATATATATATATATATATATATATATATATATATATATATATATATATATATATAGGATCTTACTCAGGTGAGAGAAGTCTTTATTGTAAGAGATGAGATGAGTAAATATTGACCATTGGATCTTACATGAATGGTCAAGATTAGACATAAATGTATGTGAGCTTTTTAAGTGGTCACATGACCTTTAAGTAACTTTTAATCTTGACCATCCGTATATGGTTGTATGGTCAAGATTTACTCCTCTCACAATAAAAATTCCTATCACTAGATATGTCTCTTATATATATATATATATATATATATATATATATATATATATATATATATATGTTATGTATGGATGTATGGTATATTTTTGTGTCAGTTTCACTGCGATCATTTTAATTATTATTTCGCTACGAAATGAACCGTTAAGTTAACTCTTTTAAAAGTATTGATCAGAGATGTCTTTGCGTCCGCGCTGATTTTTGGGGTATGCTAGGATGACCTTTCATGGAGGACCCGACTGTTTGGATATTAACTTGAGCACGGACCATTGCATCTATCACGGGGAGCTAACTGTGCCTTGGCGTGGGGCCGCTATGACCTGCCTATTTTTGACTTCACAACCTTTGTTCATTTAGAATTTTACCTGCCTGTTAGAGATTTGTGGGATGATCTTTACTACGCCCCATAAGATGACTCTTTCCTCTCCACTGCTCGGGGTTCTGGCCGAAACTCGGTCGCTCCGATGGCAATTTCATTGGATGAGGAGAACCCTGCTACGGTCCCTTCTCGTCAGTCTTAGGGGCTAATACTGTAGGTGACTACTGATGGCTAACCGTTTGTCTTTTTGGGAAGCCTGACGTTTTGCTGTATTGGATGGGTGTATATTTGTATCATCTCGGGTGGATACATCTTTTGCTTTTTGTATAAATCATGATGTAATTAAACAGGTTGTTGCATATATATATATATATATATATATATATATATATATATATATATATATATATATATATATATTTGTGTGTGTGTATGGATGTATGGTTTATTTTTGTGTTAGTTTCACTGCGATCATTTTAATTATTATTTCGCTATGAAATGAACCATTAAGTTAACTCTTTTAACATTACATGGTAATGATACAATTTAATACAAAAAAAATATATAATGTCATTTAGAAAGGAACCTATATATCTATAAAATGAACCGGTCTATGAGGTTTAAAACAATTATTATTTTTCACAAATTTATATTTCGTTCTTACTTCATTATGGTGTGACGTTCCTTCTTCGTGAGATTAGAGAAAGGGGCGTTACAGGTAGTGTTCATCGGTGCTAAGAGAAAGCATCAATGAATGGCTCCTAGCAGGCTTCTAGGCGAAGGGTCCCATGAATGAACTGAATACGCACTAGAATGAAAAGAATTCAGAGACATTGCAGGTATAGGACTGCATAGTTGCCGATGGCTTAAAGGAATTGATTAGGCGTAGCCATATCAACAAGTTACAATTTCTTTTCTGAAGCCTAGAACATAAGAACTCCACGGTTAAGCGTGCTTGACTTGGAGCAATTGTGAGATGGGTGACCTCCTAGGAAGTTTCCTAGGATGTGTGTGAGTGAGGACAAAGCACACTGAAAAGACCCGTGTTGGTTTGTGGAGACACTCATCAATCCTGCAGGCAGTCCCGGGACGTTACAGATGGTATTAGAGCCGGGACCTCTCCCAGTACGGTGTGATTCAGGGACAAACCAAGCGGAAGTTGGTGGCATGTGGCGTCCCGGGGCCGACGAGGGCGGGGAGTGGTCACCGGTGCTAAGAGAAAGCATCAATGAGCGGCTCATGGCAGGCTTCTAGGTGAAGGGTCCCATGAATGAACTGAATGTGCATCAGAATGAGAGGGATTCAAAGACTGTGCAAGTATGGGATTGCATAGTTAAGGATGGGTTAAAGGAATTGATTAGGCATAACCATATCAATAAGTTGCAACTTCTTTTTGGCAGCCTAGAACATAAGAACTCAATAGTTAAGCGTGCTTGACCTGGAGCAATTGTGGGATGAGTGAGCTCCTAGGAAGATTCCTAGGATGCGTGTGAGTGAGGCAAAGCACGCTGAAAAGACCCGTGTTGGTTTCGGGAGACACTCATCAATCTTGCAGGAACTCCTGCGGCGTTACAGATGGTATCAGAGCAAGGACCTCTCCTAGTATGGTGTGGATCGGCGACGAACCAAGCAGAAGTTGGTGGGCATGTGACGTCCCGGGGCCGACGAGGGTGGGGAGTGGTCACCGGTGCTAAGAGAAAACATCGATGAGCGGCTCTTGGCAGGCTTCTAGGCTAAGGGTCCTATGAATGAACTGAATACGCACTAGAATGAGATGGATTCGGAGACTGTGCAGGTATGCGACTGCATAGTTGTGGATGGTTTAAAGGAATTGATTAGGTATAGCCATATTAACAAGTTGCAACTTCTTTTCGGGAGCCTAGAACATAAAAACTTCATGATTAAACGTACTTGACTTGGAGTAATTGCGGGATGGGTGACGTCTTGGGAAGTTTCCTAGGATATGTATGAGTAAGGACAAAGCACACTGAAAAGACCTGTATTGGTTTGTGGAGACACTCATCAATCCTGCAAGTAGTCCCGGGGCATTACAGATCACCCTCCTTCTGGTGTCACATTTTCTGACTCAACAAAAGAAGACTGAATTAAAATATAAAAGATTTGATTATTTAAAATACAAGTTAAAACTTCTTTCTTGTTGAGAATATAAATTTACCAAAGTTGTAGGTAATATTTAAAAATATATTGAATTGGTTAAGACTCACATAACAGATACTACATAATATTTAACAAATATTTAGTAAACATAAAACTTACAAACTCAAAAGAAACAGTAGAAAATCCCACGACGGGTCCTGCTTAATAGCACGGTAATAATACTAACAAGAAAACTTAACATACTTATTCTGTTCCGCATCCATCTCGTCGCGTCAGGTATCTATTCCTCTGCAAAATTGCACACTGTCGAAATACTAGGAAGATCACTCCTCGATGCCATCACTGAACTCAGAATGCTGTCTCCAGTCATGTCTATGAAACTCGTTCCGTTTACTATACAAATTTTAACAATACAAACACAACAAAGCAGTACAGCAAAAAGATGAGATCCCATTTCATCAATACCAGTATGGTAGCAAAGAATGATACGAATGACAAAGTCATTCCATACATAAAGATATCACAATTATATTCATGTTATCAATTCATAAATCATTCTAGTAAAATAGATATCATCAATATATATATATATATATATATATATATATATATATATATATAAAATGATTACGCCACACAGAATGAATGTTGACCATACCACAATAATATGTATACTGACCATGTGTATGCATACTGAACCAATTCATACTCCATGGAGCTAAAACACAAGTTGAAGAGAATGATCTAGAAGATCTATCGGTATCACAACTGCCTCAGACCAAGTGCTACAACTTTCATCAGTTTGCACATCTAGCATTATACATGACAATCCACGCCAGATCTTGATTAAGAATAGTGTCTGGGTCCGGATCGTCGGTGTGTTGCATCAGTCTGATCCATGGTACAGTGGGGCTACCAACTGCCCATTGTGGAAAATTCGCACCACGACGCCCCCAAGGTCAACAAGTGACCTACACTATACCTATCGCACCCACAAAGGATGTTATTCAACTCCTAGGTCATTGGCCTTAACATAGTCCACAGGACTTTCCTAATGCATAACAAATGCTCATAGACCAATTACAGGCCAAAATCATATTTTTGCATATATAGGTCCCACACATTGACCTAACTGTAACTTTACTGTATTTTCAGTTGCGTAGTTATTTTACTGCGTTTTCACAATCATGTAAAAATATTTGAACGTTTTCCAAATCGCATAGCGATTTTTCAACATTTTTAAAATCACATAGCTTAAAAATCACATTTTTAAGTTGTGTAAAACATTTTTCATCATTTGTCAACTGCGTCAAATAATTTTCACCGTTCTAAACATCATTTTGAATTTTTTCAAAAATTAATACAATTTCTAACTTCATTTTTTCACATTTGCTCACTTTAGAAATCCTTTCAGTAAATTTTCCACAAAATTATTTTTCATTGATTTGAATCGATTGTTCCAGCTTAAAATTTCCTAATGCGCTCCAAAACCCAACGGGTGAGCTATACGTCAGTAAACTTCAAATCACCAATTTATTTCCCTTTATGAACTGATTCCACTAATTTTATAATTTCCAAAAATAATTCTTACTTACTTTAAAAATATCAAAATTCATTAATTTAAATCCTTTGTTAATAAATCATCTAACATTATTCTTAAAATCATTTTTGGCTCAATTTACCAATCCTTGGCATATTGGCCATAAATTACTTTATTCTTTAAAATCAACTACTTAATTATTTCCCATCTCATTTAAAAAAAAAACCTTTAAAATCCAATTTCTTGATTTCTAAATCATTAAATCCAGGATTAATGAAATAACTCAAAATCTTTTACTTCCAAAAATTGGTTTGAGGCCGTGATGCCTCTATGGTTCTTTAGAACCCAAAATCTTTCCTTTTCCACATAAGATACACATCATATCATATACTTCAATTTTATAAGCATGCTATAAAATTCATGCATCATAAACACATACTAAAACATATTATCAAAGCGATAAACATATTAATTATCAAACAAATCATAAACATGGAAAGCTCTTAAACAAGTGAATAAATCCTTATGAACTTTTTACCACACACACATCCATTTCTCGCCACCAACACATGGTTGATGAGGTTAATCTCCTTCTTACCTTGGATTGATGATCCAAGCTCCTTGCTTGTTTCCTATTGATTCAAGACAAGTCAAGCCATTGTGTAAGACTAATTTCTATTGGTTGAATTTAGTGTATATTGGTCTTTCAATTTGCATTTAACCGTGAGTGTGTAGGAGAGAAAGAAAGATATTTGTGTATAGCTTTTGTTGATTTGATAAGAATGAGAGAAAATATGTTAAGTGTAGAATTGCCTTGCATTTTGCATGCATAGCCATAGGAGTCAAGAAGAGTAGCCACCAAAATTGACTAAATCTAATTGGCCCATCAATTTGTCTTGACCATGGGTTCTTGTAGAGAAATGGAGAGAATTTGGTGTTAAGCTTTGCATGAAAAGATGATAGCTTTAAGCTGTGATAGAAATGAATTAATGTGGGATATTTTTCCTCCACCAAATGTTCATGGCTGTAGAAAGCATGGTGCAAAGCCACCAAAATTGACCATTTTCAAACTTAATTCTTATTGGTTCATCAAGAAAGACTAAATTCCTATTTGTTGAATAAAATATCTAACTATCAAATTTGACTAATTCTTATTAGTTCATTTCAAAGAGACTAGGTTTCTATTAGTGCACACTGGATATTTTCCAGTATACTTTAACTAATGGATAATAGTTATTGCAAGTAAATCAATATCTATTGTCCAATGGATATTAGCATTATCCAACAGATAATAAAATGTGATAAATTTTATTTAACAAATAAATTCTAAAAATTAAAAGGTTAATAACAGTGACTTTCAATTTCGGGTTTAGTAAGCTCCCCCGACCCCGAATAAATCACTGAAGATTTTTCCCGGCTTGAAATTATTATTTTCCTGGCATGGAGTAAATCACTCAAAAAGTTTAAAAACAATCATAGAATTGTCAAAATAATTTTAACAGTACACAAAAATCACAAAATAGTAAAAATCAAATATTAGTGAAAAATATAGAAATTTCATGGTGTTATAACACTCCCCCTCTAAAAAGAATTTCATCCTCGATATTTATTAGACCTCTGATCAAGCGCGAATATTATTGCTTCATTCAGTCTTCAAGTTCCCATGTTTGCATCTCCAGTCACTTCTGTAACACCCCAAATTTCCTAAATAGTTGACAGTAATTTTGATAGTTAACAGAATTCTACTGTTTAGTGACTTCTGTGTACTGTAAAATTATTTTGAGTATTCCATCAGCGTATTTGATCGTTTTGAGTGATTTACTCCGTGTCAAGAAAATAATAATTTTTAGGCCAGAGAAAATCTTTATGTATTTATTTCTCTTGACTGTTAATTATTTTTAATAATCTGATTTGATTTTCATACGTTTTCTAATATTTATGATTTTTGTGGATAATTATAAATTTTTATGGTTATTTGGTTGTTTTTGAACTGTTTGTGGGTCCCAGTGGTCCTACGTGGGCCTGGGGTGAGTCCTAAAACATGAAAAAAATTTTACGTATAGAAAAATTTGTACTGTTGACATGGAGACAGGGGATCTTACTAAACTTGAATCCGAAAACAGTTTTTAGAAAATTTATTGTATTGTGTTTCGTACTGTATTTAATTATTGGATGATAAAAATATAGTAAATATATTCTTTCGTGGGGTTTTAGTAGATAAAAATAAATATTATACAGTTTAAGTCAACAATAGTGGTTATGATAACTTTTGACGGACCAATAGGAAACAAGTTTAATGCTTTTGACGAACCAATAGGAAGCAAGTCTAATATTGAAGACTTTAATGTCAACTGTCAATTTAATCAACGGTGTAGGATTAGTCTAAGAAAATGACTATGACCATTAATAACCATTGGATGAAGAATTAATCAAGGGTGGATATTTGATCTTATAAAGTGGCTAGGACCATTTGTGACCGTTGGATTTAAATTTAATCAACGATGGAGATGGATCAATTATGACCATTGGATTTGGATTTAATCATTGGTGGAGATTTAGTCTTCTAAAATGGCTATGACTAATTATGACCCTTGGATTAAAAGTAAGAAGGAGTAATCTTGACCCTTTATTTTTGGAGATGGATCTAATGGCTAGAATTTCAAGGAGAAAGATCTAATGGCCTAGATTAAGTCTTCTAAATCAAAAGTCTACCTAAATCCTAACCATTGATTTAATCAATGGCCTAAAATGCTCTAAATGGTGGCTTGAAAAAGATGACAACATTATGGAATGCATGCATGGAGGAGGGACGGTTTTGTGCTTCATTTTGGAGCTAAAGAAAAACTTTATGACATTATTAAATGTCTTGATCAATTATACATTATTATTGATCATTTTCCTAAAGCAAAAATATTCTTTCCTTTCTCTCCAAGCATAGCTACGGCCATGCACACTAAAGGGGGGCCAGAATTATTGGTTTCCATTATTTGTATCATAATTGCCTTTCTATTCATCATCTTCTCCAAAACAAAACACAAAAACTCCATTCTCTTCTCCAAGAAACACCATTCGTCCAAGCACTCTAAGATTACCCTCCATCACTCAAAAATTCTATCCAACTGTTGGGAATTTGTGGATCAAAAGTCTCGCAGTGGAATAACAGAATTCCCTCTCAGGATCCATGCGAAAAATCCATAATCCGAGTTTTTAAATTTTTACCTCTTGAAGCATGATAGACACAAGCGAGGTGAATCACCAACACCGTAATAGCGACGATGTTTCTGCGGTATCCACACGAACAGACTTGCAAAAGGAGTCACGCCTCTGTTTTCGTAGTGCTAGCTGCGAAGAGAGGAGAAGAAGACCTCACTATCTCTCACTCACTTTCTGTAGGTGCGGCTAGGGTTGTGATGTAACCTAGTAGCAGCCCCCTTAGTAGTATTATTTATAACAAAGGCTGCCTTAAGTGAGTGTGAGCAGTAGCAAGGTAAGTGGTGCAACCCTAAACCCATCTGTCATGAGTTAGGCCCACAGTTGAATCCGAGTCCAACTTGGATTCTGATTACTCCAATTTAGTCTGTTCTAAGTGTGCGACCCTACAGGTTCTCATGACGTTGGTAGTAATATTAAAATCTCATTTTAATATTACAAACAGTGAGCGGTATCTAGCAACACATCACTCGCTACCCAAGTAATGAGAATGTCGGTGATTTGACATAACCTATCTCGTGACCAATGTTTACGTGTAGTTTAGTCCCTTTGTCCAGATATCCAGATTGAACACAAGGCATGGAATGTGTCACCCTTGTTTAGTTCAATCTTCAGTTTCCTGATTCCCGAGTAGACATAGTAATAACAAATAAGATCAATATCTCATATTGACTCATTTGAGCATGGCCATGTATTTCGTAGTCTCACTCAATCAGGGGGCCCGAAGATATCGCTCCTGTTATGTAGGAAGGACAAATCCCATCTAGGTCACTCACATTCCTCCACATGTATTGTGGCATGTCTAATAACCAACGTTATAATCATCTTGTTACAGATGACGTTTGATGGCATTAAAACACACAACTCCTCATGTAGGAATAGTAGTGATTACAGGTCAAAGGACCATATACACCATTATCACTATGAGAATCGCTTATGACACTCACGTAACAATCCACGTAGCGTTCTCACGGCGGGTCTGTCCAATACATCATTACTCTAATATGTATCCATGTGTAGACTTGATATCTCATATCCATGACCCGTGAGATGTGGTCATCAGTCTACGCACATACTAGCCTCAATGTATTATTGTTGTCCTAATTAACAATAATACTTGACTAGGGACATTTAAGAATAGTGTTTTATCCAATAAGATCTCACGATCAAGTCATCCACTTGATGTCCTATGGTATCAAACTTACTATTCTAAGGACTTTATTATGTCTACCAAAAAGAACAGAATAAATGAAATGCCTCATATAAAATAACATAATATAATGTATGTAAATACAAACAAAATGTATTGGCCACTAGGGCATACACCAACACCAACCTAGTTTCTTGAATCCTTACCTTATTCTAAGAACATCTCTAGTTATGAGTTTTCATCAAATCATTCATTTTGAGCTTCAAATCCAAGCTTCAAGTTTCTATCAAAAAGGGTAAAGTTCATATTTCTTCACCCAATCTTTTAGTTTTGATTTTCTAAGCCATGCTTGAATCATGGTTTATCTATTCTTTCACTTGTTATTGATTGTAACATTTGTTTATGATTTTTAGGGATTTTTCTAAGGAGCTCCACGAAATTGATAGGAAGGGAAACCAAGTGTTTTCACTTTATTCTTTACCTTAACCAAGTCTAAGAAGCCTTTCTCTCACAAAAATCAAAAATTCCATCTTTGTTCTTCAAGAGGAACCATTCGGCCATACCACCTAAAATCACCATCCAAGCTCTTTTAATTTCATCCAACCATAGATCTTAAATCTACATGATATTCTAAGCAACTTTCATGTTGGAGACTTTCTCTAAATCATTCATCTTCAACCTTGTTCTTCAAGCTAAAAATTGGAGCTTTATTGGTGAAGTTTATTAATCTTCACTTTTATTTTAATTTTCAAGGTTCTAAGCCATGTTTGATCCATGGTTTATCTTGTTTAAGCTTGATTTACTAATAAATATATGTTTTGTTTTGTATTTGAGAAGCCCTTGGTGGTGAAGGACTTGGAAAGAGAAGCAAAACAAGGAGCTTTTGAGGATCTTCAAGAGGTAAGAGGGAGATTCATCTCACCAACCAAGTATGGTGGTGAGAGATGGTTTGTGTATTTGATGGATGGTGAATCCTTGTGAGGATTCATATCCATGGTCATGTAATAATTTGTGGGTGTTTACGTGCTTTGATTATTTGCCTATGCTTGATATGCTTTGCATGATTTTATGGCTTATATGGTATGCTTATAACATGCAAGATGATAATATGGTATGCTTATAATATGCATGATAAGAATATGTTGAAATTATGTATATGTATGCCATGATGAGATGATGGAAAAGAAATTAATTTTTGCCTCCAATGGCCAAAGGAAGAGGGCTACGGTTTTGATACCCATGATAAGGGTTTATGTTGAAATTTTTCAAGAACAAGGAAATTAATTTTTGGTCCCTAGAAAATGGTGAATTTTGGCCAAGACACTTCAAGATAGGTGTCACAAATTAATATTTTCACGAATGATGAAATGACATGTTTAGAAAAACAAGGAAAATAAACAATGGGTTTATTTTTCAAAAGAGTACATGAATACGGTTTTAGAAGGATTTTTATTGATTTATTTTGTGTAAAAAGTTTCTACGCATTTTACTAAACAAGAGTTTTAAATGAAAAGAGCAATGAGTTGTTAATTTTAAGGATTACAAAGAAAGTGAAAAATGAAAATGAACAAATGATGATTTCAAAGACCAAGTGCTCACGATTTTTGTAAAAAAATTTTAATGGTTTTGTTTGTGTAAAACCATATCAATTTAGAAGGAAAAATATTTAATGACCATTTGAAAACAAGTACCACGGTTTTGAAGGTTTGGGAATACCTTGATTTTATAAAGGAAAAGTATATGATGGCTTCAATAGCCAAAGACTTCATAGTGTTTGGTGAGATTGGAATAGTTTTTATGAAACAAAGTGATTTCAAAGTGGAAACAAAATGTTCGAACAAAATGATTTAGTACAAGGATTTTTGGAAAGGGAATCAGAGTGTTTTATCGCTTAAGAAATGAATTTCAGTATGTAAATGGAAAAGAGAGGTTCAAACACACCTCAATTTATTTTGAAGAGAATTGATTTTAGAATTGATTTGAGAAAAATGGAGAATATAATAGTGATTTGATATTTTGTAACGTGTAACTCATTCTTTGGGTTTTGGAGAGCGTTAGTAAAATTTTAAGATTTGAAACATTGATTTATATCAATGGAAAAAGTGATTTTGTGGATTATATTTTGGAAAAGGATTTCTTTTGTGGATTATATTGTGGAAAAAGATTTCTTGTGTAAAGAAATATGGAAAAAGATTTTCTTGAGTAAGAAAATATGGAAAAGGAAGTACAAAGTCATAATATTTTGAGAAAAGTGGAAATGAAATTTTTGAAGGTTGAGAAATATTTTTTGTAATGAAAAAATGATGTTAGAAATGATATTGATTTGTTTGGAAGTCCAAAATAATGTTTGGAATATTGAGGAATATTTTACGTGGTTGTAAAATGGTGAAAAATGTTTTACGTATCTTAAAAATGTGATTTTTAAGCTACGCGATTTGAAAAATGTTAAAATATTTCTACGCAATTTGGAAAGCGTTTAAATATTTTGAAAATGATGGAAAATGGTTTACGCGACTTAAAAGAATGATTTTTAAGTTACACGATTGTGAAAATGGTGGAAAATCACTACGCGATTTGAGTAACGTGTAAATGATTTTACATGATTGAGAAAACATTGAAAAATCACTACATGATTTGAAAACGCAACAGAAACGTTGCAAAATTGTGAAAACGTAACAACAATGTTGCACGATTGTGAAAACACGACAAAAGTGTTTTGTGACTATAAAAACGCGATAATACGATTTCGCTGTTTAAAATACAGTATGATTACTGTTAGGCCAGAATGTGGACCCTAATTATGAGATTAAGAAATTAAACTGAGAATGGGCCAATGTGTGGACCCTGAATATGAAATAGTGAATTTTGCCTATGATTGGCATTGATGCATTGAACATACATTGAAAATGGTGAATTTTGCCTGTGATTGACATTGGTGCATTTTATATGCATGAACTAGTGTATGAACACTATATGAAAAAATGATAAATTTTGTCTATGATTAGCATTGATGCATTGAACATGCATTGGAAAGGTCCGAGGGACTGTATGAGGCTATTTGCCTAGGAGAGACGTACACCTCTTGAGTGGGTGCGATATGCGTAGTGTAAGTCACTTGTTGACCTTGGAGGCATCGGGGTGCGGGTTGCTTACACGGGTGGTTGGTCATACTTCTTCCCGTAGGTTAGACCGATGCAACACACCGATGATCCTGACCGGGACACTATTCTTAATCATGATCTCGTAAAGACTGTCATGTATATGCTAGATGTGCAAAAATCAAAATGAGGATTATAGCACTTGGTCTGAGGCATTTTGGTACAGACAGATCTTGCGGATCGACTTCTCCGAACTAAGTATTAGCTCCATGGAGTAGGACATTGAGTCTATGTGCGCATGCATGAATCTGAGCATTTATATCTGTATGATATATTAATTGAGGAAAATTGGCTATAACAATTGTTTTGAATACTTGGATGATGATGATGATAAATAATGTTGATGCCATTAATGTTATTATCGTATGATTTGAACTGATAAATATTTGAATGATGATAGTTGATTAATGTTGAGTGCATTATTGGAATTATGGTATGACATATCTGTATGGTATGCTATTTGTGTTATCTCTATGCTACCATGTTGGTATTGGCATAGGTGATTTCACCTCTTTGTTATATTGTGTGGTTGGACTTGGTGTTGTAAAAACTATAATAGGTGGAACGAGTTGTCTTAGACATAACGGGTGACAAATACCTCTGTGTTTGGAGACAACATCAGAGAATGACCTTTCCAGATTGGATAGCTTACAGTGTTGACAAAGAAGAGATGTTTGAGGACAAAGAACAGATGTAGAACAGATGTTTGATGCATCAAGATGGATACACAACAGAATACGTATGTAGAGTTTTTTATCGTTAGTGTTGTACCGTGCTATTAAGTAGGACCCGTGATAGGGTTTGCTACTGTTAAAAAAAAAAGAGTCTGTTAGTTTTATATTTCTCTTTAAATTGTTAAATATTAATTAGTGTCAATATTGTATATTAAATATATTTTCAGTAATATTTATGGGTTTCAGTAAGTTTATGTTTCAGTCTTTGATGAAAAGAAATTTTAAAACTCACCTTTTATAACTCAAACCTTTTATGAACTTCTTTTCAGAACATGAGTTGGGAGTCAAAAATGTGATGCCCTAAGGAGGGTGTTACAACTTCCTTCCAGATCACTTGTACTTTCCTTTCCTTCGTATCGCTTCACTCTCCTGCCTCTACTCTTAACAAAAGCATCTCACAATTCAAGTTCTCTTTCAACGGTACTGTATCGAATACAATGACATGAATTTAACTAAAAATATTCTTTCGCAACTGTGACATACAAAAGACATTATGAAAGTTGAAAAGAAAAGGTGACAAAGTTATTTGGTAAATTACTGGACCTATCTGATGAAGAATTTGCTATGGTCCATTGAATTTAAGAGTGAGTTTCTAGATCTAATAGCCCTTTTGACTCTAGTTGTAGGTGTAACTTGCAAAACCATATGTTCACTAATTTCAAATTCAAGAGATCTTCTTCTCTTGTTTGCATAGTTTTTTTGTCAACTCTGAGTTGTCCGCATTTTCTCCTGAATCATCTCAATCGTTTTTCATCGTTTGTTGTACAAGCTTAGGTTCTAACATCACACCTTCCTTATCTTGATACCAACACAAGGGTGTCTTGCATCGTCGCCCATTCAACGCTTCATAGGGTGTCATCCCTATACTTGAGTGAAAACTATTGTTGTAGGTGAATTCTATCAGAAGTAAGAATTCATCTCAACTTTCTGTTCATTCTAACACACAAGCCCTAAGCAGATCCTCCAATGACTGGATAGTCCTCTCTACTTGACCATCAACTTATGGATGATAAGCAAAATTTAGACAAAGTTTCGTCCCCATAATTCCTTGTAACCTTTGCCAAAACCTCGTTGTAGACCTTAGGTCTCTATCAGAAATGATACTAAAGGATACACCATGAAGTCTAATAATTTCACCGATGTACACCTGAGTCAAGTTCTCCATTGAATATTTTATGTTAATTAGCAAGAAGTGCACAAACTTCGTAAGCTGATCAATAATGACCCATATAGAATCATAACCCTTCCTAGTCTTTGGTAATCTGACAAAACTATAGATTTCTGTTACCGTCTTTGGTCTTTTCCATTGAATAACCGTTTCCACTTTTAATGGATCCACCAAAATTCCTTCCTTGGAAAGCATGTGACCAAAAAAATTGAACTTCTTCCAATCAGAATTCACACTTTGACAGAAACAACTTCTTCTCCTTCAAAATTTGAAGAACTATATGATGCGAATTAAAGGATGTAAACCCAAGTACAGGTTGTCTCAAGTAATAAATTCTCGGGAGTCTAAGGTCAATCAACAGGGAATTGATGAAGATAAATTATTTGAGGTAAGAAAAGGATTTGTCACGATACCAAAGGTAATAAAAGTTGTTCACTAATGAAAAAGGATTTTCTTGGGTTAGGAGATCTACTCTTGGTAAAAAATTAAAAGCAAGATTATTTCTCTTTATAACTCAACTGAAATCTACACATAAAGGAAATTCCAATCGAAAAATATAACATTCAAAGTTTAATTATATATGCAATCATATTATGATTTCTTTAATTATCTACCAACATTTGTAAATGAGTTCAAGCATTCACTGTGCCAATCCTCTTGTCTACAATAAATCAAGATCTCCATTATACAAAAAAGGTTTCTAAATTGATTGGAAACAAAATACAACACATATAATGTCCACTTAATAATATATCATTTAAGCATAAGAAATAGAATAATCTAACCTTATTTCATTACCAAGAGCTTCACTTTTTCACCCAAGCAAAATGAAAATTAGTTATTCATAGACAAGAAGAAAGAAAAAGAGAAGAAGAAAAAGATGAACATAGCTTCAATTTAGAGCAAAAGAAAATTATAACAAAGGAAAACAATAAACAAGTATGACCATAACTTCTAAAAACTAAGCCTAAAACCAAGAGTAATAAATGATCAGCCAATGGTGCCTTTTTTAGAGGATTAGGATAGAAAATGACAAAGGGGCTGATAAGAGTAGGTGGATGAATGGGTGGATGAGTGAAAAATTAGTGAGATTCTTTGTCTTCGAAATCATTCAGCTTTGATCTCATGGATGAAGTCAGAAAATGAAAAAATAGTCTTCATGAAAGTTGTATCATTTTGTCTTATCTTTCCAATGGAACTAGTTTTAGCTCCAAAGGCCACCTGCTGCCCGAGATATGACCCAATTACTAAACAGTGTTCAAGCCCAAGTATAGCACCTCTATTCTGACGTCAAAGCCCAATATCACCTTCAAGGAGTCCGATCTGAGTTTTGTGTTCTTCATAAAAGTTGTAGATATGAGTTTTAACTTTTAAGTATCCAAATTTCGGCCTAAGGTGTAATGCCCCTTTTTCTCACTAATCGCGAAGAAGGAACGTCACATTATGATACTTTAAAACAAACATAACGTCACTAACGGGCATGTAAAACTCTAGCCAAACAAAAGCATGAAAATCTATAACAGGGGCATCATAATGACCCCAAGCTAGGGACACCGTCAGCTCCCTATGGTACACGCAACGGTCTATCTGCACATTAATGTGCTAGTAGTCAGGGCCTCCATGAGAGATGATCTGAGTGTAGCCCGAAAATCAGAGGGGGTGTGACGCCATCCTCAATCACTTCAGTCGTAGTCTGGCCAAAAGCCTGGAAACTCAAGGGCTTCCTCTTCTTTACGCTCGTCTTCTCAAAATCATACAAATAAACAGAAAATATAGAAATACCGAAAGAGGTGAGACACCCAGCTTTCAGTACCAAATTGGCAGCAAGAAAACAATACGGCGATGGATGCCCACATATGACACAGTTAATACATTTAATCACAGCACTATTAAAATTAACAGTAAAGGCAGAGTGACAATAATTAATTGCAGTAATTGCAATAACAGGCAAACAGCAGTAATATTTCCAGCAGACAATAGTTTGAATCATCAGATAATTGTTACAATAATAGGAACAGTTATATTTGCAGTTATAAATGTTCATGCTCAATGAATTATGTGACTCACTATGCGCAATGCAAAGGGTACCAAAAATCCTACTCCATGGAGCTAGACATAAACATTTTTCGGAGTGAATGATCAAGGAGTTATGCCAGTATCTCGTTAGCCTTAAAAACAGTGTGCTTCATCTCATAAAATAGTTGCGCAAATGGCTTATACATGGCACCTCAATAGTTGATTGCGATATAGGACAACATCTCAGTTAGGATCGTCGGTGTGTCACATTAGTTTATCCCACTGCCCCAGTGGAGCTACCACTATCTATTGTGAGACACTTACACCCCGACGCCCCCCTGGTCAACAACATATGACACCTACGCTTAGTCTATTCGCACCCGCACATAAGTGTTATTCAAACTGCTAGGTAACTTGGCCTTTCTAACAATGCCCAACGGATAACACATATGCATGATGACACAATGTCCAATCATGTATGTTTATCAATGATGCATTCATTATAAAATTTACCACCATGGCATATATATACATTTTTAATTATTAACATGTCATAATTTCATCAAGAACTTGGTCCCACATAGGAACTCACAGTTGCATCAAATAATTCTCAATATCAATACATATACATGTCCATCGTTTCACACATACCACAATTTCCATGTTATGGATCCAAAAGTTCCATTTTCAAAATCATTTCTCCATTATTGGTATGGATACATAATCCCATCACATTTAAGTGAAATAAAATCCTTGAACCTAGGGTTTAAGATTCATGTTTGAGTTACAAGGGTCAAGGAACCATAGTTTTATCATTTTCAACTCAAAATCTCATTTTAGGGTCCTGGTAATCGATTACATATCTCTGGTAATCGATTACCAGCTCGACAGAATCTATGTAATCGATTACAGACTGAATGTAATCGATTACATAGTTTCCCAGAAACACGATTCGTAACTCCAGGGACCTGGTAATCGATTACACAATTCTGGTAATCGATTACCAGCTGGACAAAACCTCTGTAATCGATTACAGACAGGATGTAATCGATTACGTGATTCCCAGAATCACGATTTTGTAACTCCAGAGGCTTGGTAATCGATTACACAGTACTGGTAATCGATTACAAGCTAGACAGAATCTCCGTAATCGATTATAGATAGGATGTAATCGATTATGTGATTCCCAGAATCACAATTTTGTAACTCCAAGGGCTTGGTAATCGATTACATAATTCTGGTAATCGATTACAAGCTAGACAGAATCTCTGTAATCAATTACAGATAGGATGTAATCAATTACGTGATTCCCAGAATTACGATTTTGTAACTCCAAGGGCTTGGTAATCGATTACAGGCACTGTGTAATCGATTACCATGCATAAACTTAAAAAAAATGATCTTTAAGCCATCTAAACTCAAACCAAATCAATCCATAACATTTTCAACATCATATTAGCTTAAACATACATCCAAAATCATATAAAGGAAATCAATGACTCATACAAATCAAACCAAATACACTAATGTGAAAAGAAGAAAGAAAAACACATAACAGAGAGGCAAATCCACACATGGATCCCTAAATCAACAACACCACACAAGACATCTCCTTACTACCAAGATTGGTTGAAGAGGATCATCTCCCTCTTACCTAAATGAAGATAACACAAGGATGCTAGTCCCTTCTTGTTCTTGATTTTCGTTTTTACCTTTAAGAAAACACCAATGTGAGTGACTTCCACAATGTCTACTCAAACCATGGAAAGATGAGTTCTTGGTCACATAGGTGACCATGGAAAACGAAAATGAGGAGAAAATGGAAGAAAGGTGAAGACTTTACCTCGAAAGCTCCTAGCTTTAACTTCAATGGTGGAAAATGGAAGAAGAAGAAGAACCAAAGGATGACCACTAAATAAAATGGTCTTGGAATGATGGAGGAAAGCTAGGAATATGGTTGATTTAGCAAACCATGGATATTGTCTCCAATAGGTGGGTGTACGGTGGAGAAGGAAAAAGAAGAGAAGAAAAATGAGAAGAGAGAAAAATAGTGAAAAGTGTTATGTGTTTGAAATGAGGGAGTGATGTAATAAAAGTGAGAAGACCACTTTTGACTCCCCAAGGAGTGTTCTGCCATGGAGAAGAGTGAGGAGGGAAGAAAGAGAAAATGAATTAGTTGGGAAATTTCTAGGAAGCTTCCCATTAGTGAACTTAGATTAAATTAATCTTTCTTTTGAAAATAAAGCTAATGGATTTGACATAAAGTAGATTTTGGATAATGTGATAACGATTTTTAACGCATGTTATTATTTAGTAGAAAATTGTTACAGTTGACCGAGGTCAGTATTAATTTATCTAATAGATAAAATTTATATAGCGTTTTGTCATTTGTCTGTTAAATTTTCTCAAAAAACGTGAAACCTCAAAAACCGTGTCCAGCCTCGGGTTTAGTAAGATCCTCCATCAACGTTTCCACAAATCAAGATTCTCGAAAAAATATTTCATTTTTCCCGGCTCCACTCAATTTGCACGTAAAATGAGGAATAATATTAAAATATTCCACATTCTTAGAAAAATTCAAAAAAATTCTACAAAATCACAAATATTATAAAACGAACATCTATAATAAAATAAATAAATTTTAGGGTGTTACAGGGGGCGTCGGGGTGCGGGTGCCTCATCATGGACAGTTAAGAGCTCCTCTGTGCTGTGGGGTCGACCGATGCAAACACACCGAAGATCCGGACTGAGACGCTGTCCTATCTCGCGATCAACTATTGAGGTGCCACGTATAAACCATTGTTGCGCAAATATTTTATGAGATGAAGCACACTATTTTTAAAGGCTAACGATATACTGGCATTACTCCTTGGTCATTCACTCTGAAAATGTTGATGTCTAGCTCCATGGAGTAGGATTTTTGATACCATAATGCATTGTGCACTGTTCATTATCGGTCTCATAAATTGTTGAGCATGAACACTTGTGACTGTGAAAGTAACTGTTTTACTTTTGTAAATGATTATCTAATTGTCGTGATGATTACTGGAAATATTGTTGTGATCTGCCTATTGTCATTGATTCTTGCTATTGCTTATAATTGTACTGCTTTGTTGTAAGTTTTACTGTACTGTTAATGTATATATGAACTGTATTACTATGTGGACGCTCTGCACCATGTTGTTTTCTTATTGCCATAGTGGTAATGAAAGTTGGGTGTCTCACCTCTTCATTTCTTTACTCTGTTTTATGCCACGTTGAATAAAGACTGTGAAGATCCCAAGTTGGATTTACTTAGTATTTGTTGGAGAATCGATTTCTGTTTTATTGTGATGGTGTCTGGACGAGCTCCTTTGTTGCGTACATGGATATAGTTTCATAGTGGCTTGGAAGCCTAGCACTTTGACCGTGAAGCGGGGCATGTTACTTATATTGGGGAAGCAACTCTAGTTCAATGCGGTAATGAACTTGGAGCTGGTACGAACATATCTTATGTTCCCGCATATGTGGAATTCCCTATACCCATTGGAGAGATGTGGGATAACCGCCGCTTTTTTCCTAGAGAGGTTTTGGTTATAACGCAAAGGCGAATATTACCTATCAAGAATGATGAAGAAGATCAGGTGCAGGACCATTCCATTCACGTGTTAGAATTTGGAGAAGGCTGAACTTTTATATGGTAGTTGTATTGTGTTATGTAGAACCTAAGTTTAAATATTATCGTAAGCTTATTTATGCATGTATTCTGGATATGTATTTTATATTAAACTGACATTGTATTTGGATTGTAAGTCAATATAATTACATTTCATATCGTGGCTTGTACTTTCTATTTATGCATCGAGATGTAATTTATTTTTGAAATTACTGTGATTTTGAAACTGTGACATGTTTAGATTTAGTGACCGTGGTGTGATGACGATTGTGCTGCGGTTATTAGATCTAGGTGCGTTACAACTTGCTCATGTACAACTTCTTTAAAAAAAGGAATCTTAGGACATTCATGTGTTGAGTGTCCTAAGTTATCACAAATGTGACAAATTTCTTCATTTTGCACAGATTTGATTTCTTTTGTTTTTCCTAATTCATTGCTTCAATTTTTCTAGCCAAACTAGAAAACTTAGCATTTAGATCTTCCTTTTGACTAAAGTGATATTTTCCTTTATTAGCACTTGCAAGGTTAGATCTAATTGAATTTTCAAAAATATTAGTACCATGCCAAGATTGAGAATTTTCAGCCAACTAGTTTAAATAGTCTAAAGCTTCATCAAGTTCTTTATGAAGAAACTCACCATTGCGCATTGTTTCCATAAATTGTTTAGTTTCAAATGTTAAACCTTCATAAAAGAAGCTTATAGTGTGCCATTTTTCAAAACCATGATGTGGGCAAGAATTTAATAAATCTTTAAATCGTTCCCAATATTGAAAATATGATTCAATTGAATTTTGGGAAAAATTTTGGATTTGTCTTTTCATAGCATTGGTTTTACGTGTTGGAAAAAATTTCTTTAAGAACTCACCTTGCATTTCTTGCCATGTGCCAATTGATCTTGGTTTTAAAGTGTTAAGCCAAGTTTTTGTTTTATCTTTTAAAGAAAAAGGAAACAATTTAAGCTTAACAATCTCTTTAGTGTAATTTTGATCATTGAAAGCAATACATACTTCCTCAAATTCTTTTAGATGTAAATATGGGCTTTCAGGTTCTAAACCATGAAAATTAGGAAATAAAGAAATCATACCTAGCTTAAATCTAAAATTGTTTGCATTGAGTGGAAAGATAAAACATGATGGACTAGAATTTCGAGGTGGTTACAAATATTCACGCATGGTTTGCAATGGTTGATTTTCATGTTCATCATGTACACTTTCATTTTCAGTCATTGTATCAATTGTGTGTGATTGTGATTCAAACAAATCAATATATAAAATACCAGGATTAATTTTAATTAAATAATCAGAATTTAAATTACGATACCAATTAAGCATAAATAAATGACTTAAAATAGAAAAAATAATATACAAGTTGGCGGTTTACACTAGCTATTAAATATTAACAAGGATGTGATATAAACCAACCACCCAATAAATATTAACAAGTAAAAAGTTAGATAACTGATAAAGTAAAAAGTTAGACAACTGATAAATTAAAAAGTTAGATAATTAGAAAGTTAATAATTAGTAAATTAGAAAGTACATAAAGTAAAATACAGAAAATAAAGTGCAGAAAGTAAAGTGTAGAAAGTAAATTATAGAAAATAAATTTAAAATATGAAAATCGGAGAGAGGCGAGAGCCCCACCAGGGCGGCGAAAGAGAAGAGAAGAAGAAAGATTATTTCATTACGTTATAAAGTAATAATAAATAACAGAAATTAAAAAGTTAGAGAGAGAAAATAAATGACGTAAATTAAAAGTTAGAGAAGCGAGAAAATAAAAGTTAGTAAGTAAAAATAAATAACATAAATTAAAAGTTAGTAAACATAAATAAATGACATAAATAAAAAATTAAAAAGTTAGTAAGTTAGTAAATTAAAAGAGTAGAGATAGAATTTACCAGATAATGAATATACAAGATGATGAAATTTACTTAAAGAAATAGAACTTCAATAAATTAAAACTTCGATTCAAGTCCCCGGCAACGGTACCAAAAACTTGATGCGGATTAAAGGATGCAAACCCAAGTGCAGGTTGCCTCAAGTAATAAATTTTTAGGAGTGTGAGGTCGATCCACTAGGAATTGATGAAGAGAAATTATTTGAGATAAGAAAAGGATTTGCATGACACCAAAGGTAATAAAAGTTGTTCACAGATGAAAAAGGATTTGCTTGGGTTATGAAATTCACTCTTGGTAATAAATTAAAGGCATGATTATTTCTCTTTATAACTCAATTGAAATATACACATAAAAGAAGTTCTAATCGGAAAATATAACATTCAAAGTTCAATTATTTATGTAATCATATTATGATTCCTTTAATTATCTACCAACATTTGTAAATGAGTTCAAGCATTCATTGTGCCAATCCTCTTGTCTACAATAAATCAAGATCTCCATTATGCAAAGAAGGTTTTTAAATTGATTGGAAACAAAATACGACACATATAATGTCCACTTGATAATATATCATTTAAGCACAAGAAATAGAATAATCTAACCTTATTTCATTTCCAAGAGCTTCACTCTTTCACCCAAGCAAAATGAAAATTAGTTACTCATAGACAAGAAGAAAGAAAGAGAAAAGAAGAGAAAGATAAACATAGCTTCAATTTAGAGCAAGAGAAAATTACAACAAAGGAAAACAATAAACAAGCATGACCATAACTTCTAAAAACTAAGCCTAACAATAAGAGTACTAAATGATCAGCTAATGGTACCTTTTATAGAGGATTAGGGACACAAAATGACAAGGGGGCTGATTGAGAGTAGGTGGATGAGTGGGTGGATGAGTGGAAAATGCCAAGTAGTGAGTTGATGAGTGAAAAATTAGTGAGATTCTTTGTCTCCGAAATCATTCAGCTTTGATCTCATAGATGATGTCAGAAAATGGAAAAATGGTCTTCATGAAAGTTGTAGCATTTTATCTTATCTTTCCAATGGCACTAGTTTTAGCTCCAAAGGCCACCTACAACCCGAGATATGACCCAATTACTGAACAGTATTCAGGCCCAAGTACAACACCTCTGTTCTGAATTCAAAGCCCAATATCACCTTCAAGGAGCTCGATTTGAGTTTTGTGTTCTTCATAAAAGTTGTAGATATGGGTCTTAACTTTCAAGTATCCAAATTTCGGCCTAAGGTGTAACGCCCCTTTTTCTCACTAATCACGAAGAAGGAATGTCACACTATGATACTTTAAAACTAACATAAACCGAAATAAATTAAAATGCAGAAAATAATACTTGTTTTTAAGCCCGTAGATACGGTTCATTTTACAGTTATTTTAGATCCTTTGAAATTGCCACTATTTTTTTTTGTTGAATTATTATAAATTATATCATTACCAAGTAGAGTCAAAAAGTTGAATTAAAAGTCCATTACGTATAAAGATAATAATTAGATCGGTTGCGATAAAAGAATTCAACATAAGGTAAATCATACACAATATATATATATATATATATATATATATATATATATATATATGTATATATATATATATATATATATATATATGTATATATATATATATCTCCATACTTATATGCATAAGCTTGTTTAGTTACATTTCAAAATATACAAAAAGCAAAGATGTACCCACCCAAAATTATACAGATATACCCCAACATGTACAGCAAAACGTCAGGCTTCCCAAAAAGATAGACGGTTAGCTATCAGTAGCAACTAATAGTATCAACTCCTAAGACTGACGAGAAGGGACTGTAGAAGGGTCCTCCTCGGGGTCCTCTTCGTCCGATGAAACATCCATCGGAGTGACAGAGCAACGGCCAAGAGCCTGAGCAGTGGACAAAAAGGTGTTATCACGTGGGGTGTAGTACATGTCAGCCCACATGTCCCTAACGGGCATGTAAAACTCCAACCAAACAATAGAATGAAAATCTAAAACAAGGGCGTCATAACGACCCCATGCTAAGGACACCATCAGCTCCCTATGGTACACGCAATGGTCTGTCTACACATTAATGTGCCAACAGTCAGGGCCTCTGTGAAAAGTGATCCGTGTGTATCCCAAAAATCTGCGGGGGTGCGACGTCATCCTCGATAACTTCAATTGTAGTCTGGCCAGAAGTCTGGAAACTCAGGAGCTTCCTTGTCTTCCTCACGAACTTCTTCTCAGAATTACATCATCCAACAAAATACAATATAGAGAAAATACAGAAAGAGGTGAGACACCTAGCCTTCAGTACCAAAATGGCAGCAAGAAAACAGAACGGCGCTAGACGCCCACATACAATATAGTTCATACATCCAATTATAGTAACAATAGAAATTAACAATAAGCACAGAATAATAATTAGTAACAGTAAGTATTATTAACAACAAACAGAGGGTATCAATAGTCCAAGAAATCAAATAGTTATTGCAGTTATAATAGTAAACATATTCTATAATTATAAATGCTCATGCTTAATGAATTATGTGACTCACAGTTCACAATGCAAAGGGTAACAAAATTCCTACTCCATAGAGCTAGACATAAATATTTTTTAGAGTGAATGATCAAGAAGTAATGCCAGTATATCGTTAGCCTTAAAAAAATATAGTGTGCTTTATCTCATAAAAATGTTTGCACAATTGGCTTATACAAGGTACCTCAACAATTGATCGCGATATAGGATAGCGTCTCAATCAGGATCGTCGGTGTGTCGCATCACTCTATCGCACGGCCCCAGTGGAGCTACCACTGTCTATTGTGAGACACCCGCACCCCGATGTCCCCAGGGCCAACCACTATGACCCTACGCTTAGTCTACTGGCACCCGCACATAGGTGTTATTCAAACTCCTAGGCATACGTAGCCTTTCTAACAATATCCAACGGACAACTCATATGCATGACGACTCAATTTCAATCATGCATGTTCATCAATGATGCATTCATCATAAGCATACCACAATGGTATTCATATACATATACACATGCATATTCTTTTCTCAACATCATCACAACATGATATTCTCAAGTACATAATCAATAAGTGCTTAGCCCATATAGGGATTTATAACAACATAAAATCAATTCTCAATATCAATATGTAATCATACATAGCTCATCAATTTTCACAAGCTCATGTCTTGAATTCACATTTTCAAAGTCTCAAACTTTGGTTAATTATGAAGATTATAAGGTGAATTACCCTTCAAAACCGTGGCCTTCTAAGTGTTGTTATCCATTTTAATTCTTCCACTTCATTAAGGATTATGCATGTCTCTAAATCTTAGATCCAAAGATGCACCAAGGCATCATTTAACTTCAAGGTTTTCCTTCTAAAACCGTAGCCTTCATGGTCTTCAAAGTCTAAATTTTCATTCTATTTTATGTATTAGTTTCTTAATATCAATTTACTTAGATTTTAATTCATCAAGATCCATCCAAACCCTTATGGTTTTCAAGCCAAAACCGTGGCTCCCTTTCAAGGTGTTCAATCCTTAAAATTTTTCATTTATTAATCTTAATGTTATCATTCAACATTTAATCACACAAGCATTATTTATTTGTTCACAAAAACAACTTTCAACTCAAAATTCCATCCAAAACCGTGGCCACCATGTTAGGGTAGGAACCTTCAAAATTTCCATTTAGCAACCCTAACATGATCAAGCACATTTAACACTTCCAATATACTTAAAATCACTAATCAAAATTTAATCAAATCCAAGAACACATGAACAAACAAAAATCACAAAATACATGAACATGCAAGGGTTCCCTCACCACCATTATTGGTAGAAGTGAGTAATCTCCTTCTTACCTAAGGAAGAACAAACGAAAATGGTCTCCTTCAAGCTCCTAGTGATTTTGGTTTCAAGGCTCCAAAAACCCTAGGAATTTCCATCATCAAGAATCAATGTTAAGCATGGAAAAGAATGGATCTTTGGTCTCCAATGAGACCCTAGAGTCTGAAAAATGAAGAGAAATGAGAAGAAAGGTGGAAGCTTTACCTCAAAAAATGGAAACTTTGTCTTTGAAGGCAACGGAGAAAGGTTAGATTTTTGAAGAAATTTTCTAAAGAGAAAGTGTAAAGGAGATGGAAACAATTAGTAACGCCCCTTTTTCTCAGTAATCGCGAAGAAGGAACGTCACACTATGATACTTTAAAACAAACATAAACGAAAATGAATTGAAATGCAAAAAATAGTACTTGTTTTTAAGCCCGTAGATCCAATTCATTTTACGGTTATTTGAGATCCTTTGAAATTGCAACTATTTTTTTTTGTTGAATTATTATAAATGATATCATTACCAAGTAGAGTCAAAAAGTTGATTTAAAAGTCCATTATGTATAAAGATAATAATTAGATTGGTCGCGGTAAAAGAATTCGACATAAGGTAAATCATACACAATATATATATATATATCCATACTTATATGCATATGCCTGTTTAGTTATATTTCAAAATATACAAAAAGCAAAGATGTATTCACCCAAAGTTATACAGATATATCCCAGCATGTACAACAAAACGTCAAGCTTCCCAAAAAGATAGACAGTTAGCCAGCAGTAGCAACCAATAGTATCAGCTCCTAAGACTGATGAGAAGGGACCGTAGAAGGGTCCTCCTCAAGGTCCTCTTCGTCCGATAAAACATCCATTGGAGCGACAGAGCAACAGGCAGAAGCCCGAGCAGTGGACAAAAAAGAGTCATCACGTGGGGTGTAGTACATGTCAGCCCACATGTCCCTAACAGGCATGTAAAACTCCAACCAAACAAAAGCATGGAAATCTAAAACAGGGGCGTCATAACGACCCCATGCCAAGGACACCGTCAGCTCCCCATGGTACACGCAACGGTCCATCTGCACATTAATGTGCCAACAGTCAGGGCCTCCGTGAAAAGTGATCTGTGTGTATCCCAAAAATCCATGGGGGCGTGACATCATCCTCGATAACTTCAATCGTAGTCTGGCCAGAAGCCTGGAAACTCAGGAGCTTCCTTATCTCCCTCACGAATGTCTTCTCAGAAGTACACAATCTAACAAAATGCAATGTAGAGAAAATATAGAAAGAGGTGAGACACCCAGCCTTCAGTACCAAAATGGCAGCAAGAAAATAGAACGACGCTAGACGGCCACATACAGTATAGTTCATACATCCAATTATAGTACCAATAGAAATTAACAGTAAGCGCAGAATAACAATTAGTAACAGTAAGTATTATTAACAACAGACAGAGGGTATCAACAGTCCAAGAAATCAAATAGTTATTACAGTTATAATAGTAAACATATTCTACAATTATAAATGCTCTTGCTCAATGAATTATGTGACAGACAGGTCATAATGCAAAGGGTACCAAAATTTCTACTCCATGGAGCTAGACATAAACATTTTTCAAAGTGAATGATCAAGGAGTAATGCCAGTATATCGTTAGCCTTAAAAAAATATAATGTGTTTTATCTCATAAAAATGTTTGCGCAATTGGCTTATACATGGCACCTCAACAGTTGATTGTAATATAGGACAACGTCTCAGTCAGGATCGTCGGTATATCGCATCGGTCTATCCCATGGCCCCATATGAGCTACCACTATCTATTGTGAGACACCCGCTCCCCGACGCCCCCAGGGCCAACCACTATGACCCTACGCTTAGTCTACTCGCATCCGCACAAGGTGTTATTCAAACTCCTAGGCACACATAGCCTTTTTAACCATGTCTAACGGACAACTCATATGCATGACGACTCAATTTCACATCATGCATGTTCATCAATGATGCATTCATCATAAGCATACCACAATGGTATTCATATACATATACACATGCATATTCTTTTCTCAACATTATCACAACATGATATTCTCAAGTACATAATCAATAAGTGCTTAGCCCATATAGGGATTCATAACAACATAAAATCAATTCTCAATATCAATACATAATCATACATAGCTCATCAATTTTCCCAAGTTCATGTCTTGAATTCACATTTTCAAAGTCTCAAACTTTAGTCAATTTTGAAGATTATAGGGTGAATTACCCTTCAAAACCATGGCCTTCTGAGTGTTGTTATCCATTTTAATTCTTCCACTTCATTAAGGATTATGCATGTCTCTAAATCTTAGATTTCTAAAGATGCACCAAGGCATCATTTAACTTCAAGGTTTTCCTTCTAAAACCGTAGCCTTCATGGTCTTCAAAGTCCAATTTTTCATTCTATTTTATGTATTAGTTTCTTAATATCAATTTACTTAGATTTTAATTCATCAAGATCCATCCAAACCCTTATGGTTTTCAAGCCAAAACTGTGGCTCCCTTTCAAGGTGTTCAATCCTTAAAATTTTCCATTTATTAATCTTAATGTTATCATTCAACATTTAATCACACAAGCATTATTTATTTGTTCACAAAAATAATTTTCAACTCAAAATTCCATCCAAAACAGTGGCTACCATGTTAGGGTAGGAACCTCCAAAATTTTCATTTAGCAACCCTAACATGATCAAGCACATTTAACACTTCCAATATACTTAAAATCACCAATCAAAATTTAATCAAATCCAAGAACACATGAACAAGCAAAAATCACAAAACATATGAACATGCAAGGGTTCCCTCACCACCATTATTGGTAGAAGTGAGTAATCTCCCTCTTACCTAAGGAAGAACAAACGAAAATGGTCTCCTTCAAGCTCCTAGTGATTTCGATTTGAAGGCTCCAAAAATCCTAGGAATTTCCATCATCAAGAATCAATGTTAAGCCTGGAAAAGAATGGATCTTTGGTCTCCAATGAGACCCTAGAGTCCAAAAATGAAGAGAAATGAGAAGAAAGGTGGAAGCTTTACCTCAAAAATGGAAACTTTGTCTTGGAAGGTAACAGAGAAAGGTTGGATTTTTGAAGAAATTTTCTAAAGAGAAAGTGTAAAGGAGATGGAGGTGAGTATGGAAATGAGCTTGGTGAAGAGAAAAGTGAAGAAAAATGATGGAGAAGGGTCTGCAAAAACCGTAGCTATGGAGGATGTGTAGAGAGAAGGAAGAGAAATGAAGAAGATGAAGTTTTAGAGAGAGAAGTGAATAGGTGAATAATGGGTGAAGTGGCTAAGTGTGTTAAGTGAGGAAGAGCCAAAATTCCCTTCTTTGGGCTTGGGTGTTGCCGCAGCAATGAGAGGGAAAAGGGGGGAAAATTTTAGCTTCTTATATAAGCCAAGGGTAAGGTGGTCATTTGGGTCAAAGCATCTCAAAGAAGCTTCTTAATTAGGGTATAAAATTTGAATTAAAGGGAGCTTGATTAGACATAAAGTAGATTATATTAGGATAATGTGATAGGATTTTTATTACATGTTATTATCCAATGGATAATTACTACAGTCGACAGAAGTTAGTATTAATTTATTTGACAAAAAAATTTTACACTGTGTTTTGTTATTTTATCTGCTAAATTTTCTCGAAAAATGTAAAACTTCGTAAACTGTGTCCAGTCTCGAGTTTAGTAAGATCCCCCATCGACGTTTCCACAGATCAAGGTTCTCAGGAAAAATATTTATTTTCCCGGCTCCGCTCAGTTTGTACGTAAAACGAGAAATAATATTAAAATATTTCACGTTCTCAGAAAAATTCAAAAAAATTCCAGAAAATCATAAATATTATAAAATGAATATTTATAATAAAAGAAATAAATTTTTGGGGTGTTACAACTATCCTAACAAATAAGAATTTCGTCCTCGAAATTTTTCATACCTTAAAATAACTCTGGGTACTGCTCCTTTATTTTGTCCTCCAGTTCCCAAGCCGCATCTCCAGTCGTCTCATTCCAGATCACTTTCACCAATGAAATGTCTTTCCCCCTGAGTTGCTTCATTCTCGTATCCTCAATCCTTATAGGAGTTGTTTCATAAGTCAAGTTCTCCTTTAATTGTAGTGAATCAGGTGCAATGACATGATCAGGACTTGGAATGTATTTTTGGAGTTGTGATACATGAAAGACATTATGGAGATTTGAAAGGAAAGAGGGTAAGGCTATTTGGTAAGCAACAGGACCTACCCGACGAAGAATTTGATAAGGTCCAAGGAATTTTGGAGTGAGCTTTCTAAATTTGAGAACCCGACCGACCCCAGTCATAGGCGTGACTTTCAGAAATACATGCTCTCCTTCTTCAAATTCAAGAGCTTTTCTTTTTTTGTCCGCATAACTCTTTTGTCGACTCTGGGCCGTTCACATCTTCTCCTAAATCATTTTGACCTTCTCAGTTATCTGTTGAATAAGATCAGGTTCGACTATAAGCCGTTCTCCATCTTAATACTAGCACAAGGGTGTTCGGCACCTTCTCCTATATAGAGCTTCATAGGGAGCCATCCCTATACTTGAATGATAACTGTTGTTGTAGGTGAATTCTACCAATGGTAAGATTTCATCCCAACTTCCAGTTTGCTCTATAGCACAAGCTCTTAGCAGGTCCTCCAATGATTGGATTGTTCTTTCCGATTGACCATCCGTCTGAGGATGGTATGCAGAACTCAATCGTAACTTCGTCCCCATTGCTTCTTGAAGACTCTGCCAAAACTTCGATGTAAACCTTGGATCTTTATCAGAAATGATGCTTGCAGGTACACCATGTAGTCTGACAATCTCACCGATGTACAACTGAGTCAATTTTTCCAAAGGGTATCTTATGTTGATCAGTAAAAAAGTGCAATGACTTTATAAGTCTATCCACAATTACCCATATTGAGTCATATCCCTTTCTGGTCCTTGGTAATCCGATAACAAAGTCCATGGCAATGCTATCCCATTTCCATTCGAGAATAGTCAAAGGTTGCAAAAATCCTGATGGTCTTTGATGTTCAATCTTTGTTTTCTGACAAACCAAATAAGATGATACGCATCTAGCGATATCTCTTTTCATTCTATGCCACCAAAAGAGTTTCTTCAAATCTTGGTACATTTTGGTCATACCAGGATGCATACTCAACTTGCTTGTATGGGCATGTTCAAGAATGTATTTCCTCAGTTCTTGATCTTTTGGTACACATACTCTACCTTGGAATCTCAAAATTTCATCATTTCCTTCTTCTAATATTGAAACACTGCCCTGCTTTATCAGCTCTCTTTCCTCTTGCAAGAACTTGTCAACCTCTTGCTTCTCTCGAATGTCATCTATTAATTCACTCGAGATCGTGACCATGTTCATGCAGATTTTACCCAGCGTTAACTCCATAAAAGACCATATGTCTCGAAACTGTTCTATTAAGTCTTTCTCTCTGATCATCATGGCAGAAACACTGATTGTCTTCCTACTTAAAGCATCGGCCACAACATTCGCCTTCTCAGGGAGATACTAAAGTTGGAAGTCATAGTCTTTCAGGAATTCTAACCATCTTCGCTGTCTCATGTTCAGCTCCTTCTGGTTATACAGATATTTCAAGCTCTTGTGGTCACTGAAGACGTTGAACGTTGCTCCATACAGATAATGTCTCCATTTCTTCAAAGCAAACACCATGGCAGCTAACTCCAAATCATGCATTGGGTAGTTCTTCTCATGCACTCGTAGTTGTCTCGAGGTATAAGCTACCACTTTATCATCTTGCATAAGGACACACCCAATCCTTGGTATGAAGCGTCACAGTACACCTCAAATGGTACACTTGGATTAGGTAGAACTAACACTGGTGAAGTAGTTAGCCTCCTTTTCAGCTCTTGGAAACTTCCTTCGCAAGCTTCTGTCCATTCAAAAGCCTAATTCTTCCTGGTAAGTTGAGTGAGCCCGACAATCTTAGAAAATCCTTCAATGAACCTCCAGTAATATCCGGCTAATCCAACAAAGCTTCGGATCTCGGTCACCGTCTTCGACCTTTCCCATTGTAGTACAACTTCAACCTTCGAAGGATCTATAGCAATTCCTTCTCTTGAAATCACATGGCCCAAGAATTTCACTTCATCCAACCAAAACTCACACTTAGACAATTTAGCATACAACTCTTTCTCCTTCAAAATCTGAAGAATAATACTGAGATGTTCTGCATGATCCTCCTAATTTTGTGAATAGATCAAGATGTCATCAATGAAAGCAATGATGAATCTGTCCAAATAAGGGCAGAAGATCCTATTCATGTAGTCCATGAAGACAGCAGGTGCATTTGTCACACCAAAAGGCATTACCAAGTACTCGGAATGCCCATAACGAGTACAAAAAGTCATTTTAGGAATGTCTTCCACTTTTACTCGGATTTGGTGGTAGCCCGATTGCAAATCGATCTTGGAAAATACAGCCACTCCTTTCAATTAGTCCATTAGGTCATCTATCCTCGGCAATGGATACTTGTTCTTGATCGTGACCATATTCAATTGACGATAATCCACACTTAACCTCGAAGTACCGTCCTTTTTCTTAACTAGCAACACTAGTGCTCCCCTGTTACCAAGTGGCTTCAATACTCAAGAGGGGGTGAATTGAGTTAGTAAAACAAGTTCGCAATTCTTTCGCAAAACACTTGACTATTGATTTTCGTTGAAGCTATTGACTAATTGAAATGAATGAATTGATAAGAACAATGTATATTGCTTAATAACCAACCAAGAGAGAAGTAATCAAGCAAGAGTATAAGCAATGCACAAATATAAAGAGAAGGGTTTAGAGAATCAAACACAGTGATTTATCCTGGTTCGGCCACCAATCCACTTGTGACCTACGTCCAGTCCTCAAGCAACCACTTGAGATTTCCACTATTTCTCCAAGCTTCAATAGGTGCTTGAATACCTTTACAAACTTGAGCCCTCAACTCCTTGGGATGCCTCACCCTTGAGCTTGAGTCTCTTCAAACAAAGGGATGCCTCACCCTTTACAAATTGGAGGGATACCTCACCCTCTCTCTCATACAGAAATTAAGATTGATATAGAGAAACTCTCACTAGAGTAAATGATACAAATTGAAGCTCCAATAATGCTCACAAAAGATATCTCAAAGATTGGACAAAAACAGAGCAATGAGTGATTTCAGAGTTTGATTCTCGTTTGATGTGTTGCTATGATGTTTTTAGGTTCAAGAACAACCCTTAATGATGCCCCAACAATTGTATTTAAAGCCCATTCATTAAAAGAGTCGTTGAGGGTGGTTGAAGCCAAGCATTTAATGCATTCAATATAGCCGTTAAGCATGTCAGAACCTTGGTAATCGATTACAAGGTTTTGGTAATCGATTACATTGAAGATAGAACGTGTTCTTGGCTTTCTGGGTGTGTGGTAATCGATTACATGACTTGTGTAATCGATTACACGCCCTCTGACTTCATGGTAATCAATTACAATATGGATGTAATCGATTACATGGCCCTTTTGGTCGTGTTCTTGGCTTTCTGGGAACATGGTAATCGATTACATGACTTGGTGTAATCGATTACACGTTCTCTGACTTTCTGGTAATCGATTACAGGGATGGTGTAATCGATTACAAGGCTTCTGTTTGGCTTGTAATCGATTACTAAACCTTGGTAATCGATTACACTATACTTTAAACTTATTTTTCAAGCCTTAAAACAAATTTATATCATTCCTAACTTTAGAAAACATGGATTAAACAATATAGAACATTGTTTGGCATGATCCAAGGTAAAAGAAGTTCTCTTTTAGGAATTGATCTTTGAAAACCATATTGATTCAAATCATTTTTGAAAAACCATTTGAGATATCTTGGGAGCATTTAACATTGATGTACTATAATGCCTATATCTAAACCTCTTGATTTCTTCCTTTGATCTTGGTTTTCTCTTTCGCTCTTTGATCTTCATCTTTGTCTTTGTTATCATCAAAAACTAATCGACATGCTTCATGACACATGCATTCACATTCTCCCCCTTTTTGATGATGACAATCTGAACATTGAAAGGAAGAGAAACAATTGCATATATATATATATATATATATATATATATATATATATATATATATATATATATATATATATATATGTATATAAAAGATTTAAGCACAACTCTCCCCCGTAATGTATGCACAATATAGGGTTAGTAAAATATTTATGTAAGAGCGTTAGATCAAACTCCCCCGTACTAATGCAAGTCACTAATCTCTCCCCCGTTGGCATTATAAAAAACACATTATCATTAAGCAAAAATATATATATATATATATATATATGTATATAAAAGATTTAAGCGCAACTCTCCCCTGTAATGTATGCACAATATAGGGTTAGTAAAATATTTATGTAAGAGCGTTAGATCAAACTCCCCCGTACTAATGCAAGTCACTAATCTCTCCCCCGTTGGCATTATAAAAAACACATTATCATTAAGCAAAAATTTGGACAGCATTTCCTCTGTTTTTCATGATTTCCCAACAACAACAGTTGATAGAGAACAATGTGGCTCAGACAAGCAGATCATAATCAATCATTCATATGTATATAAACAACAATATATCAAGATGATTCAGAAAAGCAATAAACATCAAAAGAACTAACTGATTTTTATATATAAATGTATTTCCAAATTCCATATACAATCAAATATTAGAAAACAAAGAAACTATCATGGCAAAGGTCCATGATCACTATCAGTGGCCTCGCTATCGCTCTCTACATCAGCAGCAACATCTCCAAGGTCCACGTCATCGTCTCCAGTATCAAGGTCGTCTTCAGAACCAAGGAGCTCCTCATTCTCAGCGGGAACTCCAGCTGGAGTGGCAGAGGGATCAGCAAACGATAGTGGAGCAGCAGGAGGAGCAGAGGAGGTGGATGGTGCAGTGTGTCTGGGGCCCTCTAGATGCGAACGAATGGCAGCAAGCTCCTGATCGGAGTAGTCCATCCTAAGCTCGAGGTGATCCACCTTCTGTTCAATGCGGTCCATCATGGTATCCACCGTGGTAGCCAAAACCCGCATTTCTTGCAGTAGAAGCTCCAATGTGGCTGTAGCTGGTGCAGGCTACACGTCCTCATCCTCATCATCACTCTCCGGACCATGAGGAATGTGCCCATAGCTACCATGGGCCAAATAGTACCAGCATCCATCGACCTTGCTCAGCTGAAGCTTCTTCAAGGTGTGCAGGCCAATGGATTGGGGTCCCTTGGAGCTGGTATCCTTAGATTCTTCAGTCAAGGAGATGCGGCAGTGCTCCAGGATAGCAGTTACCAATATGGCATAGGGCAGGGCAGAGTTTTTCTTCTTCTTCACATCCAGCATGTGCTGAATGATGTAATTGGCCCAGTTGATTGGCCTACCAGTGGTCATGGCCCACAAGACCATAACATCATCCCGCAAAACCTGAGAATAATTTTCGCCTCTGGGAATCAAGCCTCTAACCACCAAATAGTGGAGTACCCTATTCTCCATTGTTAGGCCAGTCGCCATAACTCTCTTGTTGTTCCTGGGAAGTACGTAGCCGGAGCGAATCAGGGACATCAGAGCACTCTTATACTCAAACTCAGCACCTCAAGCATTTTCGTTGCCATAGAAGCTTGTCCCATCATACACAAGCTTGGTCAAGCGACACCAATCACCCCTTGTGCTCTTAATCTGAGTTTTCTTCACCTCAGATATCAGGCAGTGATCTTCATACCTCAGGTTGGCATAGAACACACAAACCAGGTTGGGATAAATGGCTTTCTGAATGCTGAAGAACCCAAGCAAGCCCAGCCTCTCAATCAATTGGAAACACTCTAGGGGCTCACTGGTGCAGAAGGATTGTGTGAGATACCTCGGGGAGATCAGCTTCCTCAGCTGGAAGTTCTTCCTGAAGAGTTCAGCCTTCTTGGTGGTGGAGAAGTGCCTCGTGAGGTCCAAGCCAGAAATGTTCCGTGGAGGAGCACTGGAGGACTCACCAATAGTGGTCCCTGTCCTTGCACGTTTGGCACGTTGGGATGGGTCAGCCATGGATGAGTGGAGGTGAGATTTGGTGAGTGTTTGGGGGTATTTGGAGGTGTGTAGCTCGTGGGGGATGAAGAGGAGAAGAACGAAGGTAGTGGGTGAGAGAATGGACTGGATTGTGATGGGATTTGATGATTAGGTTGTGTGAGGAGAGGGATTTCGAGTGAGAGGAAGGTGAAATGGAAGGATTTGGTGGAGGCTTGAGTGAAAAAGGAGAGAGTTGGGAGAGGAGAGCTTCGTGAGAGCAAAGGAGAGGAAAAGGTTGAAACTTTAGAATGAGTGACCTTTCGCGCGTCTGAAGCCTTTTAAACCCCTCTGTAATCGATTACATGGGTTGTGTAATCGATTATCTGCCTTCTGTTTTCCCTTGTAATCGATTACAATTTCAATGTAATCGATTACCAGCTTTCAGGAAACCTTGTAATCGATTACAGTATATGTGTAATCGATTACCAGAGTTCTGGATTTAATGTAATCGATTACCAGTTTTGTGTAATCGATTACTAGCTTGACAGAACCTTTGTAATCGATTACAAAGGTCTTGTAATCGATTACCAGACTACTAAAACTCAGTTTTTGCATTTTAAACAGTTAAGGATCAATTTTAAAACATTCAAGTTCATTGCAAAGCATCTTAAATTAATTTCAAACATCATTTAGGCATGTAATTCACACAGATTTTGATCCAAAACACTTAATCATACAAGATTGCTACTTTTACCAGGAATTACCCCATTTGGATGGATTTGTGATGTTTTTTGAGTTTCTTGGAGATTTTTGACATGAAAGAGCACTTGCAAAACAACTTTGGGGAAATCGTCGACGCTCAAGTCAGTATGAGATTGAAACAATCAAAAATTATGCAGCAAAGGGACATGATTATGCAGGAAAAGTATGTTTATGCAGCAATTTGCTTTTTTATACAGCAAAGCAATGTATTTATGCAGCAATTAGCTTATGCATGATTGATCCAATATGCCAAGTTCATTTCTTATATAATAGAAGGCTTCTTTTGCTAAAGGTTTAGTGAAAATGTCTGCTAGTTGCTTAGTGGTTTTCACAAATTCAAGCATGCAATCACCCTTTTGAACATGATCTCTTATGAAATGATGCCTTATTTCAATGTGCTTTGTTCTTGAGTGTAAAACGGGATTCTTAGATAGATTGATTGCACTAGTGTTATCACATCTTATGGGGATGTGATCCAGCTCAAGACCATAGTCTAGAAGTTGTTGCTTCATCCAAAGGATTTGAGCACAACAACTCCCACCGCAACATATTCAAACTTTAGTACGTTGACAATGCCACACTATTTTGCTTCTTGCTATGCCAAGAAACTAATGAGCTTCCAAGCAAGTGGCATGTCCCACTAGTACTCTTCCTATCCATTTTGCACCCAAGCAAAATCAGAATCGGAATAACCAACCAAACAACATGAAGCACC
Organism: Ormosia emarginata; assembly: GCA_029884605.1. Classification (NCBI taxonomy): domain Eukaryota; kingdom Viridiplantae; phylum Streptophyta; class Magnoliopsida; order Fabales; family Fabaceae; genus Ormosia; species Ormosia emarginata. Next base: position 21,047,930 of record JAQQTP010000079.1, read on the forward strand.
CTTAGGGTACCACAATCCCATTTGTGAAGTGCCTATTAGATATTTCATAATACGTTTTACAGCACTTAGGTGTGATTCTTTAGGATTTGCTTGAAATCTAGCACACATGCATACACTAAACATGATATCCGGTCTACTTGCGGTAAGATAAAGGAGTGAACCAATTATACCTCTATACTTAGTGATTTCTACCGATTTACCTCCTTCATCCTTGTCCAAGTAACAGGAAGTTCCCATTGGTGTAGCCATTTGCTTTGCTCCTTCCATTCCAAACTTCTTGAACAACTCCTTGCAATATTTTGATTGACTTATGAAAGTCCCATTTGTTGTTTGCTTGATTTGAAGCCCAAGGAAGAAGTTGAGCTCACCCATCATGGACATCTCAAACTCACTTTGCATGATATTAGCAAATTCTTTACAAAGAGAGTTATTAGTAGCACCAAATATAATATCATCAACATATATTTGAACAAGTAAAATGTCATGCTTTTTATGTTTGATGAAAAGAGTTGTGTCAACCTTTCCTCTAGAGAAACCATTTTCCAAAAGGAACTTGCTCAACCTTTCATACCAAGCTCTAGGAGCTTGTTTTAAGCCATACAAGGCCTTTTTAAGTTTAAAAACATGGTTGGGCAATTCAAAACTTTCAAAATCGGGAGGTTGATCAACATATACTTCTTCTTGTATGAAACCAATTAAAAAGGCACTTTTGACATCCATTTGAAAGAGTTTGAAATCCATGATGCAAGCATATGTAAGTAACATTCTAATGGCTTCTAGTCTAGCTACGGGAGCATACGTTTCTTCATAATCTATACCTTCTTCTTGATTATAACCCTTAGCTACAAGCCTAGCCTTGTTTCTTATTATTAAGCCTGTTTCATCAAGTTTGTTCCTAAAAACTCATTTGGTGCCAATTATTGGATGATCATTGGGCCTTGGGACTAATTCCTAAACTTGATTCCTCTCAAATTGATTTAATTCATCTTGCATGGCCAAGATCCAATGTTCATCATTAATGGCCTCATTTATGTTTTTAGGTTCAACTTGAGAAACAAAAGCCATATGATGACATGCATCTCTAAGAGAGTTATGAGTGATTACCCCTTTTGATACATCACCTATCACTTTGTCAAGAGGATGATATCTTGATGTTTTCCATTCCTTGGGAAGATCCATGATTTGAGAGTTCTCTTGTCTTGGGGAATCATATGGACTTTCTTCTTGCTTCTTGACTTCTTCTTCTTGATTACCAAGGTGAGTTCTTGCAAGGATTTCTGCAACATCATCAACAAGCTCCTTTCTTGTCTCGTTTGGGTTAGTCTCATCAAATGCAACATGTATGGACTCTTCTATGGTCATAGATCGTTTGTTATAAACCCTAAAGGCCTTACTATGTATAGAATAACCAAGAAAGATTCCCTCATTAGATTTTGCATCAAACTTCCCCAAGTTATCCTTTCCATTATTTAGAACAAAACATTTACATCCAAAAACATGAAAATGTGAGACATTTGGTTTCCTTCCTTTGTATAATTCATAGGGGGTTTTCTTTAAAATTGGCCTTATTAGAGCCCTATTCATAACATAACAAGTGGTGTTAACCGCATCCGCCCAAAAATACTTAGGAAGGTTGGCCTCATTGAGCATAGTTCTTGCCATTTCTTCTGAAGATCGATTTTTTCTTTCTACAACACCATTTTGTTGTGGTGTTCTAGGGGCTGAAAAATTATGCTCAATGCCATGTTCATCACAAAAAGTTTCAAATTCACGATTTTCAAATTCACCACCATGATCACTTCTTATGGATGCAATACAAAAACCTTTTTCGTTTTGGATAACTTTAGCAAGCTTTTTGAATAATTGAAAAGCATCATTTTTGTGAGATAAAAATAATATCCATGTAAACCTAGAAAAATCGTCCACAATCACTAAGGCATAGTAATTCCCACCAAAGCTCATAGTTCTAGAGGGACCAAAATGATCCATGTGCAAGAGTTGTAGAGGTCTAGAAGTTGAAACCACATTTTTAGCTTTAAAAGAGACTTTTACTTGTTTTCCCTTTTGACATGCATCACAAAGTTTGTCTTTTTCAAATTTGAGCTTTGGAAGACCAATTACTAGTTCTTTAGAAACTAATTTGTTTAAGTGATCCATGTGAATGTGAGCAATTCTTCTATGCCATAACCATGAATCATTTTCTCTAGTCATAAAGCAATTAGCATCATTTGAGGAAATGTCATCAAGGCTAATCATATATATGTTATTGACCCTATGACCAACAAACCTAACATGATTATCATCCTTACTCTCAATTATGCAACAATTTGAATCAAATATTACTCTATTCCCCTTATCACATAATTGACTAATGCTAAGCAAGTTATGTTTAAGTCCTTCAACAAGTAAAACATTATCAATGGATGAGGAAGGAATCTTACCAACTTTACCGACTCCAAGGATCTTTCCTTTGTTGTTGTCACCATAAGTCACATGTCCACTCTTTTTGGGGACAAGGAAGGAGAACTTAGAGCCATCACCGGTCATGTGCTTGGAGCAACCACTATCAAGATACCAACTTGAGCTCTTGGTCTTCAAGCACACCTACATCACACATTCAGATTTTAACCTTTGGTACCCAAATCTTCTTGGGTCCTTGTGAGTTAGTGTTAGGCAAGGTGCCCTTAGGGACCTAAACCATTTTGATTCCAACCTTTGTGTTGATTTTCTTCCTTACATTGCATGTTGATGCACTATGCCCTTTCTTTCCACAATGAAAATATTTTACGAAGGGACTACTTGAAGTACTTGAGGAAACAAAGAATTTTTTGAGAAATTTTTGTTGATTGTTAGGATTATACCCTAAACCGGCTTTTTGGAAAGCACATCTTTGTTTCCCTAGCAATACATTCAAGTTGTCTCTTCCAAAAGTGAATTTTGCAAGTGTGTTTTTCAAATCCTCAATTTCATTCTCAAGTGATTTACATGAAGAACAATATGAGGGTGTGGGTGCATTAACATGTGAAGAACAAACCATGCATGATGAGTTAGCATCGATAAGTCCTAGAGTCTCATTTTCAACTTTAAGTTCTTCAATCTCCTTGGTTAAAATAGAAATTTTGTTGGTCATTAAGGAGATTGTTTTGTTGGAAGTTAAAACCATTTTAGTGAGCCTCATGGATTCATCATGCAATTCTTGAAATGTATCTTGCAATTCACTATATGAAGGAGAAGTTTCAAGATTAGTAGAGGTTACCTCAGTTTCATTTTCTTCTTCTTGTTCTTCTCCATTTGCCATAAGGCAAAGATGGGCTTCCTCATCTTCCGAATCATCGGAGGAATCCATATCGTTGTCTTCCCATGCAATGTATGCTCTTCTTCCTTTCCTTTCCTTGAAGGCCTTCTTTTCGAACTTCTCCATCTTCTTTTGATAAACCGGACATTCCATCTTCATGTGCCCCAGTTTTCCACATTCATAGCATGTTGGAGTGGATGAGGTTCCTTCTCCCTTTTGGAAAGACTTCTTAGGAGGAAAAGGAGGTCTTCTTTGAGTTCCTTTCTTCTTGAGAAATCTTCCAAATCTCTTAACAAGGAGGCTGTGTTGGGAATTTGCGGATCAAAGTCTCGCAGCGGAATAACAGAATTCCCTCACAGGATCCATGCGAAAAATCCATAATCCGAGGTTTTTAAAATTTTACCTCTTGAAGCGTGACAGACACAAGCGAGGTGAATCACCAACACCGTAATAGCGACGATGTTTCTGCGGTATCCACACGAATGAGACTTGCAAAAAGGAGTCACGCCCGTTTCGTAGTGCTAGCGAAGAAGAGAGAGAAGAAGACCTCACTATCTCTCACTCACTTTCTCGTAGGTGCGGCTGGGTTGTGATGTAACCTAGTAGCAGCCCCCCTTAGCAAGTACTATTTATAATAGTGGCTGCCTTAAGTGAGTGTGAGCAAAAGTAGCAAGGTAAGTGGTGCAACCCTAAACCCATCTCGTCATGAGTTAGGCCCACAATTGAATCCGAGTCCAACTTGGATTACGATTTCAATTTAGTCTGTTCTAAGTGTGCGACCCCGCAGTTCTCATGACGTTGGTAGTAATATTAAAATCTCATTTTAATATTACAAACAAGTGAGCGGTATCTAGCAACACATCATGCTACCCAAGTAATGAGAATGTCGTTGATTTGACATAACCTATCTCGTGACCAATGTTTCGTGTAGTTTAGTCCCTTTGTCCAGATATCCAAATTGAACACAAGGCATGGAACGTGTCACCCTTGTTTAGTTCAATCTTCAGTTTCCTGATTCCCGAGTAGACATAGTAATGACAAATGAGATCAATATCTCATATTGACTCATTTGAGCATGGCCATGCATTTCATAGTCTCACTCAATCAGGGGGCCCGAAGATATCACTCCTGTTATGTAGGAGGGACAAATCCCATCTAGGTCACTCACATCCCTCCACATGTATCGCGGTATGTCTAATAACCAACTTTATAATCATCTTGTTACAGATGACGTTTGATGGCATTAAAACACACAACTCCTCATGTAGGAATCGTAGTGATTTCAGGTCAAAGGATCACATACACCATTATCACTATGAGAATCGCTTATGACACTCACGTAACGATCCACGTAGCGTTCTCATGGCGGGTCTGTCCAATACATCATTACTCTAATATGTATCCATGTGTAGACTTGATATCTCATATCCATGACCCGTGAGATGTGGTCATCAGTCTACGCACATACTAGTCTCAAAGCATTATTGTTGTCCTAATTAACAATAATACTTGACTAGGGACATTTAAGAATAGTGTTTTATCCAATAGGATCTCACGATCAAGTCATCCACTTGATGTCCTATGGTATCAAATTTACTATTCTAAGGACTTTATCATGTTTACCAAAAAAAAGAACATAATAAATGAAATGCCTCATATAAAATAGCATAATATAATGTATGTAAATACAAACAAAACGTATTGGCCACTAGGGCATACACCAACAATCTCCCACTTGCACTAGAGCCAATTGCATATTTCTAATGCCTAAAGACCTAGTGTGACCCTCATGCTTCTGTCAGGCTGCAAGAGGGTGGATCAAAGAATGTTATCATCTCGTTGGTACTCGATATCTTCACATCTCCTCTATCAATGATTTCTCGAATGAGATGGAAGCGCCTAAGTATATGTTTGGATCGTGGTGTTGGGCTCCTTAGCTTGTGCAATGGCTCCATTATTATCACAATAGAGGTCCACCGGGTCCACAATGCTAGGAACTACACCAAGCTCAATAATGAACTTTCTAATCCAAACGGCCTCCTTTGTGCATTGGAGGCAAAGAATATACTCACCTCACGTGGTAGAATCGCGATTGTCTCTCGCTTTGAACTCTTCCACCACGGCCCCACCATTCGTGCAATAAACAAAACCCGATTGCGATCCGGGAGTCGTCCTTATCGGTTTGGAAGCTAGCATCGTGTAACCCTTTACTACTAGTTCCTCTTCGGCTCCATATACCAAAAACGAATCCTTAGTTCTTCTCAAGTACTTAAGGATGTTTTTGACAAGACTCCTGACTCTCACCGGATCGATCGGTACCGCTCGTCATGCTCAAAGCATACGAGATATCCGGTCGAGTACATAACATGGCATACATGATAGATCCAATTGCAGATGCATATGGAATCTTACTCATGCGATCCCTCTCATCCCGGGTGGAAGGGATTGAGCCTTAGATAGGCTTATACCATGCGACATAGGCAAGAGTCCTTTCTTGGATTCATGCATGTTAAATCGTCTTAACACTTTGTCTATGTATGTACTTTGACTTAGGCCAAGCAATCTCTGCGACCTATCTCTATAGATCCTGATACCTAATACATAGGTGGCTAAGCGCCTAAGTCCTTCATAGAAAAGCACTTCTCTAACCAAGTCTTTACTTGTTGTAGGGGTAGGGATGTCATTTCCAATTAGTAGTATGTCATCTACATACAATACTAGAAAGACAACTGTGCTCCCACTAACCTTCTTGTAGACACAAGATTCTTCTTCATTTTTGATGAAACCAAACTGTTTGATTGTATCATCAAAACGAATATTCCACTTTCCGGAAGCTTGCTTCAATCCATAAATAGATCGTTGCAACTTGCATACCTTTGTAGCATCCCGTGGAGTGGCAAAACCCTCGTGTTGTGTCATGTACACATCCTCGAGAAGATTTCCATTAAGGAAAGCAGTTTTGACATCCATTTGCCAGATTTCATAATCATGGTATCTTTCGCAATAGCAAGCAAGATCCGAATGATTTAAGCATCGCAACCGGGGAAAAAGTCTCATCATAGTCTACACCATGAATTTGCTTGAAACCTTTAGCCACCAATCGCGCCTTAAAGGTATGCACATTACCATCCATGTCGGTTTTCTTCTTAAAAACCCACTTGCACCCAATGGGTTTTATCCCTTCAAGGTGGGTCAACCAAGGTCCATACCTGGTTGGTATACATGGATTCCAATCTCATGGCCTCAAGCCATTTTTCGATTCTGGGCCAATAATGGCTTCGGTAAGTCACAGGCTCATCTTGATCCATGAGTAATACGTCACCTTGTTGAGTCATGAGAAATCCATATCTCTCGGTTGACGACGTATCTGTTAGACCTACGCGGGTCTTGTGCTACTAGAGCAGATTGTGGTTCCACAACGACTTGTGGAGGTCGCTTCTATTTCCACCATTGGTTCGTTGCTACTTTGTGAACTTTGAATTTCTTCAAGTTCTACTTTCCTCCCATGATTCCTTTGGAGATAAACTCCTTTTCTAGGAATACAGCAGTCCGTGCGACAAACACTTTGCCCTCGATAGGATTATAGAAATAGTATCCCTTGGTTTCCTTAGGATACCCCACAAAGAAGCATTTATCTGATTTTGGGCCAAGCTTATCAGAAACTTGACGTTTCACATAAGCTTCGCAACCCCAAATCTTCATAAAAGACATACTGGGTCGTCTCCCAGTCCACATCTCATATGGTGTCTATTGAACCGTCTTAGATGGAACACGGCTAAGTGTGAAAGCTGCATTTGAGCATGTCCCCGAAGGAGCCCGGAAGGTCTGCATGACTCATCATAGATCGGACCATGTCCAACAAGGTCCAGTTCCTCCTTTCGAAACACCATTCCATTGTGGTGTTCCGGGAGGAGTGAGTTGAGATATTATCCCACACTCTTTCGATGATCATCAAACCTGTTGGCTTAAGTATTCACCTCCTCGATCTGATCGAAGGATTTTAATACTCTTGCCAAGTTGGTTTTGTACTTCATTCTTGAACTCTTTGAACTTTTCAAAGGATTTTGATTTGTGCTTCATAAGATATACAAATCCATATCTACCGAAATCATCGCAAATGTAATGAAGTATCGAAAACCGCCTCTAGCTAGTGTGTTTAGTGGCCCACATACATCACTATGTATGAGGCCCAAAGATCACTAGCCCTTTCACCTTGTCCGATGAATGGGGCCTTAGTCATCTTTCCCAATAAACAAGATTCACATGTCTCATATGATTCGTAATCAAACGAGTCCAAGAATCCATCTTTATGGAGTTTGGAAATGCGTTTCTCATTTATATGGCCCAAACGACAATGCCAGAGATAAGTCGGGTTCATATCATTTGACTTGAACCTCTTTGTATTTACGTTATAAATGGGCGTTTGAGATCAAGGACATAAAGTCCATTACTCAAATGTGCATTACCATAGAAAATATCATTCAAATAAAGAGAACAACTTTTGTTCTTAATTATAAAAGTAAAACCCTTCTTGTCCAAACAAGAAACAGAATGATATTCCGCTAATAGCGAGCACAAAATAACAATTATCCAATTCAATTACAAGCCCAGTTGGCAAAGCTAATAAATAAGTCCCTACGGCTAGTGCAAAGCAACCTTTGCTCCATTTCCCACTCGTAGGTCGACTTTCGCCCTTAGTCAATGGTCTCTTGCTCTTTAGATCCTGCACATTTACACAAATGTGAGATCCACATCCAAGATCTAATACCCATGATGCAGAAGTAGATAAATTGACTTCTATAACAAAAATACCTGAAGTGGAAGTCTCACTTCCTTCTTCTTCTTGAGCTCCTCTAGGTACTTGGCACAGTTCCTCTTCCAATGTCCGGTCGACCATAAAGTGGAAGCATGTACCTTCCTTAGCCACTCCACCCATCGGTTTCAAGCCGAAGTACTAGGCTTGGACTTTTCCTTGCCCTTACCCTTCCACTTGTCCCTGGGGCTTTTTCTCTTTGTTTCTTGCCCTTATTCTTATGGACCATCATTATGGCCTTTCCTTTGCCTTTGTTTATGTTACTGCTCGCCATTCTCAACATGCTTAGACTCTGGTAGTGATTTGTCAATTTCATTCATGTTGTAGTTCATGACAAATTGACTAAAACTCTCCCAACAACGATTGCAGGACTAAGTCAAGTGGCCAACTCTTGGCCCATAGGAAAACCGAGTCTCTCAAGGTTTTCAATGTACCCAATCATCTTGAGTACATGAGCACCAACAGGGCTTCCTTCTACCACTTGCAGACCGAAAGAGTGCTTTGGAGACCTCATATCTCTCATGTCTAGCCCGCTCTTGATAGAGTTTTTTGAGGTGTACGATCATATCGTAGGCTTCCATGTTCTCGTGTTGCTTTTGGAGCTCGAGTTCATGGTGGCTAGCGTTAGACATCCAATGTCCAAGGCATCATCTTGATGCTTCTTATAAGCATCTCTTTACTCTAGGGGCATTAGCAAAGCGGTGGTTCAAGAATAGGTTGTTCTAAAACATACAACTTTTTCTCTTGCTTGAGGACAATCCTCAAGTTCCTGTACCGCCTAGGAAATTTGTCCCAGACAACTTGTCCTTCTCAAGGACCGATCGCAATGATAAGTTACTTGATGTGTTTGTTGCCATGGTAATCTATCAACGAGAAATATGCAAAATATAAGTATTATGCTATAAACATATTTAACAAGGTCTTTTAATTAAATACGTCTCCCACTATTTTATTCAAATCAATGACCCTCAAGCATTGACTTGGAAAATCCCATTGGAAGATTTCCTAGTGGGCCAAGATCCATATTTCACCTAGTTTTGAGTCAGCTTTCGATCGCCCAAAATTCGGTTATTTAGGTAGGAAACTCTTTCTAATTACATCACATGCAACTCTTGGATAGTTGGGTGAATAACACTTATTCTAATCCATCTAATGGACTAAAGCCCAACTTCATGCCTCTAAGCCTTCAATCCTATTGAAATGGCCTAGTTAAGTCAAACCCAATGGTTGACAATTGGATATTACTATTATCCTATCGCATCTTACTAATATAGATAAAGGCACCCCGCTTTGGACCTACACTTGATCGATATTAGTCTTGACGAGTGCCACGCATTGGAAATCACATAATGACTTAATATTTTCTTTGAGGGAATTTTATTGTTAGATCTCACCATTTATTAAACTTGTTAATCATACCATAAACATTATCCATGCATCTCATACATATAAAGCATATAATAAATGTGACATGGTTATGGCCTCTAAGAGAGTAACATTAATAAATGTCACTTCACCAAGCGTCTCCCACCAACGTTTCACTTGATGTCGTCTCCTTGTCTCCACATGAAGATTACATTATAGAAACCTCTTTTACATTCGAGGGAGTTAGATGAGAAGAGAATGTACAATCAGAATGTAGAGAGAAAGGCACGACACGCAGGTCGTATTTAAAATAACCAAAATAACATAAAATAAAGACTAAGGCCATAACCATGCACCATGCATCTCTAATAATACATAAACACAAGGCAATAACACATTATTATTTTGTGAATTATAAAAATAGTTTTGAATATTGCACTTTCGAATATCACACACCACAAAATGGGGTTCGGGCTGACGGGGGTCAAGGGAGGCCGCCTGGGTTGCTCAAAAATTTTCATTCATGTACCACCACTTGGTTACTTGAACAAAAATTCGAGTTGGACCCCTCCTCTCTATGACGGCTAGGGCAACAACACTTGAACCCTAAGGCCCGCAAACACATGAACGCTTCATGTGCCGCAGGGGTTCCTCACGGCCGTCATTGCCTATCCAAACAAGGTTTCCAGAATGCGTGAAGACATGAACACTTCATGTCATGAGGAAGCTTCATGGCCGTCGCAAACGGAAACAAGGTTTCCAAAACCTTGTGTTACTGTGTATATCGCATTCATACATAAAATATGCAGAAATAGAAAGCATTCAAAACAGTTTTCGTAGAAACATACATATCACATATGTATATACCAGAAAAACGCAAAAACAGAAAGCATTCAAAATGATTTTCATTCATACATATCACATATATATATATACAGAGAAAAATGAAACGAAAGCTTTGGTAACAGTTTTCGCAAAAACATATGAACATCTTCACGGTTTCAGAAATAACATATAAAGATCATATCTTTTAAAAAAAAAGAAGTAACGAATCATGTTATCGCATATAACAAGAAAAGCAGAAAACCGAATCATGGTTTCGCAAGTGGCTCTGATACCACTGTTGGGAATTTGCGGATCAAAGTCTCGCAGCGGAATAACAGAATTCCCTCACAGATCCATGCGAAAAATCCATAATCCGAGGTTTTAAAATTTTACCTCTTGAAACGTGATGCACACAAGCGAGGTGAATCACCAACACCGTAATAGCGACGATGTTTCTGCGGTATCCACACGAACAGACTTGCAAAAGGAGTCACGCCTCTGTTTCGTAGTGCTAGCTGCGAAGAGAGGAGAAGAAGACCTCACTATCTCTCACTCACTTTCTCGTAGGTGCGGCTAGGGTTGTGATGTAACCTAGTAGCAGCCCCTTAGCAAGTACTATTTATAATAGTGGCTGCCTTAAGTGAGTGTGAGAAAGTAGCAAGGTAAGTGGTGCAACCCTAAACCCATCTGTCATGAGTTAGGCCCACAATTGAATCCGAGTCCAACTTGGATTCTGATTACTCCAATTTAGTCTGTTCTAAGTGTGCGACCCTGCAGGTTCTCATGACGTTGGTAGTAATATTAAAATCTCATTTTAATATTACAAACAGTGAGCGGTATCTAGCAACACATCACTGCTACCCAAGTAATGAGAATGTCAGTGATTTGACATAACCTATCTGTGACCAATGTTTCCGTGTAGTTTAGTCCCTTTGTCCAGATATCCAAATTGAACACAAGGCATGGAACGTGTCACCCTTGTTTAGTTCAATCTTCAGTTTCCTGATTCCCGAGTAGACATAGTAATGACAAATGAGATCAATATCTCATATTGACTCATTTGAGCATGGCCATGCATTTCATAGTCTCACTCAATCAGGGGGCCCGAAGATATCACTCTTGTTATGTAGGAGGGACAAATCCCATCTAGGTCACTCACATCCCTCCACATGTATCGCGGTATGTCTAATAACCAACTTTATAATCATCTTGTTACAGATGGCGTTTGATGGCATTAAAACACACAACTCCTCATGTAGGAATCGTAGTGATTTCAGGTCAAAGGATCACATACACCATTATCACTATGAGAATTGCTTATGACACTCACGTAACGATCCACGTAGCGTTCTCATGGCGGGTCTGTCCAATACATCATTACTCTAATATGTATCCATGTGTAGACTTGATATCTCATATCCATGACCCGTGAGATGTGGTCATCATCTACGCACATACTAGTCTCAAAGCATTATTGTTGTCCTAATTAACAATAATACTTGACTAGGGACATTTAAGAATAGTGTTTTATCCAATAGGATCTCACGATCAAGTCATCCACTTGATGTCCTATGGTATCAAATTTACTATTCTAAGGACTTTATCATGTTTACCAAAAAAAAGAACATAATAAATGAAATGCCTCATATAAAATAGCATAATATAATGTATGTAAATACAAACAAAACGTATTGGCCACTAGGGCATACACCAACAGGCTGAAGTTTTCTTCATTCATCTTAAGATTATCAATACCATCTTCATCATCTTCATCCTCATTATAAATTGTTGAGGAGGTGGCCTTGAGAGCAATTCCCTTTTTCTTCTTATCTTGCTCCTCATTTTGACTTAATCGTATTTAGTTCCAACTCATGCTCTTGAAGCTTTCCAAAAGAGTGGCTACAAAGTCATTGCGGCAAGATTTCTTGATTCCGATATTGCCGTCACCTTGGGTTGCCAATTTCTGTTCAAACATCTCAAAACTTTGTTAATAAGATCTTCATTGGCAAAAGTTTTTCCCAATGAAGCAAGATGATTAATTATATGAGTAAAAACATTTTTGCATTTCTTGAATGCTTTCCCCTTGGTTCATTCTAAACAATTCATATTCGTGAGTGAGTGTGTAATTCTAGATCTTTTTACCTCACTTGTACCTTCATGAGTTACTTGCAATGTATCCCACATTTCTTGAGCGGTCTTACAATTTGACACCCTAAAGAACTCATCATATCCTAAAGAGGTAGTAATGATATTCTTGGCTCTCAAGTTGTATTGAACCTTTTCTTGTCATCATCGGTCCATTCATTTCTTGGTGTATTTGTTCTAACACCATCAACTAGGCGTGTAGGGATAAAAGGACCATTTTCAACAAAGCATCCCACACATCAATATCAATAGCTTCAATAAAAATTTTCATCCTTTCTTTCCAATATGCATAACCATCCCCATTGAAAAGGGAGGCCTATTTATAGAAGAATTTTCATTAGAAAAACCGCTTGAAGCCATCTTTACTTTGAAGTTGCTAAGCTCTTTATACAAGAGTCTAGCTCGATACCACTTGTTACTAAGTGGCTTCAATACTCAAGAGGGGGTGAATTGAGTTTGTAAAACAAGTTCGCAATTTTTCGCAAAACACTTGACTATTGATTTTCGTTGAAGCTATTGACTAATTGAAATGAATGAATTGATAAGAACAATGTATATTGCTTAATAACCAACCAAGAGAAAAGTAATCAAGCAAGAGTATAAGCAATGCACAAATATAAAGAGAAGGGTTTAGAGAATCAAACACAATGATTTATCCTGGTTTCTAGCCACCAATCCACTTGTGACCTACGTCAAGTCCTCAAGCAACCACTTGAGATTTCCACTATTTCTCCAAGCTTTAATAGGTGCTTGAATACCTTTACAAACTTGAGCCCTCAACTCCTTGGGATGCCTCACCCTTGAGCTTGAGTCTCTTCAAACAAAGGGATGCCTCACCCTTTACAAATTGGAGGGATACCTCACCCTCTCTCTCTTATACAGAAATTAAGATTGATATAGAGAAACTCTCACTAGAGTAAATGATACAAATTGAAGCTCTAATAATGCTCACAAAAGATATCTCAAAGATTGGACAAAAACAGAGCAATGAGTGATTTCAGAGTTTGATTCTCGTTTGATGTGTTGCTATGATGTTTTTAGGTTCAAGAACAACCCTTAATGATGCCCCAACAATTGTATTTAAAGCCCATTCATTAAAAGAGCCGTTGGGGGTGGTTGAAGCCAAGCATTTAATGCATTCAATATAGCCGTTAAGCATGTCAGAACCTTGGTAATCGATTACAACGTTTTGGTAATCGATTACATTGAAGATAGAACGTGTTCTTGGCTTTCTGGGTGTGTGGTAATCGATTACATGACTTGTGTAATCGATTACACGCCCTCTGACTTGATGGTAATCGATTACAATATTGATGTAATCGATTACATGGCCCTTTTGGTCGTGTTCTTGGCTTTCTCAAACATGGTAATCGATTACATGACTTGGTGTAATCGATTACACGTTCTCTGACTTTCTGGTAATCAATTACAGGGATGGTGTAATCGATTACAAGGCTTCTGTTTTGCTTGTAATCGATTACTAAACCTTGGTAATCGATTACACTATACTTTAAACTTATTTTTCAAGCCTTAAAACAGATTTATATCATTCCTAACTTTAGAAAACATGGATTAAACAATATAGAACATTGTTTGGCATGATCCAAGGTAAAAGAAGTTCTCTTTTAGGAATTGATCTTTGAAAACCATATTGATTCAAATCATTTTTGAAAAACCATTTGAGATATCTTGGGAGCATTTAACATTGATGTACTATAATTCCTATATCTAAACCTCTTGATTTCTTCCTTTGATCTTGGTTTTCTCTTTCGCTCTTTGATCTTCATCTTTGTCTTTGTTATCATCAAAAACTAATCAACATGCCTCATGACACATGCATTCACATCCCCAAGATGATACACTGGGTTTCACGAATTATTTCTCCAAAAGTTCTTCTAGTTGCTTTTTGAGTTCCACTAGTTCTGCTGGTGACATACGGTAAGGTGCTATGGAAATAGGTCTAGCTCCAGGCACAATTTCAATAGTAAACTTGGTTTCTCATTCCGGTGGCAAACCAGGTACATCTTCCAAAAACACATCAGGAAATTCTCGAACTACGGAGATTGCATCCATATCTACCTTATTCTCGACTTTCAAAGAAGATAATAGCATGTATCCCCGAGCTCCTTCTTTCAAGAAAGCTTTTGCTTGGTTAGCCGTCACAAATCCAGAATTCTCATCCAAAGGAAAAACTATGGTTTTTCTAGAACAATCTAATAGGATATGGTTAGCAGACAACCAATCCATCCCTAAGATCACATCTAATTGAGATAAGGGCAAACAGATCAAATCGACAGAAAAGGTTTGACCTTTAACAATCAATGGGCAATTTAAACAAACTTTGGCAGTGACAACGGGTTTAGCAGTTAGAGTCGAAATAGTCAAATCAAATGATAAAGAAGACACAGGTAAACCAAGTCTTTTCACACAGTCATATGAGATGAAAGAATGAGTTGCACCAGAATCATACAGTACAATTAAAAGATTATCTTCAATGAGACATTTTCCTTGTATAAGATCTTTGGATTCGGAGGCTTCGGTACCACTCAGGGTGTAAACCTGACCTCCAGCCTGTGGTTTAGTTGTCCTAGCAGCATTGACGGAAGGTTCTGCCTTAGTCTAATTGCAGTCACAGGAAACATGTCCCGGTTTCCCGCATCTAAAGCAAATGATCCCCTTGATTGTGCAGTCTCTTGTATAGTGCTCCTTCCCGCACTTCATGCACCTCAGTGTAGATGCCGCATTCTGACCTGTCCTTCCTGGGCTTCCATTAGGACTTCCACCCTGCGGTCTTTGTTATTGATTTCCAGATGGTCTGGAACAGGGCTTCTTCTAGTAATGGCCAGCACCACTGCTTCCTCCTCTTTGAGATTGAATTGGCCCAAAGTTTTTGTTTCTTGCCTCACGCGCCTGGTCCAAACTTTCCACCCGACAGTATGTATCAAGCAACTCAGAAAATTGAGTGATTTTCAAGGTTATGACGGGTCTCTTCACGTCATGTCTCAGGCCTTCTTCAAACTTTTGGCACTTCCAAGCTTCATTGGGTTAGTGTTGGAAGTAAGTTGAGAACCTCGACAAGCTCTCGAACTTAGCAGCATACTCGCCCACGATCATATTTCCTTGTCGCAAACCCAGAAATTCCATTTCTTTCGTGTGTCTAGCATTTTTGGGGAAATACATATTCAAGAACCTCTCTCGGAACACTTCCCAAGTAATCGCCCGATTCTCAGCTTGAAACAACCTTTGCTCTCTTGTCCACCACTCTTCAACGTCTCCAATTAGCATAAACCGCATAGGTCGCCTTCCTGTTATCGGCACAGTTCATGCTAGTAAATGTCTTTTCCAGCTCTTTGATCCAGAGAGTGGCTTTCTCAAGATCAAACTCTCTGAACTGCAGAGGGTTCATGTGACGAAATTCCACTAAATTTTGAGCGTCAGCTGTAGCCTCCAGTTGTTGTGCAGTCCTCACCTACTGTTGAGCCGTTTGCTGATTCTGTTGCAGCATTATTTCAACCATCTTCTATATTGCTTCTATCGCGGCAGCCATGTCTCCTCTGCGAGCCATACTTTCTCTCAAATCAAACTACACAAAACACAAAGAAAAGTCAGATGTATCCTTGCGGAATACCAAACACAGAGAGTTCACACAGCACAAACAAGACAGTCCAAAACCACACGACCCAAAAGAAAACTTAAACCGGAAGCTCTAATACCAAGACAGTATAACGCCCCTTTTTCTCAGTAATTGCGAAGAAGGAACATCACACTATGATACTTTAAAACAAACATAAATCGAAATAAATTAAAATGCAGAAAATAGTACTTGTTTTTAAGCCCGTAGATCCAGTTCATTTTACGGTTATTTGAGATCCTTTGAAATTGCCACTATTTTTTTTGTTGAATTATTATAAATGATATCATTACCAAGTAGAGTGAAAAAGTTGATTTAAAAGTCCATTACTTATAAAGGTAATAATTAGATTGGTCGCGATAAAAGAATTCGACGACATAATATATATATATATATATATATATATATATATATATATATATATATATATATATATATATATATATATATATATCCATACTTATATGCATAAGCCTATTTAGTTACATTTCAAAATATACAAAAAGCAAAGATGTACCGACCCAAAGTTATACAAATATACCCCAACATGTACAGCAAAACGTCAGGCTTCCCAAAAAGATAGACGGTTAGCCATCAGTAGCAACCAATAGTATCAGCTCCTAAGACTGACGAGAAGGGACCATAGAAGGGTCCTCCTCGGGGTCCTCTTCGTCCGATGAAACATCCATCGGAGCGACAGAGCAATGGCCAGGATCCCAAGCAGTGGACAAAAAGGAGTCATCACGTGGGGTATTGTACATGTCAGCCCACATGTCCTTAACGGTCATGTAAAACTCCAACCAAACAAAAGCATAAAAATCTAAAACAGGGGCGTCATAATGACCCCATGCCAAGGACACCGTCAGCTCCCCATAGTACATGCAACAGTCCGTCTACACATTAATGTGCCAGCAATCAGGGCCTCCGCGAAAAGTGATCCGTGTGTATCCTAAAAATTCGCGGGGGTGAGACGTCATCCTCGATAACTTCAATCGTAGTCTGGCCAGAAGCCTGAAAACTCAGGAGCTTCCTTGTCTTCCTCACGAACGTCTTCTCAGAAGTACACAATCCAACAGAGTACAATGTAGAGAAAATACAGAAAGAGGTGAGACACCCAGTCTTCAGTACCAAAATGGCATCATGAAAATAGAACAGCGCTGGATGCCCACATATAGTACAGTTCATATATCCAATTATAGTAACAATAGAAATTAACAGTAAGCGCAGAATAACAATTAGTAACAGTAAGTATTATTAACAACAGACAAAAGGTATCAACAGTCCAAGAAATCAAATAGTTATTGTAGTTATAATAGTAAACCTATTCTACAATTATAAATGCTCATGCTTAATGAATTATGTGACTAACAGTTCACAACGCAAAGGATACCAAAATTCCTACTCCATGGAGCTAGACATAAACATTTTTCAGAGTGAATGATCAAGGAGTAATGCCAGTATATCGTTAGCCTTAAAAAAATATAGTGTGTTTTATCTCATAAAAATGTTTGCGCAATTGGCTTATACATGGCACCTCGACAGTTGATCGTGATATAGGACAGCGTCTCAGTTAGGATCGTCGGTGTGTCGCATCGGTCTATCCCATGGCCCCAGTGGAGCTACCACTGTCTATTATGAGACACCTGCACCCCTACGCCCCTAGGGCCAACCACTATGACCCTACGCTTAGTCTACTCGCACTTGCATATAGGTGTCCTAGGCACACATAGCCTTTCTAACCATGTCAAACGGACAACTCATATGCATGATGACTCAATTTCAATCATGCATGTTCATCAATGATGCACTCATCATAAGCATACCCCAATGGTATTCATATACATATACACATGCATATTCTTTTCTCAACATCATCACAACATGATATTCTCAAGTACATAATCAATAAGTGCTTAGCCCATATAGGGATTTATAGCAACATAAAATCAATTCTCAATATCAATATGCAATCATACATAGCTCATCAATTTTCACAAGTTCATGTCTTGAATTCACAATTTCAAAGTCTTAAACTTTGGTCAATTATGAAGATTATAGGGTGAATTACCCTTCAAAATCATGGCCTTTTAAGTGTTGTTATCCATTTTAATTCTTCCACTTCATGAAGGATTATGCATGTCTCTAAATCTTAGATTTCCAAAGATGCACCAAGGCATCATTTAACTTCAAGGTTTTCCTTCTAAAATCGTAGCCTTTATGGTCTTCAAAGTCTAATTTTTCATTCCATTTTATGTATTAGTTTCTTAATATCAATTTACTTAGATTTTAATTCATCAAGATCCATCCAAACCCTTATGGTTTTCAAGCCAAAACCGTGGCTCCCTTTCAAGGTGTTCAATCCTTAAAATTTTCCATTTATTAATCTTAATGTTATCATTCAACATTTAATCACACAAGCATTATTTATTTGTTCACAAAAATAATTTTCAACTCAAAATTCCATCCAAAACCATGGCCACCATGTTAGGGTAGGAACCTCGAAAATTTCTATTTAGCAACCCTAACATAATCAAGCACATTTAACACTTCCAATATACTCAAAATCACCTATCAAAATTTAATCAAATCCAAGAACATATGAACAAGCAAAAATCACAAAACACATGAACATGCAAGGGTTCCCTCACCACCATTATTGGTTGAAGTGAGTAATCTCCCTCTTACCTAAGGAAGAACAAACAAAAATGGTCCCCTTCAAGCTCCTAGTGATTTCGGTTTCAAGGCTCCAAAAACCCTAGGAATTTCCATCATCAAGAATCAATGTTAAGCATGGAAAAGAATGGATCTTTGGTCTCCAATGAGACCCTAGAGTCCGAAAATGAAGAGAAATGAGAAGAAAGGTGGAAGCTTTACCTCAAAAATGGAAACTTTGTCTTGGAAGGCAACGGAGAATGGTTGGATTTTTGAAGAAATTTTCTAAAGAGAAAGTGTAAAGGAGATGGAGGTGAGTATGAAAATGAGCTTGGTGAAGAGAAAAGTGAAGAAAAATAGTGGAGAAGGGGCTGCAAAAACTATAGCTATGGAGGTGGTGTAGAGAGACGGAAGAGAAATGAAGAAGATGAAGTTTAAGAGAGAGAAGTGAATAGGTGAATAATAGGTGAATAATAGGTGAAGTGGCTAAGTGTGTTAAGTGAGGAAGAGCCAAAATTCCTTTCCTTGGGCTTGGGTATTACCGCGGCAATGAGAAGGGAAAGGGGGGAAAATTTTAGCTTCTCATGTAAGCCAAGGGTGAGGTGGTCATTTGGGTCATAGCTTCTCAAAGAAGCTTCTTAATTAGGGTGCAAATTTGAATTAAGGTGAGCTTAATTAGACATAAAGTAGATTGCATTAGGATAATGTGATAGAGTTTTTATTACATGTTATTATCCAATGGATAATTACTACAGTCGACAGAAGTCAGTATCAATTTATCTGACGGATAAATTTTACACTGCGTTTTGTTAGTTTATCTATTAAATTTTCTCAAAAAACGTGAAATCTCGTAAACCGTGTCCAGTCTCGGGTTTAGTAAGATCCTTCGTTGACGTTTCCACAGATCAAGGTTCTCGGGAAAAATATTTCATTTTCTCGGCTCCACTCAGTTTGCACATAAAATGAAAAATAATATTAAAATATTCTGCGTCCTTAGAAAATTCCAGAAAATCACAAATATTATAAAATGAATATTTATAATAAAAGAAATAAATTTTTGGGGTGTTACACAAGGAAGTTCCTACAGCCCGAGTTATTCTCTGATTACTGCATACTGTTTAGGTTCTAGTCACAAAACTCGTGTTCTGACTTTCAAGTCTATTTAGCTCCACTAGATGTTCGATTGAGCCTTGGAGCTCTCATGAAAGTTATAGAACTCTCTCTTATCTTTCTTACAACGTAAGATACATAATTATCAGACATCTAGAACTCAAGATATGGCCAAAATACAGAAACAATGTAAGACATAAATAATGTTGAAAAAATCAATTAAGTCCAATTTGAGTCCAAACTTACAAAACATAACCAAGCTCAATCAATTAAGTACATGGAGAGTGTAAATGACTAAAACAAAGGGTTTATTAATGTATAAATTATGTGATTATCACTATATCCTTCTCATTCTCAGTATAGTTCCTCCTAAATTCGAGAATAGATCAGAATGTCATCTATAAAGATAATGACAAATCTGTCTAGATATGAACGAAAGATCCTATTCATATAATCCATAAATATGGCTGAAGCATTCGTCACTCCAAACGGCATCATAAGATACTCATAATGCCCATAACACATTCGAAAAATGGTCTTATTGTAACAATCTAAAAGGATATGGTTGAAAAATAACCAATTCATTTTTAAGATTATATCTATTTTTGAAAAAAAAAATCAACTCAACAGAAAAGATTCAATCTTTGATGGACATAGGATAGTTTAAGCAACTTGAATATTCAACAAGAAGTTTTTGTAATAAAGTAGAGATAACTAGGTCAAAAGATAACGAAGACACAAATAACTCTAATTAATCCACATAGTCATAAGCCATAAAAAAATGGATTACCCTCAGAATTATACAGTATAGTTTAAAGAATCACCTCTTGTGGCATAGTCTCCTTTGCTTAAGTCTTCAGTTTTTAGATGTTTCTGCTCTGTTCAGGGTATCGACTATTCCTTCAACTTGAGATTTTGAAGCATGTTTATTACCAACAGAAGGTTTCATCTTTTACAAAGTACAATCTCTGGAAATATGTCTGGATTTTCCACACTTGAAACAAATTATTCCCTTAATCGTATAATTCTTTATTACGTGATCCCCTCTATACTTATAACATATTAGCAAAGATGCCACAGACTGGCCGATTCCCTTTCCACGAGAACTTCCTCTAATTGATTTTTGTTGTTGCTATTGATGCTTCCCCAGTAGTTGTGAGTAAGGCTTCAATTGAGATTGATTGACCTTTCCATTATTCTTCCCTTGGAATTTGGATGATCCAAAGTTACGAGATCTCATATCCTTAGACTGAATTATCTCACGTTGCAACTATAGAGTTTGTTCTAACAGATCTTGAACTTCAATTAGCAATTCCTACTGCTGAGCGATCTTTTGCTCTTGTTGTACTATTCCTTCAGCTGTTCTTTGTATTGCTTTCGTAGTTGCAGCCACATTATCAGTGTCACTTCCTGCTTCCTCACGTGCACGTTTACCACTAGCCATCATCTTTCTTCAAAGATAGACAAATCAAAACATAATGGAAACCAAAGTAACCATTCTAAACAACATTGTCTCTTTTCGGAGTCCAAGCACAGAGAGTCACACAACACAAACAAGATAGACCTAACCATAAAACCCCAAAAGACTCTAACCGTGCTCTGATACTAACTAATGTAACACTCTCCTTCAGGTACCACATTTTCTGACTCAACAAAAGAAGACTGAATTAAAATATAAAAGATTTGATTATTTAAAATACGAGTTAAAACTTTTTTCTTGCTGAGAATATAAATTTACCAAAGTTGTAGGTCATATTTAAAAATATATTGAATTAGTTAAGACTAACATAACAGATACTACATAATATTTAACAAATATTTAGAAAACATAAAACTTACAGACTCAATACTTAATAGCACGGTAATAATACTAACGAGAAAACTCAACATACTTATTCCATTTCGCATCCATCTCGATGCGCTAAGTATCTATTCCTCCGTAAAACTACACACTGTCGAAATACTGGGAAGATCACTCCTTGATACCATCACCGAACTCAGAATACTGCCTCCAGTCATTACTAAGAAACTCGTTCCGTCTACTATACAAATTTTAACAATACAAACATAGCAAAACAGTACATCAAAGAGGTGAGATCCCCTTTCATCAATACTAGTATGGTAGCAAAGAATGATACGAATGACAAAGTCATTCCATACATACAGATATCACAATTATATTCATGTTATCAATTCATAAATCATTCTAATAAACATATATCACAGTAAAATAAATAGTAATAGTTTTATCATAACAGATATCGTCAATATATATATATATGTATATAATGATTACGTCATACTGAATGAATGTTGACCATACTACAACAATATGTGTACTGACCATGTGTATGCATACTGAACCAAATCCTACTCCATGGAGTTAAAACACAAGTTGGAGAGAATGATCTAGATATCAATCAATATATATATATATATATATATATATATATATATATATATATATATATATATATATATATATTCAGAGAAAATGATCTAGAAGATCTATCGGTATCACAACTGCCTCAGACCAAGTGCTACAACTTTCATCTGTTTGCACATCTAGCATTATTCACGGCAGTCTACGCCAGATCTTGATTAAGAATAGTGTCTTGATCCATATCGTTGGTGCGTTGCATCGATCTGATCCACGGTATAGTGGGGCTGCCAAGTACCCATTATGGAAAACCCGCATCCCAATGCTCCCAAGGTCAACAAGTGACCTACACTATGTTTATCGCACCCACAAAGGATGTTATTCAACTCTTAGGCCATTAGCCTTAACATAGTCCACAGGACTTTCCCAATGCATAACAAATGCTCATAGGCCAATTACTGGCCAAAATCATATTTTTACATATATGGGTCCACACATTGACCCAATAGTAACTTTACTGTATTTTCAGTTGCATAGTTATTTTACTGCATTTTCACAATTGCGTAAAAATATTTAAAAGTTTTTCAAATCGTGTAGCGATTTTTTAACTTTTTTGAAATCGCGTAGCTTAAAAATCACATTTTTAAGTTGTGTAAAGCTCTTTTCATCATTTTTCAACAGCGTAAAATATTTTTCAATATTCTAAACATCATTTTGAATTTTTCAAAAATTAATACAATTTCTAACTTCATTTTTCCACCTTTTCTCACTTAAGAAATCATTTCCATAAATTTTCCACAAAATTATTTTTCCTTGATTTGAATCGATTGTTCTAGCTTAAAATTTCTTAACGCACTCTAAAACCCAATGGGTGAGGTATACATCAGTAAACTTCAAGTCACCTATTTATTTCCCTTTATAAACTGACTCCACTAATTTAATAATTTCCAAAAATAATTCTTACTTACTTTAAAAATCTCAAAATTCATTAATTTAAATCCTTTGTTAATAAATCATCTAAGATTACTCTTAAAATCATTTTTGCTCAATTTACCAATCCTTGGCATATTGGCCATAAATTACTTTATTCTTTAAAATCAACTACTTAATTATTTCCCATCTCATTTTAAAAAAACCTTTAAAATCCAATTTCTTGATTTCTAAATCATTAAATCCAAGATTAATGAAATAACTCAAAATCATTTACTTCCAAAAATTGGTTTGAGGCCGTGATGCCTCTATGATTCTTTCGAACCCAAAATCTTTCCTTTTCCACATAAGATACACATCATATCACATACTTCAATTTAATAAGCTTGCTATAAAATTCATGCATCATAAACACATACTAAAACATATTATCAAAACGATAAATATTTTAATTATCAAACAAATCATAAACATGGAAAGCTCTTAAACAAACAAGTGAATAAATCCTTATAGATTTTTCACCACACACACATTCATTCCTCACCACCAACATATGGTTGATGAGATTAATCTCCCTCTTACCTTGGATTGATGATCCAAGCTCCTTGCTTGTCCTCTTTAAATAGATCTACTCCACCAAGTAGCACTTAAAAACAAAGAAATACATACAATATTAATGTTCAAGATTATCAAAGGTGACCATAAGCCAAAATATGGTCTTAGAAACTTACCAAAGAAAAGAAAGATGAAGAACACAAATCTTCACCTAAAGGCTCTTGATCTTGAACTTGAAGATCAAGGTTGAAGATGGATGATTTAGGCTAAGTGTTCAACTACAAAGTTGCTTAGGATAGCATGTAGATTTAGGAAACTAGATTAGATGAAATTAAAAGGGATTGGAGGGTGGATTTGGGTCCTTGGCCATAGGGTTTGGGAAAAAAAGTGAGAGAGAATTATATTGTGATAGCTTTTGGTTTTTCTTGGATACAAATGATGAGATAGAAAATTTATCAAGTGAAAAGCTAATATTTAGAGCCCTCCAAAATGCTTGGATGTGGGATTCTTTGCAAGGAGAGGAGAGAAGATATTTGTTTATGTGTAGATATGTTTGTGTATAGATATATTCAATAGTAGATAGGAATAAATCATGATGGATGGCTTAAGTTTCTAAGAGCCTCTTGAACCCTCTTGACCGTAGGATAGGCTAGAGAAAAAGTGAAGGAATTTTGTGATATTTGCTTATAGGAAGAAGGTGATAACTTTGAACAAATGAAAGTCAAGTCCAAGACTCTCCAAAATTATTCATAGCCGTGGAACTCCAAACAAAAAGGCTAACCAAGTTTTGTCTTCAAAGTCTTTTAGTTTAATTAGTTTGTTTCCTATTGATTCAAGACAAGTCAAGCCACTATGTAAGACTAATTTCTATTAGTTGAATTTAGTGTATATTGGTCTTTCAATTTGCATTTAACCGTGAGTGTGTAGGAGAGAAAGAAAGATATTTGTGTATAGCTTTCGTTGATTTGATAAGAATGAGAGAAAATATGTTAAGTGTAGAATTGCCTTGCATTTTGCATGCATAGCCATAGGAGTCAAGAAGAGTAGCCACCAAAATTGACTAAATCTAATTGGCCCATCAATTTGTCTTGACCATGGGTTCTTGTAGAGAAATGGAGATAATTTGGTGTTAAGCTTTGCATGAAAAGATGATAGCATTATGATGTGATAGAAATGAATTAATGTGGGATATTTTTCCTCCTCCAAATGTTCATGGTCGTAGAATGCATGGTGCAAAGCCACCAAAATTGACTATTTTCAAACTTAATTCTTATAGGTTCATCAAGGAAGACTAAATTCCTATTGGTTGAATAAAATGTCTAACCATCAAATTTGACCAATTCTTATTGGTTCATTTCAAAGAGACTAGGTTTATATTGGTGCACACTGGATATTTTCCAGTATACTTTAACAAATGGATAATAACTATTGCTTATAAACCAATATCTATTATCCAATGGATAATAGCATTATCCAACGGATAATAAAGCGTGAGAAATTTTATTTGATAGATAAATTCTAAAAATTAAAAGATTAATAAAGTGAATTTCAGTTTCGGGTTTAGTAAGCTCCCCTAGCCTCGAATAAATCACCGAAGATTTTCCCCTGCCCAGAAATTATTATTTTCTCGGCATTGAGTAAATCACTCAAAAAGTTTGAAAATAATCACAAAACTGTCAAAATAATTTTAACAGTACACAAAAATCACAAAACAGTAAAAATAGAATATTAGTGAAAAACACAAAAATTTCGTGGTGTAAGCTGTTGACACTAAGTTGCACCCATCATCTCAAACCTCCTTATAGTCGCATATGTTTACTCTCAGGAAGCCTCAATAGTAACAGTTGTCTGTTCCTGCATCACATCAATAGTAGCGGCTGTCAGCTCCAAGCACACTTAGCTTACAACACCTAATACCTTACTTCATCATTTCACAAGTGATTCACAAGGCAACCTCATATTGCTCAAGGTTCTAGGTATTGACCTACAGTATTCCACTTCTCAAAGGATGCCTAAGGTTTCTCAAATGCTATCACAAGACTCACCTTAACCAAGTGAAAGGCTCTAACTAGAATACATGATCCCCTAGCTCAACTCTATCACATAAAGGAACCTATTCATGCCTCTACTACTCAAATCCCTTCGCATAAGGTATGTGGTTATTCTATCCAAGAACTACCACTAGTTGTGTCTCAACATTAATGGTCTTGTATCTAGAACCCCATACCATCACTTCACACGCGAATCCAAAGTCAACCTCTTATTGAACAAGTTTTAAACACTTCCTTGTTGCATTCCAACATACTTGGATGCTCAAGGTTCCAAGATCACTCTACAACATTCCATCACACAATGGAAGCCTAAGGTTTCCAAAGACATTACCCCTTGACACTCCACCTCACTATGGTTGTCTAGGGTCTCACGATTCTATCATAAGGCATTTTCCATACTTTGGATGCCTAAAGGTTCTCCAACCTCATCCTAATGCAAATCCCCACTCTTTGGGTGCCTAAGGGTTTTCCAAATTGTCACACTTATAAAGTGGTAATTTCCCTCATGAAATACCCCTATTGGTGCCTCAACACATTTTAAAAGGCATAAATAAGTGATCTCATCACTTAGGAAATTCCAAAACATAAAAAACACAATATTGGAAGATCCTGCAGCTCACGCGCGGCACAACATTGGCACGCCACGACGCCTTGCTCTCGGGTTTTGAAAGCACTACGTCCTTTCAAAATCAAGGAAGATCTTCACTTCATCACCACAACAAACTTTACAAAACATAAACATATAAACAGAACAAGACAATAAATATGTGAGATCCCTTACATCAATACTAGCATGGCAGCATAAAAACAATATGAATGACAATAATGCCATTCAAACACAAGTAACAAGAATATTCAGGTTACCAAGTAACATATAATTTAATACAAATAATTCAACAGATAATATAAATATCACAGAAATCACAGATATACCCATACTATCAATTAATAAATAACTTCCATAAACACATATCGCAACAACACAAATGTCAACATTACTTTGAATATAAATGTCAATGATATGTGTACTGACCATACATATGCACAATGCACCAGTCCCTACTCTATGGAGCTAAACTCAATTTCAGATATGAACGTTCCAGAAGACTTACTAGCCTCAATGACAGTCAAAGCTGGATCGCGAAAGGAATAGCATTTGTCGGGTTACGTCAGTGCATTGCAACAGTTTATCATGGCCAAAGGAATATAAGGTGAACAATTATCACTATGAATCAGCACTCCCTGACAGCCCCAAGACTCATTGTACGATTTGCACTATTCAATTCTTATTCACTCCTAGGCAACAAAAGTCATATTCAATGCATGATAACTCAATGCATAACACAAATCATTATTGCATTGTTCCCAACGATATTAAAACAACCGCTCATACAACTGTCTAATACCATTAGTATCAATGGTATTTGATAATCTCCCATACAATTACATAATACCACTGATCCATCTGGGTCCAGTACATCAGTCTTACAGCCACTGCTGTCATTCTCAATTACTTAATACTTTTATTGCGTTTTTGCAATCGCGTAACACCTTTGTTACATATTCAAATCTCGTAACCCTTTTCCAACGTTTTCTCAATCATGTAAAGATATTTAAATGTTTTCTAAATCGCGTAGCTCAAAAATCCACGTTTTTGAAATGCGTAAGGTTTTTTTTTACTGTTTTTCACTGTATAAAATATTTCTTGACGTTCTAAATTAAATTATGAAATTTTTTAAATTTAAAATATAATTTGGACCTTAAATCCAATTTCTCTCATTAAAATTCCTTTACGTAATATTTTATGACGTTTTCCATAAAAACTACATTATTCTTAATCTACTAAAAATTTCTTCTACTTCATTTACTAAAATCCTTTTAAATAAAATACTTCAAGTTCTAAATCACTTTCAAAATTGATTTCCAACAATATAACTAAAATTTGCTTTATGTTTCGCAATAAAACTTTGTTCCATGTCTTTCTTAAAATAGAATACTTAAATCTCAACATCATCATTTAAAACTCCTTTTCCATTTCTATTTCTCAAAAATCATTTTTTGTCCAATAAAAACTATACGTTTCCATTTCTTTTACTAATAACTCTTCTAGATAATATTTTCCAATATTCTTAACAAAAACTTTTATTATACGAAATCTTTTTCCATTACTCTTACTAAAATCCACTTAAATAAAATACCTTGAAATTGTAAACCATCTTTCAACTTATTTCCATTTCTTTTTGTAAATCCATAATCAAATCGTCTCTAAATAATATTTCAAATCCTCTTTTAAACTCATTTTCTTTCTCTTGATCAAAAATCAATTCTTTTTCCAATAATAAAATTTTGTCCATTTCCTTTCCTCTTAACTGAAAATCAGTCATTTTCCAATATTAAAAATCTATTCACTTCCTTCCTTAACTTGAAAAATCTTAATCCATATACTTATTATAAAATCAACTAAATCCATGATTAATAAAATATTTTCACTTGAAATACCTATTTTAGGCTTATAGGCCATGAGCCTCAAGTGGTCTTTGGGACCAAAACTTTTCATTCTTCCAACATGATTCACACATACAACATATTCCACTCATCATAGTTTTACCATAGCAATTTCATACATACTATGAACATCACAATAAACATCTAATAATCAATAACAACATGAACATCATACTATCAAAATCATACATCACATATAGCTAATAAGCAACCATAATAATTATCATGCATACTAGCAAGGCTATAAATCACATAAAGCAATCAAACACAAACAAATGAAATTATACAATAAGTGAATAAATCCTCACATGGATTATTCACACATACACATACAATTCATTCCTCACCACCATGGATGGTTGATGAGGTTAATCTCCCTCTTACCTTATTGTAATCCTTCCTAAGCTCCTTGCTTGTCTTCTTTGTAGTAAACGTCCACCACCAAACACACCCTTAAAATAAACAAGCAAACAAACATTAAATCTAAAGCTTGATAGAAGATAATCATGGATCAAGATCATGATTTAGAACTTTGAATATGAGATTAGAAAAGAATATTAAGAACTTCACCATTTATCCTTCAAACTTAGATCTTAGAAAAAGTGCTTGAAGATGGATGATTTGGAAGATGGTCTCAACATGAAAGTTTCTTAGAATTTCATGGAGATTCAAGATCTGTGGTTGGTTAAAATTATTGAAGATTGGAAGATGTATAGAGAGAGCTGGCCAAAACCTTCTAGGGAAGAAAGTGAGAGAATTTTGTGTTCTTTGTTTCAAGAAAAAGAAAATGGAGATGGATGATTTAGACCAAGCTTTCAACTACAAAGTATATTAGAATGAGGTAAGGATTCAAGATATGTGGTTAGCTTGAATTATTGAAGATTGGAGAGTGGTTTTCTTGGCATTGGCCGTGGGGTTCAATGGAGAAAAAAGAGAGAGTTTTTGTGTTAAGTTTTGAATGAAAAGATGCTAGCTTTGAAATGTGATAGAAAAAATCAACCTTGGTCACTTTGGAAGCTTAATGACCATGAAACTCAAGGAGGGCAAGAGTGACCAACTTGCTCTCTTAGGCTTCTCACAACCATTGATTAGATCAAGGGTGGATATCCAAAGCCTTCACCTCTAAGCTTGTTTCTCATTGGTTCTTTGATAGAAAAGAAAAAAAAAGATGAAGAGATGAATTTGAGTGTAGAATCTTGGCCATCAAAAGGTGCATAGCCGTGGAATGCTCTTGGCCCCCAAGGGTGTCCAAGTTCAACCTCCAAACTTAGCATACAAGCAATTTTCCTATTGGTTTAGCCTATAAAATCTTTGCCATTTTTGTTGACTCCACCAAGATATTTTATTTCAATATCTACTAAGATATTTAATCAAAATATCTACTAATATATATCAAGCAAGATATTTATCAAGGAGATATTTTCAAACAAGATATTTACCCAAGATATTATCTCAAAAAGTTTACCACCTAAGCATACACTAGAACCTCTAAGAAGCATCCATAGTCGTGAGTCATCATTGAAGTTGGAGTGTTCAACTTCTCTTCATCTTCCTCCTTGCTTAGTCACTAAGAAAGCCTCTCATTGGTCTATTTTTGTGCAAGTTGTAACGTCTCGAGACTGCCTGCAGGATTGATGAGTGTCTCCACAAACCAACATGAGTCTTTTAGCATACTTTGTCCTCACTCACACGTATCCTAGGAAACTTCCCAAGAGGTCACCCATCTCACAATTGCTCCAGGTCAAGCACGCTTAACCATGGAGTTCTTATGTTCTAGGATCCCGAAAAGAAGTTACAACTTGTTGATATGGCTACGCCTAATCAATTCTTTTAAGTCATCCTCAACTATGCAATCTCATACCTGCACAAATCCCTTTCATTCTGGTGCGTATTCAGTTCATTCATGGGACCCTTCACCTAGAAGCCTGCCAGGAGCCGCTTATTGATGTTTTCACTTTAGCACCGGTGACCACTCCCCGCCCTCGTCGGCTGCGGGACGCCACATGCCCTCTTTCCTCATTGAAAGGAGGAAGATGTCACGACTTTACAAATTCAAAATTTCAGTCAAGTTAATGTTAAATATGAAGTAAATTTAACCCAAGTTATAAAATTAGTACTTATTAAAACCATAATATTTGACGTAAAATATTCTTTTACTTGCGGATAACAGATCAAACAAGCAAGTAAATCATAAAGCATCATTGATAAGCATACATATATATTGCATATACATAAGTGTTCATGTCATCTAGTTCGTGTGGATCATATACAAATCAGTACCCCAAAATACTTACAAAAAGAATGGCACTCCAAATGCATATGCGTACTCAAAAATGTACAAATGATCAATGAAGACTGACTAGCAAAAAGACACGACTAGCCCAAGTCCTACATACCTAAACCA
The DNA here is from genome assembly GCA_029884605.1 of Ormosia emarginata. Taxonomy (NCBI): domain Eukaryota; kingdom Viridiplantae; phylum Streptophyta; class Magnoliopsida; order Fabales; family Fabaceae; genus Ormosia; species Ormosia emarginata. Next base: position 21,078,591 of record JAQQTP010000079.1, read on the forward strand.
TAGGGTCCTCAGAGGGATTCTCTTTCGATTCCTCGGAAGAAATGACCACAATAGGAGGTACACCCTGACGGATAGACATCTGCCCAGAGGACACTACGTTGTCCTCATGAGGAGTATAGTGGAAGTTACTCCACCATTCCCGAATAGGTATATTAAACACTAACTGAACAGATACATAGAAAAGCAAAACAGGGGGATGATGAAGATCCCCACAAAAAACCAATGTTAGCTCCCCAATGTAGGTAACTATCTTATTAGCCAAGTTGACTAACCACACGTCAGCTCCATCATGAAAGTACATGCACACATAACCCAAAATATGCAGTCTTGACATCATCTTGGTGTAGCAGCTATCACAAATCAAGAAGGGGTAGTTCCTCTTCAAATCCTTCTTGGTCTTTAATTAATCAGAATATACAGTGAAATAACACAATGCCACAAAGAGGTGGGAAATCTGACATCATTACCAACAGGCAGTGTAAAGACAGTACAGACAGAAATACCATCCAATTATAGAATTAGTAATATCAAATATCGACAGTAAGAATAACATTAATAATATAACAGTTCAATAAGTCAATCAATGTCAAATAAATATACATATATGAAATGTCATGAGGGTACGCAGGCCCACTATACATGTGCACAATGTACTCAATTCCTACTCTATGGAGCTAGACAAATATTTCGGAGAGAATGATCGGAAGATATGTCTGTATCTCGTCAGCCATAAATCATGTGCTTTCAATAAAAATCAATGTTTGTGCAACAAGGCTTTATACAAGACAATCTATACCAGATCCTGATTGGGACGAGTGTCTCAGTCCGGATTGTCGGTGTATTTGCATTGGTATGGTCCACGGCCCAAGGGAGCTACCAGCTGGCCATTACGGACACTCTACACCCCAATGTCCCCAAGGTCAATAAAGACCTACACTAGGCCCATCGCACCCGCACGAAGGTGTAATTTAACTCCTAGGCTCATACAGCTATACAACAGACCACATGACTTCACAAGGTATGATGAATGCCTCAATGCACACATACATATATATTATCATCAATGTCATGTAATCCATGATCATACACCATCATAATTCATAGTAATTATCAATAATTAAAGATTTCACGTACGGGCATGATAATAACATTATCATTTCGATTCTTGTTTCTCTATTCAAATTTACATTTCTCTTTATCATTAACAAAATTTATATATTTAAAGTCTTATGAGTCTCAAAGTCTCACTTACACTCATTTTCCTTTAAAGGTTATAAGTCATTATAGTATTATATTAAAGTCCTCATTTCTTTTATTTTTCCATCTTATGAATTCTCAATTTAGTATTAAGTCACTTGGTCATCCAAGCTTCACTTTGGTTACAATTTTTTTTCTTGTTGATTACCCTAAATGTTCGAAAACCCTAACATTCTTAAGTTCCAAAATTCCTCTTCTTGCTTATTTATTTCAAATATTTAATTAACTTACTTTTAACCTTATTTTTCCTAATTCCAAATTACTTTAAGATTTATCCAATACTTCTATTTTTCCTTCTTCTTGGCCGTGAACCCTAGGTTCATAGAATTTCATATTCATTTTCTTCATCCATTGTTTTAATTCCTCAATCAATTCATTTTCCACTTAAACTTAATTCATTACCAATTTAGTCATAAGTTTTCCTACTTTTTCTTCCTCTTGGCCATGACCTATACCAAGGTTTCAAGGTTCCAAAATTTTCATCAACTTATCAATCAAGTACTTAAGTTCCATTTTATTATAAGGTGTTGTCTTGGTTCACCATTTTTAGGCCATGGGGCCGTGAGCCTCACTTCCAAAAGACAAAGTATTCTTTGTCATCCACACATAAATTCAACCATACAACAATCACAATCTATCAATATACACAATATCACAACATTAATAATAACACCATATAAATCACATAATGATAAACCATTGAAAAACAACCAATCAAGAGGAGAAATCCATACTTAGATTCTCCATTTTCAACACACAAATTCGTCCCCCACCACCATGAGTGGTTGATGAGAATGCTCTCCCTCTTACCAAAGAAAATGACAAGAAAAACGTCTCCTTGATGGTTCTTGAAGATTTCGTCCAAGCCCCCAACAAAACCCTAAGAATTTTAACTCACAAAATCAACATTCTAGGCTTGAAAAAGTGTGAATCAATGGTCATAAAGAGGACCATGAACACGAAAATGAAAAGAAGAAATGAAAAATCAAAACTTTACCTCAAAAGCTTCAAGTTTGAAGCTTGAAGAAAATGGTGAAGATGGAAGCTTTAGGAAATAATTTCAACTAGAAAGGTGTTTAGAATGTGATGGAGATTAAGAAAATATGATTAGCTGAAATTTTTGAAATCATGGAGGTGTGAAGAGAGGGTGAGGCCGTGAGGTAAGAGAGGAGAAGAAGAGAAAAAATGAGAGAAAATGGAAGAAGAGAAAGTAGAGAGAGAAAGTGATAGGAAAGTTTGAATGAAAAGTGAAATGTGACCTAAGTGAGATGAAAACAAATTTAGCTCCCTCCTTCCCTCATATTGTCATGGCGTTGCCCAAGGGAGAAAGAAGATTGGCTTCTCCAATAAGCCATTAGGAAGTTGCTAGGAAGCTTCCTCCAAGCTTCTCTAACAAGCCAAATTTTCATTTTTTGAAAAGTCAAAGTGATGTCATCAAGTGAGGTTATCTTGTGATGTCATTAAAGTGTTCTCTAAAATATGATTAATATTGTACTAAGTTTATTATCAGTGGACAAAAGTTACAATTAACAAAACCAGTATTTATTGTCCAATGGATAATAAAACATACTGTGATTTTATTTATCAGATAAAATCTTGAAAAACGTAAACCTTGTAAACTATGTCTGGCCTCGGGTTTAGTAAGATCCCCCGTCGATGTTTCTATAGTGCAAGATTTTCTGGCTTCGGGGAAAATATTTTATTTTTCGGGGTCCGCTCAGTACGCATGCAAATCAAGGCAAAATATTAAAATAATCAAGTAATTCAAATAATTCCAAAAAAATTCCTAAAAATTACAAATATTATAAAATAAATATTTATCGTAAAATAAACAATTTTCGGGGTGTTACACAAGCCGTTATTGCTAACTTTTCTTCAAAACTTACTAAGTAAGCAAGCTCTCCCATTGGTTCATCATAAAGGTTGTCATGATTTCTCATGATGAGCTCCAAGATATTTTTCAGTATACATTAACCAATGGATAATAATTACTACTTATAACGTCAGTGTATATTGTCCAATGGATAATAAAATATACCTAGATTTTTCTCTTGTTCCAGTTGGGTAGCAACTACTGTTAATCATTTTTCTACTGATTACCCTTAATGAGTCACAAAGCGAGTCATCAAAGAGAAGTTTCTAGAACAAGTGAGTCAGCATGATGAGTTGTAGCGCGGAGTCACTAGCTGAGTCACCAAGAGAACCTTCTAGAATATGTGACTCATTGTGGCGAGTCACAGGGTGAGTCAGTGATGAGCGCCGAACTCAGTCAAAATTATAACCGAAGTTATTACCTAAACTTGTAGTATAGTGAACAACACCGGATCGTCTCCTCAAGGATCGTAAATGCAATTTAATCAAATCAAGTGAAAGTTAGCAAAAAGGGGGGTTTGACAGTATAAGATCGCACTTAACAAAATTAAAGGAAGAAATAACAATTAAAGAGTAGTCAATTTAGAAACCTATCCAAGATTGGGTGGATTCAATCATAGACCCTTCATAGAACACTTGAAGCGCAATTGAATTGTTAATTTGGATCTAACCGAGATCTCTGCATCAAATCCAGAATTCATACTAGACGATCGTCTAGAATTCAATTAACAAGTGATAAACACAAATCTGCAATCGCACCATTCATGAAGATATATGTTAATTTCAAGTACCGAATTCAATTAACTTAGGCACAAATCAGTAACCTAACCTTTTCAATTCTGTGATTAATTTAGATCAATTAATTCTAAGTTTCATCACAAATCTCAATCTTCATTTATGTGATTAGTTTAGATCAATCAGTTCTAAGTTTCATCACAAATCTCAATCTTAAACCAAGATCAATCAGATCAACATAAATAGAATCACCATTCATGCATTCAAGATCAAGAAGAAGAAAAAGAAGAAGAAAGGAGGAATTCAATTACAAATCAAATACAATACATAACCAAAGTCTCAAGACTCCAAACCACAATCTCTTCAAGAGTTCTAAATTGACCCAAAGTAGCTTAGCCCTCCATTACCATGAAGGGGAGCATCAAAATATACAAAAACTATGAGAAACTATGAAGAAACAAGAAGAAACTATGAGAGAAATGAAGGAGAATACATGAAAGAAATGATAACCAATGGTACCTTTTATAGAAGTCTAGGGTAACAAAAAGACAAAAGGGAGTGAGTGGATGAGTGGGTGAGTGAGTGGAGTGTTTGAGTGGAATGGTTGAGTGGGTTGGTTTAGTGGATTGGTTTAGTGGATGAGTGAGTGGAATGGTTAAGTGGATTGGTTGAGTGGAAAATGCCAAAGGACTTTTGGTGAATGGGAAATTATGGACATGAATGGGTGAGTGGATGGATGAGTGGGTGGATTAGTGGATGAGTAGTTGGAGTGGTTAAGTGGTTGGATTAGTGGATGAGTGGATGAGTGGATTAGTGGATAGATGAGTGGATTAGTGGATGGATGAGTGGGTGGTTGAGGACGAAAATTTCGTGTCTGACTTGGAAGCCAAAAATGACCAACTATACTTCAGATCCACGAAAAGTGCTCTTCATAAAAGTTGTAGATCCTTGTCTTGGCTATAAAATGGATAGCTGGTTCGTCCAATTTGGCTTCCTTCAGCCCAAGATATGTCCCAAATACCGTAGGTTGCTCAAACCCAATTTCAGCTCCTCTGTTTCGACTTGCAAGCTCAAAATGACCTACTAGACTTCCTTTTTTTAAAAAGTGTTCTTCATGAAAGTTGTTTATTTGGATCTTGACTCCATTGTACAAATTTGAGCCCATCTTCGTTATTACGTCTTGAGATATGATTTTATGAGTGCACACTGTTCGGATTCTACTGACAGAACCCGTATTCTGACTTCCATGTAAACTTAAGTCCTTTAGACATCTTTTTGGGACTTCGAGCTCTTCATCAAAGTTGTAGATGTTCCTCTTAGCTTTCCTACAAGGTAAAATTCATGTTCATCAGATATTAGGAACTCAAGTTATGACCAAAATACAGAAACAATGTCAAATCTCAATAATGCTGAAAATATTCAATTAGGACCAATTTGAGCTCAAACTCACAAAATCATACCAAACTCAATCAATTAATAATATGGAGAGTGTAAATGACTAAACATAAGGGTTTCTTAATGAATAAAATATGTGATTATCAAATTCCCTCACACTTAGCTTTTTGCACTCCTGGGCAAGACTCAAGACCAAAACAAGGACATAAGAGATTAACAAAAATTTAAATTCCAACGACATTCAAGAACCCAAAATTTTACAATCAAGAAGAACAACCAAAGGTTCAAGGGATCAAAACATTCATGAGTTAACAATTCTCCACATCTCAAACCAACAAGCAAGGTATCTTCAACATGAATTGAGAATGATAGATCTTCACAAGATCCCCTCTCAATCTCTCAAGTGTTTAAAAGGTAGGTATTTCACTCAATTCAACCCATGAAAATTGCACTACCATAAGCTTGCTTATATTCTACTTCTCCACTACTCAAAACACTTGCACACACAAATCATGAGGACTTTATTCAAGGTTGTAGTGAGGTCAAGGTAACAGGAGAGGATAAAATGGATATGAGAAGATAAATACGAAAGAGAATAAGAGCAAATGAGAGCTGAGTTCAAATAACAAGCATAAAAGTTCATCCCAACTCTAGTGTATATCCCTTTACATATTCATTTCCCAATCCTTTTCTTTTTTTAAACACTTGGTTTTTTTTTTTTTTTTTTTCTTTTTTTTTTTTTTTTTTTTTTTTTTTTTTTATATATATGAACATAACTATATACATACATTTTTTTTTCTTTTTGGGCACTCTTTTCTTTTTCAACAACCATTTTATACACACACCCCCACACTTGTTCAAAAACTCATCCATTAACCAAGCTAATGTTCTTTTATTCCCTGAGGTAAAGTAAGAACATGATTTCTCATTTAAGGCACATAATGAGCTAGAAACAAGGAATGGTCAAATAAGCTCAAAGGGGTTAAGCAAAGGAAAATATACAAGATTGGCAAGAATCAGAGAATTTTCAAGAAATCAAAAGAGTGCTTGATATCATATTAAAAACAAGGTTGGCTATTTGGTTAAACTAGCTAATTAAGAAAGAGGGCCTCAATCATGTTCATGCATGCAAGTGAAATGTAGCCTCAAAAAGAATCAAAGCAAGTTCTAGAGTGGTCATTAACATGAGTGAAAATCATACAAGAAAGAAGAGAATGGCATAAATGTTAAATCCATCCATTAGGCTCAAAATCTCACAAGGTATGCATCCATCAAACTCAATTCATCAATTCAATCATCCATCTCCAAGCATATCAGTTCAAGAAGGGAGAAAAGTTATTCAATCATGCAATGAACCCTTTTTTTGTTTTTATTTTTTTTATTTTTTTAACAAACCAAAAGAAAAGAAACATGCTAAAATCTCTCCCTCACACTTAATATAACATTGCCCTCAATGTGAAAGAGAGATATAGAAAAGAGCAACACAACCTAATAAGAAGTGAATCAACGCCAAGCAGAAAAGAAGCACACTGTCAGTTACGCATCAGACCCTGAAAAGAAATCAAACAAGAAAACGTTAGTACTTCCACAATTTAATACTAATTAATTACTACCTAAAAAACTCCTTACTCTGCCACCAATTAAGATGCGTCTCAAGAGTAAAATTCTCCTTACTCTGCCATCACTAATTGGTTTAATAAGTCCATGACAATCATATCATACTTTCCAAACAAAACAACAAAATTTTTTTTTTAATAAAATCAAACCCATTAAAGAGAAAGTGTCAGATCTGGCTTTTTTTTTTCTTGTTACTTCCTTCGCTGCTTCCTGTTGACCAATCTATCTGAGCTAATACCTTATCAGGTACATACTCAAAAGCTTCTAATTTATCAATGAGCTCATCAATAGTGGAGGCAGAGATAAGAAGTTGTCTTGCCGAAGGAGTGATAAATTTCTGTTCCATAACTTTGTCAAGAAAAAATAACAAAAGATCAAAGAAATTATTAACATTCAACAAACCAATGGGTTTATGGTGGATGTTCAGTTCAGCCCAAGAGACAATTTGAAAAATCTCTTCCAAAGTTCCAAAACCACCTGGTAAGGCAATGAATGCATCAGAGTTTTCAAGCATTATCTTCATTCGTTCATGCATTGATGATAATTTAAGTTCCTCTCCAATTGTCTTTCCATTGATGCTCTGTTGAGCTAAAGATTCAGGAATGACACCAAAAACCTGACTGTCTCTTACATATGCAGCAAGTGATATAGCCCCCATTAACCCACGGCAACCTCCCCCATATACAAGATGAATATTCCTCACAGCAAGTGATCGACCAAGAGTGCTAGCTGCGTTTACAAACTCTAATCCCTTCCCATAACTCGACCCATAAAAAACACAGACATTTTTGAGGTTACGAATAGAAGCCCCCATTCTATACTCTTCCTCCCTTTGAGTGTCTCTGAGTTGAAGGAAAATGGAGTGTTTAAATAAGAAAAAGAATGGAAAGGGGAATAATTGCACCTATAAGGGTAGGTTGGCTGTTGTCAGAAAAGGTTGAAATTAAGAAACACATAATCTTTTTTTTTTTTTGACTTCAAGAAAACCATCAAGGTAAAGAAGTCTAGAAACCCCTGAAGGACCCTGCTCAAAGGATCGTCTGTACAAAAATCAAAATACAACAAAATGATACAAAGATAAAAGAAATAGAAAATGATGACATACCTGTATGTACAGTTTCTATGGCGTATCTTTATACTGCGCGTCATGAGTGCAGTAGACATCACGTCCTTTTTTTTTTGAAATTGTTAGAAAAACTTGATGAAAGATGAGTGTATACTTACTTAAGATTGGGATGGAGGTAGTCTGCTCTTTCGGCTTTGTGACAAAGCATTGTTGACTAGTATTCGACCCATTCAAGACCAGCGCAACATAGGGCTCCCAAAAGGGACAAGTGACCATAATACGACTAGCTGCCTCACATGTGGGATACAATCTACCTTCTTTGTTTTTCAATTAAGAAGGCTGGATCAGGATGCATGCATTTCCCCATTCACGGTTTGTGTTACCAAAGCCAACCCTAAGATGTATACATAATTTTTTTTTGTTTTTTATTTTTTTGTTTTTTTTTTGAGAGATGACATGAAGAAGAAGAAGATGATGATATGTACAGATTGTTTGTGGATATGGCTCACATCTGCCTCTGGTTTAACGTCCAGTAACGGCTTAAACGTCTTCTATGAGTCGAGGATAAGCTTCCCATCCAATTTTCTTATAAATTGGCAAACAAGGTCTTTTAGAGTCAGATTCCCAAGACTGTAGCGTTTTTCTTCATCCTTGAAGAGATTCCACAATTTAAGAATTTCACGATGCACCAATCCATAAGAATGCATCTCAAGAGTCAATAAGATATCATCTAATGACTCCTTACTCAGTCCATTCTTAATGAAGAAAATTTTATCTTCTCTATTTGCGGAAACCATCCCCAAAGTACGACATCGCTTGTTACAGTTCCATCGTCCACATTTGTGACAGACTTGTAACCTTTTTACTCTTCTCCTTTTAGAATATGAACTTCTTCTAAGACCGGGCATATATGAGTCAAATGAAATTGAGGACTCACCTGCTAATCGGACCTTCGCTTCAATTATCCAGCATACATCTTCTGGCATACCTTTGTGCATTAACAGTCTCAATCTTTCACATCGAACTTTGTAGATTTTTATCAGAGCATTTTGAGGAAGAGAAGGAAAATATTTTCTCAGGTTTGAAAGAATGACATCCATTTTGAAGGAGAAGAAGGATTCAGTTATTTTGGGAAACTGAAAAATAAACCGACTTGAGAGTCACGGAGTACCGTATCCGCCACTTAACCGGCAACACAAAGAACTCAAGAACTTGGTTTTCCAGGAATGGTTGAGTCTTTGTCCATTAACTTTAAGCGCATTACCATTCCTAAGATCCTCAATGTCTACAGCCCCAGAGGATACACGTGTTTGACAGCAAAAGAATTGTGCCACCTAGATCTCAATTTTCCAAGGAGTAGGTGCAGATGATAATCTCAAAGCAGAACTTTTTTTTTTATCAATTTTCGCAGCTTTTGCAAAAGGTGTAACAGACCTTGAATAAAGTAGGCCAATAAAATCCATACTGCAAGATTTTCGCAGTTGTTGTCGCTGAAGAAAAAAGTGACCTCCACATGCTTCCGAGTGACAAAATTTAATGGCACTACCTACCTCATTGTCGGGCACACAACCTGTTTTTTTTTTTTTTTTTCTCTTTTTTTTTTTTTTTTTTTTTTTTTATTCATAATGCGGATGGAGAAGGTTCATCACCTCCACTTCGCATTCTCTGGAAGTTCATGATATTGTTTGAGGCGGTGTCCATTGGTCTTATTAAGTGAGGTTGGTGAAAAGACTCCACCAGGATCCCATTGGTTGAAACGTGATGACCAAGTTATGGTTGACACAACATGATAGCTTTTACTAGGGTCCCATTGGTTGAAGTGTAATGACCAAGTTAAGCTTGCAGCATGAGGGCTCCCATTGGGGTCCCATTGGTCTTTCTTAATTTCCTTGACTTCACCAATGGCATGCAACACGTGTAATTTGGCAATTCTGCTTTCATTGATTATATTGGACCATGGCCCAAAAACAAAATCCACTTCAGTAGTTACTGTCATATCTTTGTCTTTCCTCCTTCTTTGAAAATTCCTCAATGGCCTTCAACTCCACCTCCCTATGTGTTTCAGATTCTGCAACTGCATTGTTGATAGACCCTTCAATATCATTAGATGCTGCGTAAACAGAATCATCAGCTTTCAAATATGCAGAAATCTCAGCACACATAACACATTTTATATCACCGTCACAATCAAGTACATGAGTTGCAATTGATAGAATCATTAAAATCAATAAAATCGGAAATTCAACACACAACTCATCATGAGTTTCCTCAACTAAATCTGCAGGTAAATCAATATGACAATTAGAATGCAGGGAGCTGGGAATTGTTTGGGAAGAGAGTTGGTCTGACTCTTGACTTCTCAGTTCATTAATAATGGTTGTCATCTGCTCAATTTGGGTTGTTAAATCCTGAATAGTGGCAGTGAAATTCTGCTAGAACTCAATTTGGGTTTTCATCAAGTCCTCCCATGAAGGCTCAAGTTTTGTGGTTGATGGACTTGTTATCTGTTGGAATGGCTGCTCATATTGAAATGATTGTTGCTGTAGTGATGCCATATTGCCATATCCCTGATCCGAATAGTATTCCCAGCTAGGGTTGTATGTGTTGAAGAATGAGTCATAACTCTGTTCTTCTTCTTTGGAACCGTGGTTCATCGGGAAAATAACCATGTTCTTTGCAACAAATTGATCTGGAAAAACAGAACTACCATATGAAGTGTAGGGCATGCATATGTGGGGTGAGATGAACAAAAACAAATGTTACACACAAGTGTAGCTTCCCGCAGTGTAATTGTTGTCTCACTACTATATGTCTTACCAAAGAAGTCAATTCCTCAAGTTTTAACTCCATTATGCATGGTCCATTGTATCCTTAAAATGTAACAGAATGCAACAAAATGATAATGAAAGAAAAAGAAAAAGAAAGAGTTAAATGATAACTTAAAAAGATCGTATCACACTTACGGTTCCCCGGCAACGGCGCCAAAATTTTGACGAGCGCCAAACTCAGTCAAAATTATAACTGAAGTTATTACCTAAACTTGTAGTATAGTGAACAACAGGATCGTCTCCTCAAGGATCGTAAATGCAATTTAATCAAATCAAGTGAAAGTTAGCAAAAAGGGGGTTTGACAGTTTAAGATCGCACTTAACAAAATTAAAGGAAGGAATAACAATTAAAGAGCAAATCAATTTAGAAACCTATCCAAGATTAGGTGGATTCAATCATAGACCCTTCATAGAACACTTGAAGCGCAATTGAATTGTTAATTTGGATCTAACCGAGATCTCGCATCAAATCCAGAATTCATACTAGACGATCGTCTAGAATTCAATTAACAAGTGATAAACACAAATCCGCAATCGCACCATTCATGAAGATATATGTTAATTTCAAGTACCGAATTCAATTAACTTAGGCACAAATCAATAACCTAACCTTTTCAATTCTCGTGATTAATTTAGATCAATCAGTTCTAAGTTTCATCACAAATCTCAATCTTCATTTATGTGATTAGTTTAGATCAATCAGTTCTAAGTTTCATCACAAATCTCAATCTTAAACCAAGATCAATCAGATCAACATAAATAGAATCACCATTCATGCATTCAAGATCAAGAAGAAGAAAAAGAAGAAGAAAGGAGGAATTCAATTACAAATCAAATACAATACATAACCAAGGTCTCAAGACTCCAAACCACAATCTCTTCAAGAGTTCTAAATTGACCCAAAGTAGCTTAGCCCTCCATTACCATGAAGGGGAGCATCAAAATATACAAAAACTATGAGAAACTACGAAGAAACAAGAAGAAACTATGAGAGAAATGAAGGAGAATACATGAAAGAAATGATAACCAATGGTGCATTTTATAGAAGTCTAGGGTAACAAAATGACAAAGGGGAGTGAGTGGATGAGTGGGTGAGTGAGTGAAGTGTTTGAGTGGAATGGTTGAGTGGAGTTGGTTTAGTGGATTGGTTTAGTGGATGAGTGAGTGGAATGGTTAAGTGGGTTGGTTGAGTGGAAAATGCCAAAGGACTTTTGGTGAATGGGAAATTATGGACATGAATGGGTGAGTGGGTGGATTAGTGGATGAGTGGGTGGAGTGGTTAAGTGGTTGGATTAGTGTATGAGTGGATGAGTGGATGAGTGGATGAGTGGATTAGTGGATGGATGAGTGGGTGGTTGAGGACGAAAATTTCGTGTCTGACTTGGAAGCCAAAAATGACCAACTATACTTCAGATCCACGAAAAGTGCTCTTCCTGAAAAATGTAGATCCTTGTCTTGGCTATAAAATGGATAGCTGGTTCGTCCAATTTGGCTTCCTTCAGCCCAAGATATGTCCCAAATACCGTAGGTTGCTCAAACCCAACTTCAGCTCCTCTGTTCCGACTTGCAAGCTCAAAATGACCTACTAGACTTCCTTTTTTCAAAAAGTGTTCTTCATGAAAGTTGTTTATTTGGATCTGTCCACTGTCAAAATTTGAGCCCATCTTCATTATTACATCTTGAGATATGATTTTATGAGTGCACACTGTTCAGATTCTACTGACAGAACCCGTATTCGACTTCCATGTAAACTTAGGTCCTTTAGACATCTTTTTGGGACTTCGAGCTCTTCATCAAAGTTGTAGAGCTTCCTCTTAGCTTTCCTACAAGGTAAAATTCATGTTCATCAGATATTAGGAACTCAAGTTATGGCCAAAATACAGAAATAGTGTCAAATCTCAATAATGCTAAAAATATTCAATTAGGACCAATTTGAGCTCAAACTCACAAAATCATACCAAACTCAATCAATTAAGAATATGGAGAGTGTAAATGACTAAACATAAGGGTTTCTGAATGAATAAAATATGTGATTATCAGTCAGCATTCTACATCCTTATAGAATGTGGTGAGTTACCATTCTAGAACATAGCGAGTCATCGCTTCTACAAGCTTCCAGAACATGCTGAGTCAAAGGTGCTGAGGTGTCACATCAAGTGTCAAGCTTCTACTGGTCCTCCACGATGAGTCATAGTCGCCAAGTTTAACCAGCTCTTTATTGGTCCATATGTAAAGCAAGTACTCAAGTACTTGATGACTAGGCATTTTCTAGAATCTTCTAGAATAGTCTAGAACCTTCTAGAATAGTCTAGAACATATGAGTCACTAGGCTAGTCACCTAGGTGAGTCACCAAACAATGAGTCATTGTCTAGAATATTCTAAAGTGGGTGACTAGACTTGCGTCTAGAATCATCCACTAGATATTTTTTCGGAAGCTATTATCCAATGGATAATAAAACATACCCTTATTTTATTTTGTCAGATAAAATCATAGAAAAGCAAAACTTCAAAAATTATTTTCGGTTTCGGGTTTAGTAAGATCCTTTGTCTCTGAATCAATAGTACAAAATTTTTCGACTCTGAAAATTTTTTATTTTTTCAGGCATACGGGCCTACACACAACCCAAAATATCAAAAATATATTAAATATTCAAAATATTCTAAAATATCAAAAATATAATAAAATATTAAAAATATCTCAAATATATTAAAATATTCAAAATATCTCGAAATATCTAAAATATATTAAAATATTCAAAATATCTTAAAGTATCACAAAAATTCACAAAAGTCATAAAAATTATAAAAATCATATATATTTAGAAAAAATGAAATTCGAGGTGTTACACATTTCATTCATGTTGCTTAAGAGGATTGCATATTGCCAATTGAAGTAGTGGGTGAAGAAGGATTTCCTATTCTCTAATCATTGTCTCATTCATAATTTATTGCATTTTAGTCTTTGACACCATAGTCAATCCACATACATTTTCCCTTATTGAATGTTCTTGAATAGAGTTAATTGAGCTATTGGTCAATATTTAGCATTAGATTTAGTCACTATCCTCGTGGGAATGATACTTTACTCATCATTTTATTACTTGTGCGACCCATGCACTTGCAGTATAAAAAGGGACCAACAATGCCCAAATTTTCTTGGGTCATTGTGTGTTAGCTTTGGGCAAGGTGCCCTTGGGGGCCTAAACCCTCTTAGTTCCAACTTTGGTATTGATGTTCTTCCTTACATTACATGTTGAAGCACTATGTCATTTCTTTTCACAGTGAAAGCATTTAATAAATGGACTACTTAAGGGAACAAAGATATTTTTATAAAGTTTTTGTTCGTTTTTTGGGATTATTCCCTAAACCGGCCTTTTAGAAAACACATCTTTGTTTCCCTAGCAATATGTTCAAGTTGATTCTTCCAAAGGTGAATTTCGAAAGAGTATATTTCAAATCCTCAATTTGTTTTTCAAAAGCTTTACATGATGAGCAAGATGAGGATGTGGATGCATTTTCTTGTGAAGAACAAGTCATGCATGATGAGTTAGTATTAATTAATCCTAGAGAGTCATTCTCAATTTTGAGTTCTTTAATCTTCTTGTTTAAAGTAAAAAAATTGTTTACCAATAAGGAGATTGTTTTGTTGGAAGATAAAATTAATTTTATGAGTCTCATGGATTCATCATGCAATTCTTCAAAAGCATCTTGTAATTCACTATAGGAAGGTGAATAGTTTAGGTTATAAGAAGTTACCTCAGGGTCAGTCTCTTCTTCCTCTTCTTCTCCTTTTGCCATGAGACATAAATGGGCTTATTCATTTTCTGAACTATTGGTAGAATTCATGTCATTGTCCTCCTATGCTATGTAGGCTCTCCTTCCTTTCTTTTCTTTAGAAGGTCTCTTCTCAAACTTCTCTATCTTCTTAAGATACATGGGACATTCCATTTTCATATGCCTCGATTTTCTGCATTCATAGCATGTTGGAATAGATGAGGTTCTTTCCTATTTATGATAAGTCTTCTTTGGAGAAAAAAGTGGTCTTCTTTGAATTCCCTACTTCTTAAGGAATTTTCCAAATATTCTTACAAGGAAACTAAGATTCTCCTCATTTAGCTCAAGGTTATCTATGTCATCTCCATCATCTTCATCATCATCATCATCAATTGTGGGAGAGGTGGCTTTGAGTGCAATCCTTTTTTTCTTCTTATCATGCTCCTCATTTTGATTGAGCATATTTAGCTCCAATTCATGCTTTTGAAGCTTCCCAAATAGAGTGGCTAGTGTCATGATTGATAGATTTATTGACTTCACAATAGCCATTACTTTGGGTTGTCAATTCCTGCTCAAACTCCTTAAAACTTTATTAAAAAGGTCTTCATTAGGAAAGGTTTTTCCCAATGAAGCAAGATGATTTACTATGAGTGAACCTTTTTTGTATTTCTTGAATGCTTTCTCCTTGGTTCATTCTAAAGAGTTTATACTCATAAGCGAGAGTATTTATTCTTGATCTTTTCACTTCACTTGTACGCTTATGGGTTACTTATAAAGTATCTCATATTTCTTGGGAATACTTATAATTTAACACCCTAAAGAACTCATCATATCCCAAGGAAGTAGTAATGATGTTCTTGACTCTCAAATTGTATTAGATATTTTTCTTGTCTTCATTGGTCTATTCATTTCTTCGTGAATTGGTTCTTACACCATCAACTATACATGTGGGCACAAAGGGACAATTTTCAATAAAAATTTTACCATTTCTTTCCAATAGGCATAATCATCCCCATTGAAAAAGGGAGGTCTATTTATAGAAGAACTTTCGAAAGAAAAATCATTTAAAGTCATCACTTCTCTTGAAGCTGCTAAGCTCTTTACACAAGAGTCTAACTCTGATACCACTTATTACCAAGTGGCCTCAATACTCAAGAGGAGGGTGAATTGAGTTTATAAAATATTTTTGTAAATCTTTCGCAAAATGGTTGATTATCATTTTTTGTTGAAGCTATTGATTAATAGAGATAGATGGATAAGGAAGATTGAATACTTTCACTCATAAATGAATCAACCAAAGAAGATAATATTCAAGCAAGAAACTAAATTAATTCACAAAAGTAAAGGAGTAGAGTGTAGAAGATCAAACACAAGATTTATCATAGTTCAACCACTCCTAGTGACCCACGTCCACTCCTCAAGCAATCACTCGAGATTTTTCACTAAAACTTCAAGCTTGAACAAGTGCTTGGTGTTAGCCATGGCAACCATCACCCAAGAGGGGGGTGAATTGGGTGATCACAAATTTTTAAAACAACTTTGAGAAATTATGCATTTTGATATTTTCAAACAACACATACAACAGAATAAGTCTAACAAAGATACAACCATTGTAGATTACTCAAATACAACTTAGGTTATAGGATAAATCAAGCAAATAAGCTAGATATCAAGTTCAACTCAAGAATATATAATTAAAGAACAAATGTAAAGGGGATAGAGTTAACAATAGCTAACACAAAGATTTATCCTGGTTCAGTCACTAACCACTTGTGACCTACATCCAGTTTCCAAGTTTAACTTGAGATTTTCTTCACTATCTCCTAGACTTCATGGGTGCTAGGAAAACCTTTGTACAAGCAAGAACACTCCTCACAACTTGTGATACCTTACCATTGTGCTAGATCCTCAAACTCTACAAGTTTCACAGGTGCTTGAAACACCTTTACATTCAAGAGCACTCATAACACCTTTGGGATACCTCACCATTTATGTTTAAGCCTCACCATAAGGGATACCTCACCCTTTTCTCTCTTGAGGGATAGCTTACCCTCTTACAATGATTTTGAGATGAAGAGAAAGATTATAATCTTTCACAAGAGTAGATATATAACTTGAAGAACAAAGAAATAGAAGAATTTTGCAATAAAGAGCTCAAAATATGATTTTGACGATTCAGGGATCAAACCAAGTGTTCTAGAGTCTCTAAAAGATGTAAATGCTTCAATATACACTTATTTATAGAGCCCAACTGATAAAATAGTCGTTGGTAATATTTAGAAATGTTTTTTTTTATCAAAACTAGTCATTTATAGCTATTAGGAACGCTTCTGGTCATGTGGTAATTGACTGCATGGATGTTGTAATCGATTATATGGTCTCTTCTAGAGTTGTAATCGATTACAGGACTTATGTAATCAATTACATGCATTCTGGTTTTGAAAACCGACTTTAAATGACCATAACTTCTTCATTTCTTATTCATTTAAAGCAAATGACCATCATTGGAAAGATCTTTAAGTCTACTTTCATATGCAACAAGTTTCAGAACAAAACTCAAAGTATTTTAAAAGTTATGATAAAAAGAGTAACCAAATGTCAGCTTTTCAAAACTCAATCTTGACTATTTTCCATTATTTAAAGAAAATGATCATAACTTCTTCATTTCTTATCTATTTTAAGCAAATGAGCACTCATTGGAAAGAACTTTGAGTATATTTTCAAATGAAATAAGTTTTACAAAAAAAAATCAAAGTATTTTGAAAGTTATGATCAAAAGAGTAACCAAAGGTCAACTTTTCAAAACTCAAACATGACTATTTTTCATAGTTTTGAACAACAATGATGACTAGCTTTTCAAAACATGTTTCTTGGGCATTTTAGCATGTAAGAACCATTTGTAAAGATTTAAAAATATATTTGAGTTCTTTTCATGTAAAACCTCTATCTTTACATAGGAGAAAGCCTGAAAGGAAAATATACCAATTCTAGTCCTTAGGCTTCTTGATGTAATTCAAGCTTCCAAAAATTTCTTCCCTTCAAATCTTACAAATGCTTAGAACATCTTATTATCCTCATTCTTCTTGAGTTGAGCATAAATGTGATCTTTTGCTTTCTTGTTGAAATGCTCACTCTTAGCACTTGGACTATCCTACAAAGTATTGCTCACTTAAACAAATATAATTAGTCCAAATTCATAATTCAATATCCTCATATGCATCATTCATATATGTATAACTCTAGTTAGTTTAACATGCATATAAGACTTTCATTGACACATCCAAATAAGACATTTATCAATTACTAATAGATATGCTCTATATAGGATACAACAAAGAATACTTTGCATATTTTCATTTAAATAAGTCAAATCCAATTTTAATTTAGTACAACTCATATAACATATTATTAGATATATCCTATAAAAGATGCTATAAAGAATATGCTTGATTCTTATATGAAATATAACAAGGTAGAGTATATGATCATGCATGATTCAATATAATCTATTAAGCACATTTATGTAGCATAAGCATCTATTAAGCATATCTATGCAACATAATCATCATTCTTTTTGTTTTGTTTTTGTCTTCATCAAAACTTAACATATTAAACCATTGGGGCAAATTTATTTTCACAATCTTCCCATTTTTTATGATGATAAATCACCAAAGAAAAATATGTTGACCAAGATAAAATAATAGATATTCGTGTAAGCATATCAAATAATAAGCATAAAAACATATTTTTATTTCCAATTCTCACTCCCCCTATTTGACATCAACAAAAAGGCTTTGGAAGGAAAGATAATATTTTCTCTCCCCCTATAGATAAAACTCATATTGCCAAACAGAGTAGGATAATAAAAAATAAAAACTTATTTAAGTTATTAAAAAACATAACTATCTCCCCCTTTTTGATTCTACATATAATTCAAGAAAGAGAGATAAAACAAGCATGCTTTCAAAATATAAAAGATTATTCATGCAGTACTTGTCATATTTTGGTACATCAATATTTAACATATGATAGCAATAAAACATTTTATGTAATCAAACAAGGATGTAAGCCAAGAGATATAAATAACTTAAGAGCTAGGCTCCCCCTCATTGAAGCACAAGATGGATAAAGCAAAATATGTATTCCAAGACTATGTAAGCATAATACCATAAAGTAAAGTAATGCAAAAGATACATATTCTTAATCCATCAATCAAAAACTATTTTAACACTTCTCCCCCTTTTAAAAAGAATTTTACAAGAACACATTATATTTTCAAAAGCATTTTAGAAGGATAGAGAGGTTTTATATTAAAACCACATATTCCTTGAGAGAGATCAAACTCAAGTCAAAATAACATCTTAAAGTATATCTCCTTTCTTTCTCATTCAACAAGAGCCTTGAGAAAATAAAATACTTTCCAGAATAAGACTTATCTTTTGAAGTATCAAGATGGACTCTATAGAACATTTCAAAAATTTAGAAACTTTCTTAAACATTCTCTAAGGATTTAATAAAATTTTTCAAAGTAAATGAAGAAGGTACTACATTTATAGCACATATCTAATGATTTCCAAATTTTCAAGGCAATTAGGAGGTAAAAATACTTTCAAGGTCTTAAAGACAAGTTCAAATTATTCTCAAGGATATAGAACTTAAAAAGTTTCTTTCAAATATAATAATAGATTTTGCTTTTAAAAACTTTTTATTTGAACCAGAAATTCTTTTCAAAATCAAGAGCATGATTCTCATAGATGTTATACCACTAAGAGACCATAGATTAAGAGAATCATAGATATCAAACATTCACCTTGATAAAATATGCTATAAGGATCAAAGCATGTATAGAACTAACATCATCCACCCTATATGGAATGACAAAATTAGCAAGTTAATATCCAATTAGGTACTTTATCAATGCTAAGCATACTTCTCGTGTAAGGAAAATATCTAATCATTTAAGATCAATTTATTAACAAGTATCATACAATTCATAGCATATATGTAACACCCCTTTGGAGGATGTCACACATAAAAGAAAATAAAAGAAACAGAAATAAAATCTACCCAAGTTGTGAAATATTTGTTAAATATTATTACGGGTTGTAAAATAATTCTTGATGGACAGAAATATGATATAAAAAGATAATGTGAAAAATACGAAATAAAAAAAAAACATCATCACTAATAATATACATATGGTTAAGTTATAAACTGTACAAATAATTTACAACTAAGATTACAACTATTTAAACAAAACAAGAAAGAAAGCAATAAAAGAGTTAATATATACGTATATACCGACGCGCCCAAAAAACATCATGGTTATCTAATCCTCGATGGATCACTCTCAGCCTGAAAATGATCATCGGGAGATAGATATCCGGATGCCTCGACACACGGCGATAACGGGATCGCGTTAGTCGATACGATGCTTATCTCACTAGGCTCAGGGTTTTCAGCACCCCAATAACGCCTAATGGATAAGGGTAACTCTAGGTGTAGAAATAACGTCGTCGTCATAATCGGATCTCCATCAAACTGATGACGTAAAATCACGGTCATACGTCCAGCATAGGTAACAGAAGCACGATCTCCTCGTAAATGCCAAGCCAAATCACCTCCATGAAATACCAGCTCTATGAATCCCAAAAATGCTGGCGTCGCCATCCCCCACACAATCAATCTAGAGGGTATGGATGATCGGATGGTTCTTGCTCATAAAACTGATCGTCGGCTTGCTGACCTTCCTCTTCCTCAGGGTACACGATCTCAAGAGGCTGTTCCTCTTCTTCCTCTTCAAACTCTTTACCGTATAAAATAAATAGACAAGAGACACATACAATAAAGAGGTAAGACAACATAAAATCATCGCAACATGGCCAATAAGAAGACGACAAATAACAACTACACAGTTCATATAATACGAAAAAGCTATAACAGTAATGCATATTAGATATCCTAGTGTTTCAGAACATCATAGATATAACGCAAATAAAGAAAATCACACAGATAAATCAATCTCACAGATAAAATAAGATAAGAAATGGACAACTAACATAAGAATTATCAGATAAATATAAATAGAGAAAATGTAAAAACATCCAAGATATTATCGATAAAGATAAATAGAGAAAAATGGAATATTATCCAAGATAAAATCAAATACACCAAAACACAACCCTACTCCATGGAGCTAAACCCAAACAGATATCAGAGAGAATGACTTGCAAAATCTATTAGTACCACGGCTGCCCAACCAACTATTACGCGGTCACACGTTGCGTCAATAGCCTACCAGACTGGAATCCACCATCCAGCGTAGTATAGTTCACGGTCTCCCGTTGTGGCACTATAGGCAATGTACTACTAGACTTTACAAACCTCGATTAAATATAGTGAATGTCGAGTACCTTAGTGTGCTATCGGTTTACCACGGCCCAGCGGAGCTACCAACTGTCCACATGTGGGATCCCGTACACTAAAGTCTCCAAGTTCATTAGAACAATGAACCACACTACATCTATCACATCGACAACACGATGTGATTCGTCTCGTCAATCGAAACACCAAAAATTGGTATAAAGACAAATACATAATTCCAAATATATGAAATTATGAAAATGCCCTCAAGATAAAAATATGCCCTCAATGGCAGAAAGCCTGTACGGGTTCACTTTTTCCGACAGCGAAATAACCTTAACAACTTGTACGGGTTCACATTTTCCCGATAACGAAAATAGATATAGTAACGGTCAATCGCGTAGAAATTTTATCGCATTTTTGAAATCTCGTCGTTTTTATAAACGTTTAAAAATCGGGTAAAGATATTTTTCTGTTTTTAAAATCGCGTAGCATTTTTAATACGTTTTCTCAATCGCGTAGGATTTTTAAATCATTTTCTTATTCGAATGCCCATAAAATTACTGTTTAAACAGATAGAAATAGTACTTAGTACATTTAAACTACGTTGAATAACTTTTCATACCGCATTGTCATTAGGATATTGTTACTATCTTATAGGTTCATTTTTACTAAAAATTGACAATGATATTTTGTTTATAAACTTATAATAATGGTTTTCTAAATTTTCCATAAAATTTCTATTTACCTAATTTTTAACCATATCATTTAAATCTCTAACATGCTTCAAAACCAAAAGTGAGCTATATGTTAGAAAATTTCTTAATATCACTGTATTTCCTTCCTAATGATAAAATCACTAATTTTAATCCTTTAAACTTATTTCTACTCAATTTGTTTCTTCAAAAATCATCATAGAAAATTTACCTTTAACTTGTATTGTCTCTTTTTAATTGAAAAATGTTTGGAATCAAGTTTTAGAAATCATAAATTACCTATAGTGGCATGTTGGCCGAATTTTGTAAAACTTTTTCATTTGATCTCTAAATCATATCAATGGTATTATCTTATCTAAGTTCATTAAATCATGTTATAAAGTAATGATTTTAAATCAAATAAATCCTTTAGGCATGTTGGCCCAAAATTTACTAAATCTTTACCAATTGATTTCTAAATTCCTTTTCTTGGATCAAAACAATTTGAAACCTTCTTATTTCTCCTAATCAATTAAGTTGCACTTTAGGAAAAATGAAGATAACATTTTGGTCCTCACACTTTAGCATTGTCGTGAGCTATTGGATGTGTTCTTTGGAACACTCATGCAAATTTACACATGTTATTCACATCCTAAACCTTATCATACAATTCTAACACATGCATTTATATCTCTAACACATGCAAAATATTTCTAACACATGCAAAATATTTCTAACACATAAAACCTAATTTAAAGCTTATAGACATACAATCAAAAGCTATTAGACATGCAAAATTATTACAATTACCAAATAAGAAAGCTACTAACACATAACACTTAAGCTACTAGCAACCACAAAAATTAACAAATACACATCAATAAACACACCACAACCGAATCCTTATGGATTCTACAAACAACCCATCTTCTTACCACCATCAAGGGATGATAAGAATTGTCTTCCTCTTACCTTAAATGAAGACAAAAGCTTGCTTTCACACCTCCTAGGTCACGGTTTTCACCACCAAAAATACCTAGAAATCTCAAACAAAATCTACATGTTACTAACCATGAAAAAGAAGCTAAACCATGGAAAAATCATGGCTTAGAACTTTGAAAAAAAGAAGAGAGAAAAGAAAAGCATGAAATTTCACCTTCTAGGTAAAACTTTCAAGGTTGGTTTCCAAGCCCTAGATGGAAGAATTTGAAGAAACTTCCAACTACAAAGGTTCTTAGAATGGTGTTTAGGTTAAGGAAACTTGGTTAGAAAAATTTTTGGATGGTTGGAGTGTTAGGAAACTAGCTTGGCCGAATATGGTGAAGAAAATGGACAAGAATGGTGGCTAGGGTTCTTGATGAGAGAGAAGAGAGAAAAGTGATGAAGATGAAAGTGATTTTTGTCTCCTAAGGCCTCTTGGCCGTGAACATCAAGTGGGGTGCAAGGTGGGCACCTTGCTTGGCTTCATCCAAGCCATTGGATGAATCAAAGGCCAAGATCAAGCCTTGGTGAGCAAGCTTGATTCTCATTGGTTGGTTCCGGTGACTCACATGCTTTGAGTCACACAACAGTATTAAATGCTCTGTCATCGGCTAGGCGAGTCACTTGTTCGGAAAGTTCTACGACTACGGTGATTAATTAAGCTACCGATCTAACGTTTCGATTACGCTAATCGTGGGTCCCGCAAAATATTTTAGGGTCCACTTGTCACTAAAACATCCGACTAATAAAATAATATTATAATAATATAAAATTATTTTATTTGTGATTAAATCCTAAAAATTAAAAGATTATTTTTAGTCTCATTCGAGAATCGGGTTAAGTAAGATCCCCCAATTCTAAATAATAAAATAAGATTTTCCCCTAGCCCAGGAAAATATTATTTTCCCGCCTCGAGCAAATCACACAAAAAGTCCATATAAAATCACGCACGGTATTTTCGGGCATTAAATCAAGAAGAAAACAATTAAAAACAGACAAAAACAAAGAAAACAAGACGTTCGGGACGTAACGGTCATTTTCCCATTTTTTCCCACAACGTAGGTAATTATCCAAAACGTTCAAATAAAATATCCAAATTTTGTATTATATAGTCAGTATATCTTTCATAAAAATTAATACAAGAGTTCGAAATTTTTTTATTTTACCGTCTCGAAACAATTTACGCAAAACGATCAAATAAAATTTGAGCCAAGATATGTAATTGTTTTCATACGGAAATTAAGAACTGAAAAATAGGGACACAATGGTCATTCATACAAAAGCATGAAAAACAGAAAACAGTACATTCAGAATATTTTCTAAAAATTGGGGCGTTACAATATATAATATCATAATACCTTAGGGATAAAGATACTTATTGAGTTAGATAGAGAGTGGTGCTTGTGGTGTCCCGGGGTCGACGAGGGCGGGGAGTGGACGCCGATGTAAGAGAAGCACGTACAAGGAGCGGCTCCTGGCAGGCTTCTAGGTGAAGGGTCCCATGAATGAACTGAATACGCATTGGAATGAGAGGGATTCAGAGACTGTGCAGGTATGGGACTGCATAGTTGAGGATGGCTTAAAGGAATTGATTAGGCGTAGCTATATTAACAAGTTGCAACTTCTTTTCGGGAGCCTAGAACATAAGAACTCCATGGTTAAGCATGCTTGACCTGGAGCAATTGTGGGATGGGTGACCTCCTGGGAGGTTTCCTAGGATGCATGTGAGTAAGGACAAAGCACGCTGAAAAGACCCGTGTTAGTTTGTAGAGACACTCATCAAACCTACAGGCAGTCCCAGAGGCGTTACAATGCTTCTTTAGAATGTTCTTCATTTATTGGTCCTTTGAGTTTGAGTTTTCTTCCATTGCATTTTTTATTCCATTGCACTTGAAGAAAGTCTCCTCATGTCCCTCTTCATTCAACTCTTCTCTTTATCCATTTATGCTTGACATTTCAATATTTGATGGCTATATTTGAAACACATAGAGAAACTTGCAAAGGTAACTCTAAAAGTTCTCTAAAACATAGGTTAGCATCAAATATCATTTAAGCCCATTTACAAGCATAATTTCGGTTGATATGTAATGTAAAACATGTACCATATTATCAACCATGATCATGCCTAACATGATCATTGTTAGCTCTAATGAAAACAAAAGAAGGACATTTGCACTTGAATAAAAAAAAAAGGTTTAAGCATTTTAAGGCATGATTCAAGTTTATCAAGAAACATATGATTATCATCAAAACTTACATAGGTATTTTGGGCAAATAATGATCATGTTAGGCATGTTATATTAAGTAAGAAATTCTAATATGCACACATGGTTCAAGTTTCTTACATTGAAGTTCAAAGATAAGTTGAAGGCACAAGATGAATAATTTACTTCTTATTTTCAAGATATGAACATATTAAGCAATTTCAAACAAGAAGACATATAACTTTTAACTTTCTAATCTCCAAGTAAGTATATAAGACAATTAAGCATCAAAGAGAAAGGATGAAAACTACTTATGAGCATGTGAGTTTCCATATTTGAACAAAGAGAATTAGTCACAAGTTTAAAAACAAAGATATTACCATCAAACATGTCATTCCAAACAAAGTGTGTACATATCTAGCATGTTAGCATATATAAAGACACTTTCAAGATACAATGATAGAAAAGCATAACTTAAGGCATGTTAAGGCATAAAAACAACTCTCTACTTCTCTAAATATCACATGATATTCAATTTAAAGCATAAGTAAGGATAAGGGGTTGATATCACCAAAATTGTACTCTTTGAGTTTTTGTAGGTGACTCCAACTTCCATGCCTAGAGGCTCCAAGAGAATGTTGTAGTTCTCCATGTCATTCTTTTTATGTTTTCATCATTCTTGGAGAACTTGGACCATTTCAAACTTTTCAAATCTCAAGTAGCATAGTTGTAATTCACTTCAATGCATGCTTGAGGTAAGAGTCACCCTACAACAAAATTCATAGTACTTTCTTTGGTATCCACCAATTTTTGGATCTATAGAGGTTAGTCATTAATTATTAATTCATTATGCTAAAATAAAGAACAATTTTTCCATAATATGTAAATTGAACACAACAAAATAAATAATTAATTACCATTAAGCATATAGTCAATAACATGCTTACTTTCATAATATATAGACAATTCAAAACATAGCAAACATACCTAGGCATTGTAGAACCTTATGTACCAAGATATATAACAAATTGATGAGTTATGGCATATAAAGAATGAATATAATCATGTGCTAAACATAATATTCAAATTTTACTAAGTTCACATGATTCTATCAATCACTTAAGGCCTACAAGGAATATACCTCAAATTCATTGACTTTACAAGTGAATGTGCATGAGAGGTAAAATCTTTTGATACCTTGGCCTTACTAAACAAGAAAATACTTTTTCTTCCCTATTACTTCTCTTTTGGAGTCTGGAACTTTACAAGCTCTACATTTTGTAATTGAGAAACTTTGGTTGAAGTCATCTTCATTCTTTGATCAAAATTTCTACCATTGGGCTTTGGAAGCATTATGCTTGATGATTTCTCTTTCCTTTGACCAATTTGTGGAAATAGGTTTGCCCCAATGGGTTTGCCCCAATGGTTTAATATGTTAAGTTTTGATGATGACAAATACAAGACAAAAAGAATGATGCTTATGCTTGATAGATGTGCTTTATAGATGACAAATGCATTACAAAAAGAATATTAATCATGTTACATAGATGTGCTTAATGATATATATTGTATCATGCATATGAATATATTGAGTTATGAGTTTGGACTAACTATGCTTGTTTTAAGTGAGTAATACCTTGTAGGATGGTCCAAGTATCAAGAGTGAGCATTGCAACAAGAAAGCAAAAGATCACAATCATGCTTAACTCGAGAAGAATGAGAATGATAAGATGTTCTAAGCATTTGCAAGATTTGAAGAGAAGAAATTTTTGGAAGCTTGGATTACATCAAGAATTGATGATGGCAAAAGATCAAGTTCCAAGGTTCTTCAAGAATAGCTTATAGGACCTAGATCTTGTGTAAAGGTAAAAAGGAATCACACTAAGCTCAAATATGTTTTAACATCTTGAAAAAGTGTTTCTTACATGTTTTAATGCCCAACAAACTATTTTTGGAAAGTTAGTCTTGGTGGTAGTTCAAACCTTTGAAAAATAGCCAAGTTTGTGTTTTGCAAAACTGACATTTAGTTTCTATTTTAATCATAACTTTCAAAATACTTTGAGTTTTGTTATGAAACTTATTTCATATGAAAATAGACTCAAATATCTTTCCAATAAATGGTCATTTACTTTAAACGGATAAGAAATGAAGAAGTTATGACCATTTGCTTTAAACTATGAAATATAATCAAGTTTGAGTTTTGAAAAATTGACCTTTGGTCACTCTTTTGATCATAACTCTCAAAATACTTTGATTTTTATTGTGAAATTCTTTCATTTGAAAATAGACTCAAAGATCTTTCCAATGACTGGTCATTTGCTTTAATCGAATAAGAAATGAAGAAGTTATGACATTTTAAAGACAACTTTCAAAACCAGAAAAGCTGTAATCGATTACACAAGTCCTGTAATCGATTACAACAATGACAGAAGCCATGTAATCGATTACCAGAAGTGTGTAATCGATTACCAAGTGCCCAGAAACGTTTCTAACAACTATAAATGACTAGTTTTCATAAAAAAATCATTTCTAAACACTACCAACGATTATTTTATCACTTGGGCTCTATATATAAGTGTTTTATGAAGCTTATACATCTCTTGAACACTTGATTTGATCCTTGAATCATCAACATCATATTTTGAGCTTTGAAGTGCAAATCCTTGATACCCATAGTGCTTCAATTTGTATTATCCACTCTTAAAGAGAGTTTCTTATCTTCTATTCCTTTGTTCTTCAAGTTGTATATCTACTCTTGTGAGAGTTTATAATCTTTCTCTTCATCTCAAAATCATTGTAAGAGGGTGAGGTATCCCTCAAGAGAGAAGAGGGTGAGGTATCCCTTGTAGTGAGGCTTAAACACAAAGGGTAAGGTATCCCAAAGGTGTTGTGAGTGCTCTTGAATGTAAAGGTTTTTCAAGCACCTGTGAAGCTTGAAGAGTTGGAGGCTCTAGCACAAGGGTGAGGTATCCCAAGGGGTGAGGAGTGCTCTTGCTTGTACAAAGGTTTTCCTAGCACCCGTGAAGTCTAGGAGATAGTGAAGAAAATCTCAAGTTAAGCTTGGGGACTTGATGTAGGTCACTAGTGGTTGGTGGCTGAACCAGGATAAATCATTATGTTTGCTCTTCTCATTTACATTTGTGCTTCAATTATATATGCTTGAGTTGAATTTGATATCTAGCTTATTTGCTTGATTTATCCTATAGCCTAAGTGGTTTTTGTAAAATCTCTAATAGTTGCACCTTTGTTAAATTTATTCCGCTATGTAACACCCCTTTGGAGGATGTCACACACAAAAGAAAATAAAAGAAAGAGAAATAAAATCTACCCAAGTTGTAAAACTTTTGCTACATACTATTACGGGTTGTAAAATAATTCCTGTCAAACAGAATATTCTTAAATAAAATATGCGGAAATCGCAAATAAAAAAAAAACAAAACAGAACAACATTACTTATAATGTACATATTTTCCAAGTTATAAGTTATACAAATAATTTACAACTACAATTACAAATATTTAAACGAAATAGTAAATAAAAACAAGAAAAGAGTTAATATATACATCCATACGCAAACGCGCCCAAAAAAAAAAAACATCAAGCATATTCACTCCTACGAAGGATCACTCTCAACCCGAAAAATGTAGGGGACAAATATCTGGATGCCTCGTCGGCGATAACGTGATCGCGTTAGATCGATCGATACTTGACTAGGCGTGGTCTACCACCAAATGACGCCTAATGATAAGGGTAAGGTCGTAGTCATGATCGGCTCTCCATCAAATCTATGACGTAAGGTCACAGTCATCCGTCCCGCGTACGTCACCGAGTCTCTATCTCCTCTCATGTGCCACGATAGAGATCCACCGTGAAACTCCAGAGTCACGAATCCCAAAAATCCGGGCACCGCCATACCAAAACTAATCAATCCAATGGATATGGATGATCAGATGGTTCTTGATCGTAAAACTGATCGTCGGTTTGCTGATCTTCCTCCTCCTCGGGGTACAGGACCTCAAGAGGCTGTTCCTCTTCTTCTTCCTCAAACTCTTTACTGCATAAAATAAATATACAGGAAACACATACAATAAAGAGGTAAGACAATCTAAAATCACCACAAACATGGCCAATAAGAAGACGACAAACAACAATATATACAGTTTATGCAATACGAAAAGCTATAACAGTAATAATAATGGAATAGAGTAAAGCTTAGATATCATAACGTTACATAACATCACGGATATAACACGGATAAAAAAACACAGATAAAACAATATCACAGATAGAATAAAATAAGAAATAGACAACCATCATAATAATTACCAGATAAACATAAATAGAGAAAATGGAATAACATCCAAGATATAATCATATATACTAAGACACAATCCTACTCCATGGAGTTAAACACAAACAGATATCAGAGAGAATGACTTGCAAAATCTATTAGTACCACGGCTGCCCAACCAATTATCACATTTGTCACACGTTGCGTCAATAGCCTACGACACTGGGAATCCACCATCCAGGCGTAGTATAGTTCACGGTCTCCCGTTGTGGCACTATAGGCAATGTACTACTAGACTTTACAAACCTCGATTAAATATAGTGCGTGTCGAGTTCATTAGTGTGCTATCGGTTTACCACGGCCCAGCGGAGCTACCAACTGTCCATATATGGGATCCCGTACACTAAAGTCTCCAAGTTCATTAGAACAATGAACCACACTACGTTTATCGCATCGACAACACGATGTGATTCGTCTCGTCAACCAAAACACCAAAAATTGGCATAAAGACAATACATAATTCCAAAAATATGAAATTACGAAAATGCCCTCAAGATAATAATATGCCCTCAATGGCAGAAAAATAGAAAGCCTGTACGGGTTCACATTTTCCCGACAGCGAAAAATCCTCAAAAGCCTGTACGGGTTCACATTTTCCCGACAGTAAAAAATAAATATAGTAACGGTCAATCGCGTAGAAATTTTATCGCGTTTTCAAAATCTCGTCGTTTTTATAATTGTTTTGAAATCGCGTAAATATATTTTTCTGTTTTCAAAATCGCGTAGGATTTTTAATACGTTTTCTCAATCGCGTAAAATTTTTAAATCATTTTCTTGACCGAATTCCTTAAAAATCACTGTTTAAATAAACAGAAATAATAAATAATACTTTTAAACTACGTATAATATTTTCCATACCGTATACTGTCTTTTGGATATCTTTTCTATCTTATTTGTCCGTTTTTACTAAAAATTGACAGTATTTTGTTTAGAAAATTATATTAATGGTTTCCTAATTTTACCATAAAAATTCTATTTATTAAATTTTTAAACCATATAATTAATCCTTTTGAAAACTACTAACATGCTTCAAAATACAACATGAGCTATATGTTAGAAATTTTCGAAAGTTACTGTATTTCTCCTTACAGTAAAAATCATTAGTATTAACCTCTTAAACTTAGTTCTAACCACTTTATTTCTTTAAAACTCATTGTAAAAATTTACTTTAACTTATATTGCTTCTTCTTGATTGAAAATAGCTTGGAATTAATTTTAGAAATCATGAATATCTAATTTGGCATGTTGGCCGAATTTGATAAAAACTTTGCATTTGATTTCCAAATTGTTTTTCACCTTCTAAATGCATGTTAAATCTCTTGTATTGTCTACATTGATTAAATCCTTACCTTAGAAAATAATTTTAGAAATCAAAGTGTTGAAGTTAGACTTGTTGGCCGAAAATGTATGGTTATGCCATTTGATTTCCAAATTCATTTTTCTTGAGTTAAACAACTTGAAATCTTCTTAATTCTCCTAGGTTAATTAAATCACCTTTTAAGAAAATTAAGAGAACATTTTGGTTCTCCATTTTGTTAGTGGTGAGCCATCATGGAGTGTTCTTTGGAACACACATGCATTTCCTTGACATGTTGTTCACATCCTATACATTATCATGCAATTCTATACTTTATCATACAATTCTAACACATGCAATACTATCAAAGCTTGTAGACATGCAACTTAAAGCTTGTAGACATGCAAATTATTACAAACAACAAATAGGAAAGCTATTAACAAATGCACAACCACATCAAATAAGCTACTAACAAGCACAAACATGAATCCTTATGGATTCTACAATCACAAAATCAAAACTCCATCTTCTTACCACCATCCATAGGTGATAAGATTTGTCTTCCTCTTACCTTAAATGAAGACAAATGGTTTTTCTTTCACTCCTCCTAGTATTCGGTTTCCTCCACCAAAGTACCTAGCAACTCAAACGAAATTCTACAAGTTACTAACCATGAAAAAGAACCTAAACCATGGATAGATCATGGCTTAGAACTTTGAAAAAGAAGAGAGAAAAGAAAAACATGATATTTCACCTTCTAGGTAAAATCTTCAAGATTAATTTCCAAGCTCCAAATGAAAGATTTTGAAGAAACTTTCAACTAGAGATGTTCTTAGGTTTGTGTTTAGGTTTAGAAAAGTTGGCTTGATAGAATTTTGGGTGGTTGGATGATCAAGGAACAAGCTTGGCCGAAAATGGTGAAGAAAAGAAACAAGAACGGTGGCTAGGGTTTTTGATGAGAGAGAAGAGAGAATTTTTGCATGCAAGCAAAGTGAAGAATGGTCTTCCACCTCCCTTGGCCGTAGCTCATCATGCATGCAAGGTGTGCATTTGCTTGGCTTCATCCAAGCCCTTGGATGTATCAAAGGTTAGGATTAAAACTTGCTTAACAAGCTTGTCTCCTATTGGTTGGTTATTGATGACTCCCCAAGCCTAGTCACACTGTTCATTAATTATCAACTTAGTCAGCTAGCTGAGTTAGCTTGTTCTGGAAAGTTCTACTGTTAATGATGATTAATTAAGCTACTAAGTTAACTGTATTAGCTAATCGTGGGTCCCACAAAACATTTTCGGGTCCACTGTCATTTTATTATACTGACTAATAAAATAATATTATAATATTATAAAATTATTTTATTTGTGATCAAATCCTAAAAATTAAAAGATTATTTATTGTCTCATTCGAGAATCGGGTTTAGTAAGATCCCCCAATTCTAAATAATAAAATAAGATTTCCGGCCCGGAAAAATATTATTTTCTGCGCTCGAGCAAATCACACAAAAAGTCCATATAAAATCACAGACAGTAATATTGGACATTAAATCAAGTAGAAAACAATTAAAAATAGCAAAAACAGCAAAAACAGCACGTTCGGGACGTAATGGTTATTTTTCCATTTTTTTCCCACAACGTAGCTAATCATCCAAAAAGTTCAAATAAAATTACAGACAGTATTAATTGTCTGTATATCTTCCAGAAAAATTAAAACAGTAGCTCAGAAAAACTTTTATTTTACCGACTCGGAACAAATTACGTAAAAAGACTAAATAAAATTTGAGCCTGTATAAACGTATTTGTATTTCATGCAGAAATCGAGAAACAGTAAAATAGGGACACAACGGTCATTTACACAAAAACTTGAAAAACAGTAAACAGTACATTCGAAATATTTTCTAAAAATTGGGGCGTTACACGCTACATTTATTACTTGGTGGTTTAAAATGCTTAATTTCTTAAAGTTGCATTAAAATTTGTAATCACCCAATTCACCCCCCTTTTGGGTGATGGTTTCTATGGCTAACACAATTAGTCCATCCTTTTGAGAAATTTTTTACATAATTGAAATACTAGGAGGATATTTTGGTACCCACTTTATCTTAGGTCCTTGAATGTTAGTACTAGGGCCTTTAAAGATTTATTCTATAATTGCATAAATGAGAAATATGTCTTAAATGGCCACAAAAATTACAAATAATTGATTTTAATGACGGCTTGACCCTTTGAAGATCATCTTTGGAAAACTTAAGCCTTTTGTTGTTATTACATTTTATACTATTTTTGCCGTAAACCTTGCTTGAATTTTCATGTGGAATAACATTAATTTCATTCTTATTAAACATGGAATGTAAACAATTAAAATCATTAGCTTTGGCAAATTCAAAAGATAAGTCCTCAACTTGATTTTGTAAATCAATGCATTTTTAACAAGAAGTTGATGTTTCACATTTCAAAGGCATTTCCTCATCATTAAAAACATATTCATTTTTCAAAATCTCAATTTCATTTTCAATGGAGGAAATGTTTTCCAAACAAGATAAATTTTTCTTTTCTAAATTCAACAAACCATCATACACTTCATCATATGCACATTGTAGCTCATAATAGAAATGAGTATAATCTAGTTTAGAATTATTTACCTCAAAGCCCTTTTTAGTCATATAGGAAGCGGTCTCAATTTCTAGCATACTTGACTCTTTAAGGAAATAATCATCTTCCTCATTATTGTCCTTCAAGGATTCAAGAACATCTTCTTGAGGATATTTTTCAATATTGTCTTCCTCTAAAGGCTTTTGCTTTTCTTGCTCTCTATATACAACTTTATGCAAAAAATCATTGTTAGCAAGATAAATAGCATCAAGAGCATCTTATATATCTTTAGCACTAGAGCAACTCTTAATCTTAGCAAAAACATCATCATTCAAACTACTTCTCAAGATTTGCATTGCTCTAATGTTCAAGGAAAAACATTTCTTATCATAAGCATTCCAATCTTGTTTTGGTTTAGGAGAAAATCCATCAAGCACAATATCCTATAAATCAAGATCAATAAATTACATATAAAATTCCATTCTAACTTTTCAATAAACAAAATGCACACCATCAAAGAATGGTGGTTTATCAATTTCAAAACCTTCCATTTTGAAAAGATTTCAATGGTTGCCAACAAACAAGGATCTTTAACTCTAAGCGGTTAAGCTTTCAATAGAGCATGAAGCTATAATACCACTTGTTAGCCATGACAAACATTATCCAAGAGGGGGGTGAATTAGGTGATCACAAATTTTTAAAACAACTTTGAGAAATTATGCATTTTGATATTTTCAATCTACACATACCGCGGAATAAGTCTAACAAAGATACAACCATTGTAGATTACTCATATATAACTTAGGTTATAGGATAAATCAAACAAATAAGCTAGATATCAAGTTCAACTCAAGCATATATAATTAAAGAACAAATGTAAAGGAGATAGAGTTAAGAATAGCTAACACAAAGATTTATCTTGCTTTAGCCACCAACTACTTGTGGCCTACATCCAGTCCCCAAGTTTAACTTGAGATTTTCTTCACTATCTCCTAGATTTCACGAGGGCTAGGAAAACTTTGTACAAGCAAGAGCACCCCTCACACCTTGGGATACCGCACCCTTGTGCTAGATCCTCAAACTCTTCAAGCTTCACAAGTGCTTGAAAAATCTTTACATTTAATAGCATTCACAACACCTTTAGGATACCTCACCCTTTATGTTTAAGCCTCACCACATGGGATACCTCACCCTTTTCTCTCGTGAGGGATACCTCACCCTCTTACAATGATTTTGAGATGAAGAAAAAGATTATAAACTCTCACAAGAGTAGATATACAACTTGAAAAACAAAGAAATAAAAGAATTTTCCAATAAAGAGCTCAAAATATGATTTTGATGATTCAAGGATCAAACCAAGTGTTCTATAGTCTCTAAAAGATGTAAATGTTTCAATATATACTTATTTATAGAGCTCAGGTGATAAAATAGTCGTTGGTAGTACTTAGAAATGATTTTATTTTAATGAAAACTAGCAGTTTATAACTGTTTTGAATGCTTTTGGGCATGTGGTAATCGATTACATGAATGTTGTAATTGATTACATGGCCTCTTCCAGAGTTGTAATCGATTATAGGACTTATGTAATCGATTACATGCATTCTGTTTTTGAAAACTGACTTTAAATGACTATAATTTCTTCATTTCTTATCCGTTTAAAGCAAATGGCTACTCATTAGAAAGATCTTTGAGTCTACTTTCATATGCAATAAGTTTAAGAACAAAACTCAAAGTAATTTGAAAGTTATGATCAAAAGAGTAACCAAAGGTCAGCTTTTCAAAACTCAATCTTGACTATTTTTTATTGTTTAAAGAAAATGGTCATAACTTCTTCATTTCTTATCCGTTTTAAGCAAATGAGCTCTCATTGGAAAGATCTTTGAGTATATTTTCAAATGAAGTAATTTCACAACAAAACTCAAAGTATTTTGAAAGTTATGATCAAAAGAGTAACCAAAGGTCAATTTTTCAAAACTCAAACTTGACTATTTTTCATAGTTCTGAACTACTACCATGACTAGCTTTTCGAAACATGTTTCTTGGGTATTTTAGCATGTAAGAACCATTTGTAAAGATTTAAAAATATATTTGAGCTTTTTTCATGTAAAACCTCTATCTTTACATAGGAGAAAGCCTAAAAGAAAAGTATACCAATTCTAGTCCTTAGGCTTCTTGATGTAATCCAAGCTTCCAAAAAAAATTTCTTCACTTCAAATCTTGCAAATGCTTAGAACATGTTATCATCTTCATTCTTCTTGAGTTGAGCATAAACATGATCTTTTACTTTCTTGTTGAAATGCTCACTATTAACACTTGGACTATCCTACAAAGTATTGCTCACTTAAACAAACATAGTTGTCCAAATTCATAATTCAATATCTTCATATGCATGATTCATAAATGTATAACTCTAGTTAGTCTAACATGTATATAAGACTTTCATTGACATATCCAAATAAGACATTTATCAATTACTAATAGATATGCTTTATATAGGATGCAACAAAGAATACTTTGCATATTTTCATTTAAATATAGTCAAATCCAATATTAATTTAGTACAACTAATATAACATATTATTGGATATATCCTATAAAAGATGCTATAAAGAATATGCATGATTCTTATATGAAATATAACAAGCTAGAGTTTATGTTCATGCATGATTCAATATAATCTACTTAGCACATCTATGTAGCATAAGCATCTATTAAGCACATCTATATAGCATAATCATCATTCTTTTTGTCTTGTATTTGTCGTCATCAAAACTTAACATATTAAACCATTGGGGCAAACTTATTTCCACACTTGCTACCTTTACATAATGGAACACTCAACACACCTTGGGATACCTCACCCTTTGTGCTTGAGCCTCAACTTCAAGGAATACCTCATCCTTACAACTTTGAGGAATCCTCACCCTCTTTACAAGATAACTAGAGTATGAATGATAAGTAGTTCTCTCAAGAGTGGATAATACAAATTGAAACTTGATGGGTATATGGATTCACACTTTTGAAGCTCAAAACAAAAGATTAATGGAAATGGCAGTGAATGGCTATGAAAGCTTGTTTGAATGCTCAACCAAGTGTTTCAGATTGATTTTCTAACCTTCATAAATGCCCAACAACTTGTATTTATAGCCCACTAAAGATTAGAGTCATTGGAAGTTGGTTGGAGCATTAAATGCTTTCAAAAATAGTTGTTTATTTCTATTTCTAGGATGCTCTGTTATTCGAATAACAGTAATATTATTCAAATAATGCTTTAAATAGCATGTAGGTGAAAAGCTTTCTGGAATGTTTTATTTGAATAACACTTACGTTATTTGAATAAACATTTTAAATCTTGTTTTCTAAAAAATATATTATTTGAATAATAATTAGGTTATTCAAATAAACTACTTAAGATCTTGTTTCTAGAAAATGTGTTATTCGAATAACACTTTGGTTATTCGAATAAACCATATGCGCCAAGGCTTAATTTGAACATTTATTCAAATAAAGCAAGGTTTTATTCATATAGTGTTTAACCAGATGAAATTTTTGGCTTCTCTGACTTTGGTTATTTGAATAATGAAACCTTTATTCGAATAAACCATTTAAAAAACATTTCATATAGTTTTGAAACATTGCCAATTGATTCCAAATGATCTTATAAGATTTCAGGCATTTTACTAT
Organism: Ormosia emarginata; assembly: GCA_029884605.1. Classification (NCBI taxonomy): domain Eukaryota; kingdom Viridiplantae; phylum Streptophyta; class Magnoliopsida; order Fabales; family Fabaceae; genus Ormosia; species Ormosia emarginata. The sequence continues at coordinate 21,115,297 of JAQQTP010000079.1, forward strand.
ATGTTTCTTTGGAAACCAAAAACCATTTTGAAGCCTTGAAAACATATGTACTGTTTGGGTTCTTTGAAAAGCAAGTTTTAGAACATTAGTGTGAACCTCTTTATGCCTTTACATAGTGATCTAAGTCTTAAAACTATTCTTGAAGGTCTTGGACTTGATCTTGCAACATCTTCATGTTTGTTATTATCAAAACAAAGTCTTCATAGGTCAATAGTCAATTACAATAAATGATCTTTATATCATTCAAAATTGTTATGGAACAATCTCTAAATCATTCACATAGTAGAACAACAACCAAAATCAACAAACAATCCATCTAAATCCAAATCCATTTTTTTAAAAAATAAAAATACAAAGTCATGAAAAGCCTCCAAAGAGTCATTTTTCAATCCAACAAACATATTTTATATATAAAGAGTGTGCATAAAATATGGAAAACCAAATAAACAAACACCTCTACCTAAGCTCCAAGTTAAGGTGGAAGCCATGGTTTCTCTCTCTCTTCCCCTTGTTCTTGAAGTGATTCTCGGTAGAAAAGACTTGAAAGGGTGAGGTGATAAGGAAAGGAGAAATCTTGAGCCTTGGACAATGGAGGAAAACCAGATCTACTCTTCTTAGTATGGAATTCATTTCCTCTTCCTTCCTAAAGTACTTTATCTATTTTCTCATTTCTTTCTTTCTTCTTTTATGTTTTCTCTCTTTCTCCTCTCTTTTTCGTTTGTTCTCTCTTCTTGGCTTGCTGCCACCGAGAAAAAAAGTGAGAAACCAATTTGTGAAAGGCTGTAACACCCCGAAAATTTATAATTTCATGATAAATAGTAATTTTATAATATTTGTGATTTTTGTGGATTTTTCTGAGAATGTGGAGTATTTTAATATTATTCCTCGTTTTGCATGCACACTGAGTAGAGCCGAGGAAATGAGATATTTTCCCCGAGGACCATGATCTGTGGAAATGTCGATGGGGGATCTTACTATACCCGAGACTGGATACAGTTTACGAGGTTTCACGTTTTTCAAGATTTTTATCTGATAAATAAAAATCACTGTGTATTTTATTATCTGTTGGACAATTAACACTGACTTCTGTCAACTGTAACAATTGTCCATTGGATAATAACTTGTAGCAAAAATCCTATCACCTTATCCAAAAAAATATACTTTATGTCACTTCCATTCACTTTATTTCAAAAAGAAAGATATTTTAATCAAAGATTCTTAAGGAAGCTTTGATAAAAAATGACCAAATTACCCAAACTTACATGAGAAGCCAAATCTCTTCCTTTCTTTCTCTCTCTTGGTGCCGCGATTTGGAGCCCTTTGGGGAGCCAAAATTTGGTTTTTGCCTTATCATTCTTTACTCCAAAACTCTAAATCACAAAAAGCTATTACCTTTTCCATCTTCATTTCCTCTTCATCTTTTTCTCTTCGTCTTTTTCTCTTTTCCTCTCAACACTCCACGGTTGTAGCCACCATTGGAGACCATCTCCATTGGCTTGCTAAAACACTTCCATTTCTCACTTCCTCTCACCATTCTAGACCTTTCCCCTTTGGTGATTATCTTCCAAATCCATCCTTTTCATCACTTTTCTTCAAGAACAAAGCCTGAAGCTTTTGAGGTAGACTTTTGATTCCTTACTTTCTTTTGTTCTTTTTCGTTTCTATGGTCATTTTCATAGCCATGGATCCTTTCTTTTTCAAGCCATTGGTGTTGATTCTTTGAGTTATGATTCTTAGGGTTTGGTGGAGCTTTGGACGAAAATCACAAGAACTAACAAGGGGTCATCTTTTCTTGTTTTCCCTTAGGTAAGAGGGAGATCTACTCACTTCAACGTTTATTGGTAGTGAAGGAACCTTTGTGTGTTGTTGATGGAGGAATCCTCAATGGATTGCTCTCTTTGTATGCTTATTTTTCATGTTATGTGCCTATTTAATTTATATGAAAAAGTTAGTTATTTTAAATGCCTTGATGATGTTGGATTGCTTGATTTTGGTATATGGAAAAATGTAGGGTTTCCTACCAATTTAGGGGAGGTCACGACCTTGGACAAAATTTTGGGTGTTTGAGTTTGATCTTTTTGTGGGAATTGAAACTTAGGTGATTAGGTGTTAAAGGATTTGACGCATGTTGTACCACCCCAAATTTCTTAACTATTTGACAATAATTTTGATAGTTAACAGAATTCTACTGTTTAGTGATTTCTGTGTACTGTAAAATTATTTTGAGCATTCCGTGAGTACATTTGATTGTTTTGTGTGATTTACTCTGTGTCAAGAAAATAATAATTTTCGGGCCAGGGAAAATCTTACGTATTTTAATTATTACTGTTAAGTCTTAATTATTTTATGTAATCTGATTTGATTTTCGTAAGTTTTATAATTTTTCTGATTTTATGGATGATTATGAAATTTTTATATTTCTCTTATTATTTTAATATTATTCTTGTGCTATTTGTGGGCCCTAGGGGGCTGTACGTGGGCCCAAGTGGGTCCGAAAAAGTGAATTTTTCTGTGGCCAGAAAAATTCGTACTGTTAAGATGGAGATGGGGGATCTTACTAAACCTAAATCTGGAAATAGTTTTAAAAATTTTCTTTTACTGTGTTTTGTACTGTATTTAATTATCGGGTGATAAAAATACAGTAAAAATATTGTTCGAAGGGTAATAGCAGATAAAAATAAATGTCATACTGCTTAGTCACAGTAGTGGCTATGACAACTTCATGACGGACCAATAAGAAGCAAGCTTAATGTTAAAGACTTTGGATATCAATAATCGATTTAATCAATGGTGGAGATTTGGTCTTATAAAAAGGCTAGGACCATTTATGATCATTGGATGGAAAGTATGAAGAGGTGATCTTGACCCTTCCTTTTGGAGATATATTTAAGGGCTAGGATTTCAAAAAGAAAGATCCAATGGCCTAGATTAAATCTAAAGGCTAACCTAGAATCTACATTAATCCTAGCCATTGATCTAATCAATGGTTAGGAATGCTTAAAATGGTGGCTAGGAGATTGGTCACTCTTTGAAGAGTGCATGAAGTGGGGACGGTTTTGTGAAGCTTAAGGGCTTAGCAAAGTTTGAAGACCATCATTATTGCTTATCTTGATCATTCTTGATCATTCCAAAGTCTTAAGCTCTTCAAACTTTTCTCTCCATTTCTCTCCAAGCAAGGTTCGGCCAAGCACCCTAAATCTATCTTCCATCACTCTTTAATTTCATACAACCTTATTTCTTGAATCTATACCTCATTCTAAGACACTTTGTAGTTTGGAGCAAGTTCTAAATCTTTCATCTTCAAGGACTTTCTTCAAGAGCAAAGTTATAGGGTTTTTATGATGAAGTGTAAGGAAACTTCATTTCTTATTTTTTTTTTCATGTTCTAAGCCATGTTTGATCCATGGTTCTTCTTGTTCAAGCTTAATATACTAATAAACTTGTGTTTTGTTTTGTATTTGAGAAGCTTTTGGTGAAGGACTTGGAAAAAGAAGCAAACCAAGGAGCTTTTGAGGTTCTTCAAGAGGTAAGAGGGAGATCCATCTCACCAACCAAGTATGGTGGTGAGAGATGATTTTGTATTTGATGGATGGTGAATCTATGTAAGGATTCATATCCATGGTCATGTAATTATTTGTGGTTGTTTATGTGTTTATGTGGTTTATGTACTTAGCATGGTTTATTTATGCTTGCATGATTAGTATGATTTTTATTTGCTTTTATGGTATGCTTGAAATATAATATGTTGATTATATGTGATGTATGCCAAAAAAATTGTTGGAAAGGAAAACGATTTTTGGTTCCAATGACCATGAGGATTTCGGCCTCAACACCTCAAAATAAGTGTTCACAAATTAATATTTTCATGAATGGTAAAATTGGATGTTTAGAGAAGCAAGGAAATGAATAAATGTTTTGATTTCTAAGACCAAGTGTTCACAGTTTTTGAAGGAAATTTTAATGGTTTTGTTTGTGTAAAAACAAGAATGGTACTTAATTGATTTAGAAGGAAAAATATTTGATGGTTTCAATAGCCATGTCCACGGTTTTGAAGGCTTGTGAATGCCTTGGTTTTATGAAACAAAGTGATTTCAAAGTGGAAATATAATTTGATTTAGTACAAGGATTTTGAAAATGGAATCAGAGTGTTTTATCACTTGAGAAATAAAAATTTCGGTTATGAAAGGAAAATAGGGGTTGAAGGGTTTGAACTCAAAATTATTTTGGAAGAAGATTGAATTTGAGAATTTATTTTGAATTATAAAGGAAACGTTGATGATTTAAAATTTACTAACGTAAAACTCATCCTTTGGGTTTTGGAGCGCGTTAGGAAATTTTAAATGAGAAACATTGATTTAATTCAATGAAATGGTGAATTTGTGGAATATATTGCAAAAAGGATTTTTTTGAGTAAGAAAATATGAAAAATATTGTGAGAAGTCATATTATTTTGAGGAAAGGATTTCTTAAAGGAGAAAACGTGAAAAATGATGTTGGAAATGACATTGGTTTGTTTGAAAGTCCAAAATAATGTTTGAAAAATTGAGGTATATTTTATGTGATTGTAAAATGGGGAAAAATGATTTACGCAACTTAAAAACGTGATTTTTAAGCTACACAATTTGAAAAATGTTTAAATATTTCCACGCGATTTGAAAAAAGTTGAAATATTTCTACGCAATCTGGAAAGCATTTAAATATTTTTACGCATTTAAGATATTATTGAAAAATCGCTAAGTGATTTAAAAATGGTGGAATAATTTTACGTGATTGTGAAAACGTTGAAAAATCACTACGTCATTTGAAAAATGATGGAATATTTTTACGTGATTGAGAAATGATGAAAAAATCGCTATGCGATTTGAAAACGCAACAGAAAGGTTGCGAAATTGTGAAAACGTAACAGAAATGTTTTGCGATTGTGAAAATACGACAAAAGTGTTTTGCGACTATGAAAATGCGATAATATGATTTCGCTATTGAATATACAGTATGATTACTGTTGAACCAGTGTATGGACACTGTATGAGAAAATGATGAATTTTGCCTGTGATTGGCATTTGGTGCATTATACATGCATTGGAAAAATATGCATTGAGGCATATGATGAAATTGAAAAATATGCATTGAGGCATATGATGAAATTGAAAAATATGCAGTGAGGCATATGATGAAATTGAACAAAATTACATTGAGATATTCGTGCATTGAATGAAAATTAATAGCTAATAGCTATTGTGACCCTTGAGGTTGAAGAGAGAATGAGAATTGAAAAGTGAGGTCTATGATGGATCTTGGGAGCGTCAAGGCGCGGCGGTCGACCAGTGGACGTTGATTGGCAAAGACCATGTGCCACTTGGCGATGTAGTCCATTGCAACGCATTGATGATACCCGACAAGAACACGATTCTTTTCGAAGACTGGAGATTGTCTTTGGGCTAAGGCTGACAATTAACCAGATCATTCTTCTCAAAATTGTGAAAACCTCCATGGAGTAGGAAATTGAGTCTATGTGCACATGCATAATCATTGAGCATTGTTTATGGTAATTGAATTGTTAAATACTTGGATAATGTTGATGGCATTATTGTAATTATCATTTGATTTGAATAATGTTAATGGCATGATGATAATTATTATTTATTATAATTGTTGTGATAAATAATATTGAGAGCATGATTGTAATTATGGTATGATGTATTTGTATGATATGTTATTTATGTTATCTCTATGCTACCATGTTAGTATTGGCGTAGGTGATCTCACCTCTTTGTTATATTGTTTTGTTGTGCTTGTATTGTTAAAATTATATAGTAGATGGAACGAGTTTCATAGATGTGAAGGGAGTCAGATATTCTGAGATCGGTGACAACATCAAGGAGTAACCATCCCAGATTGGTTAGTGTACAGTTTTGAGGAGAAATAGATACATGAAGCATCAAGATGGATACAAGACAAAATAAGTATGTTGAGTTCTCTCATTAGTGTTTTACCGTGCTATTAAGTAGGACCCGTCATGGGGTTTGCTACTATTTAAAATTGAGTCTGTAAGTTTTATATTTCTTGAATAATTGGTAAATATTATGTGGTGTCAGTAATATATGCTAATCAGTTTAAAACTATTTTTTAGTATTAGTTATAAATATCAGTAAGTTTATGTTTCCGTGAAAAGAAATTTTGAAACCCACCTTTTATAACTCAAACCTTTTATGAAATCATTTTCAGATTATAAGTTGGTAGTCAGAAATGTGATGCCCTAAGGAGGGTGTTACATTAGTTTGTATCAGAGCGTGGTTTGAGTCTTTTAGGGTTTTGTGGTTAGGTCTATTTTGCTTGTGTTGTGTTCTCTATGTGTTTGATTTCCTTAAGGAAACAATGTTTATTTGAAATGGTTACATCTGGTTTCCATTGTATTTTGATTTGTGTGTCTTTGAAGAGAGGACCATGACTCATGATAGACAAAGAAAGACGATGGCTCGTGATAGACGTACGCATGTGGAAGCGAGACATGATGATGGTGATATAACTGCAATTATGGAAGTAATATGAAAAAAGGCTAATGTAATTATACAGCAAACTCATAAGATTGTTCAGTAGCAAGAATTGATAGTCGAAGCTAAGATTTTGTTAGAGTTGAATAAGTTTCAGGATGTGAGACCCTATAACGTTGGACCATATTGGTTACGAAGAAGGAGAAATCGTAAGGTCAAGTGATTCCAGCAGAAAACGTTCTCGCAATCTCCGGGAAGTCAACAACAGCAGCAATCTTGTGGAGGAAGTATTAGCGGTAGCAGGTTTGGTCTGACCGTGACATCTGCACCAAAATGTTGGAAGTGTAGGAAAGATCATCGGACAAAGGATTGTACAATCAAAGGAATCATCTATTTCAAGTGTGGGATGCCCGGACACACCAAAGACAAAGTCATCTGTTAGTAATGAACGTGCTTCGACATCTCAAGTAGAATGGAGCATCGATTCTCCAAGTGCAGCAAAAGCACCCCAGACTGAAGACCTAAGCAAAGAAGATTGTGTCATAGAAAGTGATCATTTGACTGTACTGTATAATTCTGGAGGTAACCTATTTCTCTATGGCATATGAATGTGTGGATCAATTATATGTTAGAGTTATCTGTGTCTTCGTTATCTTCTAACTTGTTTACTTCTGTTTCTATTATTAGCCTGTCGTGCTGCTCAAGTTATTCAAATTACCCTATTGTTGTTATGGATCAAATTTGTATGATAGTTTGATCTGTTTATCTTTTTCATAAATAGACGTGATCTTTGAAACGGATTAGTTATCTTTCAACCATATCCTATGAAATTGTCTTAATAAAGTGTTAGTATTCCAGAAAATTCGTTCTTTAAAATCGGGTTATATTAAATTCTTTGTGGATATGTCCGGTAACACATCAGATAGTTTTGCTATCTTTCATAATGATTTCATATATCGCAAATTGCAAGAAAGGATATTCCTATCTAAATCTATGTCATAGTATCTGGTACAGTGTTGCTGAAAGAGAACTCAGTTAGTAAGACATTTCTTGTTAAGAGCAAAGGCAGGAGAATGAAGCGATACAAGGACAAGGAAGTTCTAATTGATGTCGTGCGGAGTGACAGATGCTCCTATAATATTTATAAATTATAGGAGCAGAATCTTTCGTTCTTATCTAGGTAGAATTGTCATTATCTTTCTTAACGACATTCTGATCTATTCTCGAAATCATAAGGAACATGCTGAACATTCAGTGTGGTCTTCTAGATTCTAAAGGAGAAGCAGTTACATGCTAAGTTGTCGAAATATGAGTTCTGGTTGAGTGAAGTGCAGTTGTTGGATCACGTGATTCTAAAGAAGGGATTGTCGTGGATTCTTCAAAGGTTGAAACAGTTTTTCAGTGGGAAAAGTCAAAGACAGAAATAGAAATCCACAGAAAATTTATTGAGAAATTTTCCAAGATCGCAGGACTTCTCACCTAGCTTACCAGAAAGAATTAAATGTTTGTATAGACTGTTGCATACAAGGAGAATTTTCAGGAGTTGAAAATATGTTTGATTACTTCTCTGGCATTCGTTTTGTCTAATCCCAGTGAACTATTGGAGGTGTACTGTGATGCGTTACATCGGAGTTTAAGATGTGTGCTTATGCAGAATAGAAGAGTTGTAGCGTATGTTTCAAGGAAATTGAAGTTACATAAGAAAAATTATTCTACGCATGAATGGAGGTTGGTAGTCACTGTGTTTGTATTAGAAGTATGGAAACACTTTCTTTATGGAGTAACATTCAACATCTTCGGTAATTATAGAAGTCTGAGATATCTGTTTGGTCAGGAGAAGTTGAATGTGAGGCAAAGATACTTCATTAGTTAAAATAGTCTGAAATGATGTAAGTGGAGAACCAACATGGGAACTGGAAGAAAAGATAAAAGAGCAATATCTATATTTATTTTGGGGGTGTGAAATCAAGTTTATTAAGTTTCGAGGATGAAACTTCTTTTTAGAGGGGGAGTATTGTAACACCCCAAATTTCTTAACTATTTGATAGTAATTTTGACAGTTAACAGAATTCTACTGTTTAGTAATTTCTGTGTACTATAAAATTATTTTGAGTATTCCGTGAGTACATTTGATCGTTTTGTGTGATTTACTCCATGTCAAGAAAATAATAATTTTCGGGCCGGGGAAAATCTTACGTATTTTAATTATTACTGTTAAGTCTTAATTATTTTACGTAATCTGATTTGATTTTCATAAGTTTTATAATTTTTATGATTTTGTGAATGATTATGAAATTTTATATTTCTATGATTATATTAAATTATTCTTGTGCTATTTGTGGCCCCAAGGGGTTGTACGTAGGCCCAGGTGGGTCTAGAAAAGTGAAAATTTTTATGTGGCCAGAAAAATTCGTACTGTTAAGACGGAGGCGGAGGATCTTACTAAACCTGAATCCAGAAATAGTTTTTAAAATTTTCTTTTACTGTATTTTGTACTGTATATAATTATCGGGTGATAAAAATATAGTAAAAATATTGTTCGAAGGGTAATAGCAGATAAAAATAAATGTCATACTGCTTAGTCAACATTAGTGGTTATGACAGTTTTATGACGGACCATTAGGAAGCAAGCTTAATATTGAAGACTTTAAATATCAATCATCGATTTAATCAACGATAAAGATTTGGTCTTATAAAATGGCTAGGACCATTTATGACCATTAGATGGAAAGTATGAAGAGGTGATCTTGACCTTTCATTTTGGAGATATATTTAAGGGCTAGGATTTCAAGGAGAAAGATCCAATGGCCTAGATTAAGTCTTCTAATCTAAAGGCTAAACTTAGAATCTACAATAATCCTAACCATTGATCTAATCAATGGTTAGGAATGCTTAAAATGGTGGCTAGGAGATTGGTCACTCTTTGAAGAGTGCAAGAAGGGGAGGACGGTTTTGTGAAGCTTAAGGGCTTAGCAAAGTTTGAAGACCATCGTTATTGCTTATCTTGATCATTCTTGATCATTCCAAAGTCTTAAGCTCTTCAAACTTTTCTCTCCATTTCTCTCCAAGTAAGGTTCGGCCAAGCACGCTAAATCCATCTTCCATCACTCTTTAATTTCATACAACCTTATTTCTTGAATCTATACCTCATTCTAAGACACTTTGTAGTTTGGAGCAAGTTCTAAATCTTTCATCTTCAAGGACTTTCTTCAAGAGCAAAGTTATAGGGTTTTTATGGTGAAGTGTAAGGAAACTTCATTTCTTATCTCTTTTTCATGTTCTAAGCCACGTTTAATCCATGGTTCTTCTTGTTCAAGCTTAATATGCTAATAAACTTGTGTTTTGTTTTGTATTTGAGAAGCTTTTGGTGGTGAAGGACTTGGAAAAAGAAGCAAACTAAGGAGCTTTTGAAGTTCTTCAAGAGGTAAAAGGAAGATTCATCTCACCAACCAAGTATGGTGGTGAGAGATGGTTTTGTATTTGATGGATGGTGAGTCCATGTGAGGATTCATATCCATGGTCATGTAATTATTTGTGGTTGTTTATGTGTTTATGTGCTTAACATGGTTTATTTGTGCTTGCATGCTTAGTATGATTTTTATTTGCTTTTATGGTATGCTTGAAATATAATATGTGGATTATATGTGATGTATGCCATAAAAATTGTTGGAAAGGAAAACAATTTTTGGTTCCAATGACCATGAGGATTTCAGCCTCAACACCTCAAAATAGGTGTTCACAAATTAATATTTTCATGAATGGTAAAATTGGATGTTTAGAGAAGCAAGGAAATGAATAAATGTTTTGATTTCAAAGACCAAGTGTTCATGGTTTTGGAAGGAAATTTTAATGGTTTTATTTGTGTAAAAACAAGAATGATACTTAATTGATTTAGAAGAAAAAATATTTTGATAGTTTCACTGGCCATGTCCACAGTTTTGAAGGCTTGTGAATGCCTTGGTTTTATGAAACAAAGTGATTTCAAAGTGGAAATATAATTTGATTTAGTACAAGGATTTTGAAAATGGAATCAGAGTGTTTTATCACTTGAGAAATAGAAATTTCGATTATGAAAGGAAAATAGGGGTTGTAAGGGTTTGAACCTCAAAATTATTTTGGAAGAGGATTGAATTTGAGAATTTATTTTGAATTATAAAGAAAACGTTGATGATTTAAAATTTACTAACGTAAAACTCATCCTTTGGGTTTTGGAGTGCATTAGGAAATTTTAAATAATAAACATTGATTTAATTCAATGAAATGGTGAATTTGTGGAATATATTACGAAAAGGATTTTCTTGAGTAGGAAAATGTGGAAAATAATGTGAGAAGTCTTATTATTTTAAGGAAAGGATTTCTTAAAGGAGAAAACGTGAAAAATGATGTTGGAAATGACATTGGTTTGTTTGAAAGTCCAAAATAGTGTTTGGAAAATTGAGGAATATTTTACGTGATTGTAAAATGGTGAAAAATGATTTGCATAACTTAAAAATGTGATTTTTAAGCTACGCAATTTGAAAAACATTTAAATATTTCCACGCGATTTGAAAAAAGTTGAAATATTTCTACGCAATCTGGAAAGCATTTAAATATTTTTATGCTTTTAAGATATTGTTGAAAAATCGCTAAGTGATTTGAAAATGGTGGAATATTTTTACGTGATTGAGAAACGATGGAAAAATCACTATACAATTTGAAAACGCAATAGAAACTTTGCGAAATTGTAAAAATGTAATAGAAATGTTGCGCGATTGTGAAAACACGACAAAAGTGTTTTGCAACTATGAAAACACGATAATATGATTTCACTATTGAATATACAGTATGATTACTGTTGAACCAGTGTATGGACACTGTATGTGAAAATGATGAATTTTGCCTGTGATTAGCATTTGGTGCATTTTACATGCCTTGGAAAAATATGCATTGAGGCATATGATGAAATTGAAAAATATGCATTAAGGCATATGATGAAATTGAACAAAATTGCTTTGAGATATTCATGCATTGAACGAAAATTAATAGCTGATGGCTGTTGTGACCCTTGTGGTTGAAGAGAGAATAAGAATTGAAAAGTGAGGTCGATGATGGATCTTGGGGGCGTCAAGGCATGGCAGTCGACCAATGGACATTGATTGGCAAGGACCATGTGCCACTTGGCGATGCAGTCCGTTGCAACGCATTGACGATACCCGACAAGAACATGATTCTTTTCAAAGACTAGAGATTGTCTTTGGGCTAAGGCTGACAATTAACCAGAGCATTCTTCTCGAAATTGTGAAAACCTCCATGGAGTAGGAAATTGAGTCTATGTGCACATGCATAATCATTGAGCATTGGTTATGATAATTGAACTGTTAAATACTTGAATAATATTGATGGCATTATTATAATTATCATGTGATTTGAATAATGTTAATGGCATGATGATAATTATTATTTATTATAATTGTTGTGATAAATAATGTCAAGGGCATGATTGTAATTATGGTATGATGTATCTGTATGATATGTTGTTTGTGTTATCTCTATGCTACCATGTTGGTATCGGCGTAGGTGATCTCACCTCTTTGTTATATTATTTTGTTGTGCTTGTATTGTTAAAATTATATAGTAGATGGAATGAGTTTCATAGACGTGAAGTGTAACGCCCCTTTTTCTAAATGTACCACGAAGAAGGAACGTCACACTATGATACTTCGAAACAAACATAGACTGAAATAAATTAAATTGCAGAAAATAGTATTTGTTTTTAAACTCATAATCCCGATTCTCTTTATGGTTATTTAAGTTCCTTTACAAATGTCACTATTTTTTTTTTGAATTATTACATTACCGAGTAGAATCAAAAGTTGATTTAAAAATCCATTACGTATAGAGATAACAATTAAGATAATCTCTGTAAAATCGACATGAAGTAAACCATACACAATATATATATTCATATTTATATGCATAAGCTTGTTTAGTTACATTCTAAAATATACAAAAAAAACAAAATATGTACCCACCCAAATTTATACAAATATACCCCAGCATGTACAGCAAAACGTCAGGCTTCCTAAAAAAATATAGACGGTTAGCCATCAGTAGCTACCAATAATATCAGCTCCTAAGACTGACGAGAAGGGACCGTAGCCAGGTCCTCCTCAGGGTCCTATTCGTCTGAGGAAACATCCATCGGAGCGACAGAGCAATGGGCAGGAGCCAGAGCAGTGGACAAAAAGGAGTCATCATGTGGGGTGTAGTACATATTAGCCCACATATCCCTAACGGGCATGTAAAACTCCAGCCAAACAAAAGCATGAAAATCTACAATAGGGGCATCATAACGACCCCAAGCCAGGGACACCGTCAGCTCCCCATGGTACATGCAACAGTCCGTCTGCACATTAATGTGCTAGCAGACAGGGCCTCCGTGAAAGTTGATCCGAGTGTAGCCCAAAAATCCGTGGAGGCATGACGTCATCCTCAATCACTCCAGTCGTAGTCTGGCCAAAAGCCTGGAAACCCAGGAGCTTCTTTGTCTTCCTCACGAACGTCTTCTCGGAAGTACACAATCCAACAAAATACAGAAATAGAGAAAATATAGAAAGAGGTGAGACATCCAACTTTCAATACCAAAATGGCAGCAAGAAAACAATACGGCACTGGATGCCCACATATGACACAATTCATACATTTAATCACAGCACTATTAAAATTAATAGTAAAGGCAGAGCGACAATAATTAATTGTAGTAATTGCAATAACAGGCAAACAGTAGTAATATTTCCAGCAGACAACAATTCGGATAATCAGATAATTATTACAATAATAGGAACAATTATGTTTGCAGTTATGAATGTTCATGCTCAATGTATTATGTGACTCACAATGCGCAATGCAAAGGGTACCAAAAATCCTACTCCATGGAGCTCGACATAAACATTTTTTGGAGTGAATGATTAAGGAGTTATGCCAGTTTCTCGTTAGCCTTAAAAATAATGCGCTTCATCTCATAAAATAGTTGCGCAAATGGCTTATACATGGCACCTCAACAGTTGATCGCGATATAGGACAGCGTCCCAGTCAGGATCGTCGGTGTGTCGCATTGGTCTATCTCACAACCCTAGTGGAGCTACCATTGTCTATTGTGAGACACCCATACCCCGATGTCCCTAGGGTCAACAACATATGACACCTACACTTAGTCTATTCGCACCCGCATATAGGTGTTATTCAAACTCCTAGGCATACATAGCCTTTCTAACAATGTCCAACGGACAACACATATACATGACGACACAATGTCCAATCATGTATGTTTATCAATGATGTATTCATCATAAAATATACCACCATGGCATATATATCCATTTTCAATATTAACATGCCATAATTTCATCAAGAACTTGGTCCCACATTGGAACTCACAGTTGCATCAAACAATTCTCAATATCAATACATATACATGTCCATCATTCCACACATACCACAATTTCCATGTTATGGATCCAAAAGTTCCATTTTCAAAATCATTTCTCCATTATTGGTATGGATACATAATCCTATCACATTTAAGTGAAATAAAATCCTTGAATCTAGGGTTTAAGATTCATGTTTGAGTTACAAGGGACAAGAAATCATATTTTCATCATTTTCTGCTCAAAATCTCATTTTAGGGTCCTGGTAATCGATTATATATCTCTAGTAATCGATTACCAGCTCGACAAAATCTCTGTAATTGATTACAGACTGAATGTAATCAATTACATAGCTTCCCAGAAACATGATTCGTAACTCCAAGGACCTGGTAATCGATTACACAATTCTGGTAATCGATTACCAACTAGACAGAACCTCCGTAATCGATTACAGACAGGATATAATCGATTACATGATTCCCAGAATCACGATTTTGTAACTCCAGAGGCTTGGTAATCGATTACATAGTTCTGGTAATCGATTATAAGATGGACAGAATCTCCGTAATCGATTACAGATAGGATGTAATCAATTATGTGATTCCCAGAATCACGGTTTTGTAACTCCAAGGGCTTGGTAATTGATTACAGGCACTGTGTAATCGATTACCACGCGTAAACTTGCAGAAAAATGATCTTTAGGCCATCTAAACTCAAACCAAATCAATCCATAACATTTTCAACATCATATTAGCTCAAACATGCATCCAAAATCTTATAAAGGAAATCAATGACTCATACAAATCAAACCAAATACACGAATGTGAAAAGAAGAAAGAAAAACACATAATAAAAAGGGAAATCCACACATGGATCCCTAAATCAACAACACCACACAAGATATCTCCTTACTACCAAGATTGGTTGAAGAGGATCATCTCCTTCTTACCTAAATAAAGACAACACAAGGATGCTAGTCCCTTCTTATTCTTGATTTTCGTTTTTACCTTCAAGAAAACACCAATGTGAGTGACTTCCACAATGTCTACTCAAACCATGGAAAGATGAGTTCTTGGTCACATAGGTGACCAAGGAAGACGAAAATGAGGAGAAAATGGAAGAAAGGTGAAGACTTTACCTTAAAAGCTCCAAGCTTTAGCTTCAATGGTGGAAAATGGAAGAAAATGGTGATTGATTTAGCAAACTATGGAGATTGTCTCCAATAGGTGGGTGTATGGTGGAGGAGGAAGAAGAAGAGAAGAAAAATGAGAAGAGAGAAAAATAGTTAAAAATGTTATGTATTTGAAATGAGGGAGTGATGCAATAAAAGTGAGAAGACCACTTTTGACTCCCCAAGGAGTGTTCTGCCGTGGAGAAGAGTGAGGAGGGAAGAGAGAGAAAATGAATTAGTTGGGAAATTTCTAGGAAGCTTCCCGTTAGTGAGCTTAGATTATATTAATCTTTCTTTTGAAAATAAAGCTAATGGATTTGACACAAAGTAGATTTTGGATAATGTGATAAGGATTTTTAATGCATGTTATTATTTAGTAGACAATTGTTACAGTTGACCAAAGTCAGTATTAATTTATCTAATAGATAAAATTTACACAGTATTTTGTTATTTGTCTGTTAAATTTTCTTGGAAATCATGAAACCTCGTAAACAATGTCTAGCCTCAGGTTTAGTAAGATCCCCCGCCAACGTTTCCACAAATCAAGGTTCTCGAGAAAATATTTCATTTTTCTGGCTCCACTCAATTTGTAAGCAAAACGAGAAATAATATTAAAATATTTCATGTTCTCAGAAAAATTAAAAAAAATTCTAAAAAATCACAAATATTATAAAACGAACATTTATAATAAAATAAATAAATTTTGGGGTGTTACATGAAGGGAGTTAGATATTCTGGGATCGGTGACAACATCAAGGAGTAACCATCCCAGATTGGTTGGTGTACAGTTTTGAGGAGAAATAGATACATGACGCATCAAGATGGATACAAGACGAAATAAGTATGTTGAGATTTCTCGTTAGTGTTTTACCATGCTATTAAGTAGGACCCGTCATAGGATTTGCTACTGTTTAAAATTGAGTCTGTAAGTTTTATATTTCTGGAATAATTGGTAAATATTATGTGGTGTCAGTAATGTATGTTAATCAATTTAAAACTATTTTTCAGTATTACTTATAAATATCAATAAGTTTATGTTTCCGTGAAAAAAATTTTGAAACCCACCTTTTATAACTCAAACCTTTTATGAAATCATTTTCAGATTATAAGTTGGTAGTCGGAAATGTGATGCCCTAAGGAGGGTGTTACATATGTAATGGAAAAATTGGGTTTTCACACTCTTGGGAGGCTGACGGTCTCTAGGGAGTTTTTGGGGCCCAAGTTGTGCTTTTGTGCAACCTTGTGATTTAAGCAGTTTAGTGTTATGAAATCAATAATGTGATGAAAGAAAAATGTTTGGACCTTCTTTTTGAGAGGCCACGGCCTCAAGTGTCTATTTGACCTAGACTTGTGTAATTAATCAAGACTTAGGTAATTAGGAATTATGGATTCATAAAATGAAATTGTGGTTTGTGTTGAACCTTATAAATGTAGGTTGTTATTGAGAATTGATTATATGCCATTGTGAGTCCATGTGTGGGACCAAAGACTTGTTGATGTTTAATTTGACCAAATTGTGGTATGTTTCGTGAGAAGTATATTATTGATGAATATACATGATATGCATTGAGTCAACATGTATTGAACAATTGCTCAGTCTATGACTGTTAGAAGGCTGTTGAGCCTAGGAGTTGAATCACACCTTAGTGCGGGAGTGAATAGACTAAGTGTAGGTCATATTGTTGACCTTAGGGGCGTCGGGGTGCGGGTGTTCCACAAATGGACAATTAGTAGCTCTACTAGGTTGTGGGATAGACCAATGCAAGTGCACCGACGATTCGAACTAAGACACTGTCCTATATCGCAATCTAGTGAGAATGTCATTGTATAAAGCCATGATGCGCAAATGATTTTTTTTTTTATGGAAGCACTTGATTTTAGACTGACGAGATATTGACATGTCTCCTTGATCATTCTCTCCGATATTTATATCTAGCTCTATGGAGTAGGGATTTTAATATCATGTGCACATGTATTATGAGTCAACATACCATCTGTTATTTATTTATTATGTGGTGATATAAATGTTACTTTATTGATATTATAATTTCTTGGAATTGTTAAATGGTTCTCTGACTGGATCTTGATGTTGTTTATCATTTCTGCTATGCTATGTGGGCGCCTTGCGCCATTTGGTTTCTTTACTACCATAATTTGTAACACCCACCGTAAGGTATCACATTTAAGATTAATCCTAATATAACTTACCCAAGTTGTAAAAGAATTAATCTTGTAAAAACACTGATTTTAAAACTTCGTTTGCAGAATAACAAAAAATAAATAAAACTTTAAACATGAAACGTAATTAAAAACTAACACACCATTTTTACATATACCTTGTTCACAAATAATGTACATAAATACACCCCTAAAAGTTAATATATACAGTACACACTAAACCAAAACTATTTAACTAAAACTTCAACAAACTAAAAGTTCTGACTCTCATTAGGATCCTCTTCCTCAGTGTTGTCATCCAAGAACCCTGGCGGATATAGTACACGCCGGGTTGGTGTCCTAGTAGTTGACATCATGGAATCCTCATGTGGAGTATAAGTATTCCTACTCCAAATCTCACGTATAGGCATATAGAACTCTAGACGCACAGACACATGTTGTGTCATGATAGGAATACGATCCCTAGTACTACTTAAATTCAGAGTCAGATCCCCGGTATAAACAAACCTCTCCCTATCTAAGTTAACCCTCCAAGCATCAATCCCACCATGGAATTGAACTGTAACAAAACCTAAAACTTGACGCCTCGCCTCCATACCAAGCAAACATAGAAACTGTTACTGGTAGTAAAAAGATTTATCTGCCTCCTCGTCTCCTCGGTCTTTATCAACATATATACAATAAAAATAGGCATAATATAACAAAGAGGTGAGAACCCCTACATCAATACCAATGAGGCAGTAGAGAAAATAACAGTAATTGATACAGATACAATATCATATCATACAGTCATATTATAACATCATAAATAATATATCAAATGAGCATGGTTATCACAACAAAATGCTGACCCACTATGCATGTGCACAATAACCCATTTTCCTACTCCATGGAGCTAATCACAATATCAGAGAGAATGATAGGGAGTACATGTCTGCATATCGTTAGCCTCAAATCATGTGCCAATATATCATATAATGGTGTGCAACCTGGCCGATACAAACACTGTCAACCAATCTCAAAAAGAGTAGTAACTGAGTCGAGACCATCGGTGTGTTTGCAAAGGATACCACGACACAATGGTGCTACCCATTGGTCACTTGTGACGTTCCACACCCCGACGTCCCCAAAATAACTGAAGATCGTAACTATGCAATTCTCACCCGCACGAAGGTGTAATTCTATCTCCTAGGCCCATTGCCTTAATTGACATGCTTTTCTATGCATGGTGTATGATCCAACACATACCATTTTGTATGATCCAACGCATACAATTTTTCATTATTTTACAGTATTACACATATACACGTCATTTCTTAACAGAATCACTTTTTAACATAATGGGGCCCACCACGACAGCTCAACAACCAACTGCTGTAATTTCAAAATGCGTAAACATTTTATCACGTTTTTGAAATCACGTAACATTTTTCTTACGTTTTCAATTTACGTAAATATTTTTCAATGTTTTTGAAATCGAGTAAATATTTTCAAACATTTTCTAAACTGCATAAATAATTTCAAACATTTTCTAAATTACGTAAATATTATCAAACGTTTTTAAATCACGTAAATATTTTCAAACGTTTTTAAATCTCATATTTATTTAAAATCATTTTCTCAATCAAGTAGTGTAAAAATCAATCGCGTAGCTTAAAAATAGGCGTTTTTAAATCGCATAATAGTTTTCTAGCATTTTTCACTTACGTAAAATATTTCCTCCACTTTCTAAATTTTTTTATAAAATTCTCTACATAAAATATGCATTTTGGTCTTCTTGGAAATATTTTCTTCCTAAAAATCCTTTACGCATTATTTTCTATATATAAAATATGCACTTTGGCCTTCTTGAAAATATTTCCTTTCTAAAAATTCTTTACATATTATTTTCTATGATTCTTTTCAAAAATTTGATTTCTTTAATATAAATAAATATTAAAGCTTTAACATACTAATTTAATTCCAACCATTAAATCTAGTTTCCTTTTTCTACTAAAAATTCATTAAATCAAATTCTTGTTAACTAATTTCCAAAGTCCACACTTAGTAAAATAATCTAGGATTTAAAATACAACACTTTGGTGTGTTGGCCGAAAATTAGTTTTAGGGTGTCGAAGACCCCGTTCGGATCCGTCGTGGTCCGGGGTTAACGTATCCGTGGGTTGGGGAAGATATCTGGAAACATCTCTCTGTATTTTCTTCCGAGGCCATACTTTGGCAGTACTAGATTACCTTCATCTGATGCACAAAAAGGCTCGGGACAACGAGTTCCAGGTTATGTGCCCGAAGTGGAACCAAAGGGTGTGCTCAAGCCAGGAAACGGGCTCTTATTTCATGTTTCTGTACAAGCATCTTTTTGTTAAGCGTGGACTGTGGCTTCCTTTCTCGGACTTTCAGATGGCCATCCTTCGGACTCTGCGTGTAGCCCCAACTTAAGTTCATCCTAACGGCTGGGGCTGCATTATAGCTTTTGAGAGGTTTTGCTGGATAATGAGGCTGCGGTATTCGTTTAACACCTTCTTTTATTTTTACCATCGGGTGTGCCCCTAAGGATCGTCTGAGCAGAAGAACTGGCTCACCATTCATTCGAGAGGTGGTCGTAAATATTTTGACATTTTTCAAGATAGTTTCAAAAGGTTTAAGACAAAGTTCTTCAAAGTTTTGGCAGCGGAGTTTCCATCCTTTTTTTTAAAAGCCGATGGGGAACCAAAGTTCTCATTGTACTGGACCTCGGATGGATGGAGTACTCCTACTGTTCCATTTGAGAAGGAAGAGACAGACTTGAATGAGAAGGAGCTTAAGACCGTTAAGTTCATATCCCAGTATGCAAAGGATCACAGGAACATTAATATCAGAGACGTCCTTAATATCCCTAGTAATGACCTTCTTTATGTTTTGTTAGGTGGGAAGTAGGATACCGCGGTCCACCATAGACTTTTTGCACTTTATCATTCTTTATATGATTTTGTTCTACTTGACTTCTAATCTTGTTTCTCTGTCTAGTTTCAATGAGCAATAACATGTTGGCTGCATCATCTATGGCTGCCTTGCGGGCTTTGAAGGCCAAGAGGAAAGGAGAGAGTTCCTTTAGTGCCTCTTCCATCGTCGCTCCAGTGTCTTCCGGCCAAGGTGTGGTTATTGAAGAAACTCTCGAGCGATTGAGGTCACCTTATCGAGACCAACAACAGAGGAAGAGGAAAGCCATTGAGAGCTCTTCCAACTGGGGTGACAGGACGACTTCGGAAGACATTGCTGAGGAAAGGTTGAGTCTCCTGCCTGTTATCGCGGGGCGTGCTGATCCCCAACTGTTTATTAATGAATGGCTTATAGGTGATGACGTGATGGGGCACATATCCCGGCAGAGCTTGTCCCAAGTCCTGAACGATCTTCATGATACAACACTTTGTGCCACTGTCGAAATATGCTATATCGAGAGTTCTGTCGAAGAAACCAATAAGAGGGTGACATAGGATTTCAAAAACAAAGACAAAGAAGCTGAGGAGGCTGGCCGAAAGCTCGATACTGCCCTCAAGCTGAACGAGGACACCCAAGTGCGGATCGCTGATTTAGAGAAAGCTTTGGTCGATGCCGAGTTGGCCATAAAAAAGTTTGAGGTGGAAAAGCTCCAAGCTGAAGAGGCCCATGCCGCCATCCAAGCTCGTGTGAGTCAGTTGGGAAAAGATATAGATGAGTTAGTCATAGTCTCTCAGAGGATTAGAGGAGAACAATTCCAGAATGTCATGGCTCAAATTCAGCATTTCAACCCAGGAGTTGCTTTTACTTTAGAAGGCCTTAACTTTGACAAGGTTCTTCATGACAGCCAACTTATCTTTGTAGATGACGTCCCTCAAACTGACTCTGGAAATGTCCCTGAAGCTGCTCAGACTCTAGTCGGAGAGGAAGATGGAGCTTAAGTTTCTCCTTTTTTCTTGTTGCTCCCTGCGAGGGGTTTTAATTTTTGTAAACACTTGTGACATTTCCCTTATTTTTCAGGTTTTTATTTATACGTCATTCTTGCTTTGCACTTGGTTGCTTATTTTTCTTCATAGTCCATTTTGGGTCCAACGCCCATTATAGTGCTTGTTGTAACAATGTTGTGGATTTAGAAAAATTGTAGTGCAATCACTCTCAGGAGTGGTAAGACAGTTGTTGCTAATCTGGAAAAGGAGCCTACCCTTCAAAAGGAGCATCAGAAGGAACATAAGAAGGAAAAATAGGTTCAAGAGGAAGTTCAACCTACACCTCTACCTCCTCTGCCTCCTCCGCCTCCTCCATTTCCTCAGAGGCTGCAAAAGTACAAGGATGAGTCCCAATTCAAGAAATTCTTAGAAGTGTTCAAAAAGCTCCACATCAACATACCATTTGCGGAAGCATTAGAGCAAATGCCAAGTTATGTGAAATTTATGAAGGACATCCTATCCAAGAAAAGAAGGTTGGGTGAGTTTGAGACAGTTGCATTGATAGAGGAATGTAGTGCTATCCTTCAAAACAAGCTACCTCCTAAGCTAAAGGACCCCGGAAGCTTCACTATCCCGTGCACCATTGGGAACCATTTCTTTGGTAAGGCATTATGTGACTTGGGTGCAAGTGTTAATTTGATGCCATTATCTATTTTTCAAAAGTTGGGATTGGGAGAAGCTAAGCCTACATCGGTCACTCTCCAATTGGCGGATAGATCATATGCTTTTCCTAGGGGAATTATAGAAGATGTGCTAGTAAAGGTTGACAAATTCATTTTTCTAGCTGATTTTATTGTGCTGGATATAGAAGAGGATGTTGATATTCCTCTCATTCTTGGAAGACCGTTTCTAGCCACTTCAGGAGCTATGATTGATGTACCTCGTGGTGAGCTCATCTTGAGAGTGGATGGAGATTATGTGACCATCAAGGTTTATGGGGAGGATAAATCTTCCCTAATGTCAAGTCTCCATGCACCTATTAATTTTGTTCAAGCTAAGAAGCAGGAAGTCTTAGCTATCAAAGACCCACCGCCATCATATAATGTTGATTTTGATCTTCTGGAAACTCAAGTTGCTGAAACAGATAAAGGTCCTCCCAGTTCTTAGAATTTATTGCAAAAGAATCTGGAATTTCCTAGAAAATTGAAAGTTAATTCCTCACCTGCTGCTAAATTGAAAATCCTATGGCCTAGTGGAGTTACAAATGATAAAATGTGTCGCGACCGGGATCGCAGCGAAATAGCAACTCGCGCGATTTTAAAAATTAAAAATGGAAATGGAGTCGCCACCAATTTTATTTGAATTCAGGAAAAATTGGAAAACCTTTTTAGAAAATGGTCTTTGGAACCAGATTGGATTCGGGAGTCGGTTATGGTTAAGGAAGGGTGGAAACTTAATCTCACAAAGCCCTTAACACACCCGTCCGAGACGGTACCTTAAGTCAATTGTGCAAAAACTTAATAATCTCAAGTTTATTTATTTTACCCCTTTAAAAAAAAAACTTTGTAAATATTTTATTTTTTTTTTTTTTTTTTATTTATTTTTTTTTAAAAAAAAAGAACCAAATTTTGAAAATTTAATTTTGAACTTGAGAATGAAAATTTGCTCCTACGTATCCTCGGGTGCAATGAGGAACTCAAAGTCACGTAGTTCTTTAGAAAATAAGTGTGAGTTGATTGATTTTAATTAAAAGATTTTTTTTTTGAAAAGAAAATTTTATTGTTTGAAAATAAAATCATTTTTGCACAGAATTTAAATCGGCACTAGGCTACTCAATAAACCCTTATGATCCAAACGACATTGAAGACAAAGATTCGCTATTCAATTACCATCGTTGATCATTACAAATGATTAATTTATTATCTTTATTTTCATTTTTTTAAAAAAAAATTTTTTTTTTTTTTTTTTTTTACTTTTCATTTGTCACAAAACACAATATAAAATACAATATAAATAAAATAAACACTCTCAAACAGGAATAAATCCCTAAAGAAAAAAAAAAAAAAAAAAATAAACTCAAAACTCAAGCTTTCATTATTATTATAAATTAACCAAAAAAAAATTTATATATATATATATTTTAAAAGTTAACAGAAAAGGGGTGGGGGGAGAAACCAGCCCACGTAAAAGTGGGCTGGGGCTATATTTCCAAAACCATGCATTTCACGTTATTAACGCAAATAACAAAGGAATAAAGAAGGAAGTCTGCATGGGAACAAAATCACGAAAGAAAAGAGAAAGAAAGAAAAAAAAAAGTGAAAACCAGAAGAAACGGAGAAAGCAAGGGAACTGGGCTCGGCGGAGAGGGAGTTTGGTGGCGTGGTGGTCGGGTCGTGCTGCGTGGGTCCGGTTCTCACTGGGTAGATGGTGTGGTGCGCAGCTTGTAGGTGAGTTAATGGTACGAAAAAAAATGGAAGTGGTATGGTGCTCTTTGGGTGGAGTTGTTTGTTACGAAAAAATGGAAGTGGTATGGTCTTGTTATGAAGGTGAATGGTGGTGACGGGTTTTACGTAGAGGATGGGTTTGGTGTTGATGGAGGTTGAAGAATGGAGTGGTCATTGCAGTGCTCGTTGGTTGGAAGGTGATAGGTGGAAGGTGGGTTGGTTGCTACGGTGAAGGTAGATGAGGATGGTGAGAGGAGAATGAAGGTTGGACGCTTGGATGAGTCTGGAGATTGCCTGGTGTGAGGATGGAGAGGAAATGAAGGTGATGATGGAAAATGATGAAGGAAGTTTGGACGGAGGTGTAGAGTTTCACGTATGCTTGAGGTGGTGGCTGCTTTGCTGCTTCTGAGGGGCTGTTTTGCTGGAAGTGAAGCTACGGGTGATGGTTGTTGGAGGAAGATGGCAGGGAGGTTGTTGTTGAAGGTTACTGGAGGAAGGGGTTGTGAGCTTGAAGGAAGATGGAGGTTGTTATGGTGGTTGCGGGTGGTGAAGTGAAGGATGGAGGAAGAAGATGGTGATGAATGGTGGAGGTTGGTTTGGTGGGTGCAGGCTGTACGGGTTGATGAGGTTGGGTTATGTGTGGAGATGCTTGTGATAGAATGGTGGGGAAGGTGAGGGTGAAGATGGGTGTATGAGTGAAGTAAAAAAAATGGAAGTCCCTCCCGTGTGTATCCTCTGTTTCTTTTTTTTTTTGCTCCATCCCGGTCGCCCTATCTGTCGCGACCGGGATCGCGGCGAAATAGCAGCTCGCATATGATTTTAAAAATGATTAAAATATGGAGTCGCCACCAATTTTATTTGAATTTAGGAAAAATTGGAAAACCTTTTTAGAAAATGGTCTTTGGAATCGAATCGGATTCGGGAGTCGGTTATGGATAGGGAAGGGTGGAAACTTAATCCCACTCCAATGCACTCCCTATCACACCCGTCCCGAGACGGTACCTTAAGTTAATTGTGCAAAAATTTGATAATCTCAAATTTATTTATTTTACCCCTTTTAAAAAGACTTTGTAAATATTTTATTTTTTTTTTTTTTTTTAAAAAAGAAGAAAGAAAAGAAAGAAAAAAAAAAAACCGAATTATGAAAATTTAATTTTGACTTTGATTGAATTGAAATTTCTCCTCCACGTACCCTCCAAGTGCAATGAGGAACTCAAAGTCACGTAGTTCTGTAGAAAATAAGTGTGGGTTGATTGATTTTAATTAATAAAATATTTTTTGAAAAGAAGACATTCTTGCGGAGGATTCAAGTTAGCACAAGGCTACTCAATAAACCCTTATGATCCAAACGACATTGAAGATAGCATCTGCTATTCAATCATCATCATTGATCATTGCATTGATTAAAATATTATTATTATTATTTTTTTTATTTTTTATTTTTTCATTTTTACTTATTATATTCTGATAAGGCCCATCTAAACTCTTTTTTTTTTTTTGCTTTTTTTATTAAACTAAACTAAACTAAACTAGGCCCAATCATTTAAATAAAACCCAACACAAAGTAGCATTTTTGAACATTTTTTTTTTTTTGAGATCAATTCCACATGGGTGGGTCTGTCCATCAGTGGCCCAAAGATATGATTTTTTACCCTTTTTTCCTTTTTTTTTTAAGGTACAAGGACAAATATAAATTTTATATGAGCCGAGTAAATAACTAAATAATAATAAAAAACATCATAAATCAAATAACCCAAAACAACATATTTTTCACTTTTCTAACAATTTTTAGATTTTTTTCAATTTCTTTATTTTATTTTTTTTTTTATTTTTTACTTTATAACTTCTTATTTGTTCATAAAAAACATAACATAAACATACACTATAAAAAAAAATGTGTACGTAAACTTAAAACTAAAATCAGATGATCATAAAAACATAACATAAACATACACTATAAAAAAAAAATGTGTACGTAAACTTAAAACTAAAATCAGATGAAATATAGGAAAGAGAAAAAAAATAGTAATAATAGTAATGAAGAAAAGATATAAACAAAACAACAACAAAAAAAGAAGCCTGAACCTTGGTTAAAACGTACCTACAGGGGTGATGAAGCTGGTGGCTCAGGGACGGCCAACCGTGGTGCTGCTTTGGTCACGTGGAGAGACGAGAAGGAGTGCAGTGGTGCTCTGTTTCAGCTGCGCTGGCTTGTGTTGTAGGATGGCTTGTGGATGGAGGTTGGAGATCACGGTTGGAGGCTGTTATTTACGAGTGTGACGTGGTGGCTATGGTGAGGATGCTGGTGATGGGTTAGTGAAGCTTGAGGAGGTGGCTACGTGGAGTGGAGATGGAGTGGAGGTGGTGAAAATGGTGAGCCACGGTGGAGAAGAAAGGTGATGAGTGAAAACTGAGTTAACTCAGTGATGGTTGCAAGGTGATGGTGCTTGAAGGGTGGGGTGGTTACGTGGTGATAAAGGCTAAGGGTGCATGGGTACGGTGGAGGTTTGCGGGTTGGATGGTGAAGGTTGAGAGTTGTTCTTGATGAGGATGAAAGGAAATGGAGACGTGATGGTGCAAGGTGGGAGTGATGGTGGCAGGCTGATTATGAGTGTGAAGTTTGTGGTCTTGGGTGGTCACGGTTGGGTGGTATATGGAAGCTTGGTGATGAAGATGAGTTGATGGAGAGGATGGAGGGAACCAAGGTGTGGCTGGGGCTGTTACGGAGGCTCCTGTAACCGTGAAGAAGAGGAAGAAACTTGTGAGTCCCCCCTTGTATGCCCTACGTGAAGTTGGGTGTGTGAGTGTGCTTGAGCTTGATAAGGGTGATGGGTGAAGGTTGCTGTGGGGTGGCTGTTATGGAAATGGAAGTGAAAATGGATGAAGTGAGGGGATGTTGTGATGAAGAAAAAAATGATGAAGGAAGCTTGGATGGAGGTGTAGAGTTTCACGTGAGACGTGCTACGGTTGGAGGGAGATATATGAATGTGATGTTGTGTTGAAAATGGAAAAGGTGAGGGTGGCTGTTTGTGTGAAAAATGGAAGGGGTATGGGATGAAGGAGATGAGGATGGAGGGGTTGCTACGGGTTGGTTTATATTGCTACCTAGAGGATCGGTTTGGATGAAGGTGGGTTATATAATATAGAGATGGGAGGAAAAGAAGAAGAACCGGGGAGATTGAAGTGGTGCAAATGAAGAAGAAAAAGAAAAAACGTCCCCTGCTTCTACGTGAAACCGTGGGGAAGAAAAAATAAGTTTTCCTCTGTGCTTGCCTGAAACCGTGAAGGAAAGAAAAAAAAACTTGTGAAGATGGGAGTATGAGTGAAGTAAAAAAATGGAAGTCCCTCCCTGCTCTGTGCCTGCGTGAGTGAATATATAAGAAAGAAAAAGTGCCATGTGTAGTTTGGTGAGTGAGTGCAGAGTGGTTATCTAATTTAGTGAGTGAGTGCAGAGTGGGTGAGTGCGATTGAGTGCAATTTGTGGTGCAATTTGGAGTGTAGTGTAAGTGCAAAATGAGAGTGCCAAAAAAAAGAAAATGATTAGTGCAGAGTGAACTGTGAGTGAGTGCAGAGTGTGAGTGGAAATTGAGTGCAATTGAGTGCAAATGTGCGGTGAGTGGAGTGGGTGCAATTAGTGAGTTATGAGTGTAAAGTGATTAAAATAAAAAAAAAAGAAGAGAGAGTGCGTGTGTGTTGTGCCTTTTTTTTTTTTTTATATTATACCTTTTTTGTTATTTTTTTATTTTATATTTTTTATTTTCTTATTTTTTTATTTTTTATTTTTATTTTTATTTTTGTTTTTTTTTTATATTATTATTATTATTTTTAAGACTAAGATGAGCTTAAACTGTTTAGAATAAAAAAAAGGCTAAGTAAAATGGGCTAAAAGGTGGGCCATAATTTTTTTTTTTTTTTATTTTTAATTAATTTTCCTCTTTTTTTTTTATATTTATTATTTTTTAGTCCGGTCAAAATTGAGTGTTCACAGTTGCCCCTCTTTACTTGTTTCTTATTAGATAATAAGAATAACCGTAGTTTTTCAAATTATCGTCGTAAGAAATGAGTAAAGATATGAACTTCAATTTTGTCCGGCAATGCAAAACAAGGCAAGAAATTGAAATGCATGGAGTCGATGTACTCAACAAAAATTTTTAAAAAAAGAATGGAGCCAATGCGCTCAACAGAAATTAAAATGTATGGAGCCGATGCGCTCAACAGAAAATTAAAATGCAAAGAGCCGATGCGCTCAAAATTAAATGACAATGGGAAAACCTGTGTCTCGAAATTTAAATGACAACGGGCAAACCTGCGTCCCGAAAATTAAATGGCAATGGGCAAACCTGTATCCCGAAAATTAAATGGCAATGGGCAAACCTGTGTCCCGAAAATTAAATGGCAATGGGCAAACTTGTGTCCCGAAAATTAAATGGCAATGGGCAAACCTGTATCCCGAAAATTAAATAGCAATGGGCAAACCTGTGTCCCGAAAATTAAATGGCAATGGGCAAACCTGTGTCCCGAAAATTAAATGGCAATGGGCAAACTTGTGTCCCGAAAATTTAAATGACAGAATTTAAATGACAATGGGCAAACCTGTGTCCCGAAAATTAAATGACAAAATTTAAATGACAATGGGCAAACCTGTGTCCTGAAAATTAAATGACAATGCAATGAGCTGATGCACTCAAAAATTTTAAAATGCATGGAGCCGATGCGCTCAAAGAATAAATGACAGGAGCCGATGCGCTCAAAATTAAATGACAGGAATTTAAAATGCGTGGTCTTGATGCGTTCAAAGAAATATGGAATTAAAATTTTTCTTTTCTCTCTTTTTATCTTCCCTTTTTCTTCAGAAAACCAATACGAACCAACAGCGGTCATGGAAAGCTTTGACCAATCAAACCCTTTGCCCACATGTTTTTCTTCATCAGATCCTTTGTCAACTGAGACTCCCTTAGATTTTCTCATTTCCTTTTTCATTTTTCTGACCACCTTGTTTTCCTTGGCAACACATCACAACCTGTATCTTGAATTATTGAGATCCTTTAATCTGAATTAATCATTGATGGATTGCTGCAAAATTGTCAGATCAAATTGTTGACCTTAAGTTTATTTTATTTGAGACATAAATTAATGAGTAAGCATGCATTCATGAATGGACAGAAATTTGTTGAATGAACAAACTTCCCTTTTATTATTTTGGTAATGTAATCGTACATGACTTTTGACAAGACACATACTTGAAAGACAAAAGAAAGATTGCAAGAAAAATAAAAACTCTGCCCCAGTATTGGTTCCTTGTTCCTCATTCAATTGATTCACTGCAAATGCTTGACAACTCAATCACTGCTTCTGATGATACCTCCTTCAACATGAATCCTCTTTAATTCTTCAAAAATTTTGCCCCAGTATTGCCAATTCAATGCGAACAACTTGCCCCGTGTAACTGATTGGACGCACATCAAAAATTGCCCCAGTTTGGTGAATCCCTCGAAGAGTTTCTGACTCACTTCCTTTGAGATTTTGCCTATTTATTTGTCCTAACTTTTGCTTAGACTGCCTTTTCAGGTTTTCAGCCTAACAGACTTTTTCTTTTTTTCGTTTTTTCAATTGCTCTAACTTTTGCTTAGGTCGCCCTTTCGGGTTTTCAACCTAACGAGCTTTTTCTTTTTTTTTAGGCATAGATTTTCTTGACAACATCAGTATTCACGGGCCTTGGCAGCTCTTCTCCATCCATATTCTGCAAAATTAACGCTCCTCCAGAAAATGTCTGCTTGACTATGTACGGGCCTTCATAATTCGGAGCCCATTTTCCTCTGGCGTCCTCTTGGTTAGGGAGAATCTTTTTCAAAACCAGATCCCCTGAATAGAATTCCCTGGGACGAACCTTCTTGTTGAAGGTTCTGGCCATTCTGCTTTGATACAATTGCCCATGACAAATAGCTGCCAATCTCTTCTCTTCTATCATATTCAATTGCTCATATCGAGTCTTCACCCATTCAGATTCCTCTAACTCTGCTTCCATTAGAACTCTTAGAGAAGGGATCTCGATTTCTATTGGAGAGACAGCCTCCATCCCATATACCAAAGAGAAAGGCGTTGCCCCAGTGCTAGATCGTATATTAGTACGATATGCATGCAAAGCATAGGGTAACATTTCATGCCAGTCTTTGTAGTTCACCACCATCTTAGCAACAATTTTCTTAACATTCTTATTTGCTGCTTCAACTGCTCCGTTCATCTGAGGCCTGTAAGGAGCTGAATTATGATGCTTAATTTTGAAATTCTCACAGAACTTTTTAATCTCAGCACCATTGAGATTGGTACCATTATCTGTGATTATCTTTTCTGGAATTCCATATCTGCAGACAATATCCCTTTTGAGGAATCTCAAGAACACCTTTTGAGTGATGCTGGCATAAGAAGAAGCTTCTACCCACTTGGTGAAATAGTCAATCGCCACTAGGATGAAACGATGACCATTGGAAGCTTTAGGATTAATGGGCCCGATGACATCTATTCCCCACATTGAGAAAGGCCAGGGAGACACCAAATTATGCAAAGGGAAAGGAGGTGTGTTGACTCGATCTGCATACATCTGGCATTTTTGACACTTCCGTACATGATTTATGCAGTCTGTTTCCATTGTGGACCAATAATAACCACTCCTTAAAATTTTCCGAGCCATCATATGACCATTGGCATGAGTTCCACAGATTCCTTCATGAACCTCAGTCATTATTAGACGAGCTTCACAAGCATCCACGCATCTAAGTAAAGTACCATCGTGACTCCTTTTATACAAAACCTCTCCATTCAAGAAAAAGGTTATCGCCAACCGGCGGATAGTCTTCTTATTCACCTCACTTGCTCCCGTTGGGTATTCTCTATGCTGAATATACTGCTTGATATCATAATACCAAGGTTTACCATCTGGCTCGCCTTCCACATTAGCACAATATGCAGGCTCACTGTGCATCTTCACTTGGATGGGTTGAACATTATTATGAATATCCAACTTGGTCATTACAGCTAAAGTGGCCAAGGCATCTGCAAACTGATTCTGGTCTCGGGTCAAATGGGAGAAGGTCACCTCCTCAAACTTCTCAACCAACTGGATTAAATACTTTTGATAAGGTATCAACTTCGGATCCTTGGTTTGCCATTCACCATTCACCTGATAAATGATGAGTGCTGAGTCTCCAAATACTTTTAACTGCTTGATCCCCAAGTCAATTGCAACTTGTAAACCCTTAGCACAGGCCTCATACTCCGCAACATTATTGGTGCACTCAAAATTTAACTTGATAGCGACTGGGTATTGTTTTCCAGTTGGTGACACAATCACGGCTCCTATGCCACTGCCATGCATGTTAACCGCTCCATCAAAATACATCTTCCAGCCAGGTTCTTCTCCTTCTTCTCCTTCTTCCGCCATCAATATCTCTCCATTCGGGAACTCGTATGTTATTAGCTGTCCACCCTCAAGGGGGTTTTCAGCCAAATGGTCCGCAATTGTACTTCCTTTGATGGATTTCCGAGTCATGTACTTGATATCAAATTCTGATAGCATCACTTGCCACTTTGAAACTCTTAATGAAATATGAGGACTTTCAAATATGTATTTTATGGGGTCTATTCGGGAGATCAACCACGTGGTGTAATAGAGCATGTACTGTCGTAGCCGCTTTGAGGTCCATACCAGTGCACAACAGGTCTTCTCAATAGCCATGTAACGAGCTTCACAGTCATTAAACTTCTTACTCAGATAGTAAATTGCTTGCTCCTTCTTTCCCGATTCATCATGTTGTCCCAGCATTGCCCCCATTGAAGTTAGTAATACAGTTAGGTACAAAATTAAAGGGCGACCCGGTGTAGGGGGTACCAAGATAGGAGGATTCATTAAATAAGCCTTTATCTTGTCAAAAGCTTCCTGACATTCTTCATCCCATTTGCCTGGTTGATGCTTCTTCAACAACTTGAATATAGGCTCACAGGTGCTGGTCAAGTTAGCAATGAATCTGGCAATGTAATTGAGTCTCCCGAGAAAACTTCGCACTTCACGCTCCGTCTTAGGGGCAGACATCTCTTGTATTGCTTTTGCTTTATCTGGATCCACCTTTATTCCTTCTCTGCTAACAATGAATCCAAGTAACTTCCCAGTAGATGCTCCAAAAACGCACTTAGCAGGATTCAACCTCAACTTGTACTTTCTGAGTCTTTCAAACAGCTTACGTAGAACCGCCACATGACTTTCTCCTTCTTTAGATTTGGCCACTATATCATCCACGTACACCTCAATCTCCTTGTGCATCATGTCATGAAACAGTGCCACCATAGCACGTTGGTAAGTTGCCCCAGCGTTCCTTAATCCGAACGGCATCACCGTGTAACAAAACGTTCCCCAAGGAGTAATGAAAGTGGTCTTTTCTTTGTCATTGACATCCATGGGGATTTGATTGTACCCTGAGTATCCATCCATGAATGAGAACCTGTGATTCTTAGCAGTGTTATCAACCAGAACATCAATGTGAGGGAGTGGGAAATCATCCTTCGGGCTGGCCTTATTCAGATCTCTATAGTCCACACACATTCTGACTTTTCCATCTTTCTTAGGCACTGGCACGATATTGGCTACCCACTCTGGGTGTCTTGACACTTCCACAAAGCCTCGCTTCCAACTGCTTAGTCACCTCTTCCTTGATCTTCAGAGACATATCAGGATGCATTCTTCTTAACTTCTGCTTCTTTGCCTCAATATTCGGGTAGAGTGGGATTTTGTGCGATGCTATTTCTGGGTCTAACCCTGGCATATCCCGATAAGACCAAGCAAAAACATCCATATACTCTTTGAACAGCGTGATCATTTCTTCAAACTCCGGGTTTTTCACTATTTTCAATTCCTTTTTCTCTTCCTCTGTCCCCATGTTAACCACCTTTGCTTCCTCGCCATTCAAGTTAAATCCTTTCTCTGAGTACTCCAGTAATTTTGAAAAATTTTCAACAATATCTTCCTCTTCTCCAGATTCAGGGTCTTCTTCATCAAACATTGCAGGAGAATCAATTGATGAGTTTTTGAAGTCCCTTTTATGAGGCAAACTTTCTATGAAACTCATATCCCTGGAAAGCCATTTTGTGTGGAGTTGGAAAAGCAGAATAAAGCAGGAATGACAAAGAAAGAACACGATATGGTACAGAAATGTAAAAAGAAAAATGCAAAAGGATAAGAAAAGTGCAACGAAGAAAAATGCTGAATATACATGCAAGTTCATTTAATCAATGTCTCAAATAACATAAACCATAAGTTCAGAACAATTTAAACAGGAAATTACTTTGAAACAATCACATCAATAATTGGTTCAGATTTCCAGTTCTTTAGCGGCTCCTCATCAGCAACAGGATGGATTGCCTTGTGCTCTTCTTGGCTCTCTTCATGCAAAGCATTGACAGTGAGGCGGTATCGAGGGTGAATGACCTCATCAGGCATAATCACCTCGGCCGGTGCTGGGAATGTTTCTCTCAGATGGGGAATATACTTCGCTTTGCCCTTGTCATTCTTTCTTCCAAGAGTCATGCTCCTCATATGCTCCTCCAAAGATACTTCGTACCCTATCCCAAACTTGTCTGACTTTCCTGGGAGTGACACTGGCGACCGAGTACCTTGCAGCTTTGAGCCCAAACCCTTTCCTTCCTGGTATCCACTACTAGCCATGATTCGAGCAACCACCTGATTCACACTTGGTGTGAGAGATTCATCTTTACCGAGTCCAGTTTCAACTACTTCGAAACTGTGCCACAGGTTCTCCTCTTCCTTTTCTGCACTTTCCACATATGGCACTGAAACTGGTTTTGACAGCATAATCTCTTCCTCTCCATGTATGGTGATGACTGACCCATTCTCAATATATTTAACACTTTGATGCAGGGTGGAAGGAACAGCCCCGGCGGTATGGATCCATGGCCTCCCTAGTAACATGGTATAGCCAGGCTCCATATCCATGACTTGAAACAGCACTTGAAAATTACTTGGACCAATCTCTAGCGGCAACACTATCTCTCCCATGATGCCTCTTCTATTTCCATCAAAGGCTCGTACCACCATCTCTCGTGGCGACAACTCGTCCTCACTTATTGATAATGAGGTTAGGGTCGACCTGGGAATAATATTCAATGCAGACCCCCCGTCAATCAAAACCTTTGCAACTATGTGCCCTTTGCATTTGAGGGTTATGTGCAAGGCTCGCGGGCTCTTCTCGGATTGAGAAATGATCTCTTCATCAGTAAATGTGATCATGTTAATGCGTTTCACGGGGTCCACCATGTTAACCACACTTTCAGGAGTAACATCGGGCTTCACATAAGCTTCATTTAGAATTTTTAGCAATGCCTTCCGATGCATCTCAGATGTCAAGATGAGTGACAAAAGAGATATCCTGGCCGGAGTCTTTTTTAACTGTTCCATCACATCATATTTACTCGCTTCATTATCTTCAGGAACTCCTCTTCACCTTCTTTCTCTCTCTCGTCTTCTTTTGACATTTCCTCTCTGCTCCCTTCCTTAACAATTTTCTCCTTTTCTAACTCTCCTGGGCCATAGCATCGCCCACTCCTGGTAATTCCCCCTACCTTGACTATATTAGTCACCAACTCCTCATCTTTGTGTACTTCAGCAATTCGAGCCTTCGAAGTCTCTTCCCCAACTCCTTTTGTCTCTACCTTGGTTTCATAATTCCATGGTACTGAATGAGTGTCATTATAAACAAATGGCATTGGCTTCTTGATTGTTACCACTACTTTCTCTAGTGTTGAGACTTGGTTGAGAGGTGGCACCTTAAGCACAAAGCGTTCGATCACATTAACCTCTTCGGAGGAGGCTAACCCTTGCCTTGCATGTATTACTCCCAAAGTAAGCAACCCTTGGACTCGAACCTTGAAGTCCCAACAATTCTCAATATCATGTCCCATTTCTCCACAATGATAAGCACAATTTGATTCTGCATCATATTTTTCCTCTTCTTTCATCATGGCGGCTGGTGCAGTGATATTGTAGCCAGCTTTCTTCAATCCTTCGAATATCCTTGCCATCGGTGTACGCAAGCTCATGACACTTCTTATGGATGACCCTTCCACCTCTAAAGCA
Organism: Ormosia emarginata; assembly: GCA_029884605.1. Classification (NCBI taxonomy): domain Eukaryota; kingdom Viridiplantae; phylum Streptophyta; class Magnoliopsida; order Fabales; family Fabaceae; genus Ormosia; species Ormosia emarginata. The sequence continues at coordinate 21,150,026 of JAQQTP010000079.1, forward strand.
TTCACCACATTCCTTCCACCATGATTAGGAATTGGGTTGTTAACAATACTGGGTCCAGCCTCTTCCTGGATATCAAGCTTCCCATAAGCAATTAACCTTCTTACTGCGTAGTCTTAAAGGACTCGCAGTCTTCAATTGAATGCCCTGGGATATCCATGTGATACTTGCAGGTTGAGTTCGGGTTGTACCATGATGGAAATGGTGGCTCTAATGGGTGCTCAGGAATTCCCGAAATAAGATGAGCATCAAACAACCTTTGGAATAGGTCTGCATTCGGAATAGATAACCTTGGAAAAGGGGGAAGGTTTTGAGGACGAAAGCGGCTTTGGTTTTGGGGGTTCGGGCGAGGTTGTGAGTGGTTTAGGTAATTTTGCGGAGGTGTAGGTGGGTATCGAGTATAAGTTGGGCGAGTTGGTGTATATGGCGGTGGCGAGGGGACATTGTTAACTTGGAATTGTGGTGTTGGGGTGAAGTTTGTGGCTGGTATAACTTGGTGGGATGGATAATGAGGCAGTGGCAGTGTTTGGTATGAAAAGCGAGGGTTGGGGTTGTATGATGGTTGATGACTTGGGCTATATCGCGGTCTGAAATTTTGTTGAGGCTGGATATAATTCACTTCAGGTTCTTTTTCTTTGGTGGAATCCTTTCTTGAAAGTAGTATTCTCTGTGCTACTCAATGGCAACTTCCCAGTTTTGGCCAATATTTCAATTCTTTCTCCAGAAGTTATTAAATCTGCAAAATCCTTATAGGCTGCTCCAGCCATCGTCCCAATAAAAGGATTTCCTAGAGTTCCCAAGAAATATGAACACATCTCAGACAATGTTAATGGGGGGACTGGACTTGAGTGCCAAGGCTCTCCACCTCTGCGCATATTGCTTGAACGGTTCTTCATTACCCTTCTGCATTGAACTCAACTGTTCTCGGGTTGGGGCTGCGTCCAGATTGAATTTGTACTGATCCATAAATAGGTCAGCCAATTCTGTCCAACGAGAGATCTTTGAACGATCTAACTGAAGATACCATTCTAAGGCGGGACCTGTAAGACTCTCATGGAAGAAACTGATGAGGAACTTATCATCCCTAGACCAAACAGCCATCTTAGTCCCATAACTGATCAAATGGAAATGAGGATTGCCGCTCCCATCATACTTCACAAAATCAGGAATCTTGAAGTTGTTGGGGATTACTACATCCGTAGTAGGACATAACTCTTCTATCCTCAGAGGTCCATAAGCATTTGGGCCCTTTATTGCCTTGATTTGTTCCTCCATTTTCTCCATCCAATCTTCTTTCATTTTATCCTTCTCAGTTATGACATGACTATTCCCAGAACAAGGCATGGTCACGTGTCCTGGAATGGACACATGAGGTGGTTCCCAAGTAGGGCCTGCATAACCAGGGACTTCATTATGAGCGCCTTCTAGAGCATGATACCCCTCCCCAATGGGCGTGACTATTGATGTTGTTTGAGGTGGTTGCTCGCGGATTCCTGCAGCGATGCTTGAGGTTACGGCTGAAAAGATTGGAGCAGTCACTGATGGCACATTTGCACTTGTTCCAACCCCACTTGCATTTCTATTTCCACTGATTAAGTGGAGAGATTCCCTTATATCTTGCAATATCGCTTCCAATCTCGCTTGGTTCTCTGATACCTCATTTATTCTCCCTGTCATTTCATCAACTTCCCTACTCAGGTTTCTTCCTGTCTCAGAATTATCAGCAGCCATCCTGGTCCGAGATCTGGTATTGTGAACTCGGATTAGATTGGTCTCTTCTTTCCTAGGCCGCGCAATGATTTCTGGACCAAATTGATTTATTAAAGCAAAAACACATTAATTAAATAAAGAAATAAAAATAAAAAAAAACAGTTAACACTATTGTGAGGATGCTTGGCAATTGTGGGAAGATTTGCATGGTCATTCAATAGCAAAGTAGGATTCCTGATTTAGCATTAGCGGGTTCACTAATGATGCCCTCTTCAAACAATGCAATCATTCTTTCATCAAATACCAAGATTCCCGAAATTCCGCTAAAGGACAAATTGTCTCAGGGCAAAATACGGTTGATAACCTATTCAAGGGGGAATTCACCCCTCAATGAATAGTGCCTGAATGAAAAGTAGTAATATTCAAAGCAAAACACTGCAACTGGTCATTCATTTTATTCCAAAATTAATCAATACAAGGTCTTAGTCTCCTCAAAGTATTACATCAATAATTTTGTTTTCTTCTTCCTAAGACCTTTAGCAAGACCTCGACAATACATCATAAACTCGGCTATCTTCTGTGGTAGCCTTAGCAATGGATTCATACGAGTCTGAAGGTCTGCTTCATCAAAACGACTAACTAGTTGCGTAGTGTAATATTGCAACTGTTAGACATGTCCTCATATTTTGTCATCCAATATTCTTTTCCAGCCCTTTCATTTTGAGTTGCCCATTGCCATGCGCTTTCATTTTTTTCTTTTTGCAATCTTTGTCTCTGAGCTTCGAGTCTCCATCGCTCCTTTTCTCGCTCTAGTTCTTGAGCTTTCAACTCCAAACGACTTGCTCTCTTGTTTGCTTCTTTGAGTGAATTATAATATTCTCGCAACCAATACTGTCCTTGATCGGAGCGTCGTTTCATTTCAACGAGAGCCTCTTGTAAAGATTGCATCTTTTGGTCTTGTGCTCTAGTATTTAATTCCAATTCTTCTTTCATTTGCAGAATCTTCTTTATCGATTCTTCTTGAGCACTTACCTTCACTCGTAGCTCTTGGACTTCTAGAGTGGTCATGTTTGATTCCACCTCTTTTCCTTTTCTTGCCCTTTTTACCCGGCTCGGGGCTTCAGCAGCATCAGCTTGTGCATCCTTCAAGTCTTCAATCTTGTCGGCTAACTTCTGGCACCGACTTGAGTGAATGACGACCTTCAACTCAGCGGCTTCCTTCTCTTGTTCCAAAATGCATCTGCGCTTTCATCCTCTCTATCTGGGTAGTCATTTGAGATATAACCTGGGAATGATTTTCATCACTTGACACCGCCTGAGGGGTACTATTTTGAGCCCTTCTTATTGCTCTCCATTGTAGGTACTCGAAGTAGGAATTGCCACACGTTTTCCCAGTTCTTTCGCCCCTGCCCTATGAATATTTTTCCAAGCGTCCCTGACCTCATTTTCCTGCTTAGTAGTGCTTCCATCTTTCCCATATAAAAAGCTAAATCCTCTCAGTTGTGTCTCGTCAGGCACGTGCTGAGTCCATTGGAGCTGTCTAAGCACAAGGACCGGTGAGAACGATACACAACCTCTCACACCCATTAAAGGAATGTTAGAGAAGTCACCACAACTGAGCAATATCTCTTCCCCATGATACCATGAGCAAACCCATTTGAAAGAGTTTGATCCCATCTTCATGAACTCATCTTTCCATTCATGGGCTTTTTGCTGCTTGACTGGAATGCGACCAAAATTTCTTAGTGGATCAGGTAAGAGACCCAGGTGATTGTATGCATCCATATGCGTCATGATCCAAACATACAGCATGTGTGTGCAACATCGAATCATTCCCCCACCTTTTCTGTGGCAAATCTCCATGGTCAAGAAAGTGTCAGCGAGAATAGCAGGGATTGGATTTGCCCTATGATTCTCAAACTTGAAGAAAGCATCCATTGCCGCTTGGTCCACTATATCTGAAGTGAATGGGAATAAGACTAATCCAAAGATGGTTAGTGCCAATGTCTTGTTAAAGAGATCCCATCTTCCTTGTTGTGCTAGTATCTCAAGATGCGTTTCTAGGTAACTCTTCTTCAATCCTTGTGTTTCCCCTCTCTTTTCCATGCCTAACTGATTTGCATGAACTCCTATGAGTTCTCGCTATTTTTTCTTCTGACACGTAATATCCTTTATAAAGATAAACATTGGGGTACTTGCTCATTGAGAGTCTCAGCATGATGGCATATTCTTCTATGGTTGGTGCAATATCCAAGTCGGGCAGCTCAAAACATTTCAAAGAACAATTCCAAAAGTGGGCTAGGCCACTCAAAACAGTTCTTCCACGGGGATGCGTAACAAATCTATGATTTGTCCATAAGCGTTTAAAAACTCGATCGAGCCTTAGGAGTCATGTGTTGAGTAATGTCCCTTACACGCCTTAAATCACCGCCATTTCTTGTAATCTTCATATTCCTTTTAAGATCCCTTTGCACCTTTGGTATTTCTCCTTTGGCGTATCTCGTCCATTACTTGCTATTGAATGAGTACTAATCCTTCCACTTTACCAAGTAAACTCACCCTATTGAAAGTAAACAAAGAATAACGTAAGCAAACCAAAAAAATGAAGAATGCATCCTAAGGATACCCCTCATCGAGGTAACTCTAAAATGTACCCTAACATTCTACATGAAGAAATCCTTATAGGGTCGTAGACCCAAAGGATGATAATGCATGCCCTCCTTATTTTTTCTTTATGCATGAGATTGACATGAAATTGTAAGATGATGCATTTTTTTTGGAATGTCATGCAAATGCAAGGTAATGCATGTTCTTTTTTTATTTTTCTTTTACTTGAGAAATGCTATGAATGTTATGCAAATGATATGAAAATGCAAGATGAAGCATCCCCCTTTTTTATGATTTTTTTTTAAAAAAAATGCAAGAATGAATGATATGAGAAATAAATAGATAAAGAAGAAGCACACTCCCTTTGTGTCCTAATCAGGTGAAACTTAAAGGTTGGATTTCCTCAAAGTCACAACTCTAATTTTGACTGTCACTATATTCTATCTACCAGTGCAAGATTTTTAGGACAGATCTAAACCTCTAAAAGTCATGGTCCCCAGATTGCCCCTATCTCGAAAGATAAGGACCCAATTCATGAATTAATCACAAGTAGGGATAAACCCTCTCAATATGACTAGTCCATGATACCGGTAACAATCTGAGTGGTGTCCCATCCAATGTCAAGTGAGCGTGAAGCCCCTCAATAACAGCAGTCGAGACCCCTCCTATTCCTTGGGTTCGCACAGACTCGGGTATAGAGCCCCAAAAAAAAGTGTGTGAGGTAAGTGGCAGTGATGTGTGTGAGGGAGCATACAAACCTGTACAATTAAAAATTTAAAAAACTAAAGATTACCCCCTAAACCTGCAAAGAACAAATATATACAAGCCCCAAGAATCATCTATCCTAGGGTTTCAACAATTAAGTACCAAAATACATACAAGTAAAAATATACAAAATGAAGCTATCAAATATTTACACAAAGTATTAACAAAAATAAATATTTACACAAAGTATTAACAAAAATATTTACAAATAGACAAGGAAACAAAAAACAAGAAAATGGGTAAAACAAATAAACAAAGATTATTAAAATTTTGCACAATTAACCACAACAGGCCTGACTCTCTAAATAATCCCCAGTGGAGTCGCCATCTGTCGCGACCGGGATCGCGGCGAAATAGCAACTCGCGCGATTTTAAAAATTAAAAATAGAAATGGAGTCGCCACCAATTTTATTTGAATTCAGGAAAAATTGGAAAACCTTTTTAGAAAATGGTCTTTGGAACCAGATTGGATTCGGGAGTCGGTTATGGTTAAGGAAGGGTGGAAACTTAATCTCACAGCACCCTTAACACACCCGTCCTGAGACGGTACCTTAAGTCAATTGTGCAAAAACTTAATAATCTCAAGTTTATTTATTTTACCCCTTTTTAAAAAAAACTTTGTAAATATTTTATTTTTTTTTATTTTTTTATTTATTTTTTTTTAAAAAAAAGAACCAAATTTTGAAAATTTAATTTTGAACTTGACAGAATGAAAATTCTGCTCCTACGTATCCTCAGGTGCAATGAGGAACTCAAAGTCACGTAGTTCTTTAGAAAATAAGTGTGAGTTGATTGATTTTAATTAAAAGATTTTTTTTTTGAAAAGAAAATTTTATTGTTTGAAAATAAAATCATTTTTGCACAGAATTTAAATCGGCACTAGGCTACTCAATAAACCCTTATGATCCAAACGACATTGAAGACAGCATTCGCTATTCAATTACCATCGTTGATCATTACAAATGATTAATTTATTATCTTTATTTTCATTTTTTTAAAAAAAATTTTTATTTTTTTATTTTTTTTTACTTTTCATTTGTCACAAAACACAATATAAAATACAATATAAATAAAATAAACACTCTCAAACAGAATAAATCCCTAAAGAAAAAAAAAATAAAAAAATAAAAAAATAAACTCAAAACTCAAGCTTTCATTATTATTATAAATTAACCAAAAAAAATTATATATATATATATATTAAAAGTTAACAGAAAAGGGGTGGGGGAGAAACCCCACGTAAAAGTGGGTGGGGCTATATTTCCAAAACCATGCATTTCACGTTATTAACGGAAATAACAAAGGAATAAAAAGGAAGTCGCATGGGAACAAAATCACGAAAGAAAAGAGAAAGAAAGAAAAAAAAAGTGAAAACCGGAAGAAACGGAGAAAGCAAGGGAACACGGGCTCGGCGGAGAGGAGTTTGGTGGCGTGGTCTTTGAGGCTGCTGCGTGGGTCCTGGTTCTGCTGGGTAGACGGTGTGGTGCGCAGCTTGTAGGTGAGTTAATGGTACGAAAAAAAAATGGAAGTGGTATGGTGCTCTTTGGGTGGAGTTGCTGTTACGAAAAAATGGAAGTGGTATGGTGCTGTTATGAAGGTGAATGGTGGTGACGGGTTTTACGTAGAGGATGGGTTTGGTGTTGATGGAGGTTGAAGAATGGAGTGGTCACATTGCGGGCTCGTTGGTTGGAAGGTGATGGGCTGGAAGGTGGGTTGGTTGCTACGGTGAAGGTAGATGAGGATGGTGAAAGGAGAATGAAGGTTGGACGCTTGGATGAGTCTGGAGATTGCCTGGTGTGAGGATGGAGAGGAAATGAAGGTGATGATGGAAAATGATGAAGGAAGTTTGGACGGAGGTGTAGAGTTTCACGTATGCTTGAGGTGGTGGTCGCTTTGCTTTGCCGAGGGGCTGTTTTCTTTGGAAGTGAAGCTACGGGTGATGGTTGTTGGAGGAAGATGGCGGGGAGGTTGTTGTTGAAGGTTCTTGGAGGAAGGGGTTGTGAGCTTGAAGGAAGATGGAGGTTGTTATGGTGGTTGCGGGTGGTGAAGTGAAGGATGGAGGAAGAAGATGGTGATGAATGGTGGAGGTTGGTTTGGTGGGTGCAGTACATGCGGGTTGATGAGGTTGGGTTATGTGTGGAGATGCTTGTGATAGAATGGTGGGGAAGGTGAGGGTGAAGATGGGTGTATGAGTGAAGTAAAAAAAATGGAAGTCCCTCCCGTGTGTATCCTCTGTTTCTTTTTTTTTTTGCTCCATCCCGGTCGCCATCTGTCGCGACCGGGATCGCGGCGAAATAGCAGCTCGCATATGATTTTAAAAATGATTAAAATATGGAGTCGCCACCAATTTTATTTGAATTTAGGAAAAATTGGAAAACCTTTTTAGAAAATGGTCTTTGGAACCAAATCGGATTCGGGAGTCGGTTATGGATAGGGAAGGGTGGAAACTTAATCCCACTGCACCTATCACACCCGAATCTGAGGCGGTACCTTAAGTTAATTGTGCAAAAATTTGATAATCTCAAATTTATTTATTTTACCCTTTTAAAAAGAATTTGTAAATATTTTATTTTTTTATTTTTTTTTAAAAAAAAAAGAAGAAATAAAAGAAAGAAAAAAAAACAGAATTATGAAAATTTAATTTTGACTTGACAGAATTGAAATTCTGCTCCTACGTACTCTCAGGTGCAATGAGGAACTCAAAGTCACGTAGTTCTGTAGAAAATAAGTGTGGGTTGATTGATTTTAATTAATAAAATATTTTTTGAAAAGAAGACATTCTTGCGGAGGATTCAAGTTAGCACAAGGCTACTCAATAAACCCTTATGATCCAAACGACATTGAAGATAGCATCTGCTATTCAATTATCATCATTGATCATTGCATTGATTAAAATATTATTATTATTATATTTTTTTTATTTTTTATTTTTTCATTTTTGCTTATTATATTCGATAAGGCCCATCTAAACTCTTTTTTTTTTTTTTTTGTTTTTTATTAAACTAAACTAAACTAAACTAGGCCCAATCATTTAAATAAAACCCAACACATAGTAGCATTTTTGAACATTTTTTTTTTTGCAGATCAATTCCACATGGGTGGGTCTGTCCATCAGTGGCCCAAAGATATGATTTTTTACCCTTTTTTCCTTTTTTTTAAGGTACAAGGACAAATATAAATTTTATATGAGCCGAGTAAATAACTAAATAATAATAAAAAAACATCATAAATCAAATAACCCAAAACAACATATTTTTCACTTTTCTAACAATTTTTAGATTTTTTCAATTTCTTTATTTTATTTTTTTATTTTTTACTTTATAACTTCTTATTTGTTCATAAAAACATAACATAAACATACACTATAAAAAAAAAATGTGTACGTAAACTTAAAACTAAAATCAGATGATCATAAAAACATAACATAAACATACACTATAAAAAAAAAATGTGTACGTAAACTTAAAACTAAAATCAGATGAAATATAGGAAAGAGAAAAAAAAATAGTAATAATAGTAATGAAGAAAAAATATAAACAAAACAACAACAAAAAAAAAGCCTGAACCTTGGTTAAAACGTACCTACGGGGTGATGAAGTGGTGGCTCGGGGACGCCAACCGTGGTCTTTGCTTTGGTCACGTGGAGAGACGAGAAGGAGTGCGGTGGTGCTCTGTTCACCGGTGTCTTGGCTTGTGTTGTAGGATGGCTTTGGATGGAGGTTAGAGATCACGGTTGGAGGCTGTTATTTACGAGTGTGACGTGGTGGCTATGGTGAGGATGCTTGGTGATGGGTTAGTGAAGCTTGAGGAGGTGGCTACGTGGAGTGGAGATGGAGTGGAGGTGGTGAAAATGGTGAGCCACGGTGGAGAAGAAAGGTGATGAGTGAAAACTGAGTTAACTCAGTGATGGTTGCAAGGTGATGGTGCTTGAAGGGTGGGGTGGTTACGTGGTGATAAAGGCTAAGGGTGCATGGGTACGGTGGAGGTTTGCGGGTTGGATGGTGAAGGTTGAGAGTTGTTCTTGATGAGGATGAAAGGAAATGGAGACGTGATGGTGCAAGGTGGGAGTGATGGTGGCGCTGATTATGAGTGTGAAGTTTGTGGTCTTGGGTGGTCACGGTTGGGTGGTATATGGAAGCTTGGTGATGAAGATGAGTTGATGGAGAGGATGGAGGGAACCAAGGTGTGGCTGGGGACTGTTACGAAGGCTCCTGTAACCGTGAAGAAGAGGAAGAAACTTGTGAGTCCCCCCTTGTATGCCCTACGTGAAGTTGGGTGTGTGAGTGTGCTTGAGCTTGATAAGGGTGATGGGTGAAGGTTGCTGTGGGGTGGCTGTTATGGAAATGGAAGTGAAAATGGATGAAGTGAGGGGATGTTGTGATGAAGAAAAAAAAATGATGAAGGAAGCTTGGATGGAGGTGTAGAGTTTCACGTGAGACGTGCTACGGTTGGAGGGAGATATATGAATGTGATGTTGTGTTGAAAATGGAAAAGGTGAGGGTGGTGTTTGTGTGAAAAATGGAAGGGGTATGGGATGAAGGAGATGAGGATGGAGGGGTTGCTACAGGTTGGTTTATATTGCTACCTAGAGGATCGGTTTGGATGAAGGTGGGTTATATAATATAGAGATGGGAGGAAAAGAAGAAGAACTGGGGAGATTGAAGTGGTGCAAATGAAGAAGAAAAAGAAAAAAACGTCCCCTGCTTCTACGTGAAACCGTGGGGAAGAAAAAATAAGTTTTCCTCCTGTGCTTGCCTGAAACCGTGAAGGAAAGAAAAAAAAACTTGTGAAGATGGGAGTATGAGTGAAGTAAAAAAATGGAAGTCCCTCCCTGCTCTGTGCCTGCGTGAGTGAATATATAAGAAAGAAAAAGTGCCATGTGTAGTTTGGTGAGTGAGTGCAGAGTGGTTATCTAATTTAGTGAGTGAGTGCAGAGTGGGTGAGTGCGATTGAGTGCAATTTGTGGTGCAATTTGGAGTGTAGTGTAAGTGCAAAATGAGAGTGCCAAAAAAAGAAAATGATTAGTGCAGAGTGAACTGTGAGTGAGTGCAGAGTGTGAGTGGAAATTGAGTGCAATTGAGTGCAAATGTGCGGTGAGTGGAGTGGGTGCAATTAGTGAGTTATGAGTGTAAAGTGATTAAAATAAAAAAAGAAAGAGAGAGTGCGTGTGTGTTGTGCCTTTTTTTTTATATTATACCTTTTTGTTATTTTTTTATTTTTTATTTTTTATTTTCTAATTTTTTTTATTTTTTATTTTTATTTTTATTTTTGTTTTTTTTATATTATTATTATTATTTTTAAGACTAAGATGAGCTTAATCTGTTTAGAATAAAAAAAGGCTAAGTAAAATGGGCTAAAAGGTGGGCCATAATTAAATTTTTTTTTTTTTAATTATTTTTCCTCTTTTTTTTATATTTATTATTTTTTAGTCCGGTCAAAATTGAGTGTTCACAAAATGCCTTCAAGACAGCTTAGCATAACTCCAGTTCAGAATATTTTTGGAGAGGATGCCAAGAGCAGTGACCGAGTATGGAGCCAAAAATCTGATAAGAGAAAGGCGTCATCCTACCTCCCTTGCTTCAAGCCACCATAATTGAGAAAATGCAAAGTCAAGCCGACGACTATAAATCAAGCGCTACTTGGGAGGCAACCCAAGCTCTTAATCTTTTTTTTTTTTTTTTTTATTCGTAGTTTGGTACTTGTTGATCGATAATTTTTTTGTGTTTAGAGTCTAAGTCTTTTGTTGTTGATGTTTAGGTTGTCTTTTATTTTCTAGTATCAGTGTTGTGTCTTTTTGTTGTTAATGTTTGTAGTGTGTCACATTAGGGACAATGTGAACTTTTAAGTTTGGGGGTGTTTTGGGTGTTTGATGGGAAGTGTGATTTTGTATGGAAAAGCCCTGGATTGAACTTGTAATGTTGTGTTTCAATGGTTTGCCAACCCCATGATAAGATTGAATTGTTGACATGCTTGACTCTTTTGAATCCTAAGTGTTGTTTGAAATGTGTTGATTTTGTTGAGCAAGTTGAATGGTTAAGTTGAGTAACTTATCTTTTTGCACATGGTCCTTTTGCTTAACTTGTGCTTGATCATTTAGAAAAGGATTATGTAATGTGAGTTTCTTAGGTTTTGGGATTTAGGATTGATTATCAAGTTCCCTCAAGACGAAATCCTAGGTTAGACTTGGTGTGTAGAGATTATTTAGGCAATGTTTGGATCATTTGAGCCTTTCAAGCCTAACCTTGATAAAAATGTATTCATAGCACCTTGTTTGAGCCTAGTGATGTTTAAGCCTTGTGATTTTGTTCTATGAACCCATAACTACCAAAACCTTTGAGCCATGCATTTAATATCACACCTTGTGCTTTGGATAGTGGTTGATTGCATCTCTAAATACTTGTGTGATTAAGGGCCAAGTTGATACGTGTCTCTAAAAAAAAAAGTGTGAAGCAATGAATTGAAATGAACATGCATTTGTGGTGGTTTAAAAAAAAATGGCATGAAAAGAAAAATAAAGTGATTATGAAAGGAAAATCATTTGAAAAGATTGAACAAAGTTGTTGAAAGGATTAAAAGGCATGGAATTCACATTGTGTAGCCCTTGTGTAGCATCCATTGAAGAAATTAGAGGTGCTCTTGATCATTATCCAAGGTTTTTGGTTTATCTTATCCTTTGTTCATAGCCCCCACCTTGGCCTATCATTACAAGCTCAATAAGACCTTTTGATCTACATGCCATGTTCATCCTACATTAGTGGAGAGGGGGTGGAAATATGATTTTCTAAGTTTCATCATTCTAGGATCTCATTTGCATAATCTTATCCGGTTGATTAGTGAAGCTTGGTGATTGGACTGCACACACACACATAAGAAACTCAATTTGACCATCAATGTTGTTTGATGAGAGAAAATGCTTGAGTATGATGCTTGGGATGATTGAGATGTCAATTGTGGAGACATTGTTTTGAGGGTTTAGTTGGCAATTGTTTTTCACAATTTGCAAGATTGTTTTTATCATATCATGCTCAGGTGAAAGTGTTGAGATTTTTATTATTTTGCTCGAGGACTAGCAAAATTCTAAGTTTGGGGGTGTGATAACTCTACAAAAGTAGAGTTAAATGATCACTAATTGTGTTAATTTGTGTTAGTTTCCTTGTATATTCTTGATATCTTGAGCTTGAATTTGATTGTTAGAGCTTTAGTGGAATTGGAACCTATTGAGCACTCTTTTGATCAATATTGACAAGCTTTAATGAAATGATTTTAGAATTATTACTCACTTGATATTTCATGCTTGATAGGTTGTTGAACCTCATGATTCATGAAGAGTTTGAAGAATGGAGATAAAGCTTTAAAGAAGAGAAGTGGAGAAAAAGAAGAGTGGGAAAGCTCAAGAAAGATCATTGAATTGAGGGAGCAAGATAGGAATCCAAGAAGTCAAGTATTGGTTGCATTTTGATGAAGAAAAAGTGTTTAAATGAAAGCCATATACTATGCCTCGGCCTCCAAATCTATGCCTCGGCATAGTATATCAGTTTTGGAAGACTTCTGGCAGGAGGCCGAGGCATCCTCTTCTGAGGCCGCGGCATCATGCTGCGATTTTGTATTCTGCGCACCAGGAGGCCGAGGCATCCTGGAAGGAGGTCGCGGCATCCTGTTAAAATTTTGCTACGTCGTTTTGGCTCCACAAAGAGGATTTTTAATGGGTTAGGGCATCCATTTCGGGGGGGATTCATTCTCTAACACTACCTGGACATTTTCTGAGCTTGGGCAGCTGTGGAGGACCTCAAGAAACTTAGGGAAACTTGATTTGGAGAGGAGGCAACAAGGAAGTTCTTGGAGATTTGCTTGCTTTTCACCATTGGAGCTAGTTTGTGCTTCATCTTCTTCATCATTTCTCTTTGGTTTCTTTTGGGGTTTTCTCATTCTTCTTGTTTTGGCTTAATGGATGTATTATTTGGTTTGATTGATTATTCTCAAATGTTGAACATGAGCTAAATTTGTTTCTAGGATTGTAACTCCTATTGATATGTAGCTTGGATTGTTGAATGTTTGTTTACCCATTTCAATGTTATAAGAGGTTTTTATCCATTCTTATGCTTCATGCTATTGATTGTTTGGCCACCAATTGGTAGATATTTGGGTTTGATTTGAACTTGGGAAAGGGAAATTGAACCTAGAACTAGAATGGGTGATACATAAACTTCCAACCCTAAAGTTGAATTTAGGGGTTTTGTTCTAAGACATAGGGATATACTCAGGACCATGTGTAATCTTGCATAGAACTTGTTCGATATAATGCTTCTTTGTTAATTGATTCTAATAGGGATATTGTGTTGATTAAGAAGGAAAGAACATATCGCCATCGGGAGAGGGGTATGTTTACATTAGAGTTCTAGATTAATTCTTCAAGTAACATTGATTGGGCTAATGGGTATGATTTAATCCAAGTGAAATATCAAGAAGGGTTACAATCCTAGGTTTTTACCATTGTGAGAATTTGATACTTTGTCAATTCTATTACTTGCTTATTTTTTTTATTCCAAGTTAGATTGCTCTGAGTTTTATTCTCTTTAAATCAATTATTGTTGTTTGGATATTAGTAGGGTTTCCTATACAAATACTTAGTTGGAAAATTAGTTCTAGTCCTCGTGGGTTCGACTCGTACTTTTCACTCTATTACTTGAGCGACGTGTATACTTGCACGAATTTTCTCATCACTTAGGCATATGGGTGGACCGCGGGTCATCAGATTCATTGTGCCACTTATTTACTGACTTTTAAAATAGTCAATGCCAGGTATCGAGGTTGGGTGTTGACCCTATAGCTTACTACCAAAACTGGGTGTGCTATGCCTCCTGTCCTAGGCTTTTGATTTCTTATCCAAAAAATAGTATCTGAATAACTCTTTTTCATTGATAAGTGTTAGAGGACAAGGGTCCATACAAGGTCAAATGAGGACAGATCAAACATTAGTTTTCCTAAAAGACTAGGCTGTTATAGGCATCTAGCTATAGTACTTCCTAAGTTTATCTGCATTCCAATAGCTCTTGATTGTGCTGCCTGTTAGGGTTTCTAGCTTGTAGGCTCCCTTGCCAATGCTGACAACGATACAGTAGAGGCCTTCACAGTTAGGGGCTAGTTTCCCTTGGGAGACATTTTTCCCTTCGATGTTCGCTCTCCAGAGTACCAGGTCTCTTGGTTGGAACCTCTTTAGTACCACCTTCTTATTGTATCTGGTCGCCATCCTTTGCTTGAGGGCAGTGTCGCATATGTGGGCCATGCGTCTCCTTTCTTCTAACAAGTCCAAGTCTTCCCTGATCAATTCGTGTTTTCTATCAAGTGAAAATTGTTAATGATGCCAACTTGGTTCTCTCATTTCTACTGGAATCATAGCTTCACATCCATAAGTGAGTTTGAAAGGGTCTCACCTGTGGTAGAGTGAGGAGTAGTTCGGTAGGCCCAAAGGACGTGGTCGAGCTACTCAGCCTAATTCCCCTTAGCTTTTTCCAATCTTCTTTTGATTCCTCAGAAAATGATCGGGTTGGCGGCCTCTACCTGTCCATTCATCTTGGGATTTTCTATGGCCCTACAGTGATGCTTTATTTTTAGTCCAGCCAGTAATTCTTCGAATCCCTTATCCTTGAACAGGGTTCCGTTGTCTGTTACAATAGACTCTAGAACTCCAAATCTGGTGATGATATGATGCCAAGTGAATTTCTAGATCCAGGCTACAATGATTGTGGCTAAAGGTTCTGCCTTGATCCACTTCGTAAAGTAATCTATTGCTACTACTAAGTATTTTAACTAACCTGTGGCTTGGGGGAATGGTCCCAAGATATCCATTCCCTATCTGTAGAACGGCCAAGGTACAAACATTGTGGACAGCTCCTCTGAGGGGACCTTGTAGTGGTCTGAGTGGCGTTGGCACTTGTCACAAATCCGAACATGTGCATAGGAATCAACTTCCATTGTTGGCCAGTAGTACCCTGCCCTTAGTGTTTTTAGGGCCAGTGCTTTGCCTCCCAAATGGTGTCCGCAACTACCTTTGTGAACCTCAGCCAGGACATATTCGACTTCTTTTGAGGTGAGGCATTTGAGGAGGGGAGAAAAGAAACCACGTCGGTACAAATGACCGCTGTAGATGGTGTACCTCACAGCTGCTTTGATTAGCTTTGAGGCTTCTTTGGGATCTGAAGGTACGACTCTGGACTGCAAGTATTCCATGATAGGGGTGATCTAAGATAGCCCTTCCTCTTCCATTTAAAATATGGTATAATCTGTGATAGAGGGCTGAGGAAGGGTTTGTTGGATTACTGAACGGTTGTTACCAGGGCTTTTGGTGCTGGCAAGTTTAGATAAAAGGTCAGCTCTGGAGTTCTGCTCCCTTGGAATGTGCATAATCTTAGTTTCCTCGAAGCCTTTGAGGAGTTCTTGGACTTTAACCAAGTACCTTTGCAGGAGAGGCTCCTTGGCTTGATATTTACCTCGACTCTGGGAGGTAGCGAGCTGGGAATCACTATAGAGCATGATCCTAGTTGCCCCCAAATCCTTTGCCATTGTCAGCCCAGCGATGCACACTTCAGCTTAGTTGTTCGAGGTTAGGAACTCAAACTTCAAAAAATGCTCCAGTGTCAGCCCTTTAGAATTTTCCAAAATTATGTCGACTCCACTTCCTTTAGGATTTGAGGAACCGTCAACAAAAATAGTCCAAGGAATTCCCTTTAGGTCGTCGTGGTCCATCGTGAGCTCTACCAAGAAATCAGACAATGCTTGGGCCTTTATAGCTAGGTGTGGTTCGTATCCTAAACTCAAAGAGTTCAATTGACCAGACAATCATTCTTCCAGCCAGGTCTGGCTTGTGCAACACCTGGCGAATGGGCTGGCTCGTCCTTACTACCATAGGGTGGCATTGAAAATATTGTCGCAATCTTCTTGCCGTGGTGATTAGTGCGAAAACAACTTTCTCAACCTTCTGATATCGGAGTCCGGGTCCTTGCAGGACCTTACTCATGAAGTAGACTGACTTTTGTCCTTCGTCCGTCTCTCGAATTAATATTGAGCTTATGGCCTCTTCATGGACTGAGAGGTACAAGTAGAGCATCTCTCCGAGGTCTGACCTTGTCAAAATAGGAGAAAAGGACAAAAGCTTTTTTAATGATGATGCATTTCGGGGTCCAATCGAAGTTCTTCCCTTTTTTAAGTAGTTTGAAGAGGAGAAGAGACTTATGAGCCGCTTTGGAAAGAAATCTTGTGAGGGTCGCTATCCTTCTTGTCAGTTATTGTACCTCCTTGACACTATCGGGGCTCCTCATATCGAGTACGGCCTGGCATTTGTTGGGATTAGCTTCTATTCTGTGGTGTGTTAACATAAACCCCAAGAATTTGTCAGCTCGGACTTCGAAGGCGCACTTTTTTGGATTCAGCCTTATGTTGTGCTTCCTAATTTGTGCAAATAGTTCTTCAAGGTCCATAGTGTGGGATCCATCCTATGTGGCTTTTACTATCATGTCATCAATGTAAACTTCTAGCATCTTCTTGTTGGTGTATGCCCTAGAGGCCAATACATTTTATCTATATTTACATACATTGTATTATGCTATTTTTAATATATGAGGCATTTCATTTATTGTGTTCTTTTTTGATAAACATAATAAAGTCCTTAGAATAGTAAGTTTGATACCATAGGACATCAAGTGGATGACTTGATCGTGAGATCCTATTGGATAAAATGCTATTCTTAAAATGTCCTTAGTCAAGTATTATTGTTAATTAAGACAACAATAATGCATTAAGACTAGTATGTGCGTAGACTGATGACCACATCTCACGGGTCATGGATATGAGATATCAAGTCTTCACATGGATACATATTAGAGTAATGATGTATTGGACAGACCAGCCATGAGAACGCTACGTGGATTGTTACGTGAGTGTCATAAGCGATTCTCATAGTGATAATGGTGTATGTGGTCCTTTGACCTGAAATCACTACGATTCCTACGTGAGGAATTGTGTGTTTTAATGCCATCAAACGTCATTTGTAATAAGATCATTATAAAGTTAGTTATTAGACATACCGCGATTCATGTGGAGGGATGTGAGTGACCTAGATGGGATTTGTCCCTCCTATATAACAGGAATGATATCTTCGGGGGCCCAGATTGAGTGAGACTACGAAATGCATGGTCATGCTCAAATGAGTCAATATGAGATATTGATCTCATTTGTTATTACTATGTCTACTCGAGAATCAGGAAACTGCAGATTGAACTAAACAAGGGTGACACGTTCCTTGTGTTCAATCTAGATATCTGGACAAAGGGACTAAACTACACGGAAACATTGGTCACAGATAGGTTATGTCAAATCATTGACATTCTCATTACTTAGGTAGCAGTGATGTGTTGCTAGATACCACTCACTGTTTGTAATATTAAAATGAGATTTTAATATTACTACCAATGTCATGAGAACCTGCAGGGTCGCACACTTAGAATAGACTAAATTGGAGCAATAAGGATCCAAGTTGGACTCGGATTCAATTGTGGGCCTAACTCATGATAGATGGGTTTAGGGTTGTACAACTTACCTTGCTACTGCTTACACTCACTTAAGGCAACCACTATTATAAATAGTACTGCTAAGAGGGCTGCTATGGAGATATACCACAACCCTAGCCGCACCTACAGAAAGTGAGTGAGTGACAGTGAAAGGTTTTTTTCTCTTCGCAGCTAGCACCGCGAAACAGAGGTGTGACTCCTTTTTGTAAGTCTGTTCGTGTGGATACCGCAGAGACATCGTCGCTATTACGGTGTTGGTGATTCACTTCGCTTGTGTTTATCACGCTGCAAGAGGTAAACTTTTAAAAACTCAGATTATGGCCTTTTTGCATGGATCTTGTGAGGGAATTCTATTATTTCGCTGCGCGATTTTTAATCCAAAATTCCCAACACTTCCCCACTTGGTTCTTGAAGACCGTGTTCATCATCCTTTGATAGGTGGCTCCCATATTTTTTAATCCAAATGACATAACCTTATAGCAGTAGCTCGCCCTATCGGTGATGAAAGCGATTTTTTCTTTGTCTCTGGGGTACATTGGAATCTAGTTGTACCCGGAGTAGGCATCCATGAATGATAGCCACTTGAAGCCTGAAGAGTTGTCAACTAATTTGTCTACATTGGGAAGTGGATACAGGTTTTTTGGGCAAGCTTTGTTCAAATCTGTATAATCCATGCACATTTTCCACTTTTCGTTGGATTTTTTCACTAGGACCACGTTGGACAATCACGTGGTATAAGCAACCTCCCTGATGAACCCACAACTTAACAATTCTTTTACCTGTTCCTCAATGACCTACTACCTTTCAGGGCTGACCTTCCTTTTCCTATGAGATACTAGCTTCATATCTTCCCTGATGGACAAGTGATGGCAGGTGAAGGATGTAACACCCTAATACCGGTAACATAGTATATCAGAATATACTTGGATAAGTAGTATTAGTTATGCTACTTCTATCTTAAACACAACACTAATCCATATCATTTAAGAAAATAATAATGGAGAGCCTTGCGGAAATCTAAAAGTTATACATATAAAATTGCCACTAAAAGGCTCATTGTATACATAACTTCATACAACTAAAAGCACGTAAATAAATACAAGCTTTAAACTAGAAAGTATAAAAACTATCTTTGCCTTCATACTTCTTCTTCTTGCCTTTGGTTGAACTTCCACTTGGATTTACATGGCAACAAATGGGGTGAGAAATCACATTTCTCAGTATAAGTATACCAAAACTAGCAGTTTAAACATTCACAATGAATAAACCTAACTGATTAGTACTCCCTGCATAAGAAACAATTACAACTCTCTCTTTATGTAACGTTCTTAGCAAACTATACTTCTGATAACTGAAACCATGATGATACCAAACAACTGCCCATGCAATCATTTGAAATTATCGACCAGACAACCGCCCATATAGTTGTCACCGAAGGTACCAAACAACACCTTAACAACAATCATATAAATATATCCAAACTAAACAATATATTAAATAATGCAATGATGGAATGATGTATGTTTATATTCAAAGAAAAGTGTATGATAGTGTAGGTGCAATGTCATGAATACTCAGTTATTCTCCCTAGGCGCAGAGGAATTCTGCCATGGTAACGTGTGACCTTTTATAGCCTACTTTTAGGAACGAAGTCTGTTGTCACAACACATGACCTCTTATGTAACACCCCAAAATTTACTTTTCTACTATCAGAATTCATTTTAAAAATATTTGTGATTTTCTAGAAATTTTTCCTGGAATTTTCTGAGAACGCGGAATATTTTAATATATTTCTCATTTTACGTGTATACTGAGCGGAACCGGAGAAATGAGATATTTTCTCCGAAAACCTTGAACTATGGAAACGTCGACGGGGGATCTTACTAAACCCGAGGCCGGACACAGTTTATAAGGTTTCACATTTTTTGAGAAATCTTAACAGAAGAGATAATAAAACACTGTAAAGAATTTATCTGTCAGATTTGTTAATGCTGACTTCTGCCAACTATAATCACGTCCAATAAATAATAACACATATTAAAAATCTTATCACATTATTCAAAAAATTACCTTGTGTCAAACCCTTTTAGCCTCATTTTTAAGAAGGAAGAAAAAGAGAAATTAGTTAATTAAAACCCTTGTAGGAAGTTTCCAAGAAGCTTCCTATTTGACACATTTTTCTCTCTCCCTTCTCCACTCTTCTACGGCAGAGGCTATAGGAAAGCCTAAGTAATACCTCATCTCTTCCTAATATCATACTCTCACTTCTCTAAACCCCAAATATCCATTTCCTCTCTTCTCCTTTTCTTCTCCACCGTGCAACCACTCCTGGAGGCAGCCATCCTTTGCTTGCTTCATCATCAAGGATTCTTACTTTCTTACACCATTCCAAGTCCTCTTTTGCTGCCACCTTTTGGTTCTTCTTCTTCTACCATTTTTCTTCCACCATTGAAGCTAAAGTTTGGAGCTTTAAGGTAAAGCCTTCAACTTTCTTCCATTTTTCTAGCTATTTTCGTTTCTCTTGGCCACCTTGGTGACCAAGAACCTATTTTTCATGGTTTGAGTGGACATTGTGGTGATCACTCACATTGGAGTTTTCTTGAAGGAGGAAAACGAAAATCTAGGGCAAGAAGGAGTGGCACATTGTGTTGTCTTCCAAATAGGTAAGAGGGAGATGATCCTCTTCAACCAATCTTGGTAGTAAGGGAATGTGTTGTATGTGTGTTGTTATTGATTTTTGAATCCATGTATAAAGTTCTCTCATTTTTAAGTTGTTCTTGATGATATTGCATTTTGTTGGGTTTGTATGATTTATTGATGCCTCTTGCATGATTTGCAGGTATATTTGAGTATCTTGTTGATTAAATATGATAAGGATTGGTTTGGTTTGAGTTAGAGGACCTGGAGAACTCTGTTTTCTGCAAGTTTACGCGTGGTAATCATTACACGGGGCTTGTAATCGATTACCAAGCTCTTAAGGATATAAAATCGTGATTCTGGAAATCTGGTAATCGATTACATCTAGTGTGCAATCGATTACAGAGATTCTGTCTAACTTGTAATCGATTACCAAGCCTCTGATGTCACGAAATGGTGCTTCTGGGAATCACGTAATCGATTACAACTTGTGGGTAATCGATTACGGAGGTTCTGTTCAATTGGTAATCGATTACCACGGTTGTGTAATCGATTACCAGGGCCTTGAAGTTACGAAACGTGGTTCTGGGAATCACGTAATCGATTACAATGAGATTGTAATCGATTACAGAGATTCTGTTTCTCGAGTAATCGATTACAAGGGTGATGTAATCGATTACCAAGACCAAAAATGAGATTTTTGAGCTGGAAATGATTGAGATTATGGTTCTTTGTCCTTTGTAACTCAAACATAACCTAAAAACCCTGGATTCAAGGATTTTACTTTATTTAATTGTGATAGGAATGTGTATTCATACCGATAGAAAAGAAATGATTTTGAATATGGAATTCTTGGATCCATGACATGGAAATTGTGGTATGTGTGTAATGAGGAATATATATTGATACTGAGAATTATTGATGTAGTACTTAATGAGATAAGAATGATGATGTGCCATTGAGGCAATGTTTTAATAAATGTATGGTTGATATGTCATGATTGGACATGGTGTCATCATGCATGTGCTGTCCATTGGACATGGTTAGTAAGGCGATGTATGCCTAGGAGTTTGAATAATACCTATGTGCGGGTGCGAATAAACTAAGCGTAGGTGTCATATGTTGGGCTTTTTGACCAAAGTGCCATTTCTGGCAAAACAAATTATCAAAATGCCACTTTTCTCAAACTAATTATCAAAATGCCACCGTTTTGGCCACGGTGGCATTTTTTATTTTTTGTTGGGCCACGTGGAATACGCCATCACGTGTGGCGTATCCACGTAGGATACGCCAGAGCGCTTGGCGTATCCACGTAGGATACGCCATAGCTCTTGGCGTATCCTACGTGGATACGCCAAGCGCTCTGGCGTATCCTACGTGGATACGCCACACGTGATGGCGTATCTACGCCACGTGGACAAAATTTTTTTTAAAAAAAATACTACGTTGGGTGTGCTTCTAGGACACTTAACCCATTTCACGTGGATTTCGCACTCCTCCCAAAGGTACATACATTTCACATGCCTATTTGAGAGTGCATCATAACCTTGGAAGACATCAATATTTATAGGCCAAGTGTTTGTTTCTGATCCTAAAGTAGTCGATGTGGGACTTTGGTATTAGCAAGGTAAAACAACTAAGTAAGGCAACAATGTACTTTTATTCGATGTGGGACTTTAGTAAATGAAACAAACATCATTTCTTCATTTCTTATATGTACTTCACTATAGGCACTGAATTAAAACACATCCCAATGTGTTCATATCTCAATTAAAACACATCCCTTCTAATGCACCAAGATTATATTTTCTCAACTTTATGAATGTAATGTGTTATATTACAAAATCAATTATATAAATTTGTAAAGAATAGGAAAGATGTCAAAATTCACTGCAATAAACATTCATTAGTAAAACACCACAATCATTCAAACCAATCACTTTATGACTAATGCTAAGCATATAAACAATCTTGGTACAGCAATTTCAAGGAAGAAAATGGAATTGTTAAAAGTAGAGAAAGAACTATATTATTTTTAGACGACTATCATGAAGCAAATAAAGGAAGGAGATACAGACTTTATGAAACTTATGTATTTAATTGACTTGAATAGTTACATGATCTCCACAGCATATACGAGAAGCCAAAACTATAGTTACCTTATCATTAATTTTAGGAGAATTGGGTGAATGCCATGTCTCTCCCATCCAGGTTTGGCAATGGATAAAGCAGGAATTAATAAAATTCTAATCTCCTTTCGTTACTGGAATTCATTCACAGCCTTCAGCAAAGAACTACGGAAACCTGATAATGATAATTTTGTATGTCATTCAAGCCTCACCATGGCTATATAGATAGAACAGTAGCTTGCTAGATGAAATTGGCTACTACATTCCGGTCTCAGGTCAGATCAACATTATTATCCTATGCCACAGTTTAATCCAACATCTGATGAATTATGAATCTATTACCATTGAAGGTTTACAAAAGTTAATTAAATTTTTTTAAAAAGAAAGCTATTTCAGTTTAAGGTTGCAAAATAATCAAGACTTCAACAAGATTTCCAGAAACTGTACAGTGGCTATGATGCATTTATAGACAGTGCCTATAGTGAAGTACATATAAGAAATGAAGAAATGATGTTTGTTTCATTTACTAAAGTCCCACATCGAATAAAAGTACATTGTTGCCTTACTTAGTTGTTTTACCTTGCTAATACCAAAGTCCCACATCGACTACTTTAGGATCAGAAACAAACACTTGGCCTATAAATATTGATGTCTTCCAAGGTTATGATGCACTCTCAAATAGGCATGTGAAATGTATGTACTTTTGGGAGGAGTGCGAAATCCACGTGAAATGGGTTAAGTGTCCTAGAAGCACACCCAACGTAGTATTTTTTTTTTAAAAAAATTTTGTCCACGTGGCGTAGATACGCCATCACGTGTGGCGTATCCACGTAGGATACGCCAAGAGCTATGGCGTATCCTACGTGGATACGCCAAGCGCTCTGGCGTATCCTACGTGGATACGCCACACGTGATGGCGTATTCCACGTGGCCCAACAAAAAATAAAAAATGCCACCGTGGCCAAAACGGTGGCATTTTGATAATTAGTTTGAGAAAAGTGGCATTTTGATAATTTGTTTTGCCAGAAATGGCACTTTGGTCAAAAAGCCTCATATGTTGTTGACCCTGAGGGCGTCGGGGTGTGGGTGTCTCACAATGGGCAGTGGTAGCTCCATTGGGGTCGTGAGATAAACCAATGCAACACACCGACGATCCTGACTGTGACGCTGTCCTATGTCGCGATCAACTGTTGAGGTGCCATGTGTGAGCCATTTTGCGCAAATGTTTTTATGAGATGAGCACACTATTTTTAAGGCTAACGAAACACTGGCATGACTCCTTGATCATTCACTCCGAAGATGTTTATGTCTAGCTCCATGGAGTAGGAACTTTGGCACCCTTGTTGCATTGTGAGTTGTTAGTCACATGGTTCATTGAGCATTCATGATTGGACAATGTGTTTACTATTATGACTGTGATATTTATTTGATTCTTGGTAATGCTAATGTTGCTAGCTAGTTATGGATAATGTTAACTACTATTCTTTGTTGCTTTACTCTCATTAATTACTTTCATGTATTACTGTACTTGTATGTATTAACTGTGTCTTATGTGGGCGTTCGACGCCATTTATTTTCTTGCTGCCATGTTGGTACTGAAAGCTGGGAATCTCACCTCTTTCGGTAATTTCTTTATTTTGCATTTTGGTTAGATCGTATGCTCTCGAGAAGACGCTCGTGAGGAGGACAAGGAAACCACTGAGTTTCAAGGTTTCTGGCCTTATCTCGACTGAGATCGAAGTTATTGAGGATGTCATTTCGACTCTGTGGACTTTTTGGCTATGTGTGGATCAACTTTATTGGAGGTCCAGACTACTGGCATATCAACGTGCAAACTGATCGATGCGTATAGCACGGCGATGTGATGGTGTCCTTAGCTTGGAGATGTTATGACGCTCCTGTTATAGATTTTCATGCTTTTGTATGGCTGGAGTTCTATATGCCCGTGAGAGACATGTGGGGTGAAATGTATTATACCCCTCATGAGGATTCCTTTTTGTCTACTGGCCGGGCTCGCCTTTGTTGTCGTCCCGATGGATGTCTCGTCGGACGACGAGGACCCTGAGGAGGATCCATCTACGGTTCCTTCTCGTTCTAGGCAGTCTTAGGGTTGGTTTTAAATCGATGGCTACTGATGGCTATCCGTTTATTTTGAGGGAGCCTGACGTACTACTAGACTAGTGGGTATATATTTGTATCTCTTGGGGTAGGTACACATTTTGCTTTTTGTATATCTTTTTTGGAAATGTAATTTAAACAGGCTTGTATTTCTGGTACAAAGTATGTAATTATCCATATTGTGTATGGTCGTATGTTTCATTCCATGTTGATTTCTCTTTGACATTTTTGACAGAAGTTTTATATGAAAGAGGAACTCTTAATTTTAAATCAATCACGCGATATATCTACAAACAGGCGTATATGTACATTAAATGGAAGTTTCAACTGGATTTATGTTAAAAAAAAAGAAAAAAATATATGTTCAAACTTTCCGTAATCATTTGTGCGTCGTTTCACTATAGTGCGACGTTCCTTCTTCTTACCTATTATGACTAAGGGAGAAAAAGGGGCGTTATGTAACGCCTCTTTTTCTCCCTTAGTCATAATGGGTAAGAAGAAGGAACGTCGCACCATAGTGAAATGACGCACAAATGATTACGTAAAGTTTGAACATTTTTTTTAACATAAATCATATTAAAACTTCCATTTAATGTACACATTCACCTATTTGTAAATATATCGCGTGATTGAGTTAAAATTAAAAGTTCTTCTTTGAAATAAAACATCTTATCAAAAACGTCAAAGAGAAATCAACATGGAATGAAACATACAACCATGCACAATATGGATCGTTACATACTTTGTACCAGAATTACAAGCCTGTTTAAATTACATTTCCAAAAAAAAGATATACAAAAAGTAAAATGTGTACCTACCCCAAGAGATACAAATATCTACCCACTAATCCAGTAGTACGTCAGGCTCCCTCAAAATAAACGGATAGCCATCAGTAGCCATCAATTTAAAAACCAACCCTAAGACTGCCTGGAATGAGAAGGAACCGTAGATGGATCTTCCTCAGGGTCCTCGTCGTCCGACGAGACATCCATCGGGATGACAGAACAGCGGGCAGGAGCCCGGGCAATAGACAAAAAAGAGTCGTCACGTGGGTTATAGTACATATCCGTCCACATATCTCTTACAGGCATATAAAATTCCAACCACACAAAAGCAAGAAAGTCAAAAATAGAAGCAGTGTAGCGTCCCCATGCTAAAGACACCGTCAATTCACCGTGGTACACGCATCGATCAGTCTGCACGTTAATATGCTAGCAATCTGGACCACCATGAAAGTTGATCCGCACGTAACCAAAAAATCCACGGGGGCGAAATGACATTCTCAACAGCTTCGGTCTCAGTCGAGATAAGGCCAGAAACCTTGAAACTCAGTAGTTTCCTTGTTCTCCTCACGAGTGTCTTCTCGAGAGCACACGATTCAACCAGAATGCAAAATAAAGAAAAGTACCGAAAGAGGTGAGATTCCCAGCTTTCAATACCAACATGGCAGCAAGAAAATAAACGGCGTTGAACGCCCACATAAGGCACAGTTGATACACACAAGTACAGTAATATATGAAAGAAATTAATAAGAGTAGAACAGTAAGGAACAGTAATTAACATCACCCGTAGCCAACTAGCAACATTAGCATTACCAAGAATCAAATAAATATCACAGTCATAATAGTAAACATATTATCCAATCATGAATGCTCAATGGACCATGTGACTGACAACTCACAATGCAACAAGGGTACCAAAGTTCCTACTCCATGGAACTAGACATAAACATTTTCGGAGTGAATGATCAAGGAGTAATGCCAATGTATCGTTAGCCTTAAAAATATAGTGTGCTCATCACATAAAAACATTTGCGCAAAATTGCTCACACATGGCACCTCAACAGTTGATCACGACATAGGACAACATGTCAGGCAGGATCGTCGGTGTGTTGCATTGGTCTATCCCACGGCCCCAGTGGAGCTACCACTGTCTATTGTGAGACACCCACACCCCGACGCCCCTAGGGTCAACAACATATGACACCTACGCTTAGTCTATTCGCACCCGCACATAGGTGTTATTCAAACTCCTAGGCAACATAGCCTTCTCAACAATGTCCCACGGACAATACACATGCATGATGACACAATGTCCAATCATGTATGTTCATCAATGATGCATTCAACATAAGCCTTTCCTCAATGGCACATAAGCATTATTCCATGTCCAACATGACATATCAACAATACATTTATTAAAACATTGCCTCAATGGCACATCATCATTCTTATCTCATTGAGTGCTACATCAATAATTCTCAGCATCAATATGCATTCCTCATTACACACATACCACAATTTTCCCTATCATGGATCCAAGAATTCCATATTCAAAATCATTTCTTTTCTATTGGTATGAATGCACATTCCTATCACAATTTAGTAAAGTACAATCCTTGAATCCATGGTTTTTAGGTTGTGTTTGAGTTACAAAGGACAAAGAACCATAATCTCAATCATTTTCAGCTCAAAAATCTCATTTTTGGTCTTGGTAATCGATTACATCACCCTTGTAATCGATTACCTGAGAAACAGAACCTCTGTAATCGATTACAATCTCATTGTAATCGATTACGTGATTGAGTAATCACATTTCGTAACTTCAAGGCCCTGGTAATCGATTACACAACCGTGGTAATCGATTACCAATTGGACAGAACCTCCGTAATCGATTATCCACAAATTGTAATCGATTACGTGATTCCCAGAAGCACCATTTCGTGACATCAGAGGCTTGGTAATCGATTACACTCCTCTTGTAATCGATTACAAGCTAAACAGAATCTATGTAATCGATTACCAGATTTCCAGAATCACGATTTTGTATCTTTAAGAGCTTGGTAATCGATTACAAGCCCCGTGTAATCGATTACCACGCGTAAACTTGCAGAAAGCAGAGTTCTTCAGGTCCTCTAACTCAAACCAAACCATTCCTCATCATATTTAATCAACAAGATACTCAAATACACCTTCAAATCATGCAAGAGACATCAATAAATCATACAAACCCAACAAAATACACTATCATCAAGAATAACATAAAAATGAGAGAACTTTATACATGGATTCAAAAATCAACAACAATACACATACAAGACATTCCCTTACTACCAAGATTGGTTGAAGAGGATCATCTCGCTCTTACCTATTTGGAAAACAACACAATGTGCCACCCCTTCTTGCCCTAGATTTTCGTTTTCCCCCCTTCAAGAAAAACTCCAATGTGAGTGATCACCACAATGTTCACTCAAACCATGAAAAATAGGTTCTTGGTCACCAAGGTGGCCAAGAGAAACGAAAATAGCAAGAAAATGGAAGAAAGTTGAAGACTTTACCTTAAAGCTCCAAGCTTTAGCTTCAATGGTGGAAGGAATAAGAAAATGTGATTTGTTTGGCAAATAAGGAAGTTGGTCTCCAATGTGTGGGTGTGTGTGTACGGTGGAGAGGAAGGAGAAGAGAGGAAATGGAGAAATGGGTATTTGGGGTTTTAGAGAAATGAGAATGCAATATTAAGACAATTGAGGGGAAATATTTGGGCTTCCCTTGTAGCTTCTGCCGTAGAAGAGTGGAGAAAGGAGAGAGAGAAAATGTGTTACAAGGGAAATTACTAGGAAGCTTCCCATAATAAGCTTGGATTAAATTTAATCTTTCTTTTGAAATTAAAACTAATAGGTGTGATACAAAAAATCAGATTTTGAATAATGTGATAATATTTTTAATACATATTATTATTTATTGGACAATAGTTATAGTTGGCAAAAGTCAGCATTAACAAATCTGACAAATAAATTCTTCACAGTGTTTTATTATCTAATCTGTTAAGATTTCTTGAAAAATGTGAAACCTTGTAAACTGTGTCCGGCCTCGGGTTTAGTAAGATCCCCCGTCGACGTTTCCATAGTTCAAGGTTCTCGGAGAAAATGTCTTATTTCTCCGGTTCCGCTCAGTACGCACGTAAAATGAGAAATATATCAAAATATTCCGCGTTCTCAGAAAATTCCAGTAAAAATTTCCAGAAAATCGCAAATATTTTAGAATGAATCCTGATAATAGAAAAGTAAATTTTGGGGTGTTACACGTTACATCTTACACCACTGAATGGATGCCTCGACTACCTGTTCTCTAAGGATAGCAAGCATATGTGAAGTGTGATGTGTGTGTAAATGTGGAGTTATGTCCTAACCTAACATAACCGCCACATGATCTCATACTAAGTCCATCTTGCATTACTAACTCCACCTCTTCTCTGTGGGAGCATTTCATGCACTACGACATTGAACCAACACCAACTAGACTTAGTACACTGCTATCTTTGCATTACTAACTCTCTTTCACTCTTTGAGAGCTCTTCATGCACTATGGCATTCACCCTTGCCAGCTAGGGTCTATGGCACTTAACTTTTGCCAACTCGGCACCTCGGCCCTTAACTCTTGCCACTTAGGCACTATGGCATTCTACTATTGCCATCTTGGTACCTTGGCCCTTAACTCTTGCCACTTAGGCACGATGGCACCCTACTATTGCCAACTTGCTTCTTAAATTTATTATCATCTCTCTTGTGACATCTGTGCAACTTTAAGTTGCTTAAGAAACTAAACTCTTGGTCTATGGCAATCTATGTCTAATGGATGCACAACTTGCCTTTTATCTTTCCTTGTATGCCACTAGGTTTTTCTCTCAAAGAAATACCCTCTCTAGTGCCTCAACACATTCTACTAGGCATAGCCAAAGGATTCTATCAACTAGGGATCTCAAAACATTCAAAATAATATTTTGGAGTTTCAGGGTCTCACGCTGTGGCACCCTGCTCTCGGGTGCTAGTACTGAGCTAATTTTTGGTCTCACGCCGCGGCATGCCACTGTCTATGCCGCGGCACACTAAGTAAAATAACTTTCATGCTGCGGCATGCAACCCCCATACCGCAGCGTTCTTAGCAGAAACCAAATTCTGTAGAATTCTACAGAACCGTGGTACTGTTCCATTAATTTTTCTCTTGGATTTTGGCCATCTCTAACCAATCTCTCGGTGATTCTATGTCCCTAATTAGTTCTTTAACTCATAGGAAACATCAACCACCAACTTAAACCTCTTAATTTAGATTATGGATCAAAATCTTTCATACTTTAACCTAAACCCCTCTTTGGGCATTTAGGATCTAACTTGGATAGCTTTTGTTTCTGATTCGAATTCCTTGCATGAACAAGTCATAAACCTCATTTATAACTCATCCAAACAAGAAAAATACCTGCAACATCTCTAAAACTCAAAATGACACATTAAACCTCAAAGGCCTAACATGGAAAGATGAGGAAAAAAGATGAAGTTAGAGCTCAAGAACCCCTACCTCTTGCTAGATGAAGATCTTAAAGCTTTGATCCTTGTCTTGATATTTCCCCTTTGATTTCCTTATGTTTCCTTCTTTTCTCCCTTTCTTTCTGTAACATCCCAAAAATTTGTAATTTTATGATAAATAGTCGTTTTATAATATTTGTGATTTTTGTGAACTTTCTGGATTTTTCTGAGAATGCGAAATATTTTAATATTATTCCTCATTTTACGTGCAAATAGAGCAGGCCTGGGAAAATGAGATATTTTTCTCGAGAACCTTGATTTGTGGAAACATCGACGGGGGATCTTACTAAACTTGAGGCTGGACACAGTTTACGAGGTTTATATTTTTTGAGAAATTTTATCTGACAAAGCGATAAATTGCTGTGTAATTTTTATCCACTGGATAATTAATACTGACTTTTGTTAACTATAACAATTGTCCATTGAATAATAACATGTATTAAAAACCTTATTACATTATCCAAAATCTACTTTGTGTCACATCCATTAGCTTTAATTTAAAAAAAAAGATTTATTTAATCAAGCGCTTCGTGAAGGAAGCTTCCTAGAAATTTCTCTAATAATACACATGCTTCCTTTTCTCTCTCTTCCCTCCCCACTCATCCTACGGCTGAAGCTCATTTTGGGAAGCAAAGAAGAGCTTCTCCCTTCTATCATCTCACTTCCATTTCAAATACATAAAAGAACACCTAACATTTTCTCTCTTCTCATTTTCTTCAAGCACTCTTCTCCTCTTCTCTTCTTCTTCCTTCTCCACGGTGCACACACACATTGGAGATCATCTCCATTGTTTGCTAAACAAATCATATTCCTAGTTTCCTTCCACCATTCCAAGGCCATTCTCTTTGGTGGTCATCCCTTGGTTCTTCTTCTTCTTCCATTTTCCACCATTGAAGCTAAAGCTTGAAGCTTTTGAGGTAAAGTCTTCACCATTCTTCCATTTTCTTCTCATTTTCGTTTTTCTTGGTCACCTATGTGATCAAGAACTCATCTTTCCTTGATTTGAGTGGACATTGTGGAAGTCACTCACATTAGTGTTTTCTTGAAGGAGGAAAACGAAAATCAAGAACAAAAAGGAGCTAACATCCTTGTGTTGTCTTCGAAAGGTAAGAGGGAGATGATCCTCTTCAACTAATCTTAGTAGTAAGGAGATGTCTTGCATGTTATTGTTGATTGAGGGATCCATGAGTGGACCTCCCTCTTTGTTATGTTGGTTTTCTTCCTTTTTCACAATGGTGTATTTGGTTGGATTTGTATGAGTCATTGACTGCCTTTTTGTGATTTTGGATGTATGTTTAAGTTAATTTGATGTTGAGAATGTTATGGATTGATTTGGTTTGAGTTTAGATGGCTTAAAGATCATTTTCTGCAAGTTTATGCGTGGTAATCGATTACACACCATCTGTAATCGATTACCAAGCCTCTGGAGTTACAAAATCGTGATTCTGGGAATCACGTAATATTATATACTGTTTGTAATCGATTATGGAGGTTCTGTCCAAGTGTAATCGATTACCAGAGCTATGTAATCGATTACCAGGTCCCTAGAGTTACGAATCGTATTTCTGGGAAGGTATGTAATCGATTACATTCAGCTTGTAATCGATTACAGAGGTTTTGTCGAGCTGGTAATCGATTACCAGAGGCATGTAGTCGATTACCAGGATCCTAAAATAAGATTTTGAGCTAAAAATGATGAAAACATGGATCCTTATCTCTTGTAACTTAAACATAAATCTTAAACCCTAGATTCAAGGATTTTATTTCACTTGAATGTGATAGGATTATATATCCAAACCAATAATGGAGAAATGATTTTGAAAATGAAATTTTTGGATCCATAATATGGAAATTGTGGTATGTGTGGAACGATGGACATGTATATGTATTGATATTGAGAATTGTTTGATGCAATTGTGAATTCCTATGTGGGGACCAAGTACTTGATGAGATGTGATATATTGGTGATCAGAAATGATGATATGCCATTGAGGCAATGCTTTTGATATGATGTATTGACATTGAGAAATTAATACTATGCTATTGTGGGTCCGTGTTTGGGACTAAAATTATGTTGATGCTTAAGTTGGCCAAATTGTGGCATGTATGAGATATATGTTATTATGGTTGAATATACATGATTGTGCATGGAGTCAACATGCATTGGATATTTGCTTAGTCTATGACTGTTAAAAGCCTATGATTATTCATTAAATCAGTATGCATTGAACAAATTGTTCAGTCGATGACTGTTAAAAGGTTATATGAGCCTATGAATGCGAACTGAATAAGTGATGATCCAATAATGGATCTGATTGAGGACCGTAAGGCACGGTGTATACCGATTACACGCATTACGCTCCTGACAAATCACTAATCTTTTTATGGTAAATGAGTGAGAATTGGATAGTGTGATCCCGTGGTAGGATCTGATTGAGAACCGTGAGGCACAGTGGTTCATTTCGTGATGATGTTATCACTTTATTATACCCCTGGCCATGATAAACCATTGCAACGCATCACGTGCCTGACAAGCACTATTCTCTTCATGGTCCAGTGTAGACTATCATTGAGGGGGGCAGATCTTCTAGAACGTTCATATTTAAAATATAATAGAAAATCTTGGTACCAAGTGCACATGCATTGCGAGTCGGCATTGTGAGTCGACATTATGAGTTCGCATATCATAGGGCACTCTTTTATACGATGATTATATTATTGTGACATTAATGCCATAATTATCTGAAATGTTTTAATTATTCATTATCTGAGACTCTGTCGACTGCTTGGGGCATTATTGATGTTTACCTGTTATTGTTGATTTTTATTGCCATATGTTGTTGTCCTGCTCTTACTGTTCATTCTATTGTTACTATTGATGAATACATGTGTCGAAAAGCTATGTGGGCGCTGTACGCTGTTCTGTTTATTTACTGCCATAATTGGTAATGTAAGTAGGATATCTCACCTTTTTCTTGTATCCTTGTATTTCTATTATATATATGTTTGATAAAAGATCGTGAGGAAGAAGATGAGGGACCACACCATTACTGCTTACATTGGGCTGATTCATCACTTTCGATGCGGTGTCTAGACTAGATCTCTTCGATCACGCGAGGGTGTAACTTCGTGGGGGCATTGATGCCTGTCGTGTCGACTGGGACACCGAGCGTCATGTACATATGGGGTTGCAGCTTTGTCTGCTAGTAGTGCCTATCCCAGGGATTACTACTTTTCCCCTCTAGTGTTTTGTTCCCGGTGTATTCTATTTGACTATGTAAGTATTATACTTTGTGTTATCAGTGATTTGTGTTAAGGATGACTACAATATATATATGGAATATGTTTTTATTTCAGTTGTTATGTATAAAATGGTTGGGTACTAATTATGTTTTATTCGAGGCTCTTATTTTCTATTTATGTAGAATGGAAATAATTAAATTTTGAAATTATTGTAATTGGAACTGTGACACACTTGGATTTAGTAACTATGGTGTAATGACGATTGTGCTGCGGTTGTTAGATCTAGGTGCGTTACACTTTCTTCTCCTTCTGCTCTCTGCCGTGGGAAAATATAAGAGGCAAAGCCTTAATTTGCTTCTTATAGTATATTAACTATCCTATACTAAACTCCCGATCTACTATGAACACTTAGATTCCTCCAAATCAAAGTTTCTAACTTCCAACAGACTCTAAATAAATCCTAAGATTCATTAAAAATCATGTTGTACTTTTCTTTATTTTTTCATATTTGTTGGGGGTAAATCCGGTATTAAAATGCACAACTAGTATGCCTAAAAATATCAAATTAACTCCAATTACTCTAAAACTTTAACTACACCTTATTTAACTCATTTGTGACCTACAAACAAATTATCTAAACTTGTTTCCCTTCAAATAGCAATTTATGCTATTTTATTAGTCATTTTAGGTGACTTTTCACACTCGAGATTGTAACAAAGTGCTTAAACTAACTCGATTTGTTACCAAACTTGAATGACATGCTAAACAAGTAATATATTACCTTTGTAAATAATTATAAGCCTAACATGATTTTCCAGGATGTTACAAAGGAAGGATCAAGCATAGGCATGTCAGACAACGTCCAGGTAAATAGGTCCTTATTTTTCAACAATAGCTTGATCAATTATTGTTTCTCGTCTCCTTCTAAGTGTGCTCCAATTTTAGTGATATGGTTTGGCCGGGATCCTAGTTGCAGGGGCTGCAACTTGCCTTCTAGTTGGGGTCTGGTACCACGGAGTTCCTCCCTGATATCCAACTCGATCATCAGTATGTTGACCTAATCCAAGACTGGACTGAGATTGACTGTTTTCCCACTTCTAGGCGTCCTACTGATCCTCAAGCTTTCGTTGTAGCATTTCATGGCGGCCACTTAGTCGCCTTTGATAGTGACCACCTCGTTGTGCTTGCTTAGGAATTTCATCACGAGGTGGGTGGTAGAGATGACAACACCAAGAGCATTTAGAGTAGGGTAACCTAATATGATATTATAAGCCGAAGCGTAGTCTATGAATAAGAACCTCACCTTGACCATCTTGAAGTGCTTGGAAGAACCCAAGGTCAAATGGGTTTCATAATATCCTACCGGGCTAATCTTTTCACCCGTGAAGCTGTCAGTTCCCCGTCATAAGGGGTTAAATCCGACCGCGGGAGCTCTAACTTCTGGTAGAGGTCCAGAAACATAATATCTATTGAGCTTCCTTGGTCCACAAAAATTCAGTGAACCTCGGCATTGGAAATTATTTCGGAGATGACGAGCGGGTCATCATGATCCGGGATGATTCCGTCATAGTCCTCGTCCGAAAAGGTAATGCATGGTATTTTTCTTTCCATGGTACTGGATTTGGATTCAGAGTGGGTGACGCTGAACACCGCCATCCTTAATGCTTTCTTCCGTTCTCCATTTGACGGTCCTCCTCCACCGAATCCTCCCGCAATAGTATTGATCGTCCTGTTTGGTTCAAGGCGACGATCGTCATTGTCATTGGGTGAAGGGTCCCTGTTCCTTCCTTATCGGTCATTGTCATTCCAGCGAGGTGGCATCCGGGATCTTCCCCTTGGACTTTGGTTTCTCCTCCTGTGGGGAGGAGATGGGCTCCATCGTTTATCCTCTCTGTGTCTACCGCGATGCTCGTTATTTTGGGCACGAAGGATGTACCGCTGCAATCTTTCAACCTTGATCAGGAACTTGATGGTATCGTGCAGTTGGTAGCAATCTTCGATACCATGGCCATAACCTTTATGTCAAGCACAATGCTTAGAGTGGTCTTTTTGCTTGTGGTTTTTGATGGGAGGCAGCCTCTGGATATTCTGGAACTCGGTCTGCATTACCTCCCTCAAGATCATTTCTCAAGGGGCGTTTAGAGGAGTATAATCAGAATACCTTATCCGGGGTGGACTACCTTTGGGACGTCGGGATCGTGAAGAATCGTGATTGGGTTTTTGATGAGGGCGCTCATCTTTATCTTATCTCCTTTGGTCCTCCATTGCTTCCTCAAGGTTGACGTATTTTTGGGATCGTCTCTAGAACTCACCCAGATTCTCTGGTTTCTTTTTTACCAAAGATGCAAAGAACTTAGAACCCACTCGGAGGCCACTCCTGGCGTAATGAAGGGAAATCTTGTCGTCAGAGTTTTCCATGTTGGTGCAGGCCGCCATGAATCATCTTATGTAATCGCAGAGTGGCTCATCCCACCCTTGTCGAATCTTGGCCAGGGACTAGATGGACTTGAGTTGCTCCTTACTGGTGATGTACTAGAGCAAGAATCATTGCTTCAGGTCCGACCAATCTACCACAAATCTTCGTGGCAGACTTGAGAACCATTTAAGGGCTAACTTTTTTAGGGAGAGAGGAAAGGCACGACACAGCAACTCCATGGATCCATCGTGGAAACAAATGGATTGCTCAAAGGCATTTACGTGCTCGTGGGGGTCTGTGTTCTGTCATAAATCTCCAAGTTGGCCAGGAACTTAAAGTTCCTGGGAACGCGGTACTCCATAAGTTGGTCAGAGAAAGGGTGTTCCTGGATGTCGTGGTTTGAGTTGTTGTTTCCAACATTAGATACCGTGGCTTCAAGGTGACCCCTCCTTTGGTTATTTTCTACGTTACGCCCCCCATCAAGATGGTTTGACTTGGGTTAGTTATCATGCATGGCCCTTTGCATGTCTTCCAGTCTTTGATATTGCTCGTTCAGCATGGCCATGTGCTGTTACAACTTGTCCTGGAATTGATGTTAGGACATATGGGACTGGCTCCCATGTTCGGAAAGAGATACTCGATTGTCGGCCTCGCCATTTGGCATTCCCAAGCATTGACACGCTGGGATTCTGTGTTTTTGGGTATTAGGCTTACCCCATTGGCCTTGGATTCCAAGTCTATCCCTTACAAAAACCCTGTGCGAGGGGTTAGGACTTTCGTCTGAAATTGAAGTAGAGTGTTCGTCGCACTAGCATTCTGTGTTGAGTGCCTGGTTTTTCACAGTGGAGGCTTCAACCGCAGGTTATGGGACAAGGTGTGGAGGGTATTGCGTAACAGGAACCTGCCTATGGTTAGCAGAAGTTTGCGCAACGTCTCTCCTTGAGTTTTGTCTTATGTTCACCACGATTGAGTGGGATTAGAAGTTTACGGTTTCCTACAGACGACGCCAATGTTCTAATGTAGAACCAGATGGTGCCTGAAAAGACAAATGTACGGTGGTTTCCTCCTCCTTACACAATTGCTACCACCGAGAGTTTTGAGCAGTTGGGTTGGGTACCTGAAAAGGGACTCCAACGCTCAAGTTAGGCAGTGCACTAAGAAGGTATATACTGTAAGAATCACAATTACCTTGTTAGAATGATATAGCCCAATATTTATAGTGTATTTGTAGAGTCCTTGAGCGCTCATCGCAAGTATAGATACGTTAAGATTGTGGCCTAACGGGGGGTGCCTCCCTCCCACGATCGTTTAGGCAGAGCCATGTCGAAGGGTGTCTCCTTTCCACGATCGTCCAGACAGATCCCTAGAATATCGAGATTGTCACATTAGTGGCTAGCTACCTTTTGCAAGCAGCTATGGTCCCCACACTCTAAAGGTTATGATTGACAGTTGTCAGGACCTCCACAGACCTATGGGGTATTATTGGGGGATACAACTAGTACTCGTGTACAAACGGCCTATTGGGGTGCGTATTTCAGAGTCTGGTGGTGTATATGTCAGGTCTATCCTTTTGGGCGGGATCTTGGATCACGATCTAGAAGAGTCAAAAGTTGAAATTGTTAGAGGTTCTGTTTTTATGTTATTTTGCTACTGTTTTTGCTGTTATTTTGCTGTAAATCTACTGCTATTTTGCTATTTTTGCTGTAATTATGCTGTTGTTTCTGCTATTGTCTTGCTGCTATTTTTGCTGTAATTCTGTAGCTATTTTTGCTATTATGTCTTTTCTTCTTCTTCTTTGTAATTCTATTGCTATTTTTGTTGTTATTTTGTTACTATTTTTGCTATAATTTTGTTGATCTTTCTGCTATAATTTTGCTATTATTTTTACTATTATTTTGATGCTATTTTTGCTCTTATTTTGCTACTATTTTTGCTGTATTATTAATGTTGCTGTTGTTTAATTATAGTTGTTGATGTTTATTATTGCTGCTACTATTTTATAGTTGCAGTTGTTTTTGTATTGTTAATTATGGTAATAAAATGAACTTTGAGTTGTTCTCTAACCTAAATGATTACGGCTGTAAGTGACCAGAAGTTTAATTATGTGTGTGTATAGAGTTGTGACCTAGATGGAGATTAAAACTTATGTTGTTTGATGGATGCTTGTTAGCCATGGCTAGTGCCTTGTTTTATGGATAGAATTTTGTTTATAATTGTAGCTTGAAGAGTGTTAGAAAACTATGATAAAATGTTGCCCTAGTTATGGTCATAAATTAGATACACTTGTATCATATAATAACATTTCAATTGATGATGATGGCCACGTATTTAAGAAAGAGTTGCTTTAAGTTTAATTTGGTATATATCGTGACTTATTTTCACCTTTTTGGTTGTGTAATGTAAATTGTATATGAATTAAGATGCTTGATAATGCATATTTGATATGTGAAGGCCTTATAGGCTGAATTGAAATTTAAGGGTGATGAAGAAATCTTCATGAAGTATTTGATGAGTATAAGAATGAATAGTATTTATAGGAAGAATTATTGAATATTTGATTGTGAATCAAATGAGTTTGGATATTATGGGTATTGTTCATTTGTATGAACTTGTGAAATATGATGGATGAGAATTTGGAATTTGGATTGGAATTTGCATTGCTTCCTTAAATCATTAAGATTGAGCTAGCAATTAAATTTGTGTATTTGAGAATATGTTTCCTTAAATTAGCTTCGTTAAATTATTGAGGTTGAGCTAAAATGGTATTTGAAATTGAATGTTTGAATGATCAGTGCTCATGAGAATTGAATTCGAATTGAGAATAAGAATTAGACAGTTATTCTTGAACAAGAAGGTAATTGTCCATGATTTCCTACTCAGTATCCTTTAGTATATTTGAACTATTGGTTCACTTAGTATAGTGGATTCGAAGATGATTCTGTGTGAGGGCACGATATTTGAGATTCCATTTGAACCATGGAGATGACCTCTTGAGAGTAAGGGGGATCCTATCTTCTGGTATAAATTCCTCACAGTATTAGTATTAGTATCAGTATATTCCTCACATTTTAATTCCCTCATTGGATACTAGTGGTAGAGTGAGACCCTGAATCACTCCCTACCATGAGAATATAGGACCCGAGCTATATGAGGTGGCTCCCATCCTTATGATGCTTGAGATATGGGTTCTATGGGATAAGCAATAATTTGATGAATAAGAATTTGAATGAGCACTAAAAAATTTAATTGAATTAGTATGATATGAGTATGAATTAAATGTGAGTTTGAATGTCTGAATGAATCACAAATTATAATATTGTGTTGGAAAATGTTTTCTACAAATTATTTATGAATGTATTATATATTATTGATGATGGATATTTTGAAAGTTATTAAATGGAATTCTGTTTCGGGAAGAGGAAAAACTAGATTTGGCAGTTTATCACCTTCCTAGTTAGATATATATATATATATATATATATATATATATATATATATATATATATATATATATATATATATATATATATATATATTAAAAGAATGTGTATTTTTCTCAAAGCAGTTGAAATTATTGTGATGACACTATTTTTCATAATATAATATATTGAGAATTAGTATTCTCATTCCATTATTATTATGTATTCCATGATAATTCCAGGTTCAGTACTTGCAGCGTCAGAGTACGAGCTGAAGATGATATTTATTTTGTTTCTTTTGGATGTGCATTTTGTATAATGGATGTATGGAAAATGTCCACAAGGCATAGAATATGTATTTGTACTATTATGTACATTTGTATAAACTCCTACAGCATATGTAAATTATTATTACACCCTGACCAGGCTCATACTTGTATATAATAATGTAAAGTATACTTTGAAATTTTTAATAAATATCTTACATCATGTGCTTACTATTATTACTATAATGTAAATTCCGGAACAGATATAGAAATAATAGTAAGGGTGTTACACTTTAAGGTTGAGCTATAATATGTGATTGAATGATCAATGCTTATGAGAATGGAATTTAAATTGAGTATGAGAATTGGACAATTATCTTTGAATAGGAAGGTAATTTGTCCATGCTTTTTCCACTTAGTATAGTGAATTTTGGAGATGTTCCTTTATGAGGGAGGGGTATCCAAAATTCTATTAGAATCATATAGATGACCTCTTGTAAGGAAGGGGGATCCTGTATTGTTGAATTCCTCATTATATAAGTATAATCCTCATGAATAATTCCCTCATAAGATACTAGTGGTAGTGTGAGGCTCTAATTCACTCCCTACCATGAGTATATAGAGCCCGAGCTATATGAGGTGGCTCCCACCCATTGTGGTGCTTGAGATATGGGTTTTGTGGGATAAACAAGTATTTGAATGAGCACTAAAATGAATTTGAAATTTGTATGTCATATTATGACTCTAACTTGCATATGAATCATTGAATGAATTTGATATCATAGTATTTGTGTTTGGAGACAATTACTGAAATTATTCATGAATGAAATTTGTATTGTTTGATAATGAATATTTTTAAAAACTATTATTAAATGGAATTCTCTTTAGGGATGAAAAAGGACCAAATTTGGCATTTTGCCATCTTTCTAACTATATATATATAAATTGAATTTCAAAGAAATGCATAGCTAGAATTATTGTGAAGACATATTTTTTCATAATAGAAATTACTAAGAATTAGTATTCTCACCCCATTTCTGTATTGTATTCTAGGATCGGATCATGCAGCACAGCAGACAAAGTAGAAGTTGTAGCTTTTTTTTTATTTGAAATTCTTGTATTAAATATGTATGGATAATGCCATGGAGGCATTTAATGTATATTTGTACTATGATATACTCTTTGAATAAACAACCTTCCAGTATATGTATATTATTTCCCTCTTTCAGGCTCATATTTTTGTATATCAAAGAAAAGCATATTCGAATTTTTGTTATAAAATTTTAAGTGAGGTGCTTACTACTAATTACTATGGTGTAATTCTAGATATACTTTAGTGTTAGTAGTAAGGGTGCTACACAAGTTTTTCTCAGTGCTCATTATTCAATGCTAATTCCCACAGAACCAGTTCACCTCACATAACCTGAATTATAGCTTAGTAATAGTTTGCTTTCAGGTCGACACATTCCAACCTATTTATGACACTTCCATTAGTGTCACACTGAACTATTCTTAGTATCCTATTCAGCTTGGCAATAGTCTGCTTTCAGGTTAGTACACTTCAACCTATTTATAACACTACCATTTACGTCACACAGAACTATTCCAAATATCATTACAGACATATGGGAAACTAGGGCAAGTGAGGAAACTGGTGAAGAATTTTAAGAATATAGGATTCCCTTCCTTATGAAGGTTCATTTCTATAATTTTAATAGGATTCTGGATACCCTTCCTTCACAAAGGATTAACTCCAGATTTCACTAATGCCCAAACAAATTCACATGTGGCAAGATGCCAAATCCATTCAAATACAATGATACTCATATAATGGGAATAACATTCTCATATTCAATTTAATCAAAAATTCTACGAGCATTGAATATTCATTCACAGTACAATTTCCATTATAACTCAACCTTAAAGAACTAAGGGAGCAAATTCACATATCCACATCAAATAGCTCAACTTTCCATTCAAAGGAGCAATATAAATTCAAATACACTACAAGTGCACAAGTCTATTTCATTTAGCACATTTCATGAGATATCATCAAGTGATCAATTCTAAACACATTCAATCATCAATTAAACTTCAATGAACATAGTCAAGTTCACTTAACATAACGATCAACTCTTAAAGATATTTCCATACAAATAATAATTCAAATATCTCAATTCTCATATTTATATTCAAAGGAGCAATACTATAACATCCTCTAAAACATGTTAGGCATTTAAATGGTTACAAAGTTAGCTTAATATTTTTTTGACATATCTGTTTAATTTTGTGACAATTTGAGTTACTTTAGGCACTTTGTTACAAATCGGAAAGAGAAAAGTAGCTTAAAATAACTTAGATATTAGCATAAACGACTTAGCCAATGGAAATGGATGTAGATATTTTGTTTCTAAGTCACAAATGTGTAGACTATGTTATGGTTTAAATTTGAGAATAATTGGAACTAGTTTGGTATTTTTAAGCATACTAGTAGTGCTTTTTAATACCGATTTGATTAGTCACTAATATGGAAATTTATGATTTTGATGAAAAAACATTTTTAATGAATCTTAGCATTTATTTTAAAGTTGTAGGAAGTTAGAAAACTTGATTTCGTGCAAATTAGGTGTTCTTAGCAGATATAATATCATCTACAAAGTATCTAAATTTCCTAACTCTTCCACAGCTGAAACCAGCCCCCCTTTGTTGACTTTCTTTGGATATTTCTTTTTTATTTCACTCATTCTCTCTTTCTCTCCACAGTTTAGTAGAAGCCATAAGAGGAAAGGAAGAGAAAGGGGAGAAACAAAGAGAAAAAGAAAAAGGAAAAGGAAGGGGAAAGGAAAGGCGGAGTAGGAGATTCTAAAACCAAATCTTGGTCATCTTCATCTCAGCTACAAGAAGTAGGGGTTCTTGTTTCTAATCTCCAAACCCTATCTTTCTTCTCTTCATGGTTGTGATGCATGTTGAGTTATAGAAAGGAAATAGATTTTCGGTGTTTTCTATGGTTTAGGATGTTGGAATTGTAACGCCCCTTTTTCTCAACACTCACGAAGAAGGAAAGCCACACCATAGTAAAGCGAAACATGAAATTAAATAAATTAAACCGTGGAAAATAGTAATTATTTTTAAACTCACGGACCCGGTTCATTTTATGGTTATTTAAATTCCTTTACAAATGTCACTATTCTTTTTTGTTGTTGTTAAATCATATCATTACCAAGTAGAGTCAAAAGAGTTAATTTAAGAATCCATTACGTATAGAGATAATAATTAGAACAATCATAATAAAGAAACTGACATAAGTTAAACAATATATATATATATATATATATATATATATATATATATATATATATATATATATATATATATATATATATATATATATATATATATATATATATATATATATATATATATGCATATTTATATGCATAAGCCTATTTAATTACATTTCAAAATTTACAAAAAGCAAAAGCTTAACCTACCCAAGGTAGTTACAAATTTACATCCACCAATCTAGCAAAACGTCAGGCTCCCCCAAAAAGATAACGGATAGCCATCAGTAGCCACCGACAGAATCAATCCCTAAGACTGACGAGAAAGGACCGTAGAAGGGTCCTCCTCAGGGTTCTCTTCGTCCGATGAAACATCCATCGGAGCGACAATGCAATGGGCAGGAGCCCGAGCAGTACAAAGAAAGGAGTCATCACGTGGGGTGTAATACATGTCAGCCTACATTTCCCTAACGGACATATAAAACTCTAGCCAAACAAAAGCATGAAGATCAAAAATAGGAGCGTCATAACGACCCCATGCCAAGGACACTATCAGCTCTCCATGGTACACAACGGTCTGTCTGCACATTTATGTGCCAGCAGTCGGGACCTCCGTGAAAAGTGATCTGTGTGTAGCCCAAAAATCCATGAGGGCGAGACGTCATCCTCAGCAAGCTTCAATCTCAGTCTGGCCA
This sequence comes from Ormosia emarginata, assembly GCA_029884605.1. NCBI lineage: Eukaryota > Viridiplantae > Streptophyta > Magnoliopsida > Fabales > Fabaceae > Ormosia > Ormosia emarginata. The sequence goes on from JAQQTP010000079.1 coordinate 21,193,228, forward strand.
AAAGCCAGGAAACTCAGGAGCTTCCCCTTCTTCACACGTGTCTTCTCAGAAGTAAATAGACTGACAGAAATAAAGGAAACACAGAAAGAGGTGAGACACCCAGCTTTCATTACTAATATGGCAGTAAGAAAACAAAACGGCGCTGGACGCCCACATATAACACAATTTATACATTTGATAATAGCAATATTAAATTAACAGTAAAAACAGAGAAACTATAATTAATTATAATAATTGCAATAACAGGAAAACCACAGTAATATTCCCAGCAGTCAATAGTTCAAATAATCAGACAATTATCACAGTAATAAGGGCAGTTATATTCACAGTTATAAATGTTCATGCTCAATGAATTATGAGACTGACAATTCACAATGCACAAGGTACCAAAAATCCTACTCCATGAAGCTAGACATTAACATTTTTCGGAGTGAATGATCAAGGAGTAATGTCAGTATATCGTTAGCCTTAAAAATATAGTGTGCTTCATCTCATAAAAACATTTGTGCAATTGGCTTATACATGGCACCTCGATAGTTGATCATGATATAGGATAGCGTCTCAGTCAGGATCGTCGGTGTGTCACATCGGTCTATCCCACGGCCTCAGTGGAGTTACCACTGTCTATTATGAACACCTGCACCCCGACGCCCCCAGGGCCAACCACTATGACCCTATGCTTAGTCTACTCGTACCCGTACATAGGTGTTATTCAAACTCCTAGGCATACATCGCCTTTCTAACAATGTCCAACGGATAACACATATGCATGACGACTCAACTTCAATCATGCATGTTCATCAATGATGCATTCATCATAAGCATACCACAATGGTATTTATATATATATATATATATATATATATATATATATATAGACACACACACACACACACACACACACACACACACACACACATATACATATTCATTTCTCAACATCATCACATCATGATATTCTCAAGTACATAATCAACAAGGGCTTAGCCCACATAAGGGTCCACAATAGCATAGAATTAATTTCCCTGTCAATATATTTTTCTAATGTTCATCCACTATCACAAGTCCACATTATGGATCCACATTTTCAAAGTCTTAAGCTTTGATTAATTATGACAAATTTTAGGTTACTTAACCCTTCAAAACTATGGCCTTCCAAGTGTTATGGTCCACTTTAATTCTTCCACTTCTTTAAGAATTATACATGTCCCTAGTCTTAGATTTCCAAAGATGCACCAAGGCATCATTTAACCTCAAGGTTTTCTCTCTAAAACCATGACCTTAAATGGTCTTCAAAGTTTAAATTTTCCATCACATTATGCATTAGTTAACTGATATCTAATCACTCAAATTTCAGTTCACACAAAATCAATCTAATTCCTTAAATTCCAATGCCAAAATCGTGGCATCAATTTGGGGTAATAAACCCTTAAAATTTTCCTTTCATAAATTTTAATGTTAGCATTCAACATATAATTTCATAAGCTTTATGTATTTGTGTACAAAACAAATTCACAACCCAAAATTTCCATCCAAAATCGTGGCTATCATGTTAGGGTAGGAAACTCCAAATTTTCCATTTAGCAACCCTAACATGATCAAGCATATTTAACACTTCCAATTTACTCAAGAACACCAATCAAACATTAATCAAATCCAAGAGTACAAGAACAAGCAAAAATCACAAAACAACATGAACATACAAGGGTTCCCTCACCACCAAGATTAGCTGAAGTAAGTAATCTTCCTCTTACCTAAGGAAGAATCACGAAAATGGTCTCCTTCAAGCTCCTTGAAGATTCAGTTTCAAGGCTCCAAGAACCCTAATTTTTCAATCATTTAAGAATCAACATTAAGTATGGAAAAGAATGGATCTTTGGTCTCCATTGAGACCCTAGAGCATGAAAATGAAGAGAAAAAGGAAGAAAGATGGAAGCTTTACCTCAAAGTTAGAAGCTTTACCTTGGAAGACAATGGAGAAAAAGTTAGATTTTTTAAGAAATTTTCAAAAGAGAAAGTGTAGAGGAGATGGAGGTGAGTATGGAAATGGTCTTGATGAAGAGAAAGGTGAAGAAAAATAGGTGGAGATAGGGGCTGCAATTTCCATTTTGTGAGGGAAAAAGAGAGAAGGAGGAGAAACTTTGAAGAAGATGAAGTAGGAGAGAGAAAGAGTGGTGTTAGAAATGAGATATTTTGGGTGTATTGGGTTAAGTGGGGAGACAAATTTTTGCCTCCCATGAAGGGCATTGTCGTGGCATTTAGAGGAGAGAGGGGAAGCTTTTTGGCTTCCCCAACAAGCCAAGGGCAAGGTGGTCATTTGGTTGAAGCTTCTCAAAGAAGCTTCTTAATTAAGGTACAAAATTTTGAATTAAAGTGAACTTAATTAGACATAAAGTAGATTATATTAGGATAATGTGATAGGGTTTGTATTACACGCTATTATCCAATGGACAATTACTACAGTCGACAGAAGTCAGTATTAATTTATCTGACGGATGAAATTTACACAACATTTTATTATTTTGTCTGTTAAATTTTCTAGAAAAACATGAAACCTCATAAACCGTGTCCACCCTTGGGTTTAGTAAGATCCCCCGTCGACGTTTCCATAGATCAAGGTTCTTAGGAAAAATATCTCATTTTCCTAGCTTCGCTCAGTTTGCATGCAAAATGAGAAATAATATTAAAATATTTCGTGTTCTTAGAAAAATCCAGAAAAATTCCAAAAAATCCCAAATATAATAAAATGAATATTTATAATAAAATAAATAAATTTTGGCGTGTTACAGGAATTGGTTGAGGACTTGTTTGATGTCGCAAATAGAGTTAGAATGTGTTTGTAGGTTGTTTGAAATTTGGTTGCATCCTTGGAACCTCATATCCATGAGTTGAGAAAAAGGATGTTGTGAATGGTTGGATGAACCATTTACTTTGAGGTGATGTGTGGATAGGTTATATGATAGTTTCTCTCAACTTAGGTACCTTTAGTGGAGTTGGAGTACTCTTAGAACTTGATTCTAGGTGTTAGGATTTGGTTTGAAAACCAATGCAATAGTAACTGAAGTTTCAAATGCTTGGCGCTTAAGCGCCTAGTTTTTGACCGATTAAGCGCCCAAGGCCATAGAGCTCATGTTTAAAGTTCTAGAAGCTACCGATTAAGCACCCATAAGGTAAGCATTTAAGCGCGCTAGTCCAGAGGTCAAGGGTATTGACTGATTAAGTGGTCAGATTTTGAGCAATTAATTGCTCAATGTCAGATGAAACAGGGTTCTGTCATCTAGTGCTTAAGCACTAAAAAAGTGGGCAATTAAGGGCCCAAACATAGAAACTTTTAAAGTGTTTATCTTGGGAAATTAGAGTTCCCTTTTAGTTGGAATCACTCTTTTATGCCTTTTAAAGAGTGTTAAGGCACTATAAGGAATAATTCCTCGAGGGAATTATTGTCTTACGTTTCTGAGATTTGTAAGAAACCTTGAGCAACCATGTATGATGGAACGCCATAGTGTTGTACCTAAGACCCTGTTCAACATGAGGTTGACTTTAATCATCACTTGTGAATTGATGATGAGAGACTCTAGGTATAAGAATGCTAGTGACATTGGTCTTGCTTCCTTGTGTGATAAGTTGGCTAGAAGTTGCTAGTATTGTTTTTGAACTTAGTTATTGAGAACCTGGTGATTATTTCAAATGTGATTTGAAGTTTATCTTTGCATGTTTTTAAGCTTACTATTCCTATGTATTGTGACCTTATATAGTGTGCACAACTATTTGGCCAGAGAATAAGAGGTAGTCAGTCCTTAACTTTTTGAAATGAGACTAGTCCTAAATTCTCAGAGCGTAGACTCTCTAGGTTAGGGTTACTAGTACTATGAGGTGGTATCAGTACATTCACTATTGTGAGGTAGTACCAGTCCATTCACTATCAGGTAGTGTTAGGGCTCTTTTTCCTATTCTATTAAGACAAATACTAAAGAATGAGGTTCTTGGGAATATATGAGTATCATGTGTTTCCAAAATCTAAAATTTGCATTAGCATTGGATAATCATATTATTATTGTATTGTGTGAGCATATTCATGCCTCATAGCATAAAAGCATGGCATTTGTTGACAATTGTATGGGTAGTTGTCTTGCTTACTAGATGATATCTTAAGATTGTATGGACAATTGTATGATATCATTGATTATTGTAATTTATGTGGCATAAAGAGTATGTATAAAATATGTGGTGTTTAGTTATCTATTCGATGTGAATATATATAACTATTGGTCTTAGTATACTGATATTGAGGATTTTGTGAATTCTCATCCCATTGTGTTTCCTTGTAAATCTAGGTCAAGATCCTTCAAAGAAAAAGGGCAAGAAGAAAAAGCAAAAGGCTTAGTTTTAGTTATTTTGTTTCTATATGCATCAAGTTGTATTTATTTACTTAGTCCATATTTTGTAAAAGCTTATGTATTACAATGTGGCATTTTAGCCAATGATGTATATATAACATTTTTCATCATTTGTGGTTCTCTATAATTACTACACAGGTTTTTATGGATTTATATTTTATGCATTTTTAGAAAGTGATATACTTGATATGGTTTATCTTTAAATATTCCAGTTATTTTATGATAATTTTATTAGGATGTTACATTATGGTATCAAAGCAGTTCATCCTGTTGAGCTGGGGTGTGGATTGACTATGCTTAGGCATTTCTATGAGTTTTTTTGTGTGTGTTATGGATTTCTTTGTCTCATGTTTGAGATATTTGAATAGAATTGCATAACTTGCCTGTTGTTGAACTGTTAGTAGCTACTGTATCACAGTTACATGATATTAAGGATTGATCAACTTAATATGTACTGTTGTGTGTGTACATGAAGCTATGACACCAAAGAGGCAAACCAATGAGGCAAGGAACTCAACTAGGGAAAATTCGAATATGGCCGAGGCTATGATAACAATAGTTAATGCGATGAGGGAACAAGCAGCTGCAACTGCTAGGGTGCTTAAAAAGTGAGAGACCAATCAACCATAACCTACACCACTATTTGTTCAACCAGTGTAACAAGTTCCAGGGGCATCATTGGGAAGAAATAAAAACTTCCTAGACCTCTCGGAATTCAGGAAGTCCAATCTGTCTTCATTTAAGGGGGAGTACAACCTAGTCAGAACTAGGGAGTGACTTAAAGAGATGGAAAAGATTTTTACTATGATGGTTTGTTCGGATGAACAAAAGGTACGCTTTGCTTCCTTTTTGCTAAAGGGGAAGGCAGAGGATTGGTGGACAAATGCCAAGAGATTGTTTGATACATCAAGAACTCCAATAACATGAGAAATCTTCAAGGGATCATTTCTAAAGAAGCACTTCTCACAAAATTTACAAAATGCGAAGGAGATGAAGATTTTGTGGTTAGAGCAGGGTGACATCTCTATTGGTCAATATGTGGCCAAGTTTAGCGAGTTATTTAAATTCTCATCCTACATCATATTTAACACTGACGAGCATTAGGAATGTGTAAAATTTGAGGAAGGATTGAGAGAGGAGGTCCAAAAATTTACCAGGCCTTTGGAGATATGAGAATTTGCTACCTTGGTGAACAAGTGCAGGATAATAAAAGGCCATGATGGTAAGTCTTTAGTGGATTAGAAGTCACAAAGTTTTCAAAAGAGGAAGCAAAGTGATGAAAAATCTAAGAAGGGATCCTTTAAACCTAGCTTTTCTCAAGGTAAGGGTAAACAGGTCAAGCAAGAGTTTGTGGGGCCTAAGTATCCCAAGTGTGGGAGACATCATGAAGGCAAACCGCGTGCGGTGTGTTTTGTTTATTGGAACACCCGTTGATCTAACAACCACGACACAATCGTCATTATACCATGGTCACTAAATTTTGGCATGCTACAACTCACAATAATTTCCAAATTTAATCGTTGTGCATATATAGAAAATATGAGCCACGAATGAAGTATATTTAGTACACAACTTTTCAAATACAACCACCCAAAGAAAATACATTCTATATATATAGATATATCCTTAACATAAGGTACTGGTAACACAAAACATAATACTTACATATCTAAACAGTAGAAGACATGTACAACTGCCATATAAAAACTTGACTCGCCCAAGTCCAAACACCTGAAGGGTAATATCTCCCACTTGGTCTTCCTCTGGAACTAGAACGGGCAAATTTCCCAATCGAGGCATGTCACAATGGACGGGAGTCCGGGCAGTTGACTCCATAGAATCCTCCCTATGGGTGTAATGCCGATCACCCCACAGGTCTCTAATGGGAATAGAGAACTCCACATGCATAAAAGTATTGAAGGTGAAAGTAGTAACCCCAAGATAGGTACTACTTCTAAGCTGAGTCACCTCCCCTCTATACACCAAACGCTCAGTGTCATGGTTGACACACCAGACATCGATGCCTCCATGAAGCCGTACCCACACGTAACCAATGAAATCTCGTCCAGACGCCATCACTGTAATCAGTAGTCAATCAATTAAAATCTAGACAATTCAACCTTGCGTTCCTTCACAGTCATCTTCAACATAATTGTAACCCAGAACAATACAACAAAGAGGTGAGATCCCCTACACCATATACCAAAATGGCAGCAAAGAAAATGATACGAATGATAAAGTCATTCCATGCATACAGATATTACAGACATATTCAAGTTATCAATTTCATAAATATCATCAGAAAGCATATCCCACAATAATGTAAACATTAGCAACACTATAACAACATATATCCACTATATATATATAATGATTATGTCACCACAATATGTATATGGACCATGCCACGACAATATGTGTATTGACCTTGTGTATGCATACTGAACCAATTCCTACACCATGGAGCTAATACTCAAATTCAGAGATAAACGTTCCAAAAGATCTGCCACCCTCAATGACAGTCTACACCGGACCGTGAAAAGAAGTAGTGCTTGTCGGTTCCTTGTCAGTGCATTGCAATGGTTCTTCATGGCCAGAGGTATATAGTGTGACAACTAGGTCACTAGATGAATCACCTCACCCTGACGCACCCTGAGATCCTTCCCTTGAATCACACTACTCAATTCTTATTCACTCTTAGGCAACAAAATCCATACAGACACTGATTGTATGATGTTCAATGCATGATAACTCAATATATAATTCAAGCCACCATTGTATTGTTTCCAATGATATCAAAACAACCGCCCATACAATTGTCTAATACCATTAGTATCAATGATATTATATAACCGCCTATACAATTACATAATAACACTGATCCACTCGGGTCCAACACATCGGCACAACGGCAAACTAGTGTATAATATTCAATGCACGATAACTCAATGCATAACCCGAGCCTCCACAGGCCATAAACCATGTTTTAACAAAATTGGGTCCAGTACGTCGGCTCGATAGTAAACTGCTATTTTCATAATCGCATAAACATTTTCCAATGTTTTCCCTAAAATATGTATTATATTACTTTACTGAAAACTACTTCATTACCTTTACTAATGTCCTCTTAAATAGAATGCCTTGAGTTCTAAATCACTTTTAAAACTTATTCTCCATTATCTTAATTAAAAACACTGTTATCTAATAATAAAACTTTGTTACATTCTTCTTAAGTAAAATACTTTGAATCTCAATCACCTTTAAAACTTTTTTTTTCCATTTCTATTGCAAAATCATTATTTATTCAATAAAAGCTATACGTGTAACACCCGAAAATTTATTTATTTCATTATAAATATTCATTTTACAATATTTGTGATTTTTAGAAATTTTTCTGAGAATGTAGAATGTTTTAATATTATTCCTCGATTTGCATGCAAACTGAGCAGAGCTAAGAAAATGAGATATTTTTCTCGAGAACCTTGATCTGTGGAAACGTCGACGGAGGATCTTACTAAACCCGAGACTTGACACAATTTACGAGATTTCACATTTTTTAAGAAATTTTATTAGATAAAATAATAACCGCTGTGTAAATTTTATCTGTCAGATAATTAATACTGACTTCTATCAATTGTAACAATTGTCCATTGGATAATAACATGTATTAAAAATCCTATCATATTAACCTAATGTAATCCACTTTATGTCTAATCAAATCTACTTTAATTCAAATCTATTGCATTTTAAGCAAAGCTTCTTTGAGAAGCTTTGACCACCAAAAGACTAGTATACCCTTGGCTTGTTGGGGAAGCCAAATTTCCCCCTCTCTCCCATCTCTTTGCCGCGACAATGTGGCTAATGGGAAGCAAAAATTTGCATTCCCACACTTAACACACTTAATCACATTTCATTAATTTTTCATCTATCCATTTCTCTCTCTAATTTTCATCTTCCATTTTCTCCTCCTTCTTTCTTCTTCCTCCCCCTCACCTCACGATTTTGCAGCCCACTCTTGGAGACCATTTTTAATTTTTCTCTCTTCATTAACACTATTTTTGCACTCCCCTCAATGTAACACCCCAAAATTTACTTTTCTACTATCAGAATTCATTCTAAAAATATTTATGATTTTCTGGAATTTTCTTGGAATTTTCTGAGAACGCGGAATATTTTAATATATTTCTCGTTTTACGTGTGTACTGAGCGGAACCGGAGAAATGAGACATTTTCTCCGAGAACCTTGAACTATGGAAACGTCGACGGGGGATCTTACTAAACCCGAGGCCGGACACAGTTTACAAGATTTTACATTTTTCGAGAAATCTTAACAGATGAGATAATAAAACACTGTGAGGAATTTATCTGTCAGATTTGTTAATACTGACTTCTACCGACTATAACTATTGTCTAATAAATAATAACATGTGTAAAAAATATTATCACATTATTCAAAATCTAATTTTTGTATCACATCCATTAGTTTTAATTTCAAAAGAAAGATTAAATTTAATCCAAGCTTATTATGGGAAGCTTCCTAGCAATTTCCCTTGCAACACATTTTTCTCTCTCCCTTTTTCCACTCTTCTACAGCAGAAACTACAAAGGGAAGGCCCAAATATTTCCCCTCCATTGTCTTCTTATTTCACTCTCATTTCTCAAAACCCAAATACCCATTTCTTTTTTCTTCTCTCTTCTTCTTCCTTTCCACCGTCCACACACACACACCATCACATTGGAGACCAACTTCCTCATTTGCCAAACAAATCACATTTTCTTGTTCCTTCCACCATTCCAAGACTATTCTCCTTGTTGGTTGTCTTTTGGTTCCTCTTCTTCTTCTTCTTTCATTTTTCTTCCACCATTAAAGCTAAAGCTTGGAGCTTTAAGGTAAAGTCTTCAACTTTCTTCCATTTCCTTGCTATTTTCGTTTTCTCTTGGCCACCTTGGTGACCAAGAACCTATTTTTCATGGTTTGAGTGAACATTGTAGTGATCACTCACATTGGAGTTTTCTTGAAGGAGGGAAAACGAAAATCTAGGACAAGAAGGAGTGGCACATTGTGTTGTTTTTCAAATAGGTAAGAGGGAGATGATCCTCTTTAACCAACCTTGGTAGTAAGAGAATGTCTTGTATGTGTATTGTTGTTGATTTTTGAATTCATGTATAAAGTTATCTCATTTTTATGTTGATTTTGATGATAGTGATATTTTGTTGGGTTTGTATGATTCATTGATGTCTCTTGCATGATTTGAAGGTATATTTGAGTATTCGGATGATTAAATATGATGAGGAATGGTTTGGTTTGAGTTAGAGGACCTGAGAACTCTATTTTTCTGCAAACTTACGCGTAGTAATCGATTACACGAGGCTTGTAATCGATTACCAAGCTCATAAACATACAAAATCGTGATTCTGGAAATCTGGTAATCGATTACATCTGGTGTGTAATCGATTACAGAGGTTCTGTTTAGCTTGTGATCGATTACAAGAGGAGCGTAATCGATTACCAAGCCTCTGATGTCACGAAATGGTGCTGCTGGGAATCACGTAATCGATTACAACTTGTGGGTAATTGATTACGGAGGTTCTGTCCAATTGGTAATCGATTACCACGGTAATGTAATCGATTACAAGTTGCCTTGAAGTTACGAAACGTGATTCGGGAATCACATAATCGATTACAATGAGATTGTAATCGATTCTGAGGTTCATTTCAGGTAATCGATTACAAGGGTGTAATCGATTACCAAGACCAAAAATGAGATTTTTGAGCTGGAAATGATTGAGATTATGGTTCTTTATCCTTTGTAACTCAAACATAACCTAAAAACCCTGGATTCAAGGATTTTACTTTACTAAATTGTGATAGAAATGTGCATTCACCCCAATAGGGAAGAAATGATTTCGAATATAGAATCCTTGGATCCATGATATGGAAATTGTGGTATATGTGTAATGAGGAATGCATGTTGAAGCTGAGAATTATTGATGTAGTACTCAATGAGATAAGGATGATGATGTGCCATTGAGGCGATGTTTTAAATAAATGTATTGTTGATATGTCATGTTGGACATTGAATATTGCTTATGTGCCATTGAGGAAAGGCTTATGCTGAATGCATCATAGATGAACATACATGATTGGACATTGTGTCATCATGCATGCGTATTGTCCGTGGGACATTGTTGAGAAGGCTATGTTGCCTAGGAGTTTGAATAACACCTATGTGCGGGTGCGAATAGACTAAGCGTAGGTGTCATATGTTGTTGACCCTGGGGGCATCGGGGTGTGGGTGTCTCACAATAGACAGTGGTAGCTCCACTGGGGCCGTGGGATAGACCAATGCAACACACCGACGATCCTGCCTGAGATGCTGTCCTATGTCGCGATCAACTGTTGAGGTGCCATGTGTGAGCCATTTTGCGCAAATGTTTTTATGTGATGAGCACACTATATTTTTAAGGCTAACGATACACTAGCATTACTCCTTGATCATTCACTCCGAAAATGTTTATGTCTAGCTCCATGGAGTAGGAACTTTGGTACCCTTGTTGCATTGTGAGTTGTCAGTCACATGGTCCATTGAGCATTCATGATTGGATAATGTGTTTACTACTATGACTGTGATATTTATTTGATTCTTGGTAATGCTAATGTTTCTAGTTGGCTATGGATGATGTTAATTACTGCTCCTTGTTGTTTTACTCTTATTAATTACTTTCATGTGTTACTATACCTGTATGTGTTAACTGTGTCTTATGTGGGCGTATGACGTTGTTTATTCTCTTGTTGCCTTGTTGGTACTGAAAGCTGGGAATCTCACCTCTTTCGGTACTTTTCTTTATTTTGCATTTTGGTTGAATTGTATGTTCTCTAGAAGACACTCGTGAGGAGAACAAGGAAGCTACTGAGTTTCAAGGTTTCTGGCCTTATCTTGATTAAGACCGAAGTTGTTGAGAATGTCTTTTCACCCCCGTGGATTTTTTTTGGTTACGTGCGGATCAACTTCCATGGTGGTCCGGATTGCTGGCATATCAACGTGCAGACGGATCGATGTGTGTACCACGGCAAATTGACGGTGTCTTTAGCATGGGGACGCTACACTGCTTCTATTTTTGATTTTCATGCTTTTGTGTGGTTGGAATTTTATATGCCTGTAAGAGATATGTGGGCAGATATGTACTATACCCCACGTGACAACTCTTTCTTGTCTACTGCCCGGGCTCCTGCCCGCTGTTCTGTCGTCCCGATGGATGTCTCATCGGACGACGAGGACTCTGAGGAGGATCCATCTACGGTTCCTTCTCATTCCAGGCAGTCTTAGGGTTGGTTGCAAATTGATAGCTACTGATGGCTGTCCGTTTATTTTTGAGGGAGCCTGGCGTACTACTGGATTGTGGGTAGGTATATTTGTATCTCTTGGGGTAGGTACACATTTTGCTTTTTGTATATCTTTTTTTAGAAATGTAAATTAAACAGGCTCGTGCTTCTGATACAAATCATGTAATTATCCATATTGTGTATGGCTGTGTGTTTCATTTCCTGTTGATTTCTCTTTAACGTTTTTGATAAGAACTTTTATATGAAGGAGGAACTTTTAATTTTAAATCAATCACGCGATATATTTACAAACAGGTGTATATGTATATTCAATGGAAGTTTTAACCAGAACTATGTTTAAAAAAAATGCTCAAATTTTCTGTAGTCATTTTTGTGTTGTTTCACTATGGTGTGACGTTCCTTCTTCTCACCCGTTATGATACAAGGGAGAAAAAGGGGCATTACACTCAACATCCTCTACACTTCCTATTTGATAAGTTTCTTTAAAATCCATCATCACCTCCATTATCTTCCAAGACCAAGCTTTAAACTTTAAGGTAAAGTCTTCATTTTTTCTTTTCTTTTTCTTTATTTTCGTGTTCTATGGTTTCATTGGAGACCAAAGATCCATCTTTTACCAAGCTTGAAGTTGATTCTTTGTAATTGAAATTTATAGGGTTTTTGGACCCCAAAATCGAAACCATCAAGGAGCAAGTGAGAGTCTATTTTCGTGTTCTTCCTTTAGGTAAGAGGGAGATTTACTCACTTCAACCATTATTGATGGTGAGGAGACCTTGTGTGATTGTTTGATGGAGAAATCCATATTTATATGCTCACTTTGTTTGACGATTTTGCATGTGTATGTGTTTTGATTGAGATTGATGGTTGAATAATGATTTTGAATGCATTGGTGGTGTTAGAATATTTGATAATGTTAGAATTAGTGAATGAAAAATTTTGAGGGTTTACTACCCCGTTGGAGGTCACGGTTTTGGCTTGAAATTCCTAAGGTTGGAATTGATTTGTGTAAAATAAAACTTATGAGAGTAATTATAAAACTGATTAAAGCATGAAATGAAAACCTTTAGGGTTTCCTACACAAATGTGAGGCCACGGTTTTGGCCTTGGATTTAAGGGATTGGAATTGACTTGTGTAAAATAAAATTTAAGTGATTAGGTATCAAAAGATTAATGCATAAAATGGAAAGAAATTGGAACTTTGAAGACCTAGGGAGGCCACGATTTTTTTTAGGGTTATTTAACCTAAATTTCTCATAATTGACCAAGATCTAAGACGTCAGAAATGTTGGGTTCCATACCATGTGATTGTGATAATTGATGAACCATGTATAAATAAATGTTGATTTTGAGAATTGGTTCTATGTTATTGTGAGTTCCTATGTGGGACTAAGTACTTGATAAAATTATGACACGTTGATATTAAGAAATGATTATATGCCATTGAGGTATGCTTTATGATAAATGTATCATTGATAAACATACATGATTGTGTCGTCATGCATATGTGTTGTCTGTTGGACATTATTGGAAAGACAATGTATGCCTAGGAGATTGAATAACACCTATGTGCGAGTGTGAGTAGACTAAGAGTAGGGTCATAGTGGTTGGCCCTGGGGGCGTCAGGGTGCGGGTGTCTCACAATAGACAGTGGTAGCTCCACTGGAGCCGTGGGATAGACCGATGCAAACACACCGATGATCCGGACTGAGACGTTGTCCTATATCGCGATCCACTATTGAGGTATCATGTATAAGCCGTATTGCGTAAATATTTTTATGAGATGAAGCACACTATTTTTAAAGCTAACAAGATACTAGCATGACTCCTTGATTATTCACTCCGAAAATGCTTATGTCTAGCCCCATGGAGTAGGATTTTTGGTACCATAATGCATTGTGCATTGCCCATTGTCAGTCTCATATTTCATTGAGCATGAGCACTTTTGACTGTTAAAATATCTATTCTTACTGTCAATATAATTATCTGGATGATAAACTGTCATTGCCTGAGATTCTGCTATTGTTTCTCTTTTATTGCTTAATTGATTATTACTGTTATTTTTAATTATTCTGTTGATGAATATATATACTGTAATGCTATGTAGGCATCAAACGTCATTCTGTTTTCTTGCTACCATATTGGTAATAAAAGCTGGGTGTCTCGCCTTTTTTCCTATGCATCTGTACTTCTATTTTAAATTATGTACTACCGAGAAGATGTTCGCTAGGAAGAAAAGGAAGCGCCTGAGTTTCTTGGCTTCTAGCCCGACTACGATTAGTACTGATCTGAGATGTCTTCACGTCTGCATCAATTTTTGGGGTATGCTAGGATGACCTTTCATGGAGGACCCGATTGCTGGCATATTAACTTGATCACGGACTGTTGCATCTATCACGGGGAGCTGACTGTGTCTTTGGTATGGGGCTGCTACGACCCGCCTGTTTTTTATTTTACTACTTTTGTTCATTTGGAATTTTACTTGCCTGTTAGAGATCTATAGGATGACCTTTACTACATCCCACAAGAGGACTCTTTCCTCTCTACTGCTCGGGCTTCTACCCGAAATTCGGTCGCTCCGATGGCAATTTCATCGGATGAAGAGGACCTTGAGGAGGACCCGCCTATGGTCCCTTCTCGTCAGTCTTAGGGGCTGATACTGTCGATGGCTACTGGTGGCTAATCGTTTATCTTTTTGGGGAAGCCTGACGTTTTGCTGTACTTGATGGGTATATATTTATATCATTTCGGGTGGGTACATCTTTTGCATTTTGTGTAAATCATGATGTAATTAAACAGGCTAATGCATATAATATTATATATGAATTATGAATGTATGACTTTCAATTCTATGTCTATTCCATTGTATCTATAATTATTATTATCTCTTTACCATTATTTCAAAAAAAAATGTACACATATTTCAATACTCGAATTACTCTACAACTCAAGGATGCAAGTTATTTAATCATGTGTTAAAAATGAACCAGGTCTTAATTAATTAAAGTAATTATTATTTTTCGCATTTTCGTTTTAAATTCATTATGGTGTGACGTTCCTTCTTCGTGAGATAAGAAAAAGGGGCGTTACATTGTCTTAGTATCAGAGGCCTGGTTTAAGTTTTCTTTTGGGTCTTGTGGTTTTGGACTGTCTTGTTTGTGCTGTGTGATTCTCTGTGTTTGGTATTCTGAAAGGATACATCTGACTTTTTCTGTGTTTTGTATAGCTTGACTTGAAAGGGTTATGGCTCGTCGAGGAGACATGACTGTTGCACTCGAAGCAATTCAGAAGATGGCCGAGGCTATGCTGCAACAAAACTAGCAAATGGCTCAACAACAAAAGAGGACTGCACGACAATTGGAGGCTACTGTTGATGGCCAGAATCTGGCAAAATTTTGTCGCACTAACCCTCCACAATTTAAGGGAGAATATGATCCTAAGAAGGCTACTCCGTGGATCAAGGAATTAGAAAAGATATTCACGGGCATGAACTGTGCCAATGACAAGAACGTGACATATGCAACGTTTATGCTTGTTAGAGACGTAGAGGATTGGTGGACCGGAGAACAGAGGTTATTGGAGGCTGAAAAACGAGCAATTAATTGGGAATTGTTCAAAGAGAGATTCTTGAATAAATATTTTCCAAAAAGTGCTAGGCATGCTAAGGAGATTGAATTTCTTGGTTTACGGCAAGGAAATACGACTGTAAGTAAGTATACAACTAAATTTGAGAGTTTGTCCAAATTCTCGACCTATTTTTAACACCAACCGAATGAAGCATGGAAATGTCAAAAGTTTGAGGAAGGCCTAAGACATGATATGAAGAGGGCAGTTATCACTTTGAAGATTACCCAGTTTTCTGAACTACTTGATACGTGTCACCAGGTGGAAGACTTAGACCAGGCGCGAGACACAAGAAACTGCAACTTTGGACCTTTTCGGTCTCAAAGAGGAGGAAGTAGTAATGCTAACTGTTACCAGAAGAAGCTTTATTCCAGACCACCTGGAAATCAATAACAAAGGCCGCAAGGGGGAAGTCCTGGAGGAAGTCCAGGGAGAACTGGTCAAACAACGGCGTCTACGCTAAGATGCATGAAGTGCAGGAAGGAACACTACACGAGGGACTGCACTATTAAAGGAGTTATCTGCTTCAGATGCGGGAAACCTGTACACGCTTCTCATGATTGCAATCAACCTAAGGCGGAACCTTCCGTCAATGCTGCTAGAATTGCTAAACTACAAGCTGGAGGTAGAGTTTACACCCTGAGTGGTGTTGAAGCCTCTCAATCCGAAGGTCTTATACAAGGTGAAGGTGTTATAGAAGGTAATCTTTTAACTATACTGTATGACTCTGGTGCAACTCATTCTTTCATTTCCTATGACAATGTGAAAAGATTTAGTTTACCTATGTCTTCTTTGCCTTTTGATTTGACTGTTTCAACTCCTACTGCTAAACCTGTTATTACCACCAAAGTCTGTTTAGATTGTTAAAGGTCGAATCTTCTCTATTAATTTGATCTGTTTGCCACTATCTCACTTAGATGTGATCTTAGGAATGGATTGGTTGTCTACTAACAATATTTAGATTGCTTTAGAAAAATCATAGTTTTTCCTTTGGATGAGAATTCTAGATTTTTGACGGCCAACCAAGTGAAAGCTTTCTTGAAAGAAGGAGTCAGGGATACATATTGTTATCTTTTTTGAAAATCGAGAATGAGGTGGATGTGAACACACTCCCAGTGGTTCGAGAATTTCCTGAAGTCTTTCCTAAAGATGTACCTGGTTTACCACCGGAGCAAGAGATCGAGTTTACCATTGACCTTATACCTAGAGCTGGTCCTATTTCCATAGCGCCTTACAGAATATCGCCAGCAGAGCTAGTTGAGCTCAAGAAGCAATTAGAAGAACTTTTGGAGAAATAATTTGTTAGACCTAGCGTATCACCTTGGGGAGCGCCGGTGCTGCTAGTTAAGAAGAAAGACGGTACTTCGAGACTGTGTGTGGATGATCATCAGTTGAACAAAGTCACAATCAAGAATAAGTATCCATCGCCGAGGATAGATGATCTAATGGATCAACTGAAAGGAGCAGCAGTGTTTTCTAAGATCGATTTATGATCGAGTTACCATCACATCAGAGTAAAAGTGGAAGACATTCCTAAAATGGCTTTTCGTACTCGTTATGGACATTACGAGTACCTGGTAATGCCTTTTGGAGTGACAAATGCACCTGCTATTTTCATGGATTATATGAATAGAATCTTCCGTCCTTATTTGGACAGATTCGTCGTTGTCTTCATCAATGATATCTTGATCTATTCGAAAAACCAGGAGGATTGTTGAACATCTCAGTATAGTTCTTCAGATTTTGAAGGAGAAAGAATTATACGCCAAGTTATCGAAGTATGAGTTTTGGTTAAACGAAGTTAAATTTTTGGGCCATGTGATTTCGAAGGAAGGAATTGCTATAGACCCATCAAAAGTGGAAGTTGTTCTACAGTGGGAAAGGTCGAAGACGGTGACAGAAATCTGAAGCTTTGTTGGATTAGCTGGATATTACCAAAGGTTCATCGAAGGATTCTCTAAGATTGTTGGACCTCTCACCCAACTCACAAGGAAAAATCAAACTTTTGAATGGACGGATGCTTGCGAAGAAAGTTTTCAAGAGCTGAAAAGGAGACTAACTACTTCACTAGTATTAGTTCTACCTAATCCAAGTGAACCATTCGAAGTATACTATGACATTTCATATCAAGGATTGGGCTGTGTCCTTGTGCAAGGTGGAAAAGTGGTGGCTTATGCTTCGAGGCAATTACGAGTGCATGAGAAGAACTACCCAACGCACGACTTTGAGTTAGCTGCTGTTATATTTGCTTTGAAGATATAAAGAAATTTTCTCTATGGAGCAACATTCAACATCTTTAGTGAACACAAGAGCTTGAAGTATTTGTATGATCAAAAAGAGTTGAACATGAGATAGCGAAGATGGTTAGAATTCCTGAAAAACTATGATTTCCAACTTCAGTATCACCCTAGAAAGGCAAATGTTGTGGCAGATGCCTTAAGTAGGAAAACAATCAGCGTTTCTACCATGATGATCAGAGAATAGGATTTGATAGAATAATTCATAGACGTATGGTTTTTTGTGGAATTAATGCCAGGAAAAATCTGCATGAACATGGTCATAATTTCGAATGATTTAATGGAAGATATCCGAGAAAAGCAGAAGGTTGACAAGTTCTTGCAAGAGGAAAGAGAGCTGATGAAGCAAGGCGGTATATCAACATTAGAGGAAGGAAGCGATAGAATTTTAAGATTCCAAGGTAGAGTCTGTGTGCCTAAGGATGAAGAACTCAGGAAGTATATACTCGAACATGCTCATAAGAGTCAGTTGAATATGCATCCTGGAATAACCAAAATGTACCAAGATTTGAAGAAGGTATTTTGGTGGCATAGAATGAAAAGAGATATTGCTAGATGTGTATCTTCTTGTTTGGTTTGTCAGAAAACAAAGATTGAACATCAAAGACCGTCAGGATTGTTACAACCCTTATCTATTCCCGAATGGAAGTGGGATAGTATTTCCATGGACTTTGTTGTTGGATTACCAAAGACCAGAAGATGATATGATTTAATATGGGTAATTGTGGATCGACTTACGAAGTCAGCACATTTCTTGCCGATCAACATAAGATATCCATTGGAGAAGTTGACTCAGTTGTACATCGGTGAAATTGTCAGACAACATGGTGTGCCTACAAGTATCATTTCTGACAGAGACCCCAGATTTACATCGAAGTTTTGGCAAGCCTTTAAGAAGCAATGAGGACAAAGCTACGTTTAAGTTCTGCATATCATCCTCAGACCGATGGTCAATCAGAAAGAACAATTCAATCATTGGAAGATCTACTTAGAGCTTGTGCTTTGGAGCAGACTAGATGTTAGGATGAAATTTTATCGTTGGTAGAATTTACCTACAACAACAGTTACCATTCAAGTATAAGGATGACACCCTATGAGGCTCTATATAGGCGAAGGTGCAGAACACATTTATGCTGGTATCAAGATGGAGAATGACTTACCGTTGGACCTGATCTTATTCAGCAAATAACTGAGAAGGTCAAAATGATTCAGGAGAAGATGAGAACGGCTCAAAGTCAACAAAAGAGCAATGCGGACGAAAGGAGAAAACCTCTTGAATTTGAGGAAGGAAAGCATGTGTTCCCTAAAGTCACGCCTATGACTGAGGTCGGTTTGGTTCTCAAATCTAGAAAGCTCACTCCAAAATTCGTTGGACCTTATCAAATTCTTCGTCACATAGGTCCAGTTGCTTATCAGATAGCTTTACCACATTTTCTTTCAAATCTCCACAATGTTTTTCATGTGTCACAACTCCGAAAACACATTCCAAGCCCTGATCATGTCATAGCACCTGATTTAGTACAATTAAAGGAAAACTTGACTTATGAAACAACTCCTATAAGGATTGAGGATAGGAAAATGAAGCAACTCAGAGGGAAAGACATTCCATTGGTGAAAGTGATCTGGAACGAGACAACTGGAGATACGACATGGGAACTAGAGGACAAGATGAAGGAGCAATACCCACAATTATTCTAAGGTATAAAAATTTCGAGGACAAAATTCTTATTTGATGGGGAGAGTTGTAACACCCTAAAATTTATTTATTTCGTTATAAATATTCATTTTACAATATTTGTGATTTTTGGAAATTTTTCTGAGTATGCAGAATATTTTAATATTATTCTTCGATTTACGTGTAAACTGAGCGGAGCTGAGAAAATGAGATATTTTTTCCGAGAACCTTGATCTGTGGAAATGTCGATGAGGGATCTTACTAAACTCGAGACTAGACACAGTTTATGAGATTTCACATTTTTCAAGAAATTTTATCAAATAAAATAATAACTGTTGTGTAAATTTTATCTGTCGGACAATTAATACTGACTTCTATCTACTGTAACAATTGTCCATTGGATAATAACATGTATTAAAAACCCTATCACATTATCCTAATGTAATCCACTTTATGTCTAATTAAATCCACTTTAATTCAAATCTATTGTATTTTAATCAAAGCTTCTTTGAGAAGCTTTGACCACTAAAAGACTAGTATACCATTGGCTTGTTAGGAAAGCCAAATTTCCCCTTCTCTCCCCTCTCTTTGCCATGACAATGTGGCTAATGGGAAGCAAAAATTTGCTTTCCTACACTTAACACACTTAATCACATTTCACTTATTTTTCATCAGTCCATTTCTCTCTCTAGTTTTCATCTTCCATTTTCTCCTCCTTCTCTCTTCTTCCTCTCCCTCACCTCACAGTTTTGCAGCCCACTCTTGGAGACCATTTTTCATTTTCTCTATTCATTAACACCATTTCTACATTCCCCTCAACCTCCTCTACACTTCCTATTTAATAAGTTTCTTCAAAATCCATCATCACCTCCATTGTCTTCCATCATCACCATTTTTCTTCATTTTCGTGTTCTATGGTTTCATTGGAGACCAAAGATCCATCTTTTACCAAGCTTGATGTTGATTCTTTGTGGTTGAAATTTCTAGGGTTTTTGGACCCTAAAACTGAAACCATCAAGGAGCAAGTAGGAGTCTATTTTCGTGTTCTACTTTTAGGTAAGAGGGAGATTTACTAACTTCAACCATTATTGGTGGTGAGGAGACCTTGTGTGATTGTTTGATGGAGAAATCCATATTTATATGCTCACTTTGTTTGACGATTTTGCATATGTATGTGTTTTAATTGAGATTGATGGTTGAATAATGATTTTGAATGCATTAATGGTGTTGGAATATTTGATAATGATAGAATTAATGAATGGAAAATTTTGAGGGTTTACTACCCCATTGGTGGTCATAGTTTTGGCTTGAAATTCCTAGGGTTGGAATTGATTTATGTAAGATAAAACTCATGAGAGTAATTATAAAATTGATTAAGGCATGAAATGAAAACCTTGAGGGTTTCTTGCACTAATGTGTGGCCACGGTTTTGGCCTTGGATTTAAGGGATTGGAATTGACTTGTGTAAAATAAAATTTAAGTGATTAGGTATTAAGAGATTAATGCATAAAATGGAAAGAAATTAGAACTTTGAAGACCTAGGGAGGCCACAGTTTTTTTTAGGGCTATTTAACCTAAATTTCTCATAATTGACCAAGATCTAATATGTTGGAAGTATTGGGTTCCATAACATATGATTGTGATAATTGATGAACCATGTATAAATAAATGTTGATGTTGAGAATTAGTTCTATGTTATTGTGAGAAATGATCATATGTCATTGAGGTATACTTTATGATAAATGTATCATTAATAAACATACATGATGTACATTGTGTCATCATGCATATGTGTTGTCCGTTGGACATTATTGGAAAGGCGATGTATGCCTAGGATATTGAATAACACCTATGTGTGGGTGCAAGTAGACTAAGCATAGTGTCATAGTGGTTGGCCGTGTGGTGTCCTGGGGCCGACGAGGGCGGGGAGTGGATGCCGGTGTAAGAGAAGCACATACAAGGAGCAGCTCCTGGCAGGCTTCTAGGCGAAGGGTCCCATGAATGAACTGAATACGCACCGGAATGAGAGGGATTCAGAGACTGTGCAGGTATGGGACTGCATAGTTGAGGATGGCTTAAAGGAATTGATTAGGCGTAGCCATATCAACAAGTTGCAACTTCTTTTCGGGAGCCTAGAACATAAGAACTTCATGGTTAAGCGTGCTTGACCTGGAGCAATTGTGGGATGGGTGACCTCTTGAGAAGTTTCCTAGGATGCTTGTGAGTGAGGACAAAGCACGCTGAAAAGACCCGTGTTGGTTTGTGGAGACACTCATCAATCCTACAGGCAGTCCCGAGATGTTACAGATGGTATCAGAGCCGGGACTTCTCCCAGTACGGTGTGGTTCGAGGACGAACCAAGCGGAAGTTGGTGGGCATATGGCGTCCCGGGGCCGACGAGGGCATGGAGTTGACGCCGGTGTACGAGAAGCACGTACAGGGAGCGGCTTCTGGCAGGCTTCTAGGCGAAGGGTCCCATGAATGAACTCAATACACACTAGAATGAGAGGGATTCAAAGACTATGCAGGTATGGGACTGCATAGTTGAGGATGGCTTAAAGGAATTGATTAGGCGTAGCTATATCAACAAGTTGCAATTTCTTTTTGGGAGCCTAGAACATAAGAACTTCATGGTTAAGCGTGCTTGACCTAGAGCAATTGTGAGATGGGTGACCTCCTGGGAAGTTTCCTAGGATGCGTGTGAGTGAGGACAAAGCACGTTGAAAAGACCCATGTTGGTTTGTGGAGACACTCATCAATCCTACACGCAGTCCCGGGATGTTACAGGCCCTGGGGGGTGTCGGGGTACGGGTGTCTCACAATAGACAGTGGTAGCTCCACTGTGGCCATAGGATAGACCGGTGCAAACACACTGACGATCTGGACTGAGACATTGTCTTATATCGCGATCAACTGTTGAGGTGCCATGTATAAGCCGTATTGCGCAAATATTTTTATGAGATGAAGTACACTGTTTTTAAGGCTAACGAGATACTGGCATGACTCCTTGATCATTCACTCTGAAAATGTTTATGTCTAGCTCCATGGAGTAGGATTTTTGGTACCATAATACATTGTGCATTGCCCATTGTCAGTCTCATATTTCATTGAGCATGAGCACTTTTGACTGTTAAAATATCTGTTCTTACTGTCAATATAATTATCTAGATGATAAACTGTCACTGCCTGAGATTCTGCTATTATTTCTTTTTTATTGTTTAATTGATTATTACTGTTATTTTTAATTATTCTGTTGATGAATATATGTACTGTAATGCTATGTAGGCATCAAACGTCATTCTGTTTTCTTGCTACCATATTGGTAATAAAAGCTGGGTGTCTCGCCTTTTTTTCCTATGCATCTGTACTTCTATTTTAAATTATGTACTACCGAGCAGACATTCGCGAGGAAGAAAAGGAAGCGCCTGAGTTTCCTAACTTTTGGCCCGATTACGATTAGTACTGATTGGAGATGTCTTTGCGTTCGCGCCGATTTTTGTGGGTATGCTAGGATGACTTTTGATGGAGGACCCGATTGCTGGCACATTAACTTGAGCACTGACTATTGCATCTATCACAGGGAGTTGACTGTATCTTTGGCGTGGGGTTGCTACGACCCACCTGTTTTTTATTTTACTACTTTTGTTCATTTAGAATTTTACCTGTCTATTAGAGATCTGTGGGAAGACCTTTACTACACCCCACAAGAGGACTCTTTCCTCTCCATTGCTCGAGCTTCTGCCCAAAATTCGGTCGCTCCGATGGCAATTTCCTTAGATGAAGAGGACCCGACTACAGTCCCTTCTCGTAAGTCTTACGGGTTGATACTGTCGGTGGCTACTATTGGCTAATTGTTTATCTTTTTGAGGAAGCCTAGCGTTTTGCCGTACTTGATGGGTGTATATTTGTATCATTTCGGGTGGGTACATCTTTTGCTTTTTGTGTAAATCATGATGTAATTAAACAGACTGATGCATACAATATTATATATGAATTGTGAAAGTATGACTTTCAATTCTGTGTCGATTCCATTATATCTATAATTATTATTATCTCTTTACCATTATTTCAAAAAAAAATGTACAAATATTTCAATACTCGAATTGCTCTACAACCCAAGGACGCAAATTATTTAATCACGTGTTAAAAATGAACCGGGTCTTAATTAATCAAAGTAATTATTGTTTTCCGCATTTTCTTTTTAAATTCATTATGGTGCGACGTTCCTTCTTCGTGAGACAAGAAAAATGGGTGTTACAATACGTTTCCACATTCCTCTAAAAAAAATCCTTTTTAAACATAATACTTTAAACTTAACATTATCTTCCAAATTCATTCTTTATGATCTATGCTAAAACAAATCCATTCTTTCCAATTAATAAAATCATATTCATTTTCTTTCCAAACTAAAAAAAAAATCTTTAATTCAAATTCCTATTACCTAATCAACTAAATTCACAATTTATAAAATATTTTTGACTTGGATTACCCCAAAATGGACATAATGGTCGAGAGCTTGATGGTCCTTAGACCTCAAAATTTTCATCCTCCAGCAACAAGATTCCAAGTACACATCATACTTCAATTATCAAATCATACTATAGCACATCCATGCATAAATCATAATAGAGCATAATTAAGCACATAAGCATAAATCATATAAAGTCAAATTCATGTAAAGCAAATAAGCATAAACCATCACATTCATACAACCAAGTGAATACATCCTCACATGGACTCTTCACTTGCAACATACAAAATCCATTTCTCACCACCATATATGGTCGATGAGGTTAATCTCCCTCTTAACTCAAGAGAAGATCAAAAATGAAATCTCCTCGATGTCTCTTTGATGATTTCGTCCAACACCAACAAGCAAATCCTTAAGTCAACAAACATACAAATATTAGATCTAAAGCTTGAAAGGAATAGACCATTGATCAAAATGATGGTTTAGAATCTTGAAAAACGAAAGAAAGGAGTGAAGATTAAAACTTCCCCTTAGAAACCTTCAAACCCTAGGTATGACGAAAGTGCTTGAAGATAGATGAACTAAATGATGACCATAACATGAATGTTTTCTCAAAAAGGTGTCTAGGTTCAAGATATATGATTGGTTACAATTAAAGAATATGGATGGGTGGTTTTTGAGGGAGAGGTCGTGAGCTTAAATGGAGGAAAGGTGAGGGTTTTATGCTTAGTTTTTGGTTGTTTGGATAGAAAGATGAACAAGTGATGAACCAAGTGTATAATGGCCCTCCAAAAATGGCCTTGAACACAAAAAGAAAAGAGAAGATGAAGATAAAAAATTTTACCTCAAAAGCTTTAAGCTAGAGCTTGAAAGAAAGTGATGAAAATGTGAGTTTCTGAAGATGGTTCCAACAAGGGAAAGCCTTCAAGTGAGGTGTAGATTCAAGAAAAGTATTTGGTTGAAATTAAACAACGATGGAAGGTAGAGGAAGAGTGCATGGTCGTGGAGCATGGAGAGAATGAGAAGGGAAAATATGATAGAAAGGTAGAAGCTTTTTGGTTGAAAGATGAAATGAAGTGTTAAGAGAAAAGATGACAAAGTTGTCATCTTTTTCCTTCCCCAAAACTGTGGGGTCACTCCAAGGAGAGAGAGAGGAGAAGCTTCTCCAACAAGCTTAGTAGAAGCTTGCTTAGGTAGCCAAAAATGTGGCTTCTCCAACAAGCCTTGATAGAAAACTTCTCGATTAAGTTTTGAGGAAGCTTCCTTAGGAAACTTGGTTTCACTTTTTGAAAAAGTCAAAGATGATGTCATCTTGATGATGTCATCTTGATGATGTCATTAAAGTGCTCTCTAGAAAAGATGACTAACACTCTACTAAAGTTATTATCCAGTAGACAAAAGTTACAGTTAACAAAACTAGTATTTATTGTCCAATGGATAATAAAATGTACTGCAATTTTATTTATCAGATAAAATATAAAAAAAAAAACTTCATAAATTGTGTCCGACCTCAGGTTTAGTAAGATCCCCTGTCGACATTTCTACAGTCCAAGGTTTTCTAGCCTCAGGGAAAATATTTTATTTTCCCGACTCCACTCAATGTGTAACATCTCGAATTTTGTCTTTTCTGCATAAATATGAATTTTATAATTTTTATAATTTTTTGAGAATTTTTGTGAATTTTTCTGATATTATGATTCTTTCGAGCTATCTATGGGCCTGGGGTGGGCCCAGAAAAAGTTAAAAAAAAATTATGGGTCAAAAATTTTTGTATTGTTAATATGGGACCGGAGGATCTTACTAAACCTGAAATCAGATACAGTTACTCAATTTTCTTATTCTGTGAAGTTATTACTCATTGTACAATAATTACTGGTTTGTGAGTAGCAATTTCTATTCTGTGAGTAATAAATGCTTGAAGCTTTAGCCATGTGGTAGCCATGTGCCGCCAAGTGCTACTAGTTATTAGAAGTCAAAATTAGTGACTTGACATTATTCTTAGCCAATAGCATCAAGTCAACAAAAATAGCTTGATTAATTAGTCTTTAAACTAGAAGGCAAATTCAAATTGGCTACTTATTCTTTCAAGCTTATCCTATCATTCTTTTTCTAGAAGCTCGTAGAAGCACTGACTCACCATGTTCTAGATGGTGACTCGTCCTATTCTAGAAGATAGTAATATGACTAACTAATTAGAATCATGATTGTTTATTAAAAAGTCAACAAAAGTAGCTGGTTTAATTAGTTTCTAAACTAGATGAATTAGTAAGTTAACTTAAGCTTAAATGGGCACAAAATGAAACAAATTTTGGTTAGAAAAAGGCAAGGAGTTCCACGGCCATGTAGGAGTTTCTAGGAGTTTCAATAGCTTATGAATCATCAAGGTGACCAAAGCATGACCACTTGATGACTTTAACCATGTGCTTGATTTCTATCTTGATTGATCAAGCATTAATTCCCTCACATGCAATGCCTTCCATGGCTAGAAACTTTAGTTATATGAAATCCATTTCATTTCTATCATCTTTTATCACTTAAGCCATTCTCTTTATTTCTTTTCTTCTTAATTTAGTCAAAATCTCCATTTCTCTCCATTTCATGAAGCATTCGGCCATCACCCATAACATCAACCATCAAGCTTCTAAAATTTTATCTAATCTTATTTCCTAAGCCTATATATCATTCTAAGACTCTTTTATGTTGAAAACCTAAGCAAAGTTGTAATTAGATAGTTAATTATGCAATTAAAGTTAGCTTGAAAGTAATTAAATGAATTAATTACCTAAGCTAAGTGTAATTAGGAAATAAATGGAAACAAAACTTAATTAGTATTTCATGGAGTCACACGGCCACCTAGCTATTTCTATCATGTTCTTGAAATTTCTATTGATTAAAGAATGACTACTTGAAGACCAAGGCCATGTGAGACCATGTGAAGTGATGGGATTTAATTATGATTAAAAGTTTCAACCCAAGTGTAGGTTGTCTCAAGTAATAAATTCTCGGGAGTCCGAGGTCGATCCACAGGGAATTGATAAAGGAAAATTGATAACACTATATTTTATACATTTTATAATCCTCTCACTATGTTCTTGAGGTTCAATTAAGCTTAATTAAGTTGATTTTGACACATTTTATGATATTAAGCTGAATTGGATCATTAAACAAATTATTGCATAAATTAACCTTAATTATCTCTTTGGAAATATTTAGTAAACTGGCTAGAATTTGAGTTGTAAATATTTGTTTGATGTGATTTTGATCTTGTAGGAAAGTTAAGACAATTCCCTACAACTTTCATGTTGAACACTTTGTCAGATTCTGAGGTCTAATGGATGATATTTGGCTTGGAAGTCAAAACAAAGGAGCTGAAACCGGGCCTAAAAACTCTGTAATAATTGGACCATATCTTGAGTTCTAGGCATGATTTTGGACTCAGACTAAAGCCATTTTAAAGTAAATATCCAGGCCTACAACTTTCATGAAGACCACTTTCCTCAAAAATGAAGAAAACATGAGACACAGCTGTATACGTTTGCTCAAGTATTATTATAAAAATAATAATAAAATAAAAAGAAAAACGTCATTGCTTACATTTTTAAAAGTATTACTATGCAGGTTACTGTGCAATACTTAATCGTTAAGTATTACTATGCAGGTTACTATGCATATGCACAGTAACCTCCAAATTTTCTATAAATAGGAGCATTCTGTAGAAGGAAAGACGCCAGTTCCAGGAGAGAAATTCTCTCTCTCTCTCCTTTGTTTTTCTTTTCCTTTTTCTTTTTTTTTTTTTCTTCTTTCTCATGTGTAATTAATCTTCATCTTACTTGGATGAAGGAGTGAAGCTTTTAGTAATAAATTGAGGTTAGATTTATTTCTTTCTTGTGCTTTAAATGATATATTTTTATGTGACTTTTATATGTATTATATTTTATTTCCAATTAATTTAGAAACTCTTCTTGTATAATGAATATCTTGATCCATTGTAGACAATAGGATTGGCACAGTGGATGCTTTTGACGATTTACAAGTATTAGTAGATAATTATTGGAACTATAATATAATTACATGATTGAACTTTAAATGTTAAATCTTCCGATTGGAATCTTCATTATGCATGATTTCAATTGAGTTATAAAAAGAAATAATTTTATCTTTAATTTATTATCAAAAGTGGATCTCCTAATCCAAGCAAATCTTTTTCATTTGTGAACAACTTATATCATCTTTAATTTTGTGACAAATCTTCTTTTTACCTCAAATCAATATATTTTTCTGCAACAATTCCCTGTGGATCAACCTCGGACTCTCGAGAATTTACTACTTGAAACAACCTGCACTTGGGTTTGAAACACTTAATTTTCCCATCATTTAATTATGATTAAAAGTTTCAACCCAAGTGTAAGTTGTCTCAAGTAATAAATTCTCGGGAGTCTGAGGTCGATCCACAGGGAATTGATGAAGGAAAACTAATTAATTGAGGTAAAGAGAAGATGTGTCACAAGATTAAATGTGATATAAGTTGTTCAAAAATGAAAAGGATTTGCTTGGCTTAGGAGATCCACTTTTAATAATAAATTAAAGATAAGATTTTTTTTTTATATAACTCAATTGAAATCATGCATAATGAAGATTCCAATTGGAAGATTTAACATTCAAAGTTCAATCATGTAATTATATTATAGTTTCAATAATTATCTATTAATACTTGTAAATCGTTAAAAGCATCCACTGTGCTAATCCTATTGTCTACAATGGATCAAGATATTCATTATACAAGAAGAGTTTCTAAATTAATTGGAAACAACATATAATACATATAAAAGTCACATAAAAATATATCATTTAAAGCACAAAAAAGAAATAAATCTAACCTCAATTTATTACTAAAAACTTCACTCCTTCACCTAAGCTAGATGAAAATTAATTACACATGAGAAAGAAAAAAAAAAGAAAAGAAAAAGGAAAAGAAAAACAAAGGAGAGAGAGAATTTCTCTCCCTGGAACCGGCGTCCCTCTCTCTGCCCGTCCCCCCTATTTATAGAAAATTTGAGGTTATTGTGCATATGCACAGTAACCTGCATAGTAATACTTAACGATTAAGTATTGCACAGTAACCTGCATAGTAATACAAACATAACGAATGACGTTTTTCCTTTTATTTATTATTATTATTTTTTATAATAATACTTGAGCAAACGTGTACAGTCGTGTCTCATGTTTTCTTCATTTTTGAGAAAAGTGGTCTTCATGAAAGTTGTAGGTCTAGATATTCGCTTTAAAATAGCTTTGGTCTGAGTCCAAAATCATGCCTAGAACTCAAGATATGGTCTAATTATTTGTAGAGTTTTTAGGCCCAGTTTCAGCTCCTTTGTTTTGACTTCAAAGCCCAATATCACCCATTAGACCTCAGAATCTGAAAAAGTGTTCAACGTGAAAGTTGTAGGGAGTTGTCTTAGCTTTCCTACAAGACCAAAATCACATCAAACAGATATTTGCAACTCAAATTCTAACTAGTTTACTAAATATTGCCAAAGAGATAATTAAGGTTAATTTATGCAATAATTTGTTTAATGATCCAATTCGGCTTAATATTATAAAATGTGTCAAAACTAACTTAATTAAGCTTAATTGAACCTTAAGAAGCCTAGTGAGAGGATTATAAAATGTATAAAATATAGTGTTATCAAATTCCCCCACACTTAACTTTTGCACTCCTGGGCAAAACATAAAAGACAAAAACCAAAGAAAAATGACACAGACTCAAAAACTAAAAACTCTAAATGATTTAATGACTCAAGAAGAGCAACCAAACATTCAAAGGATCAAAACAATCATAAGGTAACATATCTTCACATCTCAAACGAACAAGCAAAGAAACTTCAGTTGAAAAGAATGAATCAAGAATGATAGATCCTCACAGAAGTCACTCTCAATCTCTGAAGTGTTTAAAATGGTTAGTATTTCACTCTATTCAACCCACGAACAAGTACTACCATAAGCTTGCTTATCTTCTACTTCTCCACTACTCAGAACACATGCATACACAAATCATGAGGACTTTTTTCAAGGTTGTAATGAGGCCATGGTAAAGGAGAGGGGATTAATATGGATATAAGAAGTTAAAAACCAAAGAGAATAAAAAAATATGAGAGCTGAGTTCAATTAACAAGCATGAAAGTTCATCCCAACTCTAATGCATATTCCCTTTACATATTTTTCCTTTCCCTTTTTGCCTTGTTGGCCCTTCTTTACACATTTGATTTTTTTTTTCAATTAGGCACTCTTTCCTTTTTCAACAACCATTTTGTACACACACCCCCACACTTGTTCAAGAACTCATTCATTAACAAAGCTAATGTTCCCTTATTCTATCATTCTCACAAGGCATATATCTATCATTCTCAATCCACAAAAATTTCAACATCCATAACGAAGCATGTGATGTTTAAGAAAGAAGACAATTTACTCAATCATGCCAATTTTCCTGAATTAAAATTGCTACTTTTACACAAAATAGTTATCTACCCCAATCTAGATGCGTCTCAAGAGTAAAATTACTGTCACAGTAAAATTTACTCCTTACTCTGTAATCCTTAATTGGTATAGGTTAGAAAATTATTAACAAACATATAAACACATTAACAAACGCACGTCCTAATTTTTTTACACAATTATTCACACAACAATTATTCACACTATCTTTCCCCCCAACCAGACCACAACATTGTCCTCAATGTTAAAACATAGAAGAGTAAAGGATAGGAGATATTACCTATTGTTGCAATTATTGAAAAGAGAAACCTCACACAAATATAAATAAAAACATAGTACGACCAAAGATTGAAATTATTTAAACAGATGAAGTGTCTTGATTGGCTTCCTTTTTTTACTGCTTCTCGTAACATTTCCTTCGGACCACTTCTTGCTTTTTTTTTTGGCCGACACTATTTACATCCCCATACAAAGGCTCTGAAATCTAGGACGCACTTAAGCCGACTCAATAAAAATACAAATGAAATATTAAAAACTTATCTTAGCTTTGGTAGACAGGATCTTCTACCAAAGTCTCGACTACATCTGGATCCTTCATCTCAAGTTATAGCTTCAACTCATGACCATTTACCTTCCTCCAATTTAATTTCATGAGAACAGATCAGGGTACGACCACATTTTTTATCAGGAAAACTCCAACCTTTATTAAGCAACTCCTTAAACTTTGGACTCCATCCCTGAGTGTCATGATCCTGAGTTAAATAAAAGTTAGTACAATTATCAAAAACATTAGATGGATTACTAATAAAATTAAACTCAGAATTAACAAGAAGATTCTCAAGGGGATCAAAATCAAAGGTTGTAGAAATTCCCTTCTCCATGATTGAGTCAATCATGTATGTCTGGTGACCTTTGTCTTTATTTTCTAGTTTAACAGGATTCTTTGTCACCTCAGGTTCCTTGGGTAACTTGACATCACTACTATCGTGATTATTTTTCATATCTTCTAGCTCATTCACACTCAAGGAGTTCATCATTCTAGACATTTGGCTCTTTATCTCATTGCTTTCTTCAATAACATCTCCATTCCTAAGAGTTATCACAGAATTAACTGAATCTATTTGTTGGCTTTCTGAACTACTCTCATTTAAACTGTATTGACCCTTGGGATTTAGTTGATATTGAGAAGAAAATTTTTCTTTCTTGTGAATGGTGAATGCAGAAGCAAGTTTAGCAAGAGTGTCTTTTATGTCAATCATGGTTTGAATGTTTAGTTTATCGATGGCCTCTTGCTTTTCTATGAATGCACTTAATGTTCCTTCAAAGTTTTTCCTATATGGTGGGACATAAGGTGCATATCCTTGAGAATTTTGAGAATCCTGTTGTTCTTGAGGAGGTGGTGGTTGCATAAATTGTGTTTGATTATTATTTCTTCAACTGAAATTCGGGTGATTTCTCCATCCTGGATTGTAAGAATTTGAAAAAGAAGAGATGAATGGCTTTTAAAATTGTTCATTGCATTTACTTGCTCATGCACAACTTCTTTAAAAATAGGAATATTAGGATATTCAATTGTCAAGTGTCCTAATTCATCACAAATATCACAAATATCTTCAATTTGCACAGATTTGACTTCTTTTACTTTCCCTAATTCCATTGCTTCAATTTTTCTAGCCAAACTGGCAATCCTAGCATTTAGATCTTCTTCTTGACTAAGATTATATTTTCCTTTATTAGCATTAGCAAGGTTAGATCTAATTGAGTTTCTAAAAATATTAGTATCATGCCAAGATTGAGAATTTTCAGCCAATTGGTCTAAATAATCTAAAGTTTCATCAGGTTCTTTATCAAGAAACTCGCCATTACACATCGTTTCCACAAATTGTTTAGTTTCAGGTGTTAAACCTTCATAAAAGAAGCTTATAGTCATCCATTTTTCAAAACCATGATGTGGCCAAGAGTTTAACAAATCTTTAAAACGTTCCCAATATTGAAAGTACACTTCATTTGAATTTTGGCAAAAATTTTGGATTTGTCTTTTCAAAGCATTGGTTTTATGTATTGGAAAAAATTTCTTTAAAAATTCACCTTGCATTTCTTCCCATGTGCCAATTGATCTTGGTTTTAAAGTGTTAAACCAAGTTTTTGCTTTATCTTTCAAAGAAAAAGAAAATAATTTAAGCATAACAATCTCTTCATTGCAATTTTCATTATTGAAAGCAATACAGACTTCCTCAAATTCTTTTAGATGTAAATATGGATTTTCAGATTCTAAACCATGAAAATTTGGAAGTAAAGAAATCATACCCGGCTTAAGTCTAAAATTGTTAGCATTAGTTGGGAAGACAAAACATGATGGACTAGAATTTCGAGGTGGATGCAAATATGCACACATAGTTTGTAATGGTTGATTTTCATTTTCATCATGTACACTTTCATTTTCAGCTAATGGTGGTTGATTTTCATCCATTATGTCAATTGTGTGTGATTGTAATTCAATCGGATCAATATATAAAGTATCAGGATTAATTTTAACTAAACAACCAGAATTTGAATCACGATACCAAATAAACATAAATAAGTGACGTAAAATAAAATAAAAGTAATGTACAAGCTGGCGGGATAAACCGTCCATTAAGTATTAACAATGGTGTGGTATAAACCAGCCACCCAAAATAAATAATAATAATAATAATAATAATAATAATAATAATAATAATAAGTAAAAAGTTAAATAACTAAAAAAAAAAAAAAAGTTAGAGAGTTAATAATATACGAGAAAATAAAATGCAGGAAATAAAGTGCAAAAAATAAAACACAGAAATTAAAATGCAAAAAGTAAAGTGCGGAAAGTAAATTTTAAAATATGAAAACCAGGTGAGTGGCTGAGCCCCACAGAGCCGGCGAAAGAGAAGAGAAGAAGAAAAATTATTTCATTAAGTTAGAGGACGAGAAAAATAAATGATGCAGAATTTAAAAGTTAGATTGCGTAAAATAAAAATGAGAAATTAAAAGTTAGAAAGTTAGTAAGCATAAAGAGTAAATAATAATAATAATAATAATAATAATAATAATAATAATAATAATAATAATAATAATAATAATAATAATAATAATAATAATAATAGCAGAAAGCGTAAATAAAAAAAAATGTTTATAAAGATGGGGTAATAAACCAACCACCAAATAAAAACAAACAATACAAAAAATAAATTACAGGAAAGTAAAAGGGAAAGTTACCCCCATTGAGTTAGTACGTAAAAATAAAAGGAGAATTAACCATTTGCATACAAGAAAATAAAAGGAGAATTACCTCTTGAGTTAATATATACAAAAGGTTAATTTTTTATTTTTTATTTTTTAAACTTTTTTTTTTTTTTTACTATTCACTATTCACTATCACTATTTACTTTTTACTTTTTACTTTTTACTTTTTACTATGTACTATTTACTATTTACTTTTTACTATTTACTATTTATTATTTATTATTCACTATTTACGTTATTATTCATATTACTATTCACACACAAAAAAAAATACTAGTTAGTGCGTTAGTAAATAGATAAATAAAAATGAAAAGAGTAGAGGAGGAATATACCTAATAATGAAGTTTACTTTACGAAGTTATAACCTCAATATATTAGAACTTCAAATCAAAAATCAAGAAACGGCGCCAAAAACTTGATGGGATTTAATTATGATTAAAAGTTTCAACCCAAGTGTAGGTTGTCTCAAGTAATAAATTCTCGGGAGTCCGAGGTTGATCCACAGGGAATTGATGAAGGAAAACTAATTAATTGAGGTAAAGAGAAGATGTGTCACAAGATTAAAGGTGATATAAGTTGTTCAAAAATGAAAAAGATTTGCTTGGGTTAGGAGATCCACTTTTAATAATAAATTAAAGATAAGATTATTTCTTTTTATAACTCAATTGAAATCATGCATAATGAAGATTCCAAATCAAAAGATTTAACATTCAAAGTTCAATCATGTAATTATATTATAGTTCCAATAATTATCTACTAATACTTGTAAATCGTCAAAAGCATCCACTGTGCCAATTCTATTGTCTACAATGGATCAAGATATTCATTATACAAGAAGAGTTTCTAAATTAATTGGAAACAACATATAATACATATAAAAGTCACATAAAAATATATCATTTAAAGCACAAGAAAGAAATAAATCTAACCTCAATTTATTACTAAAAACTTCACTCCTTCACCCAAGCTAGATGAAAATTAATTACACATGAGAAAGAAGAAAATAAAAAGAAAAGAAAAAGGAAAAGAAAAACAAAGGAGAGAGAGAGAATTTCTCTCCCTGGAACCGGCGTCCCTCTCTCTGCCCGTCCCCCTATTTATAGAAAATTTGAGGTTATTGTGCATATGCACAAGAAACTGCATAGTAATACTTAACGATTAAGTATTGCACAGTAACCTGCATAGTAATACTTAACGATTAAGTATTGCACAGTAACTTGCATAGTAATACAAACGTAACGAATGACGTTTTTCTTTTTATTTTTTATTATTATTTTTTATAATAATACTTGAGCAAACGTGTACAGTCGTGTCTCATGTTTTCTTCATTTTTGAGAAAAGTGGTCTTCATGAAAGTTGTAGGTCTGGATATTCGCTTTAAAATGGCTTTGGTCTGAGTCCAAAATCATGCCTAGAACTCAAGATATGGTCCAATTATTTGCAGAGTTTTTAGGCCTGGTTTCAGCTCCTTTGTTTTGACTTCAAAGCCCAATATCACCCATTAGACCTCAGAATCTGAAAAAGTGTTCAACGTGAAAGTTGTAGGGAATTGTCTTAGCTTTCCTACAAGACCAAAATCACATCAAACAAATATTTGCAACTCAAATTCTAACTAGTTTACTAAATATTGCCAAAGAGATAATTAAGGTTAATTTATGCAATAATTTGTTTAATGATCCAATTCGGCTTAATATTATAAAATGTGTCAAAACCAACTTAATTAAGCTTAATTGAACCTTAAGAAGCCTAGTGAGAGGATTATAAAATGTATAAAATATAGTGTTATCATGAAGCCATGTGCAAATGTTTCTATCTTGCTAATCAAGTCTTAAACCTTCTATTCAAGCTACTCTATGGCTATGCACTTGAATGTTGGACATTTCATTTCATTTTCTACACTTTGTGATAATTGGATGGAAAGTATGAAGAGTAAACTTGACCCTCCATTTTGGAGATGTATCTTATGGCTTAGATTTAATTTTATCACTTAGAAGCTTCTACTTAATATCAACTATTGATTTAATCAATGGCTCTTGAAGTCTAAAATGGTGGCTAATGTATTTGGACAATTCCTAAGTGTACAAGGGGGGGAGGCCATGGTTTTGAAGACCAAATGGCTATAGGAAAGTTTCATTTCAATTCATTATTCACCTTTAACATTTCCTAAGCCAAAGCTTCACAAATTTTCTTTCCTTTCTCTTCCCTAAGCTCACGGCCAAGAGGCCTAATTTCTACTATCACTCTTCAATAATTTACACCAACCATATATCTTGAATGTTCTCATCAATCCAAGACACTTTCATGTTGTGAACTTCTCAAGATTCATTCATCTTCACCTTCCTATCAAGCAAAGAACACCAAAGCTCTTACCTTTTCTCCTTGAGTTGCTCACGGTTTTACTCTTTAAAATAGCCTTCCAATCACTCATAATTATATCTAATCACATCACTTGATCCTAAACTTCATTCTAAGCAACTTTCATGTTGTGATCAAGACCTAATTCTATCATCTTCAAGCTTGATTCTTGGATTTAAGTTCTAAGGTTTCAAGGTAAAGATCTTGAAACATGATTTCTTATTTAATTCTTGGAATCCTAAGACCATGTTTGATCTATGGTCATCATAATCAAGCCTTAGATACTAACTTTTATGTGTTTGTTTTGATTCTAAGATCTACTTGGTGGTGAAAAAGTGACACAAAGAGAGTTCTACAAGGAGCTAGGAGGCATCAATCAAGGTAAGAAGGAGATTAACCTCATCGGCCATATATGGTGGTGAGGGAATGGATTTGTTTGTGTTTGTGAGTGGAAAATCCATGTGAGGATTTATTCATTCGAATTGTGTGGTTATTGGTGTTTGTGTGTTTGATTGTGTATAATTATATGATGTTGATTGTATGCCATGAAAGTGCTATGGTTGCTTGTTGATAATTAAGTATGACTTATATGTGAGATGGTATGATTTGATTAGAATTGTTATTGGTTACTAATATGCTCAAGTATGATCTAAAGCATGAATATGTGATAATGGAAAATATCATATGAGATATATGGCAATATGATAAGAATTATGTGGAAAGGAAAACTATGTTGTTTTCAAAGAACTAAGAGGTACACATTTTCTATGAGGATTTTGGAACAAATCATTTGAAATATTTTACTAAGTGTGGATTTTTGATGAGTAAGTAACAAGCAATTGGATTAAAGATTTTTACAAAGGAAAGTGAGATTGGAAATGAATAAATATTTGGTTGTGGAAAATAAATTGATTTTCGGTCAACATGCCAAGAATTGGTGTTTTAGATCAAAAATATTTTCTTAAGGGTAGTTTTGAAGAATTTATTAAAAAGAACTCAATTTAGTGAATTTTGAAATAAGAAAGGAGTTTTTAAAGGCGAATTAAGAATTCAAATATTTTATGGAATAAAGTTTTTATTAGATCAAAATGATTTTTATTCATGACAATGGAGGATAAGTCTTGAAAGTGATTTAGAGCTCAAAGTATTTTATTGAAAAGGATTTTAGAAAAGGTAACAGTAGAAGTTTTTATAAGAAAAATGGAAAATGATGTCCAAATAATATTTTTAGTTTGGAAAGTTTCATAATTTAATTTAGAATGTCAAGAAATATTTTATACAGTTAAAAATAGTAGAAAAATCTTACGTGTATTTAAAATAATAATTTTTAAACTACTCAATTGAGAAAATAGTTTAAAAATGTTTGAAGATATTTACGTGATTTAGAAAATGTTTGAAAATATTTACGCAATTGCGAAAACGTTGAAAAATATTTACATAATTTGAAAACGTATGAAAAATGTTACGTGATTTCAAAAACATGATAAATGTTTAGCGAATGAAAATTACAGCAGTTGGCTGCCGGGCTGTTGTGGTGAGCCTCATTATGTTGGAAAATGATACTGCTAAGAATGTGGTGGGTATATATGTAAAATACGATGAAATATGATCTGTATGTGTTGGATCATACAAAGATTTGAATGTGTTGGATCATACATATGCATTTAAGCATTGTACAGTTGATGGTTGTTGTAACGCCCCAAATTTCCTAACTAGTTGACAGTAATTTTGATAGTTAACAGAATTATACTATTTAGTAATTTCTGTGTACTGTAAAATTATTTTGAGTATTCCGTCAACGTATTTGATCGTTTCGAGTGATTTACTCTATGTCAAGAAAATAATAATTTTCGGACCGAGGAAAATCTTTATGTATTTATTTCTCTTGACTGTTAATTATTTTTAACAATCTGATTTGATTTTCATACGTTTTCTAATATTTGTGATTTTTGTGGATGATTATAAATTTTTATGGTTATCTGGTTGTTTTTAGGCTGTTTGTGGGCCCCAGTGGTCCTACGTGGGCCCGGGGTGAGTCCCAAAACATGAAAATTTTTCTACGTATAGAAAAATTTGTACTGTTTAGACGGAGACAGGGGATCTTACTAAACCTGAATCCGGAAACAGTTTCTAAAATTTTATTGTACTGTGTTTTGTACTATATTTAATTATCGGGCGATAAAAATACAGTAAATATATTCTTTCGTGGGGTTTTAGCAGATAAAAATAGAAATTATACTGCTTAAGTCAACGATAGTGGTTATGACAACTTTTGATGGACCAATAGGAAAAAAGTTTAATTCTTTTGACGGACCAATAGAAAGCAAGTCTAATATTGAAGATTTTAATATCAACCGTCGATTTAATCAACGGTGTAGAATTGGTCTAATAAAATGGCTATGACCATTTATACCCATTGGATTTAGATTTAGATCAAGGGTGGAGATTTGGTCTTACAAAGTGGCTAGGACCATTTGTGACCGTTGGATTTGGATTTAATCAACGGTGGAGATGGATCATTTATAACCATTGGATTTGGATTTAATCAATGGTGGAGATTTGGTCTTCTAAAATGGCTATGACTAATTATGACCCTTGGATTAAAAGTAAGAAGGAGCAATCTTGACCCTTTATTTTTGGAGATGTATCTAATGGCTAGAATTTAAAGAAGAAAGATCTAATGGCCTAGATTAAGTCTTCTAATCAAAAGTCTACCTAAATCCTAACCATTGATCTAATCAATGGCTTAAATTGCCCTAAATGGTGGCTTGCAAAAGATGACAACATTATGGAATGCATGCATGGAGGGCGGACGGTTTTGTGCTTCATTTTGGAGCTAAAGAAAAGCTTTATGACATTATTAGATGTCTTGATCAATTATACATCATTATTGATCATTTAGCATCCTAAGGAGAATGCTTGAAGGGAGGACGGTTTTTGGTAGCTTTGGAAGAGCTTTGCATGGTTTATGACCATTATCCTTCATTCTTGATCATTATTGATCATTCCAAAAACCTAAAGCTCTTAGAAAATTTTCTCTCCTCCTTCTAGCATGGTTCGGCCAACACCTAGAAATCATGTCTCCAAACTTCTAAAATTTCATCTAAACACATTTCCTAAACCTAAATACCATTCTAAGAACATCTCTAGTTATGAGTTTTCACTAAATCATTCATCTTGAGCTTCAAATCCAAGCTTCAAGTTTCTACCAAAAATGGTAAAGTTCATATTTCTTCACCCAATCTTTTAGTTTTGATTTTCTAAGCCATGCTTGAATCATGGTTTACCTATTCTTTTACTTGTTATTGATTTTAAGATTTGTTTATGATTTTTTAGGGATTTTTCCAAGGAGCTCTACGAAATTGATAGGAAGGGAAACCAAGTGTTTTCACTTCATTCTTTACCTTAACCAAGTTTAAGAAACCTTTCCCTCACAAAAATCAAAAATTTCATCTTTGTTCTTCAAGAGGAATTTCGACCATACCACCCAAAATTACCATCCAATCTCTTTTAATTTCATCCAACCATAGATCTTGAATCTACATGATATTCTAAGAAACTTTCATGTTGGAGACTTTCTCTAAATCATTCATCTTCAACCTTGTTCTTCAAGCTAAAGATTGAAGCTTTATTGGTGAAGTTTATTAATCTTCACTTTTCTTTTGATTTTCAAGATTCTAAGCCATGTTTGATCCATGGTTTATCTTGTTCAAGCTTGATTTACTAATAAATATATGTTTTGTTTTGTATATGAGAAGCCCTTAGTGGTGAAGAACTTAGAAAGAGAAGCAAAACAAGGAGATTTTGAGGATCTTCAAGAGGTAAGAGGGAGATTCATCTCACCAACCAAGTATGATGGTGAGAGATGGTTTTTTGTATTTGATGGATGGTGAATCCATGTGAGGATTCATATCCATGGTCATGTAATAATTTGTGGGTGTTTATGTGCTTTGATTATTTGCCTATGCTTGGTATGATTTGCATGATTTATTGCTTTGATTATGGCATGCTTGTGATATATATTTGAATATGTATGTGTATGCCATGATTTGATGATGGAAAGGAAATTGATTTTTGGTTCCAAAGACCAAGAGGATTTCGGCCAAGACACCTCAAAATAGGTGTTCACAAATTAATATTTTCATAAATGATAAAATTGGATGATTAGAAAAGCAAGGAAAATAAACAAAAGGTTTGTTTTTCAAGAAGTAATGTTCACGATTTTGAGAAGGATTCTTATTGATTTATTTTGTGTAAAAAGATTCTAAGTATTTTACTAAACATGAGTTTTAAATGAAAAGAGCAATGTTGATTTTAAGGATTTGCAAAGAAAGTGAAAAATGAAAATGAACAAATGATTTGATTTCAAAGACCAAGTGCTCACGGTTTTTGTTAAGGAAATTTTAATGGTTTTGCTAGTGTAAAGCCATATCGACTTAGAAGGAAAAATGTTTTGATGATTTCAATAGTTATGTCCACGATTTTAAAGGCTTGTAATGCCTTGATTTTATGGAAACAAAGTGGAAATATATTTTGATGTAGTACAAGGAATTCAGAAAGGTAATCAGAGTATTTTATCACTTGAGAAATGAATTTCAGTATGTAAATGGAAAAGAGAGGTTCAAACACACCTCAATTTATTTTAAAGAGAATTTATTTAAGAATTTATTTGAGAAAAATGGAGAATATAATAGTGATTTGATATTTTCTAACGTGTAACTCATCCTTTGGGTTTTGGAGAGCGTTAGTAATTTTTAAAGTGAGAAACATTGATTTAATTCAATGGAATTGTGAATTTGTGGAATTTGTTGCAAAAAGGATTTTCTTGAGTAAGAAAATGTGGAAAATAATGTGAGTAGTCATATTATTTTGAGAAAGGTTAAAATGGAATTTTTAAAGGTTGAAAAATATTTTTCGTAATGGAATTATGGTGAAAAATGATTTACGTAACTTAAAAATGTGATTTTTAAGCTACACGATTTGAAAAACGTTTAAATATTTCCACGCGATTTGAAAAACGTTGAAATATTTCTGTACAATTTGGAAAGCGTTTAAATATTTTTACAGGTTTGAGATATTGTTGAAAAATTGCTACGCGATTTAAAAATGGTGGAATATTTTTACGTGATTGAGAAAACGTTGAAAAATCACTACGTGATTTGAAAATACAACGGAAAAGTTGTAAAATTTTGAAAACGTAACAGAAATGTTACGCGATTGTGAAAACACGATGAAAGTGTTTTATGACTATGAAAACGCGATAATATGATTTCGCTATTGAAAATACAGTATAATTACTATTGGGCCAGTGTATAGACCCTGATTATGAGATAATGAAATTAAATTGAGAATAGGCTAATGTGTGGACCCTGAATATGAAAGTGTGAATTTTGCCTATGATTGGCATTAGTGCATTGAACATGCATTGGAAATGAGGAATTTTGCCTGTGATTGGCATTAGTGCATTGAACATGCATTGGAAAGATATGCATTGAGGCATATGATGATTCTGAATTAAACAAAAATTGATAGCTGATGCTATTGGGACCCTTGTAGTTGAAGAGGGAATGTGAATTGATAGTGAGGTCTATGATGGATCTTGGGGTGCATCGAGGCGCGGCAGTTGACCAATGGATATTTGTCTGTGGGCTACGGCTGGACCATATGCCACTTGGCGATGCAGTCCGTTGCAACGCATTGACGATACCCGACAAGAACATGATTCTTTTCAAAAGCTAGACATTTGTCTGTAGGCTAATCTGGAAGATTGTCTTTGGTCTAAGGCTGACAATTAACAGAGCATTCTTCTCGAAATTGTAAAAACCTCCATGGAGTAGGGCATTAAGTCTACATGCATAACATATGCATAACTCTGAGTATCTATATCTGCATGATATAATAATTGAGGAATATTGGATGATGATGATGATAATCATGTTGATGACATTATTGTGATTATTGTGTGATGATAATAATGTTGATGGCATGATGATGATAGTTGATTAATGTTGAGTGCATTATTGGAATTATGGTATGATATATCTGTATGATATGTTGTTTGTGTTATCTCTCTGCTACCATGTTAGTATTGGCGTAGGTGATCTCACCTCTTTGTTATATTGTGTTGTTATGCTTGTATTGGTAAAAATTATATAATAGATGGAACGAGTTGTCTTAGACATACGGGTGATAAATACTCTGAGATCAGAGACAACATCAGAGAATGATCATTCTAGATTTGATAGCGTGCAGTGTTGACAAAGAACAGATGTC
Organism: Ormosia emarginata; assembly: GCA_029884605.1. Classification (NCBI taxonomy): domain Eukaryota; kingdom Viridiplantae; phylum Streptophyta; class Magnoliopsida; order Fabales; family Fabaceae; genus Ormosia; species Ormosia emarginata. The sequence goes on from JAQQTP010000079.1 coordinate 21,235,427, forward strand.
TGATGCATCAAGATGGATACAAGAAGAAATAAGTATGTTAAGTTTTCTCGTTAGTGTTGTACCGTGCTATTAAGTAGGACCCGTGATGGGGTTTGCTACTGTTAAAAAAAAAGTCTGTTAGTTTTATATTTCTCTTTAAATTGTTAAATATTAATTAGTGTCAATATTGTATATTAGTAATACTTATGGATTTCAGTAAGTTTATGTTTCTGTCTTCAGCAAGAAAAGAAATTTTAAAACTCACCCTTTTATAACTCAAACTTTTTATGAAATCATTTTTAGATTGGGAGTTAGTAGTCAGAAATGTGATGCCCTAAGGAGGGTGTTACAGTTGTTGTGGCGTTTTATGCCCAAAGAGTTTGGTTTCATTGAACATGCATATGAGCATTGTATAGTTGATGATTATTGGGGCGTTTTATGCCTAAAGAGTGGATGGGAACTTACAGGATAGTGGAATCTTCACAGATCCTAGGGGGAGGTCAGGGCGCGGTATTCGCTTCGTGATACACTTGGTATCACGAGTGCTGCTTGAGCACCCCATTTATATATATATACCCCTGGCCACGATAAAAACCGTTTGCAACGCACTGGCAGCCCCGATGACACTATTGCTTTTCATGGTCTATAGACTATCTTTTTAGGGGGGACAGATCTATCGGAGCGTTCATTCTGAATTTGAGTATAGTTCTATGGAATAGTAGGAACTGGTTACATTATGGAAAATGAGGTTACATTGTGGAAAAGGATGATCATCATACACATCATGCATATGCATAATCAGCAATTACACTGTTGTGATGTAATATTATTGTGGTGTTATCATTATGCCTGATATTCTGATACAAGTTTATTGGATTATGTACTTATTAAATATGTTATTGTTATATTGTATGTTGAACCATGTTGGAATGTTTGTCGTTCTCTTGTTGCTATATTGGTATGCGATGTAGGGGATCTCACCTCTTTGTTGTATTGTTCTGTGTGTTTCTATTTTATGCCTATGTCGGCGAAGATTGCGATGGCGGCAAGGAGGAATCAACTTTCTTGAAGGCGCTGCTGCTTGGTGTGTTCATTGGGACTCTGAGATATCTTTTGCTCGAATTTATAATCGTTGAGACATTCCTGGCTAGGAAATTTGTCTTTGTGAAGGACCTTTGTTTTTAGAGATTGTGAACTTGGGCCAGGTCGAGTTTTTACATGGTTTATATAATGAAAATATCATGATTCTATGATATGTACAAGGGATATATGTTGTTCTATTTGTGTATTTCATATTATTTTAATTTGGTAAATTTATGTTATCCGCAAAAAAGAAATTTTGAAACCCGTATTTTAAGTAATATTTTCTATGTTATAACTTGGGTAAAAGAAAATAAGGGAGTTGGCCTGAAATGTGATACCCTAAGGTGAGTGTTACACAATACGCACATAAATTGAGAAATATATTAAAATAATCAAAATCACAGAAATAATTCATAAAAATCATAAATATAATAAAATGAATATAAATCATGAAACAAGCAATTTATGAGGTGTTACATTTGTGGACAACCCGGGCATTTTGCTAAGGATTGTCCTCAGAGGAAAGAAGCTGCATCAGCCCCGAGACCTCAAGTCAGGGGAAGAGTGTATACTCTAAGTGGTGAAGAAGTGACTCAGTCTTCGGACCTTATTTAGGGTAAATGAATAAGTCACGATCATCTTTTAATTATGTTATTTGATTTGGGGAATCACACTCATTTGTTTCTAATGATTATGTGAATGAGCTGGATTTACCTGTATCTGAACTTTCCTATGACCTATCTGTATATACCCTAACTGGTAAACTAGTTTCAACTTCCAAGGTGTGTCTTAATTGTTGTTTAAAAGTAGAAGATAAAATTTTCTTCGTAAACCTTATCTGTTTACCTTTAGTAGGTATAGATGTCATCCTTGGTATGGATTGATTGTCTTCTAACCATGTAGTTTTGAATTGTTCAAATAAATCCCTATTTTTTTTGTCAGATATACCTACTAGAGTCTTTCCATATGAGTCAGTGTATCTCAATGCGAATTAGGTTAATATCTATTTATAGGAGAGAGCTCTAGGATATGTTCTCTTGTTTTCCCTAGGTGTTGAGGTTGAGCAAAGCTTAGGTAATATAACTGTGGTGAGTGAATATCCTGAAGTTTTCCCAAGTGAAGTAGTGGAGTTGCCACCTGAGCGAGAAATGGAGTTTACTATAGACTTAGTGCCGGGGGTGGGACGTATCTCTATAGCAACCTATAGGATGGCACCACTAGAGTTAGCAGAACTCAAGAAGCAAATCAAGGATTTGTTGTACAAACAATTCATTAGGCCGTGTGTTTCTCCATAGGGAGCACCTGTGTTACTAGTGAAGAAAAAAGATGATACCATGAGGCTCTGTGTGGATTACAGACAGTTGAACAAGATAACCATAAAAAATAAGTATTCGTTGCCTAAGATAGATGATCTAATGGATCAGTTGAGAGGAGCTTCAATTTTCTCAAAGATTGATCTTAGATCTGGATATCACTAGAAAAGGGTTAGGGAAAAGGATATACCTAAAACCACTTTTAGAACAAGGTAAGGACATTATGAGTACCTCGTGATGTCCTCTGGGTTGACGAATGTTGTAACACCCACCACAGGGTATCACATTTATGTTACTTAATGACCAAATTACCCCTTTCATTATAAAATATGCTTTGTAGTGTAAAATACGAGTTGTAAAATTTCTTAATATCCATAAGATAACCTTAGCGGAAAATAAAAATATTACAACATCATAATAAATAATTTACATCATATATATATTATAAAAGTACTATCAAGATTATTTATATACAGACATAGTCCTCAAAGTATTTAAACATTATTTAAAACTAACATACTGCCCAAGTATTACTAAACAGCAGAACCCTCAGGCGGGTCCTCCTTAGACTCCTCAGTAGGTAGGAATCCCACTTGACATGAAGTCTTATAGACAGGTGTTCGAGCAGACGACACGATGCTAATCTCACTAGGAGTACGATAGTAAGCTCGCCAGTACTGCCTAATGGACAACAGAAACTCTAAGTGTATATAAATATTTACGCTAAAATAAAGGTTCCATTGATAAAGCCTACTCAGGGAAACATTCAAGTCTCCTATATAGAAAATACACTCTCTATCTAGATGGATATGCCAGGCTTCCAATCCTCCTCGAAATTGCAACCTCATATATCCTAGGAAATTGGACATCGCCATCTTCTCAAAACTCTGCTTCCTCAGGAGGAATCTGTTCTTCTTCGCCTTCTTGTTCAATTCCTTGCTCAACGTCTTTACAAATATAATTATCGTACAAAATAGACATACAAAGAGGTGAGATCACCTACACCAATACCAACATGGTAGCATGGAAATAACACAAACAACACACCATACAGATATATCATATCATAATTACAATCATGCCCTCAACATCATTTATCATAACAAATCAAATATACAATAATAACGATTATACCCTCAACATTTTCCAGCTATTCAATAATTACAATCATGCCCTTAACATTATTCAATATTCAACATTTCATGGTATAATCACACGACAATTACAATAATGCCATCAGTATCATCCAATATTCCACAATTCATATAACACAGAGATATAGATACTCAGATAGATGCATATGCACATAGACTCATTTTCCTACTCCATGGAGCTAAAACTCAAGTCAGAGAAATTGATCCAAAAGATCTGTCTGTACCAACATGCCTCAGACCGCGTGCCATAATTTTCATATGTGTTTGCACATCTAGCATATACACGATAATTTTTACTAGATCTTGATTAAGAATAGTGTCTCGGTCAGGATCATCGGTGCGTTGTATCGGTCTAACCCACGGTACAGAAGAGCTACCAATTGCACACTGTAGGCAACCCACACCCCGATGCCCCCAAGGTCAACGAGTGACTTACACTACACATATCACACCCACTCAAGAGGTGTACTTTCTCTCCTAGGCTATTAGCCTTATCCAGTCCATTAGACCTTTCCAATGCATGTATAATGCACCAAATGCCAATCACAGGCTAATCTCATAATTTCTCATATAGTATCCATACACTAGTTCAACAGTAATCTTACTGTATAATCAATCATGAAATCATATTATCACGTTTTCTCAATCGCGCAACACTTTTGTCGCATTTTCAAATCACATATTAATTTTTCAACGTTTTCTCAATCACGTAAAAATATTTAAATGCTTTCCAAATCGCGTAGAAATATTTAAACGTTTTTCAAATCGCATAGCGATTTTTCATCGTTTTTGCAATCGTGTAGCTTAAAATCACGTTTTTAAGTTACGTAAAACATTTTTCACCATTTCACTACTACATAAAATATTCCTCAATATTCCAAACATCATTTTGGACTTTCCAAAAATCATAGTCATTTCCAACATCATTTTCCACATTTTCTCCTTCAAGAAATCCTTTCTGTAATAGATTCCACAAATTCACCATTTCATTGAATTAAATCAATGTTTCTAACTTAAAATTTCCTAACGCGCTCCAAAACCCAAAGGATGAGTTATACATTAGTAAATTTTAAGTCACCAACGTATTCTTTATAATTCTAAATCAATTGTAAAAATCAATCCTCTTTAAAATAAATTGAGGTTCAAACACTTTCAACCTCTCTTTTCCATTCATATACGAAAATTTCATTTTTCAAGTGACAAAACACTTTGTTTCCATTTTTTTAATCCTTGTACTAGATGAATTACATTTCCACTTTGAAATCATTTTGTTTCATAAAACCAAGGCATTACAAGCCTTCAAAACTGTGATACATGGCTATTGAAACCATCATATATTTTTCCTTCTAAATCAACTAAGTTCCATTCATGTTTTTACACAAACAAAACCATTAAAATTCCTCCAAAAACAATGAGACTCTTGTTCTTTGAAATCAAAACATTTGTTCATTTTCCTTGCTCTTCTAAACATCTAATTTTATCATTCATGAAAATATTAATTTGTAAACACATATTTTGAGGTGTGAGGCCGAAATCCTCTTAGTCTTTGGAATCAAAAATTATTTTCCTTTCCATCATTAAATCATGGCATACATATACATAGTCATCATATCATATAATCAATCATACCTTAAAGCAATAAAAATCACCTAAAGCATGCAAATGCAAATAAATAATTTAAAGCACATAAACACCCACAAATAAATTACATAACCATGGATATGAATCCTTACATGGATTCACCATCCATCAAATACAAATTCAACTCTCACCAATATACTTGGTTGGTGAGATGGATCTCCCTCTTACCTCTTGAAGAACCTCAAAACTCCTTGGTTTTGTTTCTTGAACAAGCGTTTCACCACCAAAAGCTTCTTAAAAACAAAACAAAACACAAGTTTATTAGCATATCAAGCTTGAACAAGGAGAAGCATGGATCAAACATGGTTTAGAACATGAAAAAGAGATTAGAAGTGAAGTTTCCTTACACTTCACCTTAAAAACCCTAGAACTTTGCTCTTTAAGAAAGTCCTTGAAGATGATGGATTTAGAGCTTGGCCTAAACTACAAAGTGTCTTAGATTAAGGTATAGATTCAAGAAGTAAGGTTGTTTGAAATTTTTGAAGAGTGATAGTATGTTATTGGGGTCTTGGCCATGAGCAAGAATGAGAGAAAAGGAGAGAAAATTTTGAGAGCTTTAGGTTTTTGATAATGGTAAAGATGAATAATGGAAGGTGTCTTGAAACTTTACTATGGCATTAAAGCCTCTAAAAACTAAACCCCCCCTTGTTCTCTAGGGTTGTGTCCAAGTTCATTAGCCACTATTTTGGGCATTGTTAGCCATTGATTAAATTAATGGTTAGTATTAGTGTAGCTTCTAAGTATAGCTTCTATATTGATAAGACTAAATCTAGGCCATTAGATCTTTCCTCCTTGAAATCTTAGCCATTAGATGTATCTCCAAAATGAAGGGTCAAGATCACCTCTTCATACTTTCCATCCAATGGTCATAAAAAGTCCTTACCACTTTGTAAGACCAATCTCCACCGTTGATTAAATCAATGGTGGATATCCAAAGGCTTCAACATTAAGCTTGCTTCCTATTGATCCGTCATAAAGTCGTCATAACCACTAATATTGACTAAGCAGGATAATATTTATTTTTATCTGCTATTACCCTATGGACACAATTAACTGTAGTTTTTATTGTCTGATAATTAAATATAGTATAAAACACAGTAAAAGAAAATTTCAAAAATTATTTTCAGTTTCGGGTTTAGTAAGATCCTCCGTCTCCATCTCAACAGTACAAAATTTTCTGGCTCTGAAAAAATTTTCACTTTTTCAGACCCACCTGGGCCCACATACAACCCCCTGGGCCCACAGATAGCCCATGGATAATATTAAAATAATCAGAGAAATATAAAAATTTCATAATCATCCACAAAATCATAAAAATTATAAAACTTATGAAAATCAAATCAGATTACGTAAAATAATTAAGGCTTAATAGTAATAATTAAAATACGTAAGATTTTTCTCGGCCCAAAAATTATTATTTTCCTGACACTAAGTAAATCACACAAAACAATCAAATGTATTGACGGAATACTCAATAATTTTACAGTACACAGAAATCACTAAACAATAGAATTCTATTATTATTATCAAATAGCTAGAAAATTTGGGGTGTTACAAATGCACTGGCAGTGTTCATGGGTTACATGAATAGGATCTTTAGACCCTACCTAGATTTGTTTGTTATGGTGTTTATTAGTGATATCTTAATCTATTCTAAGACTATAGAGAAGCATGAACAATATTTGAGGATAGTGTCTGAGACCCTTGAGGAGAATAAGTTGTTTGCTAAACTATCTAAGTGTGAGTTATGGCTTTCACAAGTGCAATTTTCGGGACATGCGATATCTCAGGTTGGAATTTCTGTAGATCCAAATAAAGTTAATGCAGTGTTATAGTGGGAGAGACCCACTACTATAACCAAGATCAGAAGCTTCATATGTAACACCCTGAAAATTACTTGTTTCATGATTTGTATTCATTTTATAATATTTGTAATTTTTGTAAATTATTTCGGTGACTTTGATTATTTTATTATATTCTTCGATTTGCATGCGCATTAAACGGGGCTAAAAAAATAATATTTTTCTAAGACTGAAAAATTTTGGACTATGAAATAGGGCCGGGAGATTTTACTAAACCCGAAGCCAGACACAATTTACAAAGTTTTCATTTTTCAAGATTTTATTTGAAAGATAAAATTCGGGTACATCCTATTATCCGATGGATAATAAATACTGGTTTTGTTAATTATAACTTTTATCCATTAGATAATAGCTTTTAGTAAAGTACAAGTCATCTTTCTAGAAGGTTCACTTTAATGACATCATCAAGATGACATCATCCTTGACTTTTTCAAAAAGTGAAACCAAGCTTCCTAAGGGAGCTTCCTCAAAACTTAATAGAGAAGCTTTCTACCAAGCTTGTTAGGGAAGCCACATTTTTGGCTTCCTAAGTAAGCTTTCTATCAAGCTTGTTGGAGAAGTTTCATTCTCTCTCTCCTAAAGGGAGGCTACGGTTTTGGGGAAGGAAAAAGATGACAACTTTTTCATCTTTTCTCTTAACACTTCATTTCATCTTTCAACCAAAAAGCTTCCACCTTTCTCTCACATTTTCTCTTCTCTTTTTTCTCCATGCTCCATGGCTATGCACTCTGCCTCCACTTTCCATGGTTGTTTAATTTCAACCAAATACTTTTCTTCAATCTACACCTCAATTGAAGGCTTTTCCTTGTTAGAATCATCTCCAAAAACTCTCATCTTCATCTTTCTATCATTGTTATCAAAACACCAAAAAGTTCTGACCTTTCTCTCCCAAATCCCATGGCCAAAGCATCACCTTGGAGGATTCAAGGTTTAGTTTTTATTTGTTCATCTTCATCCTTACTTCTTGAAGCCAAAGAACACAAAATCCTCTCACCTTTTCTCTTGGAGGAGATCATGGCCAACACCTCTATTTTCACTTCCAATCTTCTATAATTTCATCCAAACATAGATCTCGAATCTAGACACAAATCCAAGACACTTTCACGTTGAGATCTTAGTCAAAATCATTCATCTTCAACCTTGTTCTTCAAGTTCAAGATCAAGGGTTTTTAGGTTGTGTAGGAGGTGGTGGACGAAATTCAAGGAGACTTCAAGGAGCTTCCTTTTGATCTTCTCTTGATGTAAGAGGGAGATTAACCTCATTGACCAAACATGGTGGTGAAAAAATAGAAATTTTGTGTTTGTAAGTGAAGAATCCATGTGAGGATTCCTTCACTTGATTGTGTGGTTATGGTTTGTGCTTACTTGTTGAATATGTGCTTATTTACTATGTGTGATCATATGACTGTAACTTGGTTTGTGCTTATTTAGCTTATTGTGGTTATATTATGTTGATAATATGCATGAATTATTATGCTTGCTCATTGTCTATATGTGGTTGTGATAATATGCAAGAAATTGTTATGGTAGAATTTTTATGGTTAAATTATTGCTATGAATCATTTGAGAAAGGAAAGAAATTTTGGTCCAAATGACCACCAAGGCTCACGGTCCCTATGCCATTTTGGGTGATCCAAATTTGAAATATTTGGTTAATTATGAATTTATAAGATTAGGCAACTAGAAATTGGATTAAGTATTTACAAAGCAGAGAAAGAAATGAATAAGGTTTTATGATTTAAAAAGGAAGTGATTTTCGATCATGGAGACTAAATTAAGATGAAGATTAGAAACTTAAAGTATTTTTGTTTAAAAAAAGGATTTTTAAGAGGAATATGGAATGTATAGCTTTTGTTGGAAATGATGTTTTTTGGTACTCGAAATGAAAAAGAAGTTTTAAAGGTAATTTGAGACTTAAAACATTTTATTTGAAAGGAATAGAATAAAGTTTTTATTATTATTAGATAAGAGTGATTTTGATCATGATGATGGAAATTAAGTTTTTGAATGTGATTTAGAACTTAGAGTATTCTATTTAAGAGGATTTTAGTAAAGGTAATAGAGAAAGTTTTCAGTAAATTAATATAATGCGGATTTTGGGAAGAATATTGGATGATGTTTATGCAATTATGAAAATAGTGGTTTGCTATTGGGCCGACGTATTGGACCCGATTTTGTTAAAATATGATTTATAGCCCTTGGTGGCTTGAGTTTATGCATTGAATTATTGTGCAATGAACATCATCATACATTGAACATTAAACATTGTTTTGTTGTTGTGCCGATGTGGTAGATCCAGGTGGATCAATGTTATTATGTAATTGTATGGGCGGTTGTTTTAATATCATTGGGTACAGTACAATGGTGGCTTAGGTTATGTATTGAGTTATCATGCATTGAACATCATACAGTCAGTGTCTGTATGGCTTTTGTTGCCTAAGAGTGAATGAGAATTGAGTAGTGTGATCCAACGGAAGGATCTCAGGGTGCGTCATGGAAAGGTGATTCATCTAATGACCTAGTTGCCACACTATATACCTTTGGCCATGAAGAACAGTTGCAACGCACTAACGAGGAACTGACAAGCACTATTTTTTTTCGCATCCGGTGTAGACTATTAGTGAGTGTGATAGATCTTCTTGGCCAATCATATCTAGAATTGAGTATTAGCTCCATGGAGTAGGGACTAGTTCATTATGCATACACATGGTCAGTACACATATTGTGGTGGCATGGTCGACATACATATTGTGGTAGCATAATCATTATACATAGATTTCTGTTATTATTTGTTGTTATAGTGCAGCTAATATTTATATTATTATGGGATATGTTCTCTGATGATATTTATGAAATTGATAACTTGAATATATCTGCAATATCTGTATGTATGGAATGAGAGTTAGTCGGTCCTTTATTTTTCGAAATGGGACTAGTCCTAAATTCTCAGAGTGTTGGCTTTCTAAGTCAGGGTTGCCAATTCTATAAGATGGTATCAGTACACTCAATATTGTGAGGTAGTACTAGTTTACTCGCTGCCAGGTAGTTTTTGGGCTCTTTTGCCTATTCTACTAATATAATTACTAATGAACGAGGCTCTTGGGAATAAGTGAGTTCATGTGTTTCCAAAAACTAAAATATGCATTAGCATTGCATAATCATATTATTACTATATTGTGTGAGTATATTCATACCTCATAGCATAAAGCATTGCATTTGTTGACAATTGTATGTGCGATTGTATTATATCATTGATTATTGTAATTTCTATGGCATAAAGAGTATGTATGAAATATATGGTGTTTAGTTATCTATTCGATATGAATATATATAGCTGCTAGTCTTGGTATACTCATACTGAGGATTTTGTGAATTCTCACCCCACTGTGTTTCCTTGTAAATCCAGGTCAAGACCCTTCAAAGAAAAAGGGCAATGAGAAGAAGCAAAAGACTTAGTTTTAGTTATTTTATTTCTTTATGCATTAACTTGTATTTATTTATTTAATTTATATTTTGTAAAAGCTTATGTATTTCAATTTTGCATTTTAGCCCATGATGTATATATAACTTTTTTCATCATTCATGGCTCTCTATAATGACTACACAGGTTGTTATGGATTTATATTTTATGCATTTTTAGAAAGTGATATACTTGATACGGTTTATCTTGAAATATTCTAGCTATTTTATGACAATTGTATTAGGATGTTATAAATACTAATTCAAATTCAAGCTTAACTTGACTAATCAAGAAGCAATACATTTTTTAATACAAATCTTCAACACAAATTAATTTCATTCAACACATTTCATGAATTCTCAACAAGAGAGTAATATTAATTACATCCAATTACAAATGCAATTCCATGTATTTCCAACTCGACCAATGCAAATTATTCACCAAACAACAACAAAAATATAATTTCAACTCAAATCCCTCCCTTGGGCCTGAAGCATGCATTCGATCAAGAGGAAATAATCCAACCAAATGGCAACTTGCAACCACACAACTAGGATCATAGCAAAGTATAATTCATCAATTTTATGAATAATCAAACAAATAAACTTTAGGTTTTCCAAGCATGGCTAAAAATGCCATGGTCATCAATCATGTAATCAAATCACACGAGTAACTATACTTATTCATTTTTAATCTCTAAAACCTTTGTTAGATTTATATATGTATAACATAAAAATTCACACATTTTCTCCTTATTTGAATACTTGGCTGTAACAACCATTGAAACCAAAACCAAGTATTTTTATTTCATGCATGCTAATTCTTTAACAAAATCTTCAAAATCAAGAGACAAGATGATTGATGTGTGTGAAACAACATCATATTTTGTTCTTGTTTGACATACATTTTTAGGCATTTTAGGCATTTTAGTTTCCTTTTTTATTTGTTTTTCCCCTTAGTTCGGATAACTGCAGTGTTTTTGGTGTTGTTGTGCAGGATTGGTGCGGAATTGGTCTTGAAATGGATGGAAAGCTTGCACAATTGAAGTTGGAGCTTTACAGATAGCAAATTGGGGCAAAAAGCTCACTCCAGAGAGTTCCACGGCCTGCCTGTGGAATTCCCCATGGCCATGGATCAAGCAGCTGCGTGAAGAAGCAAAAAAAAAAAATTTCAAAGAGTTCCACGGCCGTGGAACTCAAACAGCAAGATCCACGGCCAGCCCGTGGAATGATCCACGGTCATGGATCGCAGTACGAGACAAATTTTTAAGTTTTGTTTTTATTTCTTTTTATGGGCAGAGAACAAAGAAAACCCCTAGGATATTTATAGATGTTCTGAATACAATATTACGGTTCCAATTTGGTTTTGAAGGAGGCACATTGGGAGGCTCTTAATCTTCATCTTTCTCCTCTCTTCTCTCTTTGATTACGGGTTTAGATGTTCTTGAATTTGATTTCTTGTTTCTTCTTCTCAATGCCTGAGTAGCTTCTTTTGTTTCTAGGATTAGGCAATGCCCTTTGATACATTGATGATGATTAATTGATTTGGTTTACCTTTTTTATTAATCTTGAATGTTTTTTGATTTAATCATTATTGCGCTTATTCATGTGAATTTGCTGGCCACATATTTGCATCTCATAGATATCTAGGGACGTACTGAGAGGTGAACCTAGGTGTTGGAACCATAATAATTGAACTTAAAGTCTAAATTACAAGAGTAGGTTTAGCCTTTCGAGGATTTAATGAATTACCATAAAGCGTAATGGGTTTAATTTAAATTCAATTACCATGAGAGTAGGAATTGGTTTAATTAGGCACGGTTTTTTTATCTTGAGAAAGAACGTTAACTAATTTAGGGGAATTCACCTTCAATTGAATTTCAATTTTAATAAAAGGGTTATCAATTAGGATTTGTCTTGTATCATTGTGGTTACCCCCAATCCTGGAAGTTTTCTTGAATTTGAAAACCTTTCTTAACAACTTGCTGCTTTTGATTCTCAACTTTGCACTTTAATATTTATTTATTTAATTGCTTGATTACTATATTCTTATCTCTTAATAATTTTATCCCCTTTGTTTAAATTAATTGAATTAATTAATTAGTATTCATAGATACAGTCCCTATGGATTTGATCTTTTTATTACTTGATGACAAAATCATACACTTGTGGATTTCATACGCCAAGTCTTTGGCGTCGTTGCTGGGGACTGTGTTTTTCTTGAATATCAGTTTAGTTTTTAATTTGATTATTTTAAACCTTTTTATTACTTTCTTGTTTTCTCTTTGACTCTTTGCAGGGGAATTTCTTTGGTTTATGCTATGTACTAGACGTTTTCGCACTCTTGAAGAAATAGATCCTGAAATTGAAAGAACTTTTCATAGAAGGAGAAGACAACAAAGGCAAAAACTGAGAGAAATACTTGAACCAACACCTATGATGGCTGAACCTGTGGACAATAATTCGCTAAAAGAGTATGCAGCCCCAAATGCTCGAGGTTTGCGATCTGGAATTACGCGGCTAGCCATTGACAGTTCACCATACCACTTGCCCTACTCTCTATGATAAGGCAAAACCAGTTTGGAGGATTGCTATCAGAGGACCCGAATGATCATATGGATATGTTCTTGGAGTTCTGTGAGACCCTCAAGATTAAAGGTGCGTCTGTTGATGCTATTCGCCTTCGCCTATTTCCATTATCACTAAGAGATAAAGCTAGAGCTTGGTTGAAGTCTGTTCCAGCTAAAACAATCACTACTTGGGACCAATTGGAGCAAGCTTTCTTGGACAAATTCTTCCCACCTTCCAAGACTATTCATCTTAGGACCCAAATCACAAGCTTCATTCAAAAAGATGGAGAGTCATTATCGAAAGCTTAGGATAGATATAAGGCTTTGCTGGAAGCCTGCCCACATCATGGGTTAGAAAAATGGTTGATCGTCCACACTTTCTATAATGGTCTAGAATATTCTTCGAAGGTGTCTCTTGACTCCGCAACTGGTGGGGCTTTGATGAACAGAAGGCTAACAGAAGCTTATGAGATCATTGAGAGTGTTGCTGCAAATCATCACCAATGGGTAAATGAAAGAGGGCATAACCTGAGAAAACTCTCAAGAGGTAAGTTTGAGGTAGACGGTATTGATTTGATTATGTCAAAATTTGATTCTTTGAATAAACTTTTTGACATGCTTGAAAAAGCTCATGTTAATGCCATAGGTGCTTCTAACAATTTTTATGAGATTTGTAGAACACAGAGACACGTGGGTGCCGATTGCCAAGTTGGAATTGGCTCCTCACAAGGTGCACCAGTGGAGCAAGTGGAATCATGCCACAATTTTCATGACTTCAACCAAAAGGGGAGGAATGATTCATATTCTCAAACTTATAACCCCAGTTGGAGGTCACATCCTAACTTCTCATACCAAAATAGTCAACACCAAGCTGGGCAAGGTAGTGCTAAACCCTCTTCTGGATTCCAACAGGTACAAAAATCTGGACTTGAGTCTCTTCTTGAGAATTTTGTTGAGAGTCAATCTAAGCAAAATGAGGAGTTTAGGCAACATGGGCAAGTTGTGACTGCAGCCATTATGAAATTTGGCCATTCATAATAAGATGTTGGAAACTCATATTACCTAACTTACAGGCACTTCACATAGGCAACAGGGTAAGTTCCTAGTCAGCCTGAAAAAAATCTAAGTATTGAACACTGTAATGCTGTGAGTTTGAGAAGTGGTAAGAAAGTAGAGGATCCCAAGGTTAAAGGGGAGAGTGACAAAGATATGGGGAATGAGGAAAAAGACACTAAGACACAACCCTTAGAGGAAGAGGAAACTAATGAGAAGATGTCTAAGTATGTACCCCCTGAACCATACCAACCCTCAGTGCCCTTCCCTCAAAGATTGGCTAAGGCCAAGTTAGATAGACAATTTGGGAAGTTTCTAGAGGTCCTTAAGAAATTGTACATTAATGTTGTAACACCCTACTGGGGATGTCACATTTCCGATAAATATAACAAAACCTTACCCAAGTTATAAAATGTTTAGTACATAAATAATATAAGTTGTGAAAATTTTCTTTTTTTGAACATTATATCTTAAAATAAAATAAATATAACATGAAATAAAATCAACTATTACATACACACCATAATTATACATAGGATTTTGTCTTTAATAGGTACAAATAATTTACACACTACAAACTATTTAATTAAAGCAGTAAATTGTCTGGTTTAAAGTAACCATAAACTAGCCCAAGCATAACACTAAAAGTTCTGATCCTCCGAAGGATCCTCTTCGGGGAGATCATCGGAAGACAGAAATACTCTAGTAATGTCATACCACGTCGTAATCAATCCATATGATAGGGATGATCTCGAGGCTCGCCCTCCTCAAACTGCTCGTTCGGTTGCTGTTCCTACTCTGGGTACAAACAATCTAGAGGCTGCTCCTCTACTACATCCTCTTCCTCAAAATCTTTCCGAAATATAATATATAATACAGAAAAATACATACAAAGAGGTGAGACAATCTACATCATTACCAGCATAGCAGTAAAGAAAATGACAAAACATACAGTTATATCAATTGCAACAAATCATATTATCACAACATACAAAATATCTCAAACCAAATATAAATGCCACATAACGATGCAAACCACAAATGCAAATGTACATAGACTCATCCCATACTCCATGGAGCTAAACACAATAACATCAGAGAGAATGACACAGAAGAACTATCAGTACCTTAGCCTGCCCCAACCAACTATTACATAGTCAAACGTCGTGTAAATAGCACACAGTCAAATCATCGTGTAGTTAGTACATAGTCAAAACATTGTGCATAACACGCATTGTACCAGACAGTCTTCACAAGATCTTGAGTAAGAATAGTGCTTGTCCACTTGACAATACTATTTCTCAACATGTCCGGATCTGCCACTTTAGCCCGATAGTAAACTTACTGTTCCTTTTAGTCATGTAAATATTTTATCACATTTTCACAATTGTTACCTTTTTTAAACGTTTTCAAATTGCGTAAATATTTTTCAATGTTTTTAAAATCACAAAATATTTTTAAATCGTTTTCTCAATCACGTAACGTTTTTAAATTGTTTTCTCAATTGCGTAGCTTAAAAATCATTATTTTAAAAATGCGTAAGCTATTTCTAGTATTTTTCAACTACATAAATGTTTTCTTTATGTTCTAAATTATATTTTGAAACTTCCCTCATTATTTGTTTATTTTTAATTAATTTTGGATAGTATTTTGTCTAGAAAATCCATTAAATGGTATTTCCTACGTTTTCCTTTAAAAATTACCTCTCTTAGTTATAACCAATATTTACACATTGAAACCTGCTAACATGCTTCAAAACTCAAAGGGTGAGCTATATATTAGTTTTTTTCAAGTGTTCAATAATTTCTCATTCATACGTAATTCATCTAATTAAATTCCTAATGAAAGTTCATTTATTTTATTTTCCAAAAATTCATTTAAATTGTGTTTTCTTTGAATTAATTACTTACTCTACACTTGGAAAATAATTTTGGGTCAAAGGTATATTATGAGGCATATTGTCCGAAAGTTACTAAATCTTTAACAAATCCTCTTTAAAATTATTTTCCATTCTTTAAATCCTTGTAAAAATCATTCATTCCATTTAACTAACTAATCCTTGCTTTAGAAAATATTTGAGAACATTTTGGTTCTCTTTTTAGCAGTGAAACCATGAGTTTAATGTGTTCTTTGGAACACTTGTAACACCCTAAACTTTTGGTGAATGACTGTTGTGTCTCGAAGTACTGTTTTCTGTTTTTCAACTTTAGGATAAATAACCGTTATGTCCTTTTTGTACTATTTGTTATTTTTCTGTATGAAATACTGTTTTATTTTACTGTCTGTGATTTTATTTGAACTTTTTATGTGATTTGCTCCGGGGCAGGAAAATAATAATTTCTGGACCGGGGAAATCTTATTTTAATTATTCAGAGCTGGGAGATCTTACTAAACCCAATTCTGAATGATACGGTTAGTAAACTTTTAATTTTTAGGATTTAACAGTGTAATAAAATAATTTTATATTATTATAATATTATTTTATTAGTCAGTACAGATAAGCGGTAATGGACCCAGAAATGTTTTGCGGGACCCACGTTTAGCGAAACAGTTAACGTTTTGGAGTAGTAGCTTAATGACTAGGCTTAATTAGTGACAAGGCTTAATGACTAGGCTTAATGACAAGGCTTGGATTAGCCAATGAGAGCTAAGCTTGGTGATCAAGTTTTAATCCTCACCATTCATCAATTCTAAGGCTTGGATGGAGCCAACCAAGGGGACACCTCCCTTGCATTGAACTCCACGGCCAAGCTTCACTTTGGAGAGCAAAAATCATTTCATTCTCTAACATTTTCTCTCTTCTCTCTCTTCCAAAAATACCAAACACCATTGATGCTTCTTTGAAGGTCCATTCGGCCAAGAACCCTACACCAACATCCATCCACCCAAAATTTCTTCTAACCTACTTTTCTAAACCTAAACACAATTCTAAGAATATCTCTAGTTGAGAGTTATTGCAAAATCCATCATCTTGAGCTTGAAAAACTACTTGGGAGATTCTACCTTGAAGGTGAAAATCCTAGCTTTTCATTTCTAAATTCTATTTAAAGGTTCTAAGCCATGATTGATCCATGGTTTAAGCTTTCTTTCATGTTAGTAATTTGTAGAAATTGTTTAAGCTTGATAGGTGTCTTTGGAGGGTGAAAACCGAAACCATAGAAAGGAGTGAAAGAGTGTTTGTCTTCACTTAAGGTAAGAGGAAGACTTGAATCTTATCATCCTTGGGTGGTGGTAAGAAAATGGAATTGTTTGTGATTGTAGAATCCATAAGGATTCATTTGTGTGTTTGTTTTAATAGCCTTCCTATTTGTGATTTGTATTAATATGCATGTCTATACAAGCTTTAAAAATATTGTATGTGTTAGAAATGCATGGATAATTAGTAGGATGTGAATAACATGCTAAGGTTTTTGCAGTATTCCAAAGAACACAAAACCAAGGCTCACGGCCTCAATACAAAAAGGGAACCAAAATATTCTCAACAATTTTCTAAAAGAATGATTTAATTGTCTTAGGAAAATTGACAAGATACAAAGTGATTTAGAGTAAGAAAAATGAATTTATGGATCAAATGATGAAAATTGTGTATTTCGGCCAACATGCCAAATATGAATGTTTTTATTTCTAAAATTGTTTTTCAACAAAGGTTAGGTAATAATGCTAAAAGAAATTTTATTACAATGAATTTCGAGGAATAAAAATGATTAGATTAAGTTTAAGGAACTAAATCTAAGAGTTTTACCATTTAAAAGAAAATACAGTAGCTTTTGTAAAATTTCTAACGTAGAGCTCATTTTATGTTTTGAAGCACGTTAGTAGTTTTCAAAAGTATAATTAAATGGTTATAATATAAATAAAAGGAATTTTTACAGAAAACTTAGAAAACCATTATCATACATTTTCTAAGCAAAATACTGTCAATTTTTACTAAAAACAGACAAATAAGATAGAAAAGATATCCAATATATAATTTATACGGTATGAAAAGTATTCTACGTAGTTCAAACGTATTAAATATTATTTTTTTATTTATTTAAATAGTGATTTTTAGGGAAATCGGACAAGAAAATGATTTAAAAAACTTACGCGATTGAGAAAACGATTGAAAAACAGTATGCGATTTTAAAAACAGTAAAATATATTTACGCGATTTAAAAATGTTTGTAAAAACGATGAAATTTTGAAAACGCAATAAAATTTCTACACTATTGACGAAAACAGCAAGTTTTTACTGTCGGACCAAAGTGGTGGACCCGGACAGATTGTGGAACAGTACTGTCAGGTGGGACATACTGTATATATATGAGATTTGCCATTGAGGGCATTTTTGTAATTTTTACCATTGAGGGCATATTTGAGATTTTTGCCATTGAGGGCATTTCCGTAAAAATGGATATTAATACCATTAAGGGTATTTTGGTAATTTTTATCATGCATTGAGTTGTGCCAATTTGGTTGATAATTGGTGGATTGATTGACGAGGTGAATTATATCGTGTTGTCGGTGTGATAAGTGTAGTGTGGTTCAACTTGAATGAACTTGGAGACATTAGTGTGTGGATTATTCCATTTGTGAACAGTTGGTCGCTCCCTTGGGCCGTGGTAACTGGCAACACACTAATGGACTCAACACGCACTATACTTAATCAAGATCTTGTGAAATCTATTTAGTACAAGCCTATAGTGACACGACGTTTTGACAGTGTGCTATACCACGACATTATGACAGTGGGCTATAGACGCAACGTGAGACGGTGGAATAGTTTGGGCAGTCGATGGTACTAATAGATTTTGCGGGTCATTCTCTCTGATGTCTGTGTTTTTAACTCCATGGAGTAGGGTTGAGTCACATTTAATATACCTATGTGTTATACATTTTAATGTTTATCTATCTGTACCATTTTATCTATCTGTACTATTATATGTTGTTGTTGTATTGAATTTCTGTATTACATGATATTATTATTTATGCTATTATAGTATGCTATATTGTATGAACTGTTATATTTGTTGTATTGTCATTTTCTTATTTACCATGTTTGTGGTGTTATAGATTGTCTTACCTATTTCTTGCATGTGTTAATTGTATATTTTAAATTATGTGATAAAGAGTTTGAGGAAGAGGAACAGCCTCTTGAGTGTGAGTATCCAGAGGAGGAGGAAGAGCAGCAAGCCAAAGATCAGTTCTACGACCAAGAACCATCTGATCATCCATATCCATTGGATTGATTGTGTGAGTATGATACTGCCAGGATTCTTTGGATTCGTGCAACTTGAGTTTCACGGAGGCTCTGAAGCCTGGCGTCTGCGAGAGGATAGAGACTCGGTGACGTACGTAGGGCGTCTGACTGTGACCATATGTACGGAGTTTGATGGAGTGCCGATCTTTTCTACTTTGTTTTATTTACATGTGGAGTTGCCGCTATCTCTTAGGCGTCATTGGGGTGGTATGTTTGATGCGCCTAGCGAGATCAGCAGCGTATCGACTGCACGGACTCGTGTCCATAGAGAGTCGTGGCATCCTAGATACCTATCACCTGAAGTTTCATCTGAGAGTGATCCTTCAGAGGGTTAGATATTTATGATGTGTATTTGGGCGCGTCTGCGTTTGTATATATTGACCTTTTACTACTTTGTTTATTGTTTTAGTTGTTAAATATTTGTAGTTGTATATTATTTGTATAACCTATGTTGGAACCATATGTATATTATGTGTGATGATAGTGTGCTTATTTTATGTTCCATGTTATTTTATCTCATAATATTCTGTTTAACCAAAAAAATTTTACAATCCGTATTAGTATATAATAAATGTTTTACAACTTGGGTAGATTTTATTTATCTTTAGTTTATTTTCTTTATAAATGTGACATCCCCATAAGGGTGTTACAACACTCATACAAATCCTCAATATGTTATTCACATTCTACAATAATTATCATGCATCTATGAAACACATACCATATAATTTAAAGCTATAGATATGCTTGCACACATAATCAATCACAAATAGAAAAAAAACATTAAACAACCAAGTGAATGAATCCTTATGGATTCTTCACCACAAACCAATCCATTTTCTCACCACTATACATGGTTGATGAGATTAAATCTCCCTCTTACCTATAAGTGTAACGCCTCTTTTTCTAAATACACGTGAAGAAAGAACGTCACACTATAGTAAAGTGAAACATGAAACGAAATAAATTAAATTGCGGAAAATAGTAATTGTTTTTAAGCTCGTAGATCCGGTTCATTTTACGGTTATTTAAGATCCTTTGCAATTGTCACTATTTTTTTTTGCTGAATTATTATAAATTATATCATTACCAAGTAGAGTCAAAAAGTTGATTTAAAATCCATTACATATAAAGATAATAATTAGAACAGTCATGATAAAAGAATTCGACATAAGGTAAATCATACACTATATATATATATCCATACTTATATGCATAAGCCTGTTTAGTTACATTTCAAAATATACAAAAGGTATAGATGTACCCACCCCAAGTTATACAAATATACCCCAGCATGTATAGCAAAACATTAGGCTTCCCAAAAAGATAAACGGTTAGCCATCAGTAGCTACTAATAGTATCAGCTCCTAAGACTGATGAGAAGGGACTGTAGCCGTGTCCTCTTCAGGGTCCTCTTCGTTCGATGAAACTTCCATCGGAACGACAGAGCAACAGGCAGGAGCCCGAGTAGTGGACAAAAAGGAGTCATCACATGGAGTGTAGTACATGTCAGCCCACATATCCCTAACGGGCATGTAAAACTCCAACCAAACAAAGCATGAAAATCAAAAATAGGGGCGTCGTAACGACCCCCATGCTAAGGACACAATCAGCACCCCATGGTACATGCAACGGTCCGTCTGCACATTAATGTGCCAGCAGTCAGGGCCTCCGTGAAAAGTGATCTGTGTGTAGCCTAAAAATCCACGAGGGCGTGACATTATCCTTAATAACTTAAGTCGTAGTCTAGCCAGAAGCTTGGAAACTCAGGGGCTTCCTTGTCTTCCTCATGAATGTCTTCTCAGGAGCACACAATCCAACAAAATACAAGAAAATAAAGAAAATACAGAAAGAGGTGAGACACCCATATTTCAGTACCAAAATAGCAGTAAGAAAACAGAATGGCACTGGACGCCCACATATAACACAGTTCATATATTTAATTATAGTAACACTAGAAATTAACAGTAAGCGCAGAATGATAATTAATAACAGTAAGTATTATTAACAATAGACACAAGGTATCAACAATTCAAGAATCAAATAATTATTGTAGTTATAATAGTAAACATATTTTACAATTATAAATGCTCATGCTCAATGAATTATGTGACTGACAATTCACAATGCAAAAGGGTACCAAAAATTCCTACTCTATGGAACTAGACATAAACATTTTCAGAGTGAATGATCAAGGAGTAATGCTAGTATATCGTTAGCCTTAAAATTATCGTGTGCTTTATCTCATAAAAAAAATGTTTGTGCAATTGGCTTATACATGGCACCTCGACTGTTGATCATGATATAGGATAGTGTCCCAGTCAGGATCGTCGTTGTGTCACATCGGTCTATCCCACGGCCCCAGTGGAGCTACCACTGTCTATTGTGAGATACCCATACCCCAATGCCCCCAGGGCCAACCACTATGACCCTACGCTTAGTCTATTCGCACCCGCACATAGGGATTATTCAAACTCATAGGCATACATAGCCTTTCCAATAGTGTCCAATGGACAACACGTATGCATGACGACTCAATTTCAATCATGCGTGTTCATCAATGATGCATTCATCATAAGCATAGCACAATGGTGTATAAATACATATATACACATACATATTCATTTCTCAACATCATCACATCATGACATTCTCAAGTACATAATCAACAAGTATTCAAACCACATAGGGATTCATAACGACATATAAATCAATTCTCAATATCAATATGTAATCATACATAGCTTATCAATTTTCACAAGATCATATCTTGGATTCACATTTTCAAAGTCTTAAACTTTGGTCAATTATGAAAATTATAGGGTGAATTACCCTTCAAAACCATGGCCTTCTAAGTGTGGTTATCCATTTTAATTCTTCCACTACATTAAGAATTATGTATGTCTCTAAACCTTAGATTTCCAAAGATGCACCAAGGCATCATTTAACCTCAAGGTTTTCTCTCTAAAACCGTAGCCTTCATGGTCTTCAAAGTCCAATTTTTCATTCCATTTTATGTATTAGTTTCTTAATACCAATTTACTTAAATTTCAATTCATCAATGATCCATCCAAACCCTTAGGTTCTCAACCCAAAACCGTGGCTCCCTTTTAAGGTGTTCAATCCTTAAATTTTTCCATTTATTAACCTCAATGTTACCATTCAACATCTAATCACATAAGCATTATTTATTTGTTCACAAACACAATTTTTAATCCAAAATCTCATCCAAAACCGTGGCCACCATGTTAGGGTAGGAACCTCCAAAATTTCCATTTAGCAACCCTAACATGATCAAACACATTCAACACTTCCAATATACTAAAGATCAAATCCAAGAACACATGAACAAGCAAAAATCACCAAACAACATGAACATACAAGGGTTCTGTCACCACCATTATTGGTAGAAGTTGTAACGCCCCTTTTTTGGGAGGGAACGTCACATTGTCAAATAAAAGAAAATGCAGAAAAGTAAAGTTTTAACATTTCAAGACCCGGTTCATTCGTTTAAGTTTAACTTGTTCAATTCTTAAGTACATAAGCAAAATAGCAGAATATTTTTTTTTTATAATCATTTTAACGATGCGGAATATAAATGACGGTGAAGAATAAAATAGTAGACAAAATTCTCATCTGAATAACATGCATATAGATATAGATATAAAATGTGCTGACATCATTTTTACTTAGATACAAGCCTGAATTACCCAAAAAGCAAAACTATACCTGCCCCAAAGGATTATACAAATATGCCCCAGAGATCCCAAAATATACAGCTCATAAAAATATACATCAGGCCCCAAAATAAAACACTGGTAGCCATCAGTAGCTACCAGCAAACTCAGTCTCTCAGATGAGGAGGGACCGTATCCGGGTCCTCAGCAGGATCCTCGTCTTCAGAGGAAACCTCCATGGGAACCACAGAACCACGGGCAGGAGCCCGAGCAGTAGAATCAAAAGAGTCCTCCCAAGGGGTGTAATAACGCTCACCCCACATCTCACGGATGGGCAAGTAAAACTCCAGTCGTAGGCTAATGTGGCAGGTGAGGACAGGAGCCTCATGACGTCTCCAGA
This sequence comes from Ormosia emarginata, assembly GCA_029884605.1. Taxonomy (NCBI): domain Eukaryota; kingdom Viridiplantae; phylum Streptophyta; class Magnoliopsida; order Fabales; family Fabaceae; genus Ormosia; species Ormosia emarginata. The sequence continues at coordinate 21,258,857 of JAQQTP010000079.1, forward strand.
CTAGGGCAATCGACACATCTCCCAAGTAGACGCAGCGATCGAAATTCAAGTTAATGTGCCAACACTCTGGCCCTCTGAGGAAGGTCAGACGCACATCACCAAGAAATCCGCGCATACGTGCTGCCATCTTCTCAGTAGAAGCTAGTCTCGTTCAGGCCAGAAGCCGGGAAACTCGGGATCTTCCGCCTCCTTGCCGTCGTCTTCGATCAATACAGTATACACACATACAGTAATTAATAGAGATACAAGAAAGAGGTAAGACATCCTACCATCATTACCAATTATAGTAGCTAGAAATAGTACGGCGCCACGTGCCCAAATAGCAATTCAGAATATCATATTCAACTAATAAGCAGTAATTCCAACAGTAAGCAATTAAACAGTTCCAAGGAGATAGTCATCACAGTAAAAGCCAAATCAATCATAGATAGGAAAAATGAACATTAACAATGACAATGTATATCTTGACTTATATGCATGCTTTCCCAAATTCCTACTCCATGGTGCTAGACTCAAACAGTTGGAGAGAAAGATCAGGAGACATGTCTGTAACTCGGCTGCCGAGGCTAGTGCTATCAATAATTTTTCTCATGCACAATCATGGCATTGTACAGACATTCTACACTAGATCACGATATAGGACAGTGTCAAGTCCGGATCGTCGGTGCGTTTGCATCGGTTTGCCCCACAGGCAGAGGAGCTACCAATTGCCCCTTGTGAAGGACTCGCACCCTGACGCCCCCAAGGTCATAACATAACCCACACTTGTCTACTCGCACCCACACTAAGGTGTGTTCAATCTCCTAGGCAACTTGGCCTTACAACAGTCCACAAGGACATTCACAATGCATAAGATACTATGCATGAACGTGTATGATCCATAATCTCATACAATTCCACAATATGCCACAATAAGCCAATATAAGCATCAATATACAAATGGTCACTCACAAGGACCCATAACATCATAGTATAAAGATCAAGTCAATTGATGCGTCAATAGGTTCATTATGAATCCTAACTTAGAATTTGTTTCTCTTTTCAAGGTTCAAGTTCAATGTCAATTCTTGTAACCAATTTAACATTCCAAGGCAATTCAATTTCATATATCTTGCAATTTATTTAAGCTCTTAGGCCTCACACTCTCTTGTTCTTCACTCACTTAGAATTACCTTAAGTCTTATGATAATTTTACTATTAGTCCTTTAAAATTTATGGAGTCTTGATTATATTAAATTCTTCTAGTTTATTAATTGTCCATTTCATTACATAGGATTCTAATTACCTAATTACTTATGCCTCCAAACTACCAAAATTACATGCTTACCTACAAATACCCTAGAGGCCGTGGCCTCACAATGGTTACAGTTTCCAATCCTTTCAAGTCATTTTACTACATGTCATTCCCTTAATTCATTTAAGTTGTTCACTTGTTAAATTAGGTCACCAAGAACCCTAATTCTTGGCCTCAAAACCATAGCCATCACATAGATTTCAATTCCAAATTTTTCTTCCACTAAATTCCATCTTGTTACTTGATTAATCCTAATCTTATGCTTGTTACACATTAACCACAATTTATCCAATTTTTTCACCCCAAAACCGTGGCACTCCAAGAAGGGTGTTCAATTATTTTTTGTCCATTTCAAACCATTCAAACCAATCCAATATTCCATTATATACAACAAATCAATCCAATAGCATAAATCAATTAAAATCAACACATAAACATACTAATCACAAAATCAAAGGATAACCCTCATTAGGGTTTTTCCACCAACAACACAATCAAGGTTCCTAGATGCTAAGAGAGGTTGAGGAGGAGTGTCTTTCTCTTACCCAAGTGAAGAAAACAAAAGAAGAACACCAAGAAGCTCCTTTGAATTTCGGATTTGAGCTCTGATAATCACATATTTTATTCATTAAGAAACCCTTATGTTTAGTCATTTACACTCTCCATATTCTTAATTGATTGAGTTTGACATGATTTTGTGAGTTTGAGCTCAAATTGGTCCTAATTGAATATTTTCAGCATTATTGAGATTTTACACTGTTTCTGTATTTTGGTCATAACTTGAGTTCCTGATATCTGAAAATCATGAATTTTATCTTGTAGGAAAGCTAAGAGGAAGCTATACAACTTTGATGAAGAGCTCGAAGTCCGATTCAGATGTCTAAGGGACCTAAGTTTACATGGAAGTCAGAATACGGGTTCTGTCAGTAGAATCCGAACAGTGTGCACTCATAAAATCATATCTCAAGATGTAATAATGGAGATGGGCTGAAATTTGGATAGTGGATAGTCAAGATCCAAATAAACAACTTTCATGAAGAACACATTTTCAGAAAAAGAAGTCTAGTAGGTCATTTTGGGCTTGCAAGTCGGAACAGAGGTGCTGAAGTTGGGTTTGAGCAACCTACGGTATTTGGGACATATCTTGGGATTAAGGAAGCCAAATTGGACGAACCAGCTATCCATTTTATAGCCAAGACAAGGATCTACAACTTTCATGAAGAACACTTTTCGTGGTTCTGAAGTATAGTGGGTCGTTTCTGGCTTCCAAGTCAGACACGAAATTTTCGTCCTCAACCACCCACTCATCCATCCACTAATCCACTCATCCATCCACTAATCCACTCATCCACTCATCCACTCATCCACTAACTCACCCATTCATCCACTCATACACTAATCCAACCACTTAACCACTCCACCCACTCATCCACTAATCCATCCACTCATCCATCCACTCACCCATTCATGTCCATAATTTCCCACTCACCAAAAGTCCTTTGGCATTTTCACTAATTCAACCACTCAACCATTCCACTCACTCATCCACTAAACCAATCCACTAAACCAACCCACTAATCCATCCACTCAAACACTCCACTCACTCACCCACTCATCCACCCACTTCCCTTTGTCATTTTGTTACCTTAGACTTCTATAAAAGGCACCATTTATCATGAACAAGATGTAACTCTCCTTCATTTTCTCTCTTTAGTTTCTTGTTTCTTCATAGTTTCTTCTTGTTTCTTCATAGTTTTTCTTGTGATTTCTTTCTAGCTATGTGTAACTAAACCTCCCTTGGTTAAGAGGGTGATGAAACCGCTAGTATTAATGTTGTAAACTTTGCATATTTGATTATTTCAACACGAGTTATGTTTTTATTCATATATTTGAATCTATTGTTGGTATGAAGGTTTTTGTACTTGTTCCTACTTTCAAAGTAGTAGATCTAGGTTTATTATCTTGTGATTTGCGGTAGTAGATCTAGTGGGATGTATGATGTTCATGTGGGTATAATTATCTTTGTGCTATTTGCAGTTATAAAAGTGGTAGATCTGGGTTTATTATCTTGTGATTTGCGGTATTAGATCTAGAGAAATATATGTTCTAAGTAATTTAATCCGGTGTGTGATTAGACCTTAGTGTAATTGGTTTTCTAAATCTTAATGCAATTGTTGGATAGTTGTAAGAGCGGTTGCTTTATGACTAATCGGTGATTAGGAGTTGATTTGAGCGGTTGCTAAATTGGCCAACACGTAAGGAAAACAGAGATTTAATATCACAATTGCATAAAAACATAATTGAGCATGTTGGAATAAAAAGGATATGTGGATTTACATTATCATATAAATCTAGTGGTGGATTCAATCTCTTAACCAATTTTCTTATATTGTTGATTTCAGTTTGTTTATTGTTATCTTTGAATTTGTTCATTGTTCATCAAAACTCCAAAACCCCCTTTTTCTTGTTTATTGTTAATCGAGTCTAAATTGGGAATTGTTTAATAGTGTTAATTGAATTGGTTCTCGTGGATCGACCCTTACTAACTACAACTAGTTGTAAGGTTTTTATTTTCTGGTGGGCGACAACTAATTTTTATCTTAATTTTAATCACTACATCCCATACGCATCGAGAATTTTTGCCGCGGATTCTTGTGAACCAATTTTTTCAATTACACTATTAATTTATTTCCTATTTTTATTCTGTTTTTATTTTATTTTATTTTATTTTATTTTTAATCTTTCTTTACGAGTTTTTGTAGGTGTTGATGTCCCTTGAAGGAGTAGGACGAAGGATTGCTAAATTTGAGGAACTATATTGATCAACTCACTTCACATCCTCAATTTCCCTTCCATCAGGCTAACTTCCAACTCACACTCTTGACATTGAAGTGCCGTTACATTGATCTATCAAGTTCGAGAGACATTTGAGCCATCGAAATATCTGAAGAAGTGACAATGGCGAGAAAACACTTTAAGGGCATTGGGTGCTCCAGATCTAGATCAACGGACCTCTTTGCATAGACATTCTTGAAAATGAAGAGGCATTTGAATTGAAATCGGTTTAATCCATCTCTTGCCATCTTTCAATGGATTACCGGAGAGGACCCCAACAAGCACTTGAAGGAAATCCATGTGGTATGTTCTAGCATGAAACTGCGAGGAATTCATGTAGAGCAAGTCAAGTTGAGAGCTTTTCCATTCTCATTGAAAGACTCGGCTAAGGAGTGGCTTTACTACTTACCACCGGATCCATCCAATCATGGCGGGACATGGCCCGAACTTTCCTAGACGGATACTTCCCCTGCCTCAAAAGCTGCAACAATCGAGAAAAGAAATGTGGTATTCAACAAAGGCATGAGGAATCACTCCATGACTCTTGGGAGAGATTTAAGAAGCTATGTTTCATTTGCCCTCATCATCAAATAAGTGAGCGACTTTTAATTCGGTATTTCTATGAAGGCTTACAAGTGATGGATCGCAACATGATTGATCTTTGCTAGCGGAGGAGCATTGATTGATAAAACTCCTCAAGAAGCTAGAAACTTGATCTCAAGAATGGTGCCAATACTCAACAATTCTACTCTAGAAATGACTTTGGAGTAAAGCGGTGAAAGAAGTAGAGACAACCGGTATCTGAGCTGACAAATGACTCAATTGTTGCTATGGTTCGGCGGTTAATGGATTCGGGTAAAGCACCAGTTCATGCTTGTGGGATCTGTTGTTCATCTGGACATCCCAACGATATGTGTCCCACTCTCCAAGAAGACACAAATGAGGAGGTAAGAAGCGTAGGGGGATATCTTTGGACTTTCAAAAAATTACAACCCCTACTCAAACACATATAATCCGGGTTGGAGGGATCATCCAAATTTCAGCTATGCAAAGCAACCTCAAAATCAACCTCCGACTTATGGACCTCAGGATTCCAACAAAGGCAAGTACCTTTCCCTCGAGAGGCAACGACAAGTTCAAGCTCCTAAGCAATCGAGCCTTCATTAGAGGAGCTAGTAAAACAAATGGCCACTAATAATTTGCGGTTCCAACAAGAAACAAATGCAACTATACAAAGTTTCAAACAAGAAACAAGGGCGCAATCAATAACTTGCGAGAATCGGATAGGGACAGTTGTCCACGAGAATTCAACAAGTTTCAAAGCCAAGCTTCGGGAAACTACCCTCACAGCCGAAGTGAATCAGGGAAAATGCTAGTGCTATCACATTGAGAAGCGGAAAGACGATGGATGAGCCTACCTCTCTTCCACCAATCATTCAAGAGAAGGATGAACCACCCAAAGAAGCAAATGATAAGGGGCAAACTTCCAAAACCCTAAGGTAAGTATTTATGAACCCCTTCCTAAATATGTCACTAAAGCTCCTTTTCCTAGTAGGTTGGTTAAAACCAAGAAAGAAGAAGCGAGAAAAAGAAATACTTGAGACTTTTAGGAAGGTAGAGGTTAATATCCCTTTGTTAGATGCCATTAGCGGTACCTAGATATGCAAAATTTGAAAGAATTATGCACTAACAAGAGGAAGTTAAAAGGAAATGAAAAGGTCAAGTGGGAGAAAATGTTTAATTTGTAATTAAAAAGAAACTCCTGACCAAATGTAAGGACCACAGCACATTCACCATTCCATGCACTATAGGTAACACAAGGTTTGAAAGGGCAATGCTTGATTTAGGTGCATCTATAAATGTCATGCCATATTCTATTTATGCATCTTTATACTTGGGTCCTTTGGAACCCTTTGGTGTTGTTATTCAATTGGTGATAGATCTAATGCATACCCTAAGGGTGTGGTTGAAGATGTTTTGGTACGGTGAATGAATTAGTGTTTAAATGGAGACTTCTATGTTTTGGACATGGAAGAGGATGAGTCTCCCAAATCTGCTCCTATCTTGCTAGGAAGACCATTTTTGAAGGCTGCACGGACAAAAATTGATGTGCACTCGGGAATTCTAACAATGGAATTTGATGGGGAATTAATTAGATTCAATATTTTTGAAGCTATGAGATACCCAGTGATGTGCACTCTGCTTGTTTAATTGATTCTTTTGATCCTTTTGATTCTTTAATTTACTGCGACTTTTGATCTTGACCATTTTGATGCTCTTGATACAATTCTAAGTCATAGCTTAGATGTACGGGAGGAAAAGAAGAAGAGTGAAGAAGAGCCATGGAGTGAAGACATTGATGAAATTGTTCTACCTTACAAGAGCTCTCTTCACTCCCGGAAGAGCATGAGGTAACTTTTGTTGATTTACTGTTACTACTAATATACCTCAACCTTGTTTGCATTTGTGCACACTGAATTGGGCCGAAAGCACTACGATCATCTTAAATACATCTTCTTGGGGGAGAAGGACACCCTTCCGGTAATAATTGCAAAGTCACTCACCCAAGAGCAAGAAGAAAGCGGTATTTGTTTTGCGGGAACATAAGACGACCATTGGTTGGTCAATAGGCGATATCAAGGGTATTAGTCCCTCCGTTTGTATGCACGGGATATTAATGGAGGAGGATACTAAACTGTGAGAGACCCTCAACGGAGATTGAATCCTCCCATGATGGAGGTTGTGAAAAGGAGATCTTGAAGCTCCTAAGTGTGGGGGTGATCTACCCCGTTTCGACGACAAGTGGGTAAGCCCGGTCCGGGTAGTACCAAAGAAATGCGGAATTCTTGTGGTAAGAAATGCTGAAAATGAGCTTATTCCCACTAGGTTACGAGACGGGGTGGCGTGTTTGTATTGATTACGGGAAGTTGAATGCCGCCACGAGAAAAGACCACTTTCCTTTACCTTTCATTGATCAAATGTTAGAAAGATTAGTGGTCATTCTTATTATTGTTTTCTACGGATGGTTTTCGGGTTACAATCAGATTGCCATAGCTCCGAGAAGACCAAGACAAGACTACATTCACTTGTCCATTTGGTACCTTTGCATATAGGCGAATGCCTTTTGGACTCTGCAATGCACCGGGAACTTTCCAAAGATGCATGATGAGTATATTTTACGATTACATTGAAAACATCATTGAGGTTTTTATGGATGACTTTAGTGTCTTTGGAAATGATTTTGAAAATTGTTTGGAACATTTAACTTTGGTGCTTAAAAGATGCATTGACACTAACACAGTCTTGAATTGGGAAAAATGTCATTTCATGGTGAATGAAGGTATTGTGTTAGGTCATGTAATTTACGCTAGGGGAATTGAAGTAGATAAAGCTAAGGTAGAACTCATGCATTCTTTGCCACCACCCTTTAGTGTGCGGGAGATTCGTTCTTTTATTGGTCATGCGGGTTTCTCTGGGAGATTCATTAAAGACTTTTCTAAAGTCTCATTGCCCCTTGAGACTTCTTCAAAAAGATGTTAATTTTAACTTTGATGAGAAATGTATGGAAGCTTTCAATAAACTCAAGAAGTTGTTAAGCTGATTGCGCCTATCATCGGGCCACCCAATTTGGGAGTTACCTTTTGAACTAATGTGTGATGCGGTGACTTTGCGGTAGGATTTGTCTTGGGACAACGAGTTGATAGAGTTCCTTATGCCATTTACTATGCATCAAGGACTCTAAATGATGCTCAACTTAATTACTCAACCACAGAAAAGGAACTTCTAGTTGTTGTATTTGCTTTAGAAAAATTTAGATCATATCTAATTGGTTCTAAAGTGATTGTGTTTTCAGATCATGCAGCCTTGAAGTATCTTCTAACAAAGAAAGAAGCAAAGCCTAGATTGCTCAGATGGATTTCATTGCTCCGGGAATTTGACTTGGAGATTAAAGACAAGAAAGGGAGCGAAAACTTGGTGGCCGATCACTTGAGTAGATTGGTAAGCGAAGAGGAAGAAATGCCTATCATGGAGACTTTTCGGATGAATATTTGATGGTTGTCAACACCATAATCCCTTGGTATCTTGACATTGTTAACTACCTGGTTACTAAGGACTTTCAGGAGGATTTGAACAAGGCCCAAAGAGATAAATTAAGGGTATTTGTAAATACTATATACGGGATGACCGTACTTATGGAAGCATTGTGCAGATCAAGTCATTAGGAGGTGCATTCTGATTCGAGACACACTCCATCCTCTCCTTTTGCCACACCTATGCATGTGGAGGACACTTTGGCGATAAAAGGACAGCCAATAAAGTGCTTGACGGTGGTTTCTATTGGCCTTCAATTTTCAAAGACGCTTACAACTTGTAAGTCTTGTGGCCATTATCGAGAAACAGGTAATATTGGTCCTCGTAATCAAATGCCTCAGACTTCGATCATTTTTGTGGAACTCTTTGATGTGTGGGGTATTGATTTCATGGGACCATTCCCTCCTTCATTTGGTTTCACATACATTCTTTTATCGTTGATTATGTGTCTAAATGGGTGGAAGCAAAAGCCACTCGATCGATGATTCTAAAGCATTGCGAGATTTTGTTAAGTCACATATTTTCTCCAGGTTCGGGACCCCAAGGGCTATCATCGGTGACCAAGGGACCCGTTTACGCAACAAAACCTTTGATGCTCTATTGAAGAGATATGGAGTAATGCACAAAATTTCCACTCCTTACCATCCACGAGACAAATGGGCAAGCGAAGTGTCCAATAGGAGATTAAGTCAATCCTTGAAAAGGCAGTGAATCCCTCAAGAAAGGATTGGAGCACTCGACTTGAAGATGCTTTATGGGCTTATAGGACTGCCTATAAGACTCCCATCGGCATGTCACCATTTTGGTTGGTGTATGGAAAGCCTGTCATTTGCCGTTGAGTTGCAACATCGATCTTCCTGGGCCATTAAACAAGTTAATATGGAATTGGAAGGTCTTTGGAAAGCAAAGGAAGTTCGAGTTACGGGAATTAGAAGAACTAAGAAATGAGGCCTTTGAGAATGCCCGATTTATAAGACTAAAGCTAAGGCATTCCACGACCAATTGATTTCCGAGAAAGAAATTTCACGAGAGGACAAAAAGTCTGCTATTCCAATCAAGACTCAAATTATTTCCGGGTAAAAGCTGCGTTCTAAGTGGATTGGGCCGTTTGTGGTAACTAATGTTTTTCCTTTTGGTGCGGTTGAGATCGGGAGTGAAAATTCGGCAAAGCATTTAAGGTCAATGGTCATCGTCTCAAACCATATCATGAACTACGACGGTGCGAGAGATGGAAGTGATGACCCTCATCCTTCCACAATATGAGGAGCGGTGAAAAGTATCATCATGTCGGTGAGGACAATAAACTAGCGCTCATTGGGAGGCAACCCAACCAGATTTGCTCTCTTTATCCCTTTTTATTTTGTGTTTTCATTAGTTCCTTAGATTATGTTTTTATCTGTTTGTTGGTTGTAAGCATTTGAATCTCTAAAAAAAAAAAAAAAAAAAAAAAAAAAGCAGCTGTGTGCCCGACAATAAGGTAGGTAGTGCCATTAAATTTTGTCACTCGGAAGCATGTGAAGGTCACTTTTCTTCGGCGACAACAAGCTGCGAAAATCTTGCAGTATGGATTTTATTGGCCTACTTTATTCAAGGTCTGTTACACCTTTTGCAAAAGTTGCGGAAATTGGTCAAAAAGGTTCTGCTTTGAGATTATCATCTGCACCTACTCCTTGAAAAATTGAGATCTAGGTGGCGCGGTTCTTTTCTTTGTCAAACACGTGTATCCTACGGGTAGTAAATATTGAGGATCCTAGGAATGGTAATGCGCGTAAAGTTAATGGACAAAGACTCAACCATTCTGGAAAATCAAGTTCTTGAGTTCTTTGTGTTCTTAGGTTAAGTGGCGGATACGGTACTCGTGACTCTCGAAGTCGGTTTATTTTTCGGTTTCCCAAAATAAGCTGAATCCTTCTTCTCCTTCAAAATGGATGTCATTCTTTCAAACACTGAGAAAACATTTTCCTTCTTTTCCTCAAAATGCTCGAGAAAAATCTACAAAGTTCGATGTGAAAGATTGAGAATTTGTTAATGCACAAAGGTATGCCGAGAAGATATACTATTTGGATAATTGAAGCAAATGTTCGATTAGCAAGTGAGTCCTCAATTTCATTTGACTCATATATGCCGGTCTTGGAAGAAGTTCATATTCTAAAAGGAGAAGAGCAAAAAGGTTACAAGTACATGTTACAAATGTGGACGATGGAACTGTAACAAGCGATGTCATACTTTGGGGATGGTTTCCGCAAATAGAGAAGATAAAATTTTCTTCATTAAGAATGGGTGAAAGGAGTCATTAGATGATATCTTATCGACTCTTGAGACGCATTCTTGTGGATTGGTGCATCGTGAAATTCTTAAATTGTGGAATCTCTTCAAGGATGAAGAAAAACGCTACGATCTTGGGAATCGACTCTAAAAGACCCTGTTTGCCGGTTTATAAGAAAATTGGATGGGAAGCCTATCCCGACTCATAGAAGGCGTTTAAGCGTTTACGGACGTAAAACCGAGAGGAAGATGTGAGCCACAATCACAACAATCTGTACATATCATCATCATCATCATCATCTTCTTCTTCTTCTTCTTCTTCAAAAAAAAAAAAAAAAAAAAAAAAAAAAAAAAAACAAAAAAAAAAAATGTATACGTCTTAGGGTTGGCTTTGGTAACACACACCGTGAATGGGAAAATGCATGCATCTGATCCAGCCTTCTTAATTGAAAAACAAAGAAGGTAGATTGTATCCTACATGTGAGGCGGCCGGTCGTATTATGGCCACTTGTCCCTTTTGGGAGCCCATGTTGCTTGGTCTTGAATGGGTCGAATCTTGGTCAACAATGCTTTGGCACAAAGCGAGAAAAAAGAGACTACCTCCATCCCAATCTTAAGTAAGTATACACTCATCTTTCATCAAGTTTTTCTAACAAATTCAAAAAAAAAAAAAAAAAAAAAGAGAGGACGTGATGTCTCTTTGCACTCATGACGCGCAAAGTATAAAGATACACCATGGACACTGTACATACAGGTATGTCATCATTTTCTATTTCTTTTATCTTTGTATCATTTTATTGTATTTTGATTTTTGTACAGACGATCCTTTGAGCAGGGTCCTTCAGGGGTTTCTAGACTTCTTTACCTTGATGGTTTTCTTGAAGTCAAAAAAAAAAATAAAAAAAAAATTGTTGTTTGGAAAGTATGATATGATTGTTATGGACTTATTAAACTAATTAGTGATGGCAGAGTAAGGAGAATTTTACTCTTGAGACGCATCTTAATTGGTAATTGGTGAGAGGTCGATGCGTAAGCGCTTGACGGTGTGCTTCTTTTACGCTTGGCGTTGATTCACTTCTTATCGGGTTGTGTTGCTCTTTTCTATATCTCTCTTTCACATTGAGGACAATGTTTATATTAAGTGTGTGGGGGAGAGATTTTAGCATGTTTCTTTTGGTTGTTAAAAAAAAAAAAAAAAAAAAAACACAAAAAAGAGATCATTGCATGATTGAATAACTTTTCTCCCTTCTTGGTGATATGCTTGGAGATGGATGATTAAATTGATGAATTGAGTTTGATGGATGCATACCTTGTGAGATTTTGAGCCTAATGGATGGATTCAACATTTATGTCATTCTCTTCTTTCTTGTGTGATTTTCACTCATGTTAATGACCACTCTAGAACTTGCTTTGATTCTTTTTAAGGCTACATTTCACTTGCATGCATGAACATGATTGAGGCCCTCTTTCTTAATTAGCTAGTTTAACCAAATAGCCAACCTTGTTTTCAATATGATATCAAGCACTCTTTTGATTTCTTGAAAATTCTCTGATTCCTGCCAACCTTGTATATTTTCCTTTGCTTAACCCCTTTGAGCTTATTTGACCATTCCTTGTTTCTAGCTCATCATGTGCCTTAAATGAGAAATCGTGTTCTTACTTTACCTTAGGGAATAAAAGAACATTAGCTTGGTTTGAAGAAGGAGTTTTTGAACAAGTGTGGGGGTGTGTGTACAAAATGGTTGTTGAAAAAGAAAAGAGTGCCCAAAAAGAAAAAAAATGTATGTATATAGTTATGTTCATATATATAAAAAGAAAAAAAAAAAAAAAAAAAAAAAACCAAGTGTTTAAAAAAAAAAAAAGATTGGGAAATGAATAGGGATATACACTAGAGTTGGGATGAACTTTTATGCTTGTTATTTGAACTCAGCTCTCATTTGCTTTTATTCTCTTTAGTATTTATCTTCTCATATCCATTTTATCCTCTCTGTTACCTTGACCTCACTACAACCTTGAATAAAGTCCTCATGATTTGTGTGTGCATGTGTTTTGAGTAGTGGAGAAGTAGAAGATAAGCAAGCTTATGGTAGTGCAATTTTCATGGGTTGAATTGAGTGAAATACCTACCCTTTAAACACTTGAGAGATTGAGAGGGAATCTTGTGAAGATCTATCATTCTCGATTCATGTTGAAGATACCTTGCTTGTTGGTTTGAGATGTGGAGAATTGTTAACTCATGAATGTTTTGATCCCTTGAACCTTTGGTTGTTCTTCTTGATTGTAAAATTTTGGTCTTGAGTTTTGCCCAGGAGTGCAAAAAGCTAAGTGTGGGGGAATTTGATAATCACATATTTTATTCATTAAGAAACCCTTATGTTTAGTCATTTACACTCTCCATATTCTTAATTGATTGAGTTTGACATGATTTTGTGAGTTTGAGCTCAAATTGGTCCTAATTGAATATTTTCAGCATTATTGAGATTTTACACTGTTTCTGTATTTTGGTCATAACTTGAGTTCCTGATATCTGAAAATCATGAATTTTATCTTGTAGGAAAGCTAAGAGGAAGCTCTACAACTTTGATGAAGAGCTCGAAGTCCGATTCAGATGTCTAAGGGACCTAAGTTTACATGGAAGTCAGAATACGGGTTCTGTCAGTAGAATCCGAACAGTGTGCACTCATAAAATCATATCTCAAGATGTAATAATGGAGATGGGCTGAAATTTGGATAGTGGATAGTCAAGATCCAAATAAACAACTTTCATGAAGAACACATTTTCAGAAAAAGAAGTCTAGTAGGTCATTTTGGGCTTGCAAGTCGGAACAGAGGTGCTGAAGTTGGGTTTGAGCAACCTACGGTATTTGGGACATATCTTGGGATTAAGGAAGCCAAATTGGACGAACCAGCTATCCATTTTATAGCCAAGACAAGGATCTACAACTTTTATGAAGAACACTTTTCGTGGTTCTGAAGTATAGTGGGTCGTTTTTGGCTTCCAAGTCAGACACGAAATTTTCGTCCTCAACCACCCACTCATCCATCCACTAATCCACTCATCCATCCACTAATCCACTCATCCACTCATCCACTCATCCACTAACTCACCCATTCATCCACTCATACACTAATCCAACCACTTAACCACTCCACCCACTCATCCACTAATCCATCCACTCATCCATCCACTCACCCATTCATGTCCATAATTTCCCACTCACCAAAAGTCCTTTGGCATTTTTCACTAATTCAACCACTCAACCATTCCACTCACTCATCCACTAAACCAATCCACTAAACCAACCCACTAATCCATCCACTCAAACACTCCACTCACTCACCCACTCATCCACCCACTTCCCTTTGTCATTTTGTTACCTTAGACTTCTATAAAAGGCACCATTTATCATGAACAAGATGTAACTCTCCTTCATTTTCTCTCTTAGTTTCTTGTTTCTTCATAGTTTCTTCTTGTTTCTTCATAGTTTTTCTTGTGATTTCTTTCTAGCTATGTGTAACTAAACCTCCCTTGGTTAAGAGGGTGATGAAACCGCTAGTATTAATGTTGTAAACTTTGCATATTTGATTATTTCAACACAGTTATGTTTTTATTCATATATTTCTGAATCTATTGTTGGTATGAAGGTTTTTGTACTTGTTCCTACTTTCAAAGTAGTAGATCTAGGTTTATTATGCGCGGTTGCGGTAGTAGATCTAGTGGGATATATGATGTTCATGTGGGTATAATTATCTTTGTGCTATTTGCCAGTTATAAAAGTGGTAGATCTGGGTTTATTATGCGCGGTTGCGGTATTAGATCTAGAGAAATATATGTTCTAAGTAATTTAATCCCGGTGTGTGATTAGACCTTAGTGTAATTGGTTTTCTAAATCTTAATGCAATTGTTGGATAGTTGTAAGAGCGGTTGCTTTATGACTAATCAGTAATTAGGAGTTGATTTGAGCGGTTGCTAAATTGGCCAACACGTAAGGAAAACAGAGATTTAATATCACAATTGCATAAAACATAATTGAGCATGTTGGAATAAAAAGGATATGTGGATTTACATTATCATATAAATCTAGTGGTGGATTCAATCTCTTAACCAATTTTCTTATATTGTTGATTTAGTTTATTTATTGTTATCTTTGAATTTGTTCATTGTTCATCAAAACTCCAAAACCCCCTTTACCTTGTTTATTGTTAATCGAGTCTAAATTGGGAATTGTTTAATAGTGTTAATTGAATTGGTTCTCTGTGGATCGAGACTTACTAACTACAACTAGTTGTAAGGTTTTTATTTTCTGGTGGGCCTGACAACTAATTTTTATCTTAATTTTAATCACTACATCCGCACGCATCAAGCTCCAAGAACCCTAAAAATGGTGACTTTGTTAGAATCAATGCCAAGGCTTGAAAAATAAGCCATGGATGGCCAACATGAAAACCATGACCACGAAAATGGAGGAGAAAGAAGAGAAGTCTTGAAACTTACCCAAAAAGCTCAAAGCTTGGAGCTTGGAGAAAATGGTGAAGATGGAGGAATTTCAAGAAACTCCAAGAAGAAAAGATGCTTAGAATGGTGAGAGGATTGAGAAAATGTATTTAGATGAAAATTTTGTGAAGGTTGAGGGAGAAGGAGAGGGTTGGCCGTGAGGTTGGTCTAGAGAGAAGGAGAAGAAAAGAAAAATGAAGAAGAAGAAGAAAGGGTAGAGAGAGAAAGTATTTTGTTAATTAATGAATTTGTGTGATAAATGAATAATTGAAATGAAACAATTTCCACACCCCCATGGGCTGCTTCCAGCCATGAAGAGAGAGAAGAGAGAGGGGGAGAATTGGCTTCCAAGAGAAGCCAAGGGCATTTGAGTCAATGTTTGGTCAAAGCTTCTCAAAGAAGCTTTGATTATTTAACATTAAATTTGAATTAAAGTGGATTGATTAGACATAAAGTGAATTTCATTTGGATAATGTGATAGGATTTTTATTACACACTATTATCCAATGGATAATAGTTACAATTGACAGAAGTCAATATTTAATTAATCTGACAGATGAATTTTTTGCTGTATTGATTTATTTTATCTGTTAAGATTTCTCGAAAATTGTGAAACTTCGTAAACTGTGTCAAGTCTCGGGTTTAGTAAGATCCTCTGTCGACATGTCCATAGTCCAAGGCTCGCGGAGGAAATATCGCGTTTCTCCGGTTCTGCTCAGTGTACACGCAAAACGAGAAATATACTAAAATATTCAGCGTTTCCGGAAAATTCCCAGAAAATTCTCAAAAATTACAAATATTATAAAACGAATATTCGTCATATAATTTTCCAATTTTTGAAGCATTACAGTCGTTTTCCCGACTCTGCTCAAGTTTTATGCAAAACGAGGAATATATTAAAATATTCATCGTTTCCGAAAAATTCCAGAAAAATTCACATAAATCACAAATATTAGAAAATGACTATTGGTGGTGAAATAATTAATTTCCGGAGCATTACACTAACCTCAGCAATTCTCAGCTCAGTGTGCATGCAAAACGAGAAATATATTAAAATATTCATCGTTTCCAAAAAATTCCAGAAAAATTCCTAAAAATCAAGAATAATATAAAATGATGATCTATGATTAAACATGTATTTTTTGGGATGTTACAGAAGTGAGTAATCTCCCTTTTACCTAAGAAAGAACAAACGAAAATGGTCTCCTTCAAGCTCCTTGTGATTTCGGTTTCAAGGCTCCAAGAACCCTAGGATTTTCAAGAAAATGAACCAACATCAAAGGTTAAAAAATAATGGATCCATGGTCATCAAAGAGACCATGGAGCACGAAAATGAAGAGAAATGAGAAGAAAAATCAAAACTTCACCTTAAAGCTTGAAGCTTTACCTTGGAAGACAATGGAGAAAGGTTAGATTTTTTAAGAAACTTTCTAAAAACAAGATGTAGAGGAGATGGAGGTGAGTGTAGAAATAAGTTTAGTGAAGAGAAAAATGAAGAAAAATGGTGGAGGATGGGGGCTGCAAAACCATGGCTATGGAGGAGGTGTAGAGAGAAGGAGGAGAAAACGAAGAAGAAGGAGTTTAGAGAGAGAAGTGAATGGATGAATAATGAGATATTTTGGAGAGTTTAGGTTAAGTGTGTATGTCACATTTCCCTCCTTTGGGGCATGAGGAAGCCGCGGCAATGAGGGGTGAGAGAGGGGGGAATTTGTGGATTCTCATGTAAGCTAAGGGCAAGGTGGTCATTTGGGTCAAAGCTTCTCAAAGAAGCTTCTTAATTAGGGTTCAAAATTTGAATTAAAGTGAGATTGATTAGACATAAAATAGATTACATTAGGAAAATGTGATAGGATTTTTATTGCATGTTATTATTCAATGGACAATTACTACAGTCGATAGAAGTCAATATTAATTTATCTGACGGATGAAATTTACAAAGCGTTTTGTTATTCTATCTATTAAATTTTCTCGAAAAATATGAAATCTCGTAAATCGTGTCCAGCCTCGAGTTTAGTAAGATTCTCCGTCGATGTTTCCACAGATCAAGGTTCTTGAGAAAAATATTTTATTTTCTCGGCTTCGCTCAGTTTGCACATAAAATGAGGAATAATATTAAAATATTTCGCATTCTCAGAAAAATCCAAAAAAATTCCATAAAATCACAAATATTATAAAATGAATATTTATAATAAAAGAAATAAATTTTTGGGGTGTTACAATAAGGAAGACAAAACCTTCTTGGATCTCCTCCTATGGATTTTGTCTAGCTCCAAGAAAAACCCTAACAAGCTTAAACAATTTTAACAAGTCATAACTATGGTTGAAAAAAATAAACCATGGATCAATCATGGCTTAGAACATCAAGAATCAAGTTAAAAACAAGAAACCAGGATTTTTACCTTGTAGGAAAGAAACTTTAAGGTTATTTTCCAAGCTTCAAATGGATGATTTTGAAGAAACTCTCAACTAGAAATGTTCTTAGAATGATGTTTAGGTTTAGGAAATGGTGTTGGATGAAATTTTAGAAGAGTGGAGGTGTGGTTTTCTGATGGTGGCCGAATTGCTCAAGAAGGAGAAACTATGGAGTTTTCTTTGTGTTCTTGAAAGAAAGAAAGGAGAGAATAGGTTAAAATGATTGAAATGAAGATGATGAAGTGAAAAATAAGCCCCCCCATAATGCATGGCCGTGGAGTTCAATCAAAGGGGTGGCCACTTTAGTTGACATTCAAGAGCTCCTAATGACCTTAGATTTGTTCAAGGGTGGATCTTCAACAGGTCACCAAGTGTCTAGTACCTTCTTGAATGCTCTTGGATGGCTTGGCCGAAATTACACTTAGGGAAGACTAATCAAGTCTTAATTCATTTTAGTCTCCTAATTATACTTAAGCCATTCTAGTTAGGTTTAGGTAAATTTAGTTAGGTTTCTTTGTTATTTAGTAAATCATCTAGTTACTTAGAATCACTAACCACATTCTTGATTATGCTAATATATTGTCTAACTAAAATTTTAATAAATAACTAAGTAGGTTTAATCCATTTGATTGCTACTTAAACACTTTAGATTAACTTAATTAGGTTTTAAACTAATTTGGTCATATTTTCTATTCACTAATCTAGTAAGTCCAACCATTATTGTTGACTATTTCCTATTGATCTAAAATTATTCAAGCCATTTTTATTGACTCCTTCTTATTGGCTTAGAAATAATTCAAGCCATTTATATTGACTAATTTTCCAAATGTGGGTTTCACAAACCAAATGTGGGTCCCGCAAACCAAAAGTGAGTCCCACAGACTTTGCTGGGTCCATGGTCCTTTTGGTTTGTACTAACCAATAAAATAATAATATAAAATATAAAATATTTTTATTTTACAGATAAATTCTAAAAATTAAAAGATTGATACGCGCATTATTCGGAATTGGGTTTAGTAAGATCCCCTAGCTCCAAATAATCAAACAAAGATTTTTCCCAGGCCCAAAAATTATTATTTTCTTGACTCAAAATATATCACACAAAATAATTAAATACAGTCATGAAACAGTTAAATTTATTTTATAATACACAAAAAATAGAAAATAGTACAATTTGGATAAAATCATAATTTAGCAAAAAGTTAGGAAAAGTTGGGGTGTTACAAATGTTCCCTTCACTGAGGTGTTACAACAAATGCCTACCTATGCAAAATTTCTTAAGGACATTTTGTCTAATAAGAGAAAGCTTGAGGAATATGAGACAATAGCTTTAACTGAATAGTGTAGTGCTTTAATTCAAAATAAATTGCCTCCTAAGCTTAAAGATCCAGGTAGCTTCTTTATTCCTTGTTTGATTGGTAACACTAATTTTGATAAAGCTTTATATGATTTAGGGCCTAGTGTTTGTCTTATGCCCCTTTATGTGTGCAAGAAATTGGAGGTGGGTGAACTAAAACCCACAACTATCTCCCTTCAATTGGCTGATCGATCTGTCAAATATCCCGTAGGCATCTTGGAGGATGTTCCTATTAGAGTGGGTAAGTTTTTCATACCTGTTGATTTTGTTGTGCTTGACATGGAAGCAGATGCTAAAATGTCGATCATACTTGGGCATCCATTCCTCACCACTGGATTACTGATGTCCATGAAGGGAAATTGACTTTGCGATTGAACAATGAGGAATTAGTTTTTAATATTTTTAATTCTGAAAAAAATCTTAATTCCTTTAATTCATGTAATCACATAGATGCTACTGATGTTGTGGACAGTGTTGTGCTTTCAGATATGCAGGAATCTATAACTGATGCTATGTTAGAGGAGACCTTACCCAAGGCTGCTACCAAGTTCAAGAAGGCCAAGCCCTGTAAGAAGGGACCAAAGAAGCAGAATGACAAGTGTATCACGCAACGTGTATTTAAACTTGCGGATAAAATTCTTGTCGATAACTCGCTTCTACGTTTCTGTCCAGTTTTGACCCTTTTTGAAGCTCAAATTAGTAGGAGAGTGAAGTCAGAAAGTTCCACACCCAGGCAATGTAAAATTCCATGGCCATGGATTGAAGATCAGAAGAAAAATGTAAAAGTCAGAGAGATAACCATAACTGTGGAATTTAGGGGGGCCTAAAAAAAAAGGAAGTCAGCACCCTTTCCCACCGCCGCAATGAGTTCTTTTCTTTTATTCCTTCTCTAATTATAGATTTTTACATTGGGGACAATGTAAGTTCTAAGCTTGGAGGGGGTATTTTCATTGTAGATCATTGCTCTCATGCATTCTCATGTCTCATATTGCATTGCATCTTCTTGTTGCATTTTCACACCATCATATCTCTTGGCTTTTTGGTTGAACTTTGTGCGCCTCTCTTTTGAGGATTTTGAGATGGTATTGATTTGGAACCCATATTGTTGATTCTTGCGGTAGGCAACAGGCATTGTTTTAATTGATAGTGGATGTGATTTCTTGATAGTTGATAATTAGCATATGTTCTCTGAATTTGTGCTTCTCATTGATTTTTGAACCTCTAAATATGAGTTTTGAGCCTGTATGGGATTTATGCACTATATGATTTTTGCTCCCATTCTTTGTGTTGAGTGATAATTCCTCATTGATTTTGTACTCTAGAACTTGATTTGAAACCATTTTGAGGCGAAATTTCTGTGTGCATGCAAGAATGTGATTAAGGCATCTTAGGAATTTTTCTGACCTTCTGAAGTAATTGTTACACTTTTATTCACTAGTTGCCCATTTTGAGCCTATTGCATAATTATTTTTCTTGATGCCTATGATGATACATTGTCGGTGATCATTTAGAATATTGAATAGAGCAAATTGGGTTTGAATGTTGCATTGGGAATCATATGTTTTTGAAAATAAAGTCTCTCCCCTATGTTAAATAAAAAAAATTAAATTAAGGGGAAAGAGAAAAGAAAATAAAAGAAAAGCATGAGATGAAAGCTTGAAAAGAAGGAAAAGAAATGAAGAAAATGTGGAGTTATGCTCTTAATGAAAATGCCTTTGCTCCATTTATGTTCTGTTGGGTTTCTTATGCTTATTGAAAATTTTGTTAGCCCCTTGTGCATACTGTAACGCCCTTTTTCTCTTATCCAATACCTGTGAAGAAGGAACGTCACACCATTTTATTTATATAATCGTAAAACATAAGGTAAGATTATACTGCGGAAAATAGTACTTGTTTAAAATTTCCAAAACCCGGTATATTAATGCTAGTTTAATCTACCTTAAAACTTTCACCATGCTATTATTATATTATCATTGTTATATATTCTTTTTTTTTATAAGTCATTGTAAGTAGTACAATAGTAAATTAGAAAAATCCCCGTTGTGGCGAAACTTCAAACACTGAATAGTTATGATACAGTCAATAGAAATTAAACCATACATCGGAATTACATTATCATAATTATACGTACAAGCTTGTATTAATTACATTTCCAAAATGTACACAAAAAAGTAAAATATGTACCTACCCCAAGAGATACAAATATATATATACCCATCAATCCAACAATATGTTAGGCTCCTACAAAATAAACGGACAGCCATCAGTAGCCATCGATTTAAAAAGAAAACAACCTCTAAGACTGACGAGAACGAGAAGGAACTGTAGATGGGTCCTCCTCAGGGTCCTCATTGTCTGACGAGACATCCATCAGAACGACGGAACAATGGGCAGGAGCCCGAGCAGTGGATAAGAAAGAGTCATCACGTGGGGTGTAGTACATATCCACCCACATGTCTCTCACAGGCAGGTAAAATTCCAGCCATACAAAGGCATAGAAATAAAAAATAGAAGCAGTATATCGTCTCCATGCTAAGGACACCGTCAATTCGCCATGGTATACACAACGATCAGTTTGCACGTTGATATGCCAGCAATCTGGACCACCATGAAAGTTGATCCGCACGTAACCAAAGAGTCCATGGGGGCGAAATGACATCCTTAGCAGCCTTGATCTCAGTCAAGATACGGCCAGAAACCCTGAAACTCAGTGGTTTCCTTGTCCTCCTCATGAATGTCTTCAGTCAATCATGAGAAAATACACAGTAGCGGAATATACCGTAAAGAGGTGAAATACTCATCATTCATTACCAATAATAGCAGCAGGAAACTAAACGGCGCTGAATGCCTAAATAGAACACAATTTATTCATTTAAGCACCACAATATTAAAATTTACAGTGAAAGCGGACTAACAACATTTAAATAGCAGAGATACCATTAGCAGTCAACAGTTCAGGAAACCAACAGTTGTTACATAATAATAATAAACATGTTTCACAGTTAATAATGCTCATGCTTAATGAGTTATACGACTGACAGCTAACAAAGCAAAAGTGTCCCAAAAACCTACTCCATGGAGCTAGACATAAATATTTTCGGAGTGAATGATCAAGGAGTAATACTAGTATATTGTTAGCCTCAGAAAATATAGTGTCCTTTATTTCACAAAAATGTTTGTGCAATAGCTTATACATAGTACCTCGATAGTTGATCGCGATATAGGACAGCGTCTCTGACAGGATCGTCGATGTGTTGCATTGGTCTATCCCACAGCCCTAGTGGAGCTACCACTGACTATTATGAGACACCCACACCCCGACGCCCCCAGGGTCAACAACATATGACACCTATGCTTAGTCTATTCGCACTGGCACATAGGTGTTATTCAAACTCCTAGGCCCACACAGTCTTTCTAATAGTGTCCAACGGACGACGCATATGCATGACGACACAATGTCAAATCAAGTATGTTTATCATAGTCATATAACAATGTCATTTCATCAGAATATTTTCATGACATGTAACCATCAAGTATTTAGCCCACAAGGGGGTCCACATCATAGAATCCACTTTTTCAAGTTATAAGCCGTTTGGCCAAATGTGATAACATTAGGTTGCTTTAATCCTTTAAATTCATGTCATTTAAGGGTCTTTGAATTTTTATCCTTTCATTGCATTAGGCATTAACTCCTTCCCACTAATTCTCTTCATCCCATTAGTTCATTAAGGTCAAATTATTTCCATATTAATCAAGCTAAGGTCGTGGTCCTCATTAGGCTCTCAAGTCCAATATTTGTCTTCATTTTTATGCATTAGTGTCTCATTATTAATTCACTCTATGTGTTAATTTCATGTTCTCCCAAAACTCACACTCTCATGTTCTTTCTCTTGAGTAGGATTCTCAATTTTTACCAAATTAAGCCTTAATTTAATTATCTTTGCACATTATTAATTCCTAATGGTATTCTAATATCCAATTTATCAATTCCTCCATCCAAGTCAAAAATTTTCACCATTGTTCCCCTCCATGGCCGTGAGCCTCACAAATTTAAGGTTCAAGGATTTTCATTTCTTCATTAGTCCTTAATCACTCAATGAATAACAATCCATTAAGCTTTAAAATTTTAAACACTAACACCCCACCAAAGAGAGTGTGGTCGTGAGCCTCCTTGCCTCAAGCAAGGGGCTTTTGTCTCAACCTCATCAATTTTCAGTCCATCACAATCTTTACAATGGCAATAAGATTCAAATCTATCTAACAAATCAATTAAAAGAATTAAAATTTAAAGAATCAATTATAAGAAAATGAAATAACAAGAGTAACCCCTATTAGGGTTTCTCACAATTCTTCAAACAACAAGTCTCCAACCACCATTTTTGGTTGAATAGAGTGGTCTATCTCTTACCAAAGAGGAGAGCACGAAAATGACCTCCAATGTGCTCCTTGTGATTTCGGTTTTGTGCTCCTCAAAACCCTAGAAAACAACCTCAAAGAATCAACACCATATCTTGAAAAGAAAAGCATCCTTGACCATGAAAATGGTCTTGGAACACGGAAAGGAGAAGAGAAGAGAAAAAAGTTGTGATTTTTACCTTAAAGCCTCAAACTTTGATCTTGAAGAAGATTAGTGAGAATGAAAGCTTTTGATGTATTGTATGGAAGGAAAAAGGTTTAGAATGATGAAGAGAAGCTAAAAATGAGATTAATGAAGCAAGAAAACGAAAATGGTGATGGTGGAGATGGCAACCCGAAATGGAGAGAAAAGGAGAAGAAAGATTTTGATGAAACCTTGTGAAGAAAAGTGGTAGAGATGATAATGGAGAGTAAAGAAATGTGGTTGATGAAGAGAAAAGACGAAGAGACTAAGTGAAGGGTGAGCTGCAAATTTCGGTTTGGTTATGGAGTTTTAGAGAGAAGGGAGAGCAAGGAAGAAGATGAAGTTTAGAGAGAGATAACAATTAGGTTAAAGTGAGATAGTTTGGAGTGATTAGGTTAAGTGAATGAGTGAAATTTCTCCCCTTTTTCCCTAGGTTAGCCGCGGCATTGAGAGAGAGGAGAGAGGAAATTTGCTAGCTTCTCATGTAAGCTAAGGGCATTGTGGTCATTCTTGGGTCAAAGCTTCTAGAAACTTGATTAAAATAGCAATGTATTTGAATTAAAGTAAGTTTGTTATGACATAAAGTAGATTACATTGGAAAAAGGTGATAGGATTTTTATTACATGCTATTATCCATTGGATAATAGTTACAGTTGACAGAAGTCAATATTAATTAATCTGACAGATGAATTTCACACAGTGTTGTCTAATTTTCATCAGTTAGAATTTTCTCGTAAAATGTGAAACCTCGTGAACTGTGTCCGGCCTTGAGTTTAGTAAGATCCCCTGTCGACGTTTCTAGAGTTCGAGGTTCTCGGAGAAAATACTTCGTTTCTCCAGCTCCGCTTAATGCGCATGTAAAACGAAGAATATATTAAAATATTCGGCGTTTCTGGAAAATTCCTAGAAAATTCCCAAAAATTACAAATATTATAAAACGATTATCCGTCCTATAATTTCCTAAATTTTGGAACGTTACAGTTATCTTCTCGACTCTGTCCAATGTGCACGCAAAATGATGAATATATTAAAATATTCTGCGCTCTTAGAAAAATCCAAAATTTTTTCAGAAAATCATAAATATTATAAAATGAATATCTATAATGAAATCAATGAACTTTTG
Organism: Ormosia emarginata; assembly: GCA_029884605.1. Classification (NCBI taxonomy): domain Eukaryota; kingdom Viridiplantae; phylum Streptophyta; class Magnoliopsida; order Fabales; family Fabaceae; genus Ormosia; species Ormosia emarginata. The sequence goes on from JAQQTP010000079.1 coordinate 21,283,331, forward strand.
GGGTGTTACAACTCTCCCCAACAAATAAGAATTTCGTCCTCGAAATTGTTCATACCTTAAAATAATTCGAGATATTGCTCCTTCATTTTGTCCTCCAGTTCCCATGTTGCATCTCTAGTTGCTTCGTTCCAAATTACTTTCACCAGCACAATGTCTTTTCCTCTGAGTTGCTTTATCCTCCTATCCTCAATCCTTACAGGAGTTATCTCATAAGTCAAGTTTTCCTTTAATTGTACTGAATCAGGTGCTATGACATGATCAGGACTCGGAACATATTTTCTGAGTTATGACACATGAAAAACATTGTGGAGATTTGAGAGGAAAGGGGGTAAAGCTATTTGGTAAGCAACAGGACCTACCCGACGAAGAATTTGGTAAGGTCCAAGGAATTTTGGAGTGAGTTTTCTAGATTTGAGAACACGACCGACCCCAGTCGTAGGTGTGACTTTCAAGAAGACATGCTTTCCTTCTTCGAATTCAAGAGGTTTCCTTGTTTTGTTTGCATAACTCTTTTGTTGACTCTGAGGTGTTCTCATTTTTTCCTGGATCATTTTGACCTTTTCAGTTGTTTGTTGAATAAGTTCAGGTCCAACGGTAAGTCGTTCTCCGTCCTGATACCAACATAATGGTGTTCGACACCTTCGTCCATATAGAGCCTTATAGGGTGCCATCCCTATACTTGAATGATAACTGTTGTTATAGGTGAATTCTACTAACGGTAAGATTTCATCCCAACTTCCAGTCTGCTCTATAGCACAAGCTCTCAACAAATCTTCTAACGGCTGAATTGTTCTTTCTGATTGACCATCTGTCTGTGGATGGTATGCAGAACTTAATCACAACTTCGTTCCCATAGCCTCTTGAAGACTCTACCAAAACTTCCATGTAAACCTGGGATCTCTATCAGAAACAATACTCGTGGGTACACCATGAAGTCTGACAATTTCACCAATATGTATCTGAGTCAACTTATCCAACGGATATCTTATGTTGATTGGCAAAAAGTGGGATGACTTTGTAAGTCAATCCACAATTACCCATATTAAGTCATATCCTTTCCTTGTCTTTGGCAACCCGACAACAAAATCCATGGCGATACTATCCTATCTCCACTCGGGAATAGCCAATGGTTGTAACATTCCAGTTGGTCGTTGATGTTCAATCTTCGTCTTTTGGTAAACCAAACAAAATGATACGCATCTAGCAATATCTCTTTTCATTCCATGCCAACAAAATAATTTTTTCAAGTCTTGATACATTTTGGTCATACCCGGATGCATACTCAACTGACTCGAATAAGCATGTTCAAGTATGTACTTCCTGAGTTCCTCATCCTTAGGCACACAGACTCTACCTTAGAATCTCAGAATTCCATCATTTCCTTCCTTCAATATTGATACATCGCCCTGCTGTATCAGCTCTCTTTCCTCTTGTAGGAACTTGTCGACTTTCTGTTTCTCTTGAATATCATCCATTAAATCATTCGAGATTGTGACCATATTCATGTAGATTTTTCCTGGTGTCAGTTCCACAAACAACCATACGTCTCTGAATTGTTCTAGTAGGTCTTTCTCTCTGTTCATCATGGTAGAAACACCGACCGTCTTCCTACTCAAAGCATCGGCAATGATATTTGCTTTTCTAGGATGATATTGAAGTTGGAAATCATAGTCTTTCAGAAATTCTAGCCAGCTCCGTTGCCTCATATTCTGCTCCTTTTGATCATATAGGTATTTCAAACTCTTGTGGTCACTGAAGACATTGAATGTCACTTTGTACAAGTAATGCCTCTATATCTTCAATGCAAACACCACGGCAGCTAACTCCAAATCATGTGTTGGGTAGTTCTTCTCGTGCACTCGCAATTGTCTTGAGGCATAAGCCACCACTCTTCTATTTTGCATAAGAATACACCCCAAACCTTGATATGAAGCGTCACAGTACACTTCAAATGGTTCATTCGGATTCGGTAAAACTAACACGGGTGACATAGTTAGTTTCCTTTTTAACTCTTGGAAACTTCCTTCACAGGAATTTGTCCATTCAAAAGCTTGATCCTTTCTGATGAGTTGAGTGAGCGGCCCAGCGATCTTAGAAAATCCTTCAATGAATCTCTGGTAGTATCTGGCTAATCCGACAAAGCTTCTGATTTTCGTTATCGTTGTTGGTCTTTCCCATTGTAACACTGCTTCTACCTTTGCAGGATCCATAGCAATTCCTTCCTTCGAGATCACATGACCCAAGAATTTCACCTCGTCTAACCAAAAGTCACACTTGGACAACTTAGCATACAACTTTCTCTCCTTCAAAATCTAGAGAACTACACTGAGATGCTCAGCATGACCCTCCTGATTTTGCGAATAGATTAGGATATCATTGATGAACACAACGACGAATCTGTCCAAATAAGGATGAAAGATCCTATTCATATAGTCCATGAATACTGTAGGTGCATTAGTCATACCAAAAGGCATCACTAGGTACTCGTAATGTCCATAACGAGTAAGAAAAACCATCTTGGGAATATCTTCCACTTTCACTCTGATTTGGTGATAACCCAATCGCAGATCGATCTTTGAAAACATAGCAGCTCCCTTTAACTGATCCATCAAGTCATCTATCCTTGGCAATGGATACTTATTCTTGATCGTGACTTTATTCAACTGGCGATAATCCACGCACAATCTTGAAGTACCATCTTTCTTCTTAACCAACAACACAGGTGCTCACCAGGGTGACACACTGGGTCTCACGAATTATTTTTCCAGAAGTTCTTCCTACTGCTTCTTAAGTTCCACTAGCTCTGCTGGTGCCATACGGTAAGGCGCTATGGAAATAGGACCAGCTCCTAGTACCAAGTCAATAGCAAATTCGTTTTCTCGTTCCGGTGGCAAGCTAGGTACATCATCAGGGAAAACTTCAGGAAATTCTCATACAACAGAGATTGCGTCCACATCAACTTCACGCTTGACTTTCAAAGAAGATAGTAGCATGTATCCTCGAGCTCTTTTTTCCAAGAAAGCTTTCACTTGGTTGGCGGTCAAAAATCTAGAATCCTCATTCAAAGGGAAAACTATTATTTTTCTAGAACAATCTAACAGGATCTGGTTAGCAGACAACCAATCTATTCCTAATATCACATCTAATTGAGATAATGGTAAATAGATCAAATCGACAGAAAAGATTCGACCTTCCACAATTAAAGGACAATTTGGATAGACTTAAGCAGTAACAACAGGCTTTGCAGTAGGAGTCGAAGCAGTCAAATCAAAAGGTAAAGAAGACACAGATAGTCTAAGTCTTTTCACACAGTTGTATGAAATAAAAGAATGAGTAGCACCAGAATTATACAATACAATTAAAAGATTACCTTCAATGATACCCTCTCCTTGTATCAGATCCTTGGATTTAGAGGCCTCAGCACCACTCAGGGTGTAGACTTTGCCTCCAGCTTATGGTTTAGAAGTCTTAGCAGCATTGATGGATGGTTCCGCCTTGGTCTAGTTACAATCTCGAGAAACATGACCAGGTTTCTTGCACCGAAAGCAAATAATTCCTTTGATTGTGCAATCTCTTGTAAAGTGTTCCTTTTCACACTTCATACATCTTGGCGTAGACACTGCATTCTAACCTATCCTTCCTGGACTTCCAGTTGGACTTCCTCCTTGAGGTCTTTGTGGCTGTTGGCTTCCAGATGGTCTGGAATAGGGCTTCTTTTGATAACGACTTACGTTACCACCACCTCCTCTTTGGGACTGAACGGGCCCAAAATTTCTATTTCTCGCCTCACGTTCTTGTTCGACACTTTCCAATCGACAGCAATGTCAAGTAGCTTAGAAAACTGAGTAATCTTCAAAGCTATCACAATTTTCTTCACCTCATGCCTCAGGCCTTCCTTAAACTTTCGGCACTTCTAGATTTCATTGGGTTGAAGTTGAAAATAGGTCGAAAATCTAAACAAGTTCTCAAACTTGGCAGCGTACTCGCTCACAGTCATGCCTCCATGTCGCAACCTCAGAAATTCCATTTCTTTTCCATGCCTAGCACTTTCAGGGAAATACTTGTTCAAGAACCTTTTTTTGACCACCTCCCAAGTTATCACTCTGTTTGCAGCTTGCAGTAGCCTTTGTTCCCTAGTCTACCAATGCTCCGCATCTCCCATCAACATATATGCAGCATAGGTTACTCTCCTATCATCAGCACAGTTCATGCCAGTAAATATTTTCTCCAGCTCTTGGATCCACAACGTAGCTTTTTCTGGATCAAACTCCCCTTTGAACTGTGGAGGGTTAGCACGATGAAATCCCTCTAAGTTCTGAATATCTGCCATAGCTTCTAGTTGTTGTGCAGCTCTAGCCTGTTGTTGAGCTGCCTGCTAGTTCTGCTATAGCATTGCCTCAGCCATCTTTTGTATTGCCTCTATGGCAGCAGCCATATCACCTCTACGAGCCATCACTTCCTTTCAAATTAAACTACACAAAGCATAGAGAAAGTCAGATGTATCCTTACGAATACCAAACAACAAAATCACAGAGAATCACACAGCACAAACAAGATAGTCCAAAACCACATGACCCAAAAGAAAACATAACTGGGAGCTCTGATACCAAGACAGTGTAACGCCCTTTTTCTTTTATCCAATACCCGCGAAGAAGGAACGTCACACCATTTTATTTATATAATCGTAAAACATAAGGTAAGATTATACTGCGGAAAATAGTACTTGTTTAAAATTTCCAAAACCCGGTATATTAATGCTAGTTTAATCTACCTTAAAACTTTTGCCATGCTCTTATTATATTATCATTGTTATATATTCTTTTTTTTTGTAAGTCATTGTAAGTAGTACAATAGTAAATTAGAAAAATCCCTTTTGTGGCGAAACTTCAAATACTGAATAGTTATGATACAGTCAACAGAAATTAAACCATACATCAGAATTACATTATCATAATTATACGTACAAGCCTGTATTAATTACATTTCCAAAATGTACACAAAAAGCAAAATATGCACCTACCCCAAGAGATACAAATATATATATACCCATCAATCCAATAATATGTCAGGCTCCCACAAAATAAATGGATAGCTATCAGTAGCCATCGATTTAAAAAGAAATCAGTCTCTAAGACTGACGAGAACGAGAAGGAACCGTACATGGGTCCTCCTCAGGGTCCTCATTGTCCGACAAGACATCCATCGGAACGACGGAACAACGGGCAGGAGCCCGAGCAGTGGACAAGAAAGAGTCATCACGTGCGATGTAGTACATATCCGCCCACATGTCTCTCACAGGCAGGTAAAATTCTAGTCATACAAAGGCATGGAAATCAAAAATAGAAGTAGTATATCGTCCCCATGCTAAGGACACCGTCAATTCGCCATGGTATACACAACGATCAGTCTGCACGTTGATATGCCAGCAATCCGGACCGCCATGAAAGTTGATCCGCCCATAACCAAAGAATCCACGGGGGCGAAATGACATCCTCGGCAGCCTCGATCTCAGTCAAGATACGGCCAGAAACCCTGAAACTCAGTGGTTTCCTTGTCCTCCTCACGAATGTCTTCAATCAATCATGAAAAAATGCACAGTAGCGGAATATACAGTAAAGAGATGAGATACTCGTCATTCATTACCAATAATAGCAGTAGGAAACTAAACAGCACTGAACGCCTAAATAGAACACAGTTTATTCATTTAAGCAGCACAGTATTAAAATTTATAGTGAAAGCGGACTAACAACATTTAAATAGCAGAGATACCATCAACAGTCAATAGTTTAGGTAACCAACAGTTATTACATAATAATAGTAAACATGTCTCACAGTTAGCAATACTCATGCTCAATGAGTTATACGACTAACAGCTAACAATGCAAAAGTGTCCCAAAAACCTACTCCATGGAGCTAGACATAAACATTTTCGGAGTGAATGATCAAGGAGTAATACCAGTATATCGTTAGCCTCAGAAAATATAGTGTGCTTTATTTCATAAAAATGTTTGCGCAAAGGCTTATACATGGTACCTCGACAGTTAATCACGATATAGGACAGTATCTTGGACAGGATCATCGGTGCGTCACATTGGTCTATCCCACGGCCCTAGTGGAGCTACCACTGACTATTGTGAGACACCCATACCCCAACGGCCCCAGGGTTAACAACATATGACACCTACGCTTAGTCTATTCACACCCGTACATAGGTGTTATTCAAACTCCTAAGCCCACACAACCTTTCTAATAGTGTCCAACGGACGACGCATATGCATGACGACATAATGTCAAATCAAGTATGTTTATCATAGTCATATAACAATGTCATTTCATCAGAATATTTTCATGACATGTAACCATCAAGTATTTAGCCCACAAGGAGGGTCCATATCATGGAATCCACTTTTTCAAGTTATAAGTCGTTTGGCCAAATGTGATAACATTGGGTTGCTTTAATCCTTTAAATTCATGTCATTTAAGGGTCTTTGAATTTTTATCCTTTCATTGCATTAGGCATTAACTCCTTACCATTAATTCTCTTAATCCCATTAGTTCATTAAGGTCAAATTATTTCTATATTAATCAAGCCAAGGTCGTGGTCCTCATTAGGCTCTCAAGTCCAATATTTGTCTTTATTTTTATGCATTAGTGTCTCATTATTAATTCACTCTATGTGTTAATTTCATGTTCTCCCAAAACTCACACTCTCATGTTCTTTCTCTTGGGTAGGATTCTCAATTTTTACCAAATTAAGCCTTAATTTAATTATCTTTGCACATTATTAATTCCTAATGGTCTTCTAATATCCAATTTATCAATTCCACCATCCAAGTCAATTTTTCACCATTGCTCCCCTCCATGGCCGTGAGCCTCACAAATTTAAGGTTCAAGGATTTTCATTTCTTCATTAGTCCTTAATCACTCAATTAATACCAATCCTTTAAGCTTTAAAATTTTAAACACTAACACCCCGCCAAAGAGAGTGTGGTCGTGAGCCTCCATGCCTCAAGCAAGGGGTTTTTGTCTCAACCTCATCAATTTTTAATCCATCACAATCTTTACAATGGCAATAAGATTCAAATCTATCTAACAAATTAATTAAAAGAATGAAAATTTAAAGAATCAATTATAAGAAAATGAAATAACAAGAGTAACCCCTATTAGGGTTTCTCACAAATCTTCAAACAACAAGTCTCCAACCACCATTTTTGGTTGAATAGAGTCTTCTTCCTCTTACCAAAGAGGAGAGCACGAGAATGACCTCCAATGTGCTCCTTGTGATTTCGGTTTTGTGCTCCTCAAAACCCTAGAAAACAACCTCAAAGAATTAACACCATATCTTGAAAAGAAAAGCATCCTTGACCATGAAAATGGTCTTGGAACACGAAAATGAGAAGAGAAGAGAAGAAAGTTGTGATTTTTACCTTAAAGCCTCAAACTTTGATCTTGACGAAGATTGGTGAAGATGAAAGATTTTGATGTAGTGTATGGAAGGAAAAAGGTTTAGAATGATGAAGAGAAGCTAAAAATGAGATTAATGAAGCAAGAAAACGAAAATGGTGATGGTGGAGATGGCAACCCGAAATGTAGAGAAAAGGAGAAGAAAGATTTTGGTGAAACCTTGTGAAGAAAAGTGGTAGAGATGATAATGGAGAGTAAAGAAATGTGGTTGATGAAGAGAAAAGATGAAGAGGCTAAGTGAAGGGTGAGCACCAAATTTCAGTTTGGCTATGGAGTTTTAGAGACAAGGGAGAGCAAGGAAGAAGATGAAGTTTAGAGAGAGATAGCAATTAGGTTAAAGTGAGATAGTTTGGAGTGATTAGGTTAAGTGAATGAGTGAAATTTCGCCTCTTTTTCCCTAGGTTTGCCGCGACATTGAGAGAGAGGAGAGAGGAAATTTGCTAGCTTCTCATGTAAGCTAAGGGCATTGTGGTCATTCTTGGGTCAAAGTGTAACACCCCAAATTTCCGTATCTCTTAAATAGTAATTTTGACAGTTAACAGAATTTTACTGTTTAGTAATTTCTGTGCACTGTAAAATTATTTTGTTTATTCCATCAGCGTATTTGATCTTTTTGAGTGATTTACTCCGTGTTAAGAAAATAAAAATTTTCGGGCCGGGGAAAACTTTACGTAATTTAATTTTTACCGTTAGGTAATTATTTTACATAATCTGATATGATATTTGTGCGTATTCTAATATTTGTGATTTTTGTGGATGATTATGAAATTTTTTACTTGTTTGTGGGCCCAGGGGGTGTATGTGGGCCTGTGTGGCCATACGTGGGCCCTGTGGGTCTAGAAAGCAAAAATTTTTCTACGCATAGAAAAATTTGTCTTGTTTAGATGGAGACGGGGGATCTTACTAAACCCGAATCAGGAAACTTTTTTAAAATTTTATTGTCTTGTGTTTTATCTTGTATTTAATTATCAGATGATAAAAATACAGTAAAAATATTATTTGTAGGATACAAGAATAAATATTATACTGCGTAGTCAACAAAGAGAGCTTGACTTGATTTACACCCTTGGATGAGAATACTTAGTTTGAATATTAACCATTGATTTAATCAAAGGTTAAGAAACAAACTTAATAAAGAAGCCTTGGATAATAACCATTGATTTAATCAATGGTGTGAAAATAAGCTTGGTTAGGAAGACTTTGATATCAACTGTAGATTTAATCAACGGTGTAGAATTGGTCATATAAAGTGGCTATGACCATTTATAACCATTGGATTAAGATTAAATCAAGGGTGGAGATTTAATCTTAAAAAGTAACAAAGACCATTTATGACCATTGGATGAAGAATTAATCAAGGGTAGAGATTTAATCTTCTAAAGTGGTTAAGACTAATTAGAACCCTTGGATTAAAAGTTAGAAGGAGCAATCTTGACCCTTAATTTTGGAGACACATCCAATGACTAGAATTTAAAGGAGAAAGATCCAATGGCCTAGATTTAGTCTTCTAATCAAAAGTCTACCTAAATCCTAACCACTGAATTAATCAATGGCTAGGAATGCACAAATAATGGTGGCTTGAAAATTGTCACATTTTGAATGCATAATGAAGAGGAAAGGGATGGTTTTGGCTTGTTTAGAAGACAAAGGGACAAGCTTTTTGCATGTCTTGATCAATTAGGTATTATATTGACCAATATTGATAACTTGCACATCAATGAGAAGCATGAAGAGGGGGGGACGGTTGGTGCTGCATTAGGAGCTTTGGAAGACCATAATTGCATGCTTTAGTCATTATTGTCTTCCTTGGTCTTCATTGAACATTTTCAAGAAGGAAACTTAGCAAATTTTCTCTCCATCTCTCTTCTCCAAACACCATTCGGCCAAGCACCTTGGAATGCCTTCCATCACTCAAAAATTTCATCCAACTTGATTTTCTAAACCTAAACACCATTCTAAGAACATCTCTAGTTATGAGTTTTTCCAAAATCATTCATCTTGATCTTCAAATTCAAGCTTCAAGTTTCTATCAAAAATAAAAAATTTCATCTTTGTTCTTCAAGAGATATCATTCGGTCAAAACCCCTAAAATCACCATCCAAGCTCTTTTAATTTCATCCAACCTTAGATCTTGAATCTCCATGATATTCTAAGCAACTTTCATGTTGGAGACTTTCTCTAAATCATTCATCTTCATGGACTTTCTTCAAGATCCAAGTTATGGGGTATTTATGGTGAAGTGTAAGGAAACTTCATTTCTTCTCTCTTTTTCATGATCTAAACCATGTTTGATCCATGGTTTTCTTAATCAAGCTTAGTAAACTAATTTTTATATATTTTGTTTTGTATTTGAGAAGCCCTTGGTGATGAAGGACTTGGAAAAAGAAGCAAAACAAGGAATTTTTGAGGATCTTCAAGAGGTAAGAGGGAGATCCATCTCACCAACCAAGCATGGTGGTGAGAGATGGTATTTTATTTGATGGATGTGGAATCCATGTGAGGATTCATATCCATGGTCATGTAATTAATTTGTGGGTGTTTATGAGCTTTGATTAATTTTCTATGCTTGATATGCTTTGCATGATTTTATAGCTTTAATGATATGCTTGATATGCTATACATGCTTTTATGGCTTTGATGGTATGCTTATATTATTTATGATGAAATATATATGTATATGCCATGACTTGATGGTGGAAAGGAAATTGATTTTTGGCTCCAATAGCCAAGGAAGAGCTACGGTTTTGATGCCCTTGATTAGGGTTCATGTTAAAAATTTTCAAAAACAAAAGAATTAATTTTTGAGTACTTAGAACATGGTGGATTTCGAACAAGACACCTCAAAATAGGTGTTCACAAATTAATATTTTCATGAAAGATGAAAATGGATGTTTAGAAAAGTAAGGAAAATAAACAAAGAATTTATTTTTCAAAGAGTACATGAATACGGTTTTAGAAGGATTTCTATTGATTTATTTTGTGTAAAAAGTTTCTAAGTGTTTTACTAAACATGAGATTTAAATAAAAATAGCAATGATAATTTTAAGGATTTGCAAAGAAAGTGAAAAAGGATTTGTAAGGAAAGTAAAAATGAATTTGAACAAATGGGTTTGGTTTTTATGACCATCGATATTTCGGTTTTGAAAATAAAGAATTTTTAATGGTTTTGTTTGTGTAAAACCATATCAATTTAGGAGGAAAATATTTGATGGCTTCAATGGCCAAAGACTCTACGATTTTTGGAGGTTGGAATAATTTTGGTTTTTATGAAACAAAGTAATTTTAAAGTGGAAACAAAATGTTTGAACAAAATGTTTTAGTATAAGGATTTTGGAAAGGAAATCAAAGTATTTTATCACTTGACAAATGAACTTTCATATGAAAATGAAAAAGAAAAGTTGCAAGGGTTTGAATCTTAATTTGTTTTGAAGAGAATTGATTTTAGAATTGATTTGGGAAAAATGGAGAATATAATGGTGTTTTGAAAATTTACTAACGTATAATTTATTTTCAAGTTTTGAAATACATTAGAAAATGTTAAGTTTTGAAACGTTGATTTACATCAATGAAAAAGTGATTTTGTGAATTATATTTTGAAAAAGAATTTCTTGAGTAAAGAACTGTGGAAAAATATTTTCTTGAGTAAGAAAATATATTAAATGAAGTATAAAGTTATATTATTTTGAGAAAAGTTAAAAAGGAATTTTTTTAAAGGTCAAGAAATATTTTCTGTAATGAAATTGTGGTGAAAAAAATTATTTACGCATCTTAAAAACGTAATTTTAAAGTAAGTGGTTTGAAATACAATAAAATATTTCTAAGTGTTTGGAAATACCGTAAAATATTTCTACGTGATTTTAAATACGTTAAAATATTTCTACGCGATTTGAAATACGTTTAAATATTTTACGTAATCTGAATTACTATTGAAAAATGACTACGTGATGGAAAAGTGATGAATTATTTTTACGTGATTGTGAAAATAGCGGAAAATCATTATGTAATTTGAAAAGTGTTTTAAATATTTTGAGAATGAAGGAAAATGATTTATGCGACTTAAAAAAATGATTTTTAAGTTACGCGATTTTGAAACAGTGAAAAAATACTATGCGATTTTGAGAAACGTATATTTTTACGCGATTAAGAAAAACGTTAAAAAAAATTAGTACGTGTTTTAAAAGTGCAATGAAGAGTTGCAAGTATTTTGAAAACGTAATGCTTGAAATGTCTTCAGTATTATGAAAGCGTAATGTGAAGTGTCACGGTATTGTGAAAATTTAACAGAAACGTTTCAGAATTTTGAAAACGTAACATAAGTGTCACGATATTTTGAAAACGTAATATAAACATTTTGGAATTGAGAAAACGTAACAGAAACGTTTTGGAATTGTGAAAATGACACGAAAATATTACGCAATTTTGAAAACATGACGAAAGTGTTTTATAACTATGAAAATGTGATAATATGATTTTTGCTGTTGAAAATACAGTATAATTTGGTGCATTTTATATGCATTGGAAAGAGATGCTTGTGATTGGATTTGGTGCATTATACATGCATTGGAAAAAAAATATGCGTTGAGGCATATGATACATTGAACAAATGAAATTGAAAAGATTTGGCCCTTTGGGGTTGGACTTACACCGGATATATTCGTGCATTGTATATGGCCCTTGTGGTTGAAGATGGAATGAGAATTGATAGTGAGGTCTATGATGGATCTTGGGGCGTCGAGGCGCGGCGGTCGACCGATGGACGGTGGCGAGTAGTACGTACCCTGTGCCACTGGCGATGCGATCCGTTGCAACGCATTGACGATACCCGATAAGAACACGATTCTTTTCAACGACCGGAAGATTGTCTTTGGGCTAAAGGTCGACAATTGAGAGCATTCTCCTCGAAATTGTGAAAACCTCCATGGAGTTGTTTTTGAAAAACTGAGTCTATGTGCACATGCATAACATATGCATAAATTTGAGTGTCCATATCTGCATGATATATATTAATTGAGGAATATTGGCTATGACAATTGTTTTGAAATACTTGGATGATGATGATGATAATCATATTGGTGGCATTATTGTGATTATTGTGTGATGATAATAATGTTAATAGTATGACGATGATAGTTGATTAATGTTGAGTGCATTATTGAAATTTTGGTATGACATATCTGTATGATATTGCTGTTTGTGTTATCTCTGTGCTGCCATGTTGGTATTGGCGTAGGTGATCTCACCTCTTTGTTATGTTGTTTGCTGTGTCTGTATTGTTAAAATTAAATAGTAGAAAGAATGAGACATAACGGGCGATGGATACTCTGAGATTGGTGACAACAATAAGGAGTGGACATTCAAGACTCGAAGGTGTACAGTGTTGACAAAGAACAGATGTAGAACAGATGTCTGATGCAACAAGATGGATACACAACAGAATAAGTATGTTAAGTTTTAACGTTAGTGTTGTACCGTGCTATTAAGTAGGACCCGCCATGGGGTTTGCTACTGTTAAAAAAAAAGAGTCTGTTAGTTTTATATTTCTCTTTTAATTATGAAATATTAATTAGTATTAATATTGCATAATGAATAGTTGAAATATGATTTTCCATATTACCTAATATTTTCAGTAAATTTACGTTTCAGTAAAGAAGTAATTTTGAAACCCATATTTTCATAACTCAAACCTTTTACAAATGGATTTTCAGATTATGAGTCGGGAGTCAGAAATGTGATGCCCTAGGGAGGGTGTTACACAAAGCTTCTAGAAACTTGATTAAAATAATAATATATTTAAATTAAAGTAGGTTTGTTATGACATAAAGTAGATTACATTGGGATAAGGTGATAGGATTTTTATTGCATGCTATTATTCATTGGAAAGTAGTTACAGTTGACAGAAGTCAGTATTAATTAATCTGACAGATGAATTTCACACAGCGTTGTCTAATTTTCATCTGTTAGAATTTTCTCGTAAAATGTGAAATCTCGTGAACTGTGTCCAGCCTCGGGTTTAGTGAGATCCCCCGTCGACGTTTCCAGAGTTTGAGGTTCTCGGAGAAAATACTTCGTTTCTCCGGCTCCGCTTAATGTGTACGTAAAATGAGGAATATATTAAAATATTCGACATTTCTGAAAAATTCCCAAAAAATACAAATATTATAAAACGACTATCCGTCCTATAATTTCCCAATTTTTGGAACATTACAGTTATGTTCCCGACTCTGTCCAATGTGCACGTAAAACGAAAAATATATTAAAATATTCTGCTTTCTCAGAAAAATCCAAAAAATTTCTAGAAAATCATAAATATTATAAAATGAATATCTATAATGAAATCAATGAATTTTGGGGTGTTACACACACCTTCCTTTCTCTGCCATATCTAACATCATTCCTTGAGCCCCATTACAACCCTTGAAAGACCTTTTGATTCTTGCATGCATACTGATTATTAGTGAAAATTTGGTTTCTTATCAAGCTTATGGAAGTGCATTTTCTTTGAGGAATCTTGAGCGCATTTTCTTCACCCTTAAACACTTTGAGTGTGGTTAGTATAGTGAACCTAATTCAATGCGGATGCGTGATTTCTAAGAACTTAGCCTCTAATTGGACTTGATTTTGATTACCTCTCTAATTCTTGGTTTGCCTTTGCCTATTACTTGGTTGGATATTTTCTCGGGTTCCTCATTCATTATTGTCTTTTGATCCCACTTCTTGGTTTGGCATTAGTTATTGCTTGGGGACAAGCAAAATCTTAAGCTTAGGGGAATTTGATGTGTATGAAACATCATATTTTGTTCTTGTTTTGCATGCATTTTTAGGCATTTTAGTTTCCCTTTTTATTTCTTTTTCCCCTTAGTTCGGATAACTGCAGTGTTTTTGGTGTTGTTATGCAGGATTGATGTTGAATTGGTCTTGAAATGGATGGAAAGCTTACATGATTGAAGTTGGAGCTTTACGGATAGCAAATTGGGGTAAAAAGCTCACTCTAGAGAGTTCCACAATCTGCTTATAGAATTCCCCACGACCATGGATTGAGCAGCTGCATGAAGAAGCAAAAGAAAATTTCTAGAGAGTGCCACGGCCATAGAACTCAAATAGCAAGAACCACGGCCAGCCCGTGGAATGATCCACAGTTGTGGATCGCAGTACGAAATAGATTTTTAAGTTTTGTTTTTATTTCTTTTTATGGGCGGAGACCAAAGAAAACCCCTAGGGTATTTATAGATGTTCTAAATACAATATTAGGGTTCCAATTTGGTTTTGAAGGAGGCACATTGGGAGGCTCTTGATCTTCATCTTTCTCCTCTTTTCTCTTTTTGATTACGGGTTTAGATGTTCTTGAATTTGATTTCTTGTTTCTTCTTCTCCATGTCTGAGTAATTTCTTTTGTTTCTAGGATTGGGCAATGCCCTTTGATACATTGATGATGATTAATTGACTTGGTTTACCCTTTTTATTAATCTTGAATGTTCTTTGATTCAATCCTTATTGCGCTTATTCATGTGAATTTGCTAGCCACATATTTGCATCTCATAGATATCTAGGGACGTACTGAGAGGTGAACCTAGGTGTTGGAACCATAAGAATTGAACTTAAGGTCTAAGTCACGAGAGTAAGTTTAGCCTTTCGAGGATTTAATGAATTACCATAAAGCATAATGGGTTCAATTTAAATCCGATTACCACGAGAGTTGGAATTGGTTTAATTGGGCACGGTTCTTGTATCTTGAGAAAGAACGTTAACTAATTTAGAGGAATTCACCTTCAATTCAATTTCAATTTTAATAAAAGGGTTTTCAATTAGGATTTGTCTTGTATCATTGTGGTTACCCCCAATCCTGGAAGCTTTCTTGAATTTGAAAACCTTTCTTAACAACTTGCTGCTTTTGATTCTCAACTTTGCACTTTAATATTTATTTATTTAATTGCTTGGTTACTACATTCTTATCTCTCAATAATTTTATCCCTTTTATTTAATTTAATTTAATTAATTAATTAATTGATATTCATAGACATAGTCCTTGTAGATTCGATCTCTTTATTACTTGACAACAAAATTATACACTTGTGGATTTCACACGCCAATGATATTATAAGCTATTCAAGGATTCTTCCATCTTCAGCCCTGTTTTGGCCGTGAGGTTATTGAGACAAGAATTGGCCATGAATTTCATTAAAACAAGTTACAAACTTAGTTCAACCATCAATAGAAGAATAAGCACAAATTAAAAGCAAGAAACTCTATTTTTAAATGGCATGGTCGTGACTTACAACAACCAACATACAACCATCATCACAATTTGTAACCATGAACAAGAATAAGAATAAGAACAAGAACATTTCAATAAATTTGAGACCATGACCCTTACTTCCTTCATAACAATTATACCAATTTAATTCAAACACAACAGTAACGAGACAATCAAAAGGGCATGGAACCAACAACAACATGATGAACTTGCAAAAATTCATATTTTTACTGTTCATTATTTTGGGTTTTCATTCTCTTTAATCTTTTTAATTGAGTTTGTTCTTGAGTTTTGTTATATTTTTGTTATTTTAAATTGTGTTTTAATTATGTGTTTTTATAGGTAATTG
Source organism: Ormosia emarginata (assembly GCA_029884605.1). NCBI lineage: Eukaryota > Viridiplantae > Streptophyta > Magnoliopsida > Fabales > Fabaceae > Ormosia > Ormosia emarginata. Next base: position 21,299,395 of record JAQQTP010000079.1, read on the forward strand.
CATATGGAGAAAAATGGATGCTTAAACGAGGAAGAAAAGCTGAAAAAAGTACCTCGGTGGTCTAGTGCCCAAACGCCCAAAAGCCAGCGCTTGAGCACTGGCATGGCAGAAACAAGGAAATTTTTCTGGCGCCCCAGCACTTGAGCACCCGCAATCCAGTGCTTGAGCGCTGGCTGCGTAACAAAATACATTTTTCTATTTTAAATTAAATTTTTCAACCCACACATATACACAGAGTGACATACAGAGATAGTTTTCAGCAAAGACAAATCCTAGTTTGGTGTGGACGCATTCAGGAGTGAAGATTAGGGATTTTCTTCTTCCTTTCCACTAGCCTTCTATGGAGTTTGTCATATTCTTCTCTCTGTTTTATTCTTTTTCCTTGTGTAACTAATTTCCCTTTGTTAGGGGGATGATGAATCTTGATACTTGGATGATGTAACTTCTTTTTTAGGTTTAATTTATGTTTCTATTTCATGATTTATGTGTTTATCTCTATTCTTAATGCTTTCCTAAACCTGATCAATTTGGGAATGATTTTTAGGTTTATGTATGATTTGGGAAAATTTGCATGAACTTAGAATATGTGCTAAACACCATAATTTCTGCAATCGCTAAGAATAGGCATTGTGGGTTATGTGGTCTTTCTTTTAATTCCCTTGTTCTTGATAATGCCTTTCTATTTGGGGTTAGACTAAAGGATTAGTTAATTCCAAACACCATAAGAGGATTAATATACCAAGGGATTGGGTATTGATTAATTTTGGGAATTGACCATAAATCTTTGAAATAGAACATATTTAAATTAATATTTGAATGTGCATTTAAAAAGTTCAAGTGAAGTTTGAACCCTAATACTTTCCCATCATTGTTTTCGGCTTTTGCTTAATTGTTTCGATTTACTTTGTTTAAATTTAATTACCTTTCTTTAATTGTTTTATTCTTGCTATTATCAAATCTCACCTTTTGTGAAGCCTAATTAGTGTTAGTTTAACGAAATTGGTAATTGGCAATATAATTCTCGTGGGACGATGCTCTTTTCACTACTTTATTACTTGTTGTGATTTGGTGCACTTGCCAATTTCACACACGTCAAGTGTTTGGCGCCGTTGCCGGGAATTATTAATTGTTAATATTAAGTAGTAGTTAAAAGAGCACTAATTTAGGTATTTATTTTTCTTTATTTTTTTAAAATTTTAGTTATTTAGTTTTAATTTTAATTTGTTTTATTTTATTTTAAATTTAGATAGTAATTTGTTTTAATTGATTTCTAGTTTTCTTAATTTAATTTTCTTTTTATTTTGTTTCTTTTTATTTATTTCAGATTTTAGTTAGTTATTTATTTTTATTTTTATTTTATTTTTAATTTCTTTTCTTTACTTCACTCTGGTTTGCTTGTTTGCTTGTTTATACAAGGTTCTTTGGAGTCAGAAATATTGTTTTTTGATCCAGAGATAACAAGATGAGAAAGAGCAATCAGAGAAAGAAAAAGAATTGAAGAAAAAAAGATGGCTGAGAATACTACTGCACAGAAGAGACGCCCTTTAGCTGATTATGCCATTCCATCTTCTGAAAATGTTTCTACTAGTATTGTGTGTCCGGCCATTCAAGCAAATAATTTTGAAATTAAACTAGCTTTGCTACAGCTGATGCACCAGAATCAGTTTAGGGGAGGTCAGACAGAAGATCCTAACTTGCACATTGCTAACTTCTTGCAACTCTGTGATACTATCAAGTACAATGGAGCTAGTGATGATGCCATTGGGTTAAGACTGTTTCCATTTTCTTTGAGAGATAAAGCCAAGAGCTGGGTACAAGCCCAGCCTCAAGGAAGTATCTCCACTTGGGAAGATCTGGTTAGTAAGTTCCTCACTCGGTATTTTCCTCCGTCAATGTTTGTGAAGATAAGGAGTGAGATTGCTTGCTATACTCAAAATCAAGAAGAATCTCTCTATGAAGCATGGGAAAGATTTAAAGAGCTACTAAGAAAATGTCCCTATCATGCTTTCGAAGTTTGGCAGGAGGTGCAGATATTTTATAATGGTTTGAATAATTCCACAAGACTTATGGTGGATGCATCTACATGTGGATCTTTGAACACGAAAACTCTGGAGGAGGCCCAAGAATTGTTTGAGACCATGGCCACTAATGAGTACCAGGTTCCTAGTGGAAGATCTACAGTCAAACAGGGAGTATTGGAGCTTAGTGCTATTGATACTATACTTGCTCAGAATCAGACTATGATGCAACACATTGTCAACCTTACCAAGCAAGTTGGGAATTTGCAGGTGAATTCAGTGAACCATCAAGCTTTAATTTGTGATTTCTGTGGAGGTAACCATGCCAATGGTGGATGTGAAGCAAGCAAAATGGGTGTCATTCCTCAAGAGCAGGTAAATTACATGGGTAATCCTTCAAGGCCACAAGGTAATCCTTTCTCCAACACTTACAATCCAGACTGGAGGAATCATCCCAATTTCTCTTGGAAGAATCAAGTTATTCCTTTGAATGCTCAGCCCGAACAGAAGTCCCCTCTTGAGATTGCAATGGAGAAACTTTTTCTACAGACCTCTATTTTTATGCAACAGACTTCAGCTTTCATGGAGGAGTCTAGAACCAATTTCAAGAATCATGAGGCTGCTATCAGAAGTCTTGAGAACCAAATGGGGCAAATAGCAAGACTGCTTCAAGAGAGACCTCAAGGCAATCTTCCAAGTGATACTGTGGTAAATCCAAAAGAGCAATGTCATGCAATCACTCTGAGAAGTGGTAAGCAGTTGGAAGAAAACGTGAAAGTAGCACCTAGTTCATCAGGAGTTGAAAAAGGAAAAGATGATATTCTTATTGAAGATCCTCACTTCAAGATGTCTCAATGCAAGCTGGTAATGACAGAGATGAGATTGAGAAGGAAGAATTTAAAAAGGAGGAGCCAAAGTGGAGGAGGAAAAAAAAGACTTAGAGCTAAAGAAAACAATTAATCTAGAGCTGAAGAAAACAATTAATCTTTCATTGTATGCTAAACTTCCATATCCTCAAAGATTTAGGAAGGAAATTCAAGAGAAGCAGTTTTCCTAGTTCTTAGAAGTCTTCAAGAAATTACAAATAAATATTCTTTTTGCGGAAGCACTTGAGTAGATGCCCTGTTATGCCAAATTCATGAAGGACCTGTTGTCTAAGAAAAGGAAACTCAAAGAATATGAGACTGTAGCACTTACTGAGGAGTGCAACGCTATCATTCAGAGGAAGCTTCCACCAATGTTAAGGGATCCAGGAAGTTTTAACATCCCTTGTACCATTGGGAAGTTGAGCATAGATAAGGCTTTATGTGACCTAGGCACTAGCATTATTTTGATGCCATTGTCCATCCTTCGCAAGCTGGGAATTGATATAGTTAAGCCTACAATGGTTTCCCTTCAATTAGCAGATCGATCTATTAGACATTCGTATGGTATGGTGGAAGATTTTCTAGTGAAGGTTGACAAATTTATTTTCCCAGTTCACTTTGTGGTTTTAGATATGGACGAGGATGTCGATATCCTGTTGATTCTGGGAAGACCCTTCCCAGCCACTTCAGGAGCATTGATTGATGTACCCAAAGGTGAACTGATTTTGAGGGTGGATGGAGATCAGGTGACCATTAATGTTTATGATAAATCTGCCTTAACATCAAATCTTCATACCCCTGTTAATTGCATTCAAGGTAAATCTCAAAATGGGTTGGATGGTAAGAACTCTTCTTCATTCATTAATGTTGATTCTTGTACTTCCAAGATTGTTGATGAGCAAGAGAAAGGTCCTGCTGTCTCCAAGATTGCTGAAAAAGAAAGAGATTCTTCCAGTTCTCAGAGTTTAGTGCAAGTTAATCTGAGTACTTCTGATAAGATGAAATCTGGCACTTTACCTGTTGATAAATTGAAAATCCCATGGATAGTGGAGTTTCTGATGCCAAGGCACATTTGGGACAACTAGTTCCAATTGGAGTTCATAATATTTTTGGAGAGGATTCCAAAGGCAGTGACCGAGTATGGAGGCAAAGATCTGATAAGAGAAAGGCATTATCCTACTTCTCTTGTTTCAAGCCACCTTGATGAGTTAAAAATGCAACGTCGAGCTAATGACATTATACAAGTGCTTTTTGGGAGGCAACCCAAATTTATTTCTTTTCCTTCATTCTTTATTTTGTTATTTGTTTATTTTTTTTTCTTTAGTTAGTTATTTGTTTTTGCTTTTATTTTTTTAATTGACCTTTTTCTATTTTTGTTTTGTTTTGAAGGTAATGTTGAGTCGGCTTAAGTGCCTCCCAAAGTTCGGAGCCTTTGTAGGGGGATGTATATAGTTGTCGACCACCAAAAAGAGTTTTTCTTTTCCTTTCTTTAATAATTTATGTTTGCATTTGTTTTTAATTATTTTTATTATCATCACCTTATTCAGTTTTGAGTCATTATGTGCATGCTGGTGTGTTGAATTGAATATCCAATGATTGTTTGAATTGTGGATTGATTTGATTTCTTGGGATAGCACATGAGAATTCGTAAGTTATGTTTATCTCTATTGTTTCAATTATGTTTGGATGTTCTTCCCATCTTTATGTTTAATAGACCTTGGATTATCAATTGCATATTAGGCTTAGAGAAAGTTTATGAGAATGCATGTGTGTGAATGATTTGCATCTAGAAGTTGTTTGATTCTCTCTTGAGGCGAAATCCTAGATGATGCATGATTAAGGAAATGATTAGGACCTTCTTTGGACTGTTTGAGTCTTTCAAGCCAACCTGTGAACACAGTGTATCCTTATGTCCTTTTTGCAGCATTGTTTATTCTTTGGCCTTTATTTCTTTTCTTTTACCCATATTTTCCTTTTTCCATACCCATAAAAAAAATTCATTTTTATTCACCGTTTGTTGAGTGCATGTCTTGTATTATTTTATTATTCAAGCCTTTGTTATTGTTGTATGCATGAAATATTTCAGGAGCTAGAAAAAAAGGAAGAAAAAGTCAAAAAGAAAAATTCCACCGAAAGTTTTGCAAAGAAATAAGTTTGAGGGTGGAAATTGTTGAAAAAAAAATGCAAATAAAGTGATGGATTCTTATGCTCTGTGTTGCACTTGTTCTTAATTTTGAGGCTTGGATTGTGGAATATGCATGATGTGTATCTCAACTTTTGTTTTATTTATCCTACCACTTCTTTCTTAACCCTCACCCATGACCTGACATTACAAGCTTTTAAAGACCCTGTTGATCCTTGGTTGTGTGTTGTTAACATTAGTAGAGAGAGAGATGAAGAACAACTCTTTGGAAGTGGGTTTGATGTGCATTTGCATTTTTATAAGCCTATCCGAGCTTGAACTTTTTTAAAAGGAATTAGTATTTCATTCATGTTTTTGGGAAGTCATTTATACATGAAAGTTGCATGTGAGATGCGATGTGGCAGTTGGATTGTTCATGTGTGACACTTTGAGATTAGATTGTGAAACAATTTATGAGGATATGAATGATTTTTAATACCCAATATTTGTAACACCCTCCTTAGGGCATCACATTTCTGACTACCAACTCCCAATCTGAAAATGATTTCATAAAAGGTTTGAGTTATTAAAGGGTGAGTTTTAAAATTTCTTATTACAGAAACATAAACTTACTGAAATCCATAAGTATTACTAATATACAATATTGACACTAATTAATATTTAACAATTTAAAAAGAAATATAAAACTAACAGACTCTTTTTTTTTTAACAGTAGCAAACCCCATCATGGGTCCGACTTAATAGCACGGTACAACACTAACGAGAAAACTTAACATACTTATTTCTTCTTGTATCTATCTTGATATATCAGACATCTGTTCCTTGTCAACCCTTCACACTATCGAATCTGGAATGGTCATTCTCTGATGTTGTCTCCGATCTCAGAGTATTTATTACTCATATGTCTAAGACAACTCGTTTCATCTATTATATAATTTTTACCAATATAAGCACAACAACACAATATAACAAAGAGGTGAGATCACCTACGCTAATACCAACATGGTGGCACAGAGATAACACAAATAACATATCATACAGATATATCATACCATAATTCTAATAATGCATTCAACATTAATTAACTATCATCATCATGCCATTAACATTATTATCATCACACAATAATCACAATAATGCCATCAACATGATTATCATCATCATCATCCAATATTCCTCAATTATTATATCATGCAGATATAGATACTCAGATTTATGCATATGTTATGCATGTAGACTCAATGTCCTACTCGATGGAGGTTTTCACAATTTCAAGAAGAATGCTCTGTTAATTGTCAGCCTTAGCCCAAAGACAATCTTCCAGATTAGCCCACAGACAATGCCCAGCCTTAGCCCACAAACAAATGTCCAGCTTTTGAAAAGAATCGTGTTCTTGTCGGGTATCGTCAATGCATTGCAACGGACTGCATCACCAAGTGGCATATGGTCCAGTCGTAGCCCACAGACAGATATCCACTGGTCGACCACCGCGCCACGACACACCCCAAGATCCATCATAGACCTCACTATCAATTCACATTCCCTCTTCAACCACAAGGGTCCCAATAGCATCAGCTATCAATTTTTGTTTAATTCAAAATCATCATATGCCTCAATTCATATCTTTCCAATGCATGTTCAATGCACTAATGCCAATCACAGGCAAAATTCCTCATTTTCAATGCATGTTCAATGCACCAATGCCAATCATAGGCAAAATTCACACTTTCATATTCAAGATCCACACATTGGCCCATTCTCAGTTTTTAATTTCATTATCTCATAATCAGGGTCCATACACTGGCCCAACAGTAATTATATTGTATTTTCAACAATGAAATCATACTATCGCGTTTTCATAGTCATAAAACACTTTCGTCGTGTTTTCACAATCGCGCAACATTTCTATTACGTTTTCAAAATTTTACAACATTTCCGTTGTATTTTCAAATCACATAGTGATTCTTCAACGTTTGCTCAATCACGTAAAGATATTCCACCATTTATAAATCGCGCAGCAATTTTTCAACAATATCTCAAACGTGTAAAAATATTTAAACATTTTCTGAATTGTATAGAAATATTTCAACGTTTTTCAAATCGCGTGAAAATATTTAAACATTTTTCAAATCGCGTAGCTTAAAAATCACGTTTTTAAGTTACGTAAATTATTTTTCACCATAATTCCATTACGAAAAATATTTCTCAACCTTAAAAAATTCCATTTCAATCTTTCTTAAAATAATATGACTACTCACATTATTTTCCACATTTTCTTACTCAAGAAAATCCTTTTCGCAATTTATTCCACAAATTCACAATTCCATTGAATTAAATCAATGTTTCAAACTTTAAAAATTACTAACGCCCTCCAAAACCCAAAGGATGAGTTACACGTTAGAAAATATCAAATCACTATTATATTCTCCATTTTTCTCAAATCAATTCTAAAATCAATTCTCTTCAAAATAAATTGAGGTTCAAACACTTTCAACCTCTCTTGTCCATTTACATATGAAAACTTCATTTCTCAAGTGATAAAACACTCTGATTCCTTTTCCAAAAATCCTTGTACTTTCTCATTTTGTTCAAACACTTTGTTTCCACTTTAAAATCACTTTGTTTCATAAAACCAAAACTATTCCAATCTCCCAAACACCGTGGAGTCTTTGGCCATTGAAGCCATCAAATACTTTTCCTTTTCAGTTGATATGGTTTTACACAAACAAAACCATTAAAAATTCCTTAACAAAAATCGTGAGCACTTGGTCTTTGAAACCAAATCGTTTGTTCATTTTCATTTTTCACTTTCTTTGCAAATCCTTAAAATCATCAATTCATTGCTCTTTTCATTTAAAACTCATGATTTGTAAAATGCTTAAAATATTCTTATTCAAAAATGTCCTTAAGTTCCATTAAATTCCATTCTTGTATTTACACAAAATAAATCAATAAAAACTCTTCTCAAAACCTGTGAACACCATTTCTTGAAAAACAAACCCTTTGTTTATTTTCTTTGTTTTTGTAATCATCCAATTTTATCATTCATGAAAATATTAATTTGTGAACACCTATTTTGAGGTGTCTTGGCTGAAATCCTCTTGGTCTTTGGAACCAAAAATTAATTTCCTTTCCATCATCAAATCATGGCATACACATACATATTCAAATATATATATCACAAGCATGCCATAATCAAAGCAATAAATCATGCAAATCATACCAAGCATAGGTAAATAATCAAAGCATATAAACACCCACAAATTATTATATGACCATGGATATGAATCCTCACATGGATTCACCATCCATTAAATACACAAACCATCTTTCACCACCATACTTGGTTGGTGAGATGAATCTCCCTCTTACCTCTTGAAGATCCTCAAAAGCTCCTTGTTTTGCTTCTTTTTCTAAGTCCTTCACCACCAAGGGCTTCTCAAATACAAAAAAAAACATATATTTATTAGTAAATCATGCTTGAACAAAATAAACCATGGATCAAATATGGCTTAGAATCTTGAAAATCAAAAGAAAAGTGAAGATTAATAAACTTTACCAATAAAGCTTCAATCTTTAGCTTGAAGAACAAGGTTGAAGATGAATGATTTAGAGAAAGTCTCCAACATGAAAGTTGCTTAGAAAATCATGTAGATTCAAGATCTATGGTTGGATGAAATTAAAAGAGATTGGATGGTAATTTTGAGTGGTATGGCCGAATGGTTCCTCTTGAAGAACAAAGATGGAATTTTTTATTTTTGTGAGGGAAAGGTTTCTTAAACTTGGTTAAGGTAAAGAATGAAGTGAAAACACTTGATTTCCCTTCCTATCAATTTCGTGGAGCTCCTTGGAAAATCCCTAAAAAAATCATAAACAAATCTTAAAATCAATAACAAGTGAAAGAATAGGTAAACCATGATTCAAGCATGACTTAGAAAATCAAAACTAAAAGCTTAGGTGAAGAAATATGAACTTTACCCTTTTTGATAGAAACTTGAAGCTTGGATTTGAAGATCAAAATGAATGATTTTGTAAAAACTCATAACTAGAGATGTTCTTAGAATAAGGTAAAGATTCAAGAAATAAGGTTGGATAAACTTTTTGAGTGATGGAAGGTGATTCTAGGGTGCTTGGCCGAAATTAGCTTGGAGAAGAGATGGAGAGAAATTTTTGAAGAGTTAGCTTCTTGAAAATGATCAATAATGATCAAGATGGAGTAATAATGGTCTTGAAACCATTCTATGCCCTTAAGCATGCACAAAACCGTCCCCCCCTCTCCTAAGAGTGCTAAATGATCAATAATGATGCATAATTGACCAAGGCATCTAATAATGGTCATAAAGCTTTTCTTTAGCTCCAAAATGAAGCACAAAACCGTCCCCTCCCCATGCATTATGCATTCCATAATGTTGTCATCTTTTTCAAGCCACCATTTAGAGCTATTTAAGCCATTGATTAGATCAATAGTTAGGATTTAAGTAGAATTTTGATTAGAAGACTTAATCTAGGCCATTAGATCTTTCCTCCTTGAAATCCTAGCCATTAGATCCATCTCCAAAAATGAAGGGTCAAGATTACTCCTTCTTACTTTCAATCCAAGGGTCATAATTAGTCATAGCCATTTTAGAAGACCAAATCTCCACTATTGATTAAATCCAAATCCAATGGTTATCAATGATCCATCTCCACCGTTGATTAAATCCAATCCAACGGTCACAAATGGTCCTAACCACTTTATAAGATCATATCTCCACCCTTGATCTAAATCTAAATCCAACGGTTATAAATGGTCATAGCCATTTTATTAGACCGATTCTACACCGTTGATTAAATCGACAGTTGATATTAAAGTCTTCAATATTAGACTTGCTTCCTATTGATCCGTCAAAAGTTGTCATAACCACTATTGTTGACTTAAGCAGTATAATTTCTATTTTTATCTGCTAAAACCCCACGAAAGAATATATTTACTGTATTTTTATCACTCGATAATTAAATACAGTACAAAACACAGTACAATAAAATTTTCTAAAACTGTTTCCGGATTCAGGTTTAGTAAGATCCCCTATCTCCGTCTAAACAGTATAAATTTTTCTATACGTAGAAAAATTTTCATGTTTTGGGAGTCACCCCGGGCCCACGTAGACCATTGGGGCCCACAACAACCAAAAACAACCAGATAACCATAAAAATTTATAATCATCCACAAAAATCACAAATATTAGAAAACGTATGAAAATCAAATCAGATTGTTAAAGATAATTAACAATCAAGAGAAATAAATACATAAAGATTTTCCCCGGCCCGAAAATTATAACTTTCCTGACACGGAGTAAATCACTCAAAACGATCAAATGCGCTGACGGAATACTCAAAATAATTTTACAATGCACAAAAATCACTAAACAGTAGAATTCTGTTAACTGTCAAAATTACTGTCAACTATTTAGGAAATCTTGGGATGTTACAATATTGCCTTGTTTGATTCTATGTGTTTTGAGCTTTTCTTGGTTTTGTTTTGTTTTTGTTTTTCTTTGCTTGAGGACAAGCAAAAGCTTAAGTTTGGGGGAGTGATGAACCTACAAAAATTCATATTTTTACGGTTCATTATTTTGGATTTTTCATTCTCTTTAATCTATTTAATTGAGTTTGTTCTTGAGTTTTGTTATATTTTTGTTATTTTAAATTGTGTTTTAATTATATGTTTTTATGTGTTTTTATAGGTAATTGCATATGGGGAAAATTAGACGCTTGAACGAGGAAGAAAAGCTGAAAAAAGCAACCTAGTGGTCCAGCACACAAGTGCCCAAAAGCCAGTGCTTGGCAGAAACAAGAAAATTTTTCTGGCACCCCAGCGCTTGAGCGCTAGGTGCGTAATAGAATACGTTTTTCTATTTCAAATTAGATTTTTCAACCCACACACATACACAAAATGACATACAGAGACAGTTTTCAACAGAGACAAATCCTAGTTTGGTGTGGGCGTATTCAGGAGTGAAGATGAGGGATTTTCTTCTTCCTTTCCACTAGCCTTCTATGGAGTTTATCACATTCTTCTCTCTGTTTTATTCTTTTTGCTTGTGTAACTAATTTCCCTATGTTAGGGGGATGATGGATCTTGATACTTAGATGATATAACTTCTTTTATGGGTTTAATTTATGTTTATATTTCATGATTTATGTGTTTATCTCTATTCTTAATGCTTTCCTAAACCTGATCAATTTGGGAATAATTTTGGGGTTTATGTATGATTTGAAAAAAATTGCATGAACTTAGAACACGTGATAAACACCATAATTTCTGCAATCGCTAGGAATAGACGTTGTGGGTTATGTGATCTTTCTTTTAATTCTCTTATTCTTGATAATGCCTTTCTATTTCGGGTTAGACTAAGGGATTAGTTAATTCTATACAGCGTAAGAGGATTAATATACCAAGGAATTAGGTATTGATTAATTTTGGAAATTGACCATAAATCTTTGAAATAGAACATAATTAAACCAATATTTGAATGTGTATTTAAAAAGTTCAAATAAAGTCTGAACCATAATACTTTCCCATCATTGTTTTCGGCTTTTGCTTAATTGTTTCGATTTACTTTGTTTAAATTTAATTGCTTTTCTTTAATTGTTTTATTCTTGCTTTTATCAAATCTCACCTTTTGTGAAGCCTAAATAGTCTTAGTTTAACGAAATTGGTAATTGGCAATATAATCCTCGTGGGACAATACTCTTTTCACTACTTTATTACTTGTTGTAATTCGGTGCACTTGCCGATTTACACATCACAACACAACAACACCCATGAAATAAAAAGAACATGGAACCCCTACCTTTCCTCCTTGCTTCTCTAGCCTTGGTTCTTTGTATTTTCTTCAATTTTCCTTCATATTTTTCTTCCTATTTCCCTCAATTTCTTTTCCTTTCTTTCTTTCCTTTCTCTTGGTCGTATCTTCCCCTGTTTCTAGCAGTTGTTATTGAAGATCAATAGAAGAGAAAGAAAAATAAAAAAATCGATAAAAGTGAAGAATGAAGAGGCGTGGAATGAATGGGTTATGATCATGTGATTGGTTTTTGATTTCTTCTCTATTTTTGGAAGTTGTACTATGAGAGGAAGTGAGCAAAAGAGTGAAGAAAAAGTCAAGAAGCTTGTAGAAAAAAATAGAGAAAGATTGGTGATGGAATTGAGAAAGATTAAGGAAATAATTACATGTTGGAACTTTCATATCTCTTAAAAATACTTTAATCTTCCAAAGCTAAGTTTTCAAGTATCCATAAGTGTTATGGAAAATTTTAGGAATCATCGTAGTCCTTGGATTCATTTTTCCATATAGTGCTATTTATATGTTAAGCTTCATTACGCTGTTGATAACTCCATAGAATGTAGTTATTTGTGCACTATCTCTATGCATTATTGATGGTTTTGTCCTTGTTCTAATACATTGTTGGAAGGCTTTAGCCCCATTTTCATGTGAAATCTATGTTGAGGTCTTCCTTATCAATCTTGTTTAAATCCTTCCTAATCTTTGATTGGATGGAGCTTGATTATATTTGTATTTGATTGGTTGATTTCTCAATTGCAGAATGGTCCTAAAAGAGCCAATTTGAAGCACGCAAAAGCCCTGCATTGAATGAGAAATCATAAGACAAGCTCCAATACATCATGCCGCGGTGCAAGTAACTCCAAACCGTGGCGTCCTGCTCTCTGCTTGTGCACCCTGTCAACCCAAGGCTTTAACGTCGCGACGTAAGGAATCGTACATTGCGGCGCTGGTGCCCTAAGTTTTGAGCACCATGACATGATACGCAAAATCTGTGCATCTATAAATATGTGCCAAACATATTTTTGCGAAAAGGGGAGGCTCCCTAGCTTTTAGGTTTTCTTATTTTTTTCTCTTCCATTTTTCTTAGTACATTCTGGGGCTTTTGACAGTGGAGAATCTAGCAGCTAGGAAGGCATTGTGAGGTTGAAAGAAGGTTGAAGGAACCAAGATCCAAGCTTCAAGGCTCAACCCACTGGGGCTTCTTATTTTATTTCTTCTTCTTCTCTCTCTCCCATTTATCTTGAATATGAATTTTTGTATGACATTTTCGTATTCATAGTGTAGCTAGTGGTGTTTAGATTATTCTTTGAATCCCCCTTTGACATTGAATGATTTGTACCCACTTTTGAGGTTATATGAATGATTTGGGTTTTGTTCTATCATATTGTGCTTAATACTCTTATTTGTCTGATCAACTTGTGGGTGATTTGTTGAAATCTATTGAGTCTACACATAGGACTTTAGGTTTTAGATCATTTGTATGGTAGATGTACGTTCAACTTCATTCTAATGGCGGAATAGGTTGATTTGTTAATAGGTTAGACATATACTTATTAGCCGTGCATAGCCTTAGTTGAGAATCGATCTTAATACTTGTTGTTTGCTCTGGTTCTCATGGATGCATAGTGAACTAGGTAAATAGCATAGGGTTAATTGGCCTAGACATAGGCTTTTAACTAAGTTAGTTTCTTTGGCTAACCTAATCTAATCGTTTGTATGCTCATAAGGATTGCATGTTTTCAGTTGAAATAGGAGGTGAAAAAGGATTCTCTAAGTTCTCATCCTATCTTTACTTTTATTTACGTATTGTAATTTATTTTATCAACTCCTTTTCCAATTTACATTTGCTTGAATAGAATTAATTAAGTTGTAGGTTAATATTTAGCTTTGGAAATTACCATGGTCCTTGTGGAGACGATCTTACTTATCATTTTTACTACTTGAGCGACCCATGCACTTGTGGTTAGCAAAAGAGCAGTTAGTTTCTGACTCAACAAGTTTTTGGCGTCGTCGTCTAGGACTTTGATTAATTTTTTTATTGCTAATATTGATATTGAGCTTTGGTAGTTCTAATTCAAGTCTTTTATTTTATTACATTTTGATTTAATATTTCATTCTTTTGTGAATAAGGTACCATCTATGGTAGAAAACAATGATCACACGAGGCCTCTGAGGGAGTTTGCTAATCCTCAAATGAAAAACTTCCAATCAAGTATCAGACGGCCTCCCATTGGCGCAAATAATTTTGAGATCAAACCGACCAACATCCAAATGATCCAGGCATCTGTACAATTTGGCGGTTTGCTTAATAAAGATCCCAATGCACATTTGTCAAACTTTATGGAGATCAACGACACCTTCAGGCACAATGGAGTCTCAGAAGATGTCATTCGCCTCAGGCTATTTCCATTCTCTCTTAGAGGTCGAGCCAAGAGTTGGTTGCAGTCATTACTTGTGGGATCTATAACTACTTAGGAGGATATGTGCGAAAAATTCCTCAACAAATATTTTCCTCTGGCCAAAACTACTGGTTTGGTGAATGACATCACTTCATTCACGCAATCGGAATCTGAATCCTTGTACAAAGCCTGGGAGAGGTACAACAATATGCTTAGAAGGTGCCCACATCATGAAATACCTTTGTGGCACCAGATTTACTCCTTTCATAAAGGATTGTTGCCTCTTCATCGTCCAATTATGGATGTGGCTGCAGGTGGTTCATTATTGAGTAAATCTTTTGCTGAAGCATACCAAGTGTTGGAAGAATTGGTCGCCAATAGCTACTAATGGCCTTTCACAAGAAATACTCAAAGGAAGGTAGCTGGAGTTCATGAAGTTGATGCACTCACATCTTTGTATGCTCATGTGGTAGCTTTAGCAAACAAGTTCGACAGTTTGGGTACTGGCCCTAATCAAAGCCCCTTCGTGCTGTGTGATAGGTGTGGGAACAATCATGCCAACGATAGTTATCCATCCATTGTGGAGAGTGTCCAATATACGGGAAACTATCAGCCATCTCAGAACAACCCCTACTCACAGCAGTATAATCCTGGGTGGAGAAACCACCTCATTTTTTCATGGAGGGAGAGCTAAGGGCAAGCATCTTCATCTACTGGCAATGAGAGACCACCATATCCTCCTAGCTTCTCATCACAAGCAAGGCCACCTATGCAAGAAA
The DNA here is from genome assembly GCA_029884605.1 of Ormosia emarginata. Lineage (NCBI taxonomy): Eukaryota > Viridiplantae > Streptophyta > Magnoliopsida > Fabales > Fabaceae > Ormosia > Ormosia emarginata. The sequence continues at coordinate 21,314,424 of JAQQTP010000079.1, forward strand.
GGAAACCAGCATTAGAAGACATGTTCATGCAATTCATGGTGAAAATTAATTCATACACGACTAAAATCGAAGCTCATCTGGCAAAAAATGATTCTCTTCTTCAGAGCCAAATGTCTTCAATCAGGGCTCTTGAGACACAAGTGGGGCAACTAGCGAATGCTATCAGCAATAGGCCCCCAGGGACTTCCTATAGTGATGATAAGGAGGCCTCTTTGAAACATGCTCCCTCAAGTTGAAGAAGCTGAAAAAAGTCCTGCCCGGACTATAAAAAAAGGCACCTTTTTGGATGTATCCACCTTTTTTGTATTAATTTCTTAAGTTTTAAAATCTAATATTTAATGCATTTTGATTTTGATAATTCATGTTAATTTGTTGTTGTATGCATGTGTTTGATAGGCTAGACAGTTTTTATTGGTGATTGAGGCCTCAAAGAGACATTTTTGGGTGTTGTGTGGAGTTTGCTGCAGAATTATGCAGTTAGACTTCTCACGTCACGACATTGGCTTTATTATGCCATGGCGTTCTAGTCTCTGCCCTTATCAAGGTTTTGAGACAGAGAGCACAGCGTCGCGGCGTGGGTTTGTTCACGCTGCGGCATCTTATCAAAAAAATATTTAATTAAAAATTAAAATAAAAAGAAAAAATTGAAAAGTCTACGCGCAAATGCGCACCTCGATGTTGGTTAGTGAACGTCACAGCGTTCTGAGCTTAATGAAGTTAAATCAGAATAAGGTTTGTGTCGCAACACAAACCCTTCAAGCTCCCCCTTATGCATTTTCTCTCATCTCTTCTCTCGCTCGTTCTCCCATAATCTTTCTATTTCGTGTATTTTTACGCATCCTTTTGCATCTCATTCCCATCTCCAATTCAAGGTATGCAAATTTCTTCCTTTTTCTCTTGTCATTTTCGTATTTACATTTATCTTTTAGTGTTTTTCTAGTTTTAGGTCTTTTCTAGTTAGATTTTACCTTAGTTTTAAGTTTGTTGTTTTGTATTTCCTTATTTTTAGTTGTTATAGGGTTTATTTTGGGGTTAGGATTGCTGTGGGCTGCGGGATTCTATCTTGGTAGTTCATAAATTCTGCAGTGTGTCTTGTTTACGCCGCAGCATATGTTTAAATTTCTTTGAATGTCGCGGCGTGAGTTCATAACTGATGTGTAAAATCAGCAAGTGCACCAAATCACAACAAGTAATAAAGTAGTAAAAAGAGTATCGTCCCACGAGGATTATATTGCCAATTACCAATTTTGTGAAACTAACACCATCTAGGCTACTTCAAAAGGCAAGAGTTGGCAAAAGCGAAATTAAAAAGAAAATAATTAAAAGAAAGAAATTAGATTTAAACAAAGCAAATTCAAGAAATCAAACAATAGATGAAAACAATAATAAGAAAGTATTAGAGTTCATAGTTCACTTGAACTTTTTAAATGCACATCCAAATATAGGTTCAAACATGTTCTAATTCAATGATTTATGGTAAATTTCCAAAATTAATCAATACCCAATCCCTTGATATATTAATCCTCTTACACTATTTGGAATTAACTAATCCTTTTGTTTAACCCCAAATAGAAAGACATTATCAAGAACAAGGGAATTAAAAGAAAGACTACATAACCCACAATGTCTATTCCTAGCGATTGCAGAAATTATGGTTTTGATCATAAGATCTAAGTTCATGTAAATTTTTTGAAATCATACATCAACCCAAAAGATCATTCCCAAATTGACCAAATTCATAAAAGCATTAAGAATAGAGATAAACACATAAATCATGAAATAGAAACATGCATTAAACCCATAAAAAAAGTTACATTATCCAAGTATCAAGATCCATCATCCCCCTAACGAGGGGAAGTTAGTTACACATAGGAAAAGAATAAAACAAAGGAAGAAAGATGACAATCTCCATTGCTAATTAGTGGAAAGGTTGAAGAAAATCCCTAATCTTCAAGCCTTGATGCGCCCACACCAAATTAGGATTTAGTTGTCTTGATGGCTGCTGCGAAGTGTGTTGCAATTTGGCGTAACTTTTTATTTATAATTTCAAAAACCTGTGATGTTACGCATCCAACGCATAAGAGCTTGAGCGCTGACCTATTCTGAAATCCATCTATTCTGCCAGTCGTGCGCTTGAGCGCTGAGCTCCTAGTGCTTGAGCGTTGGGGCACTAGAAAGAATCCCACGTTCTGCCTTGCCAGTGCTTGAGCGTTGGCTCTTGAGTACTGAGTGACCAGAGAGCTTTTTCAACACTTCTTCCTTGTGATTCAACCCATTCTTCATTCCTTATGCACATATCTATCAAAAACACATAAAAACACATAATTAAAACACAATTTAAAATAACAAAAAATATAACAAAACTCAAGAGCAAACCCAATTAAAAAGATTAAAGAGAATGAAAAATCCAAAATAATGAACCGTAAAAATATGAATTTTTAAAGGTTCATCACTCCCCCAAACTTAAGTTTTTACTTGTCCTCAAGCAAAGAAAAACAAAAACAAAAACAAAACAAAAAGAATCAAAACACACAGAATCAAACATGACAATACCGAGTATTGAAAATCATTCATATCCTTAGAAACTGCTTCACAATTTAATCTCAAAGTGTCACGCATGAACAATCCATTTATCACATCGTCTCTCACATGCAACTCTTATGCAAAAATGACTTCTCAAAAACATGAATGAAAGACCAAATCTACTCAAAAAGCACAAGATCAAATAAATTTATAAAAATGCAAATACACATCAAACCCACATCCATAGAGTTGTTCTTCAGCTTTCTCTCCACTAATGTAAACAACACATAACCAAGGATCAAAAGGGACTTTAAAAGCTTGTAATGTAAGGCCAAAGGTGAGGGTTAAGAAGGAAGTGGTAGGATAAATAAAACAAAAGTTGAGGTATACATCATGCACTTTCCACAATCCAAGCCTCAAAATTAAGAACAAGTGCAACACGGAGCATAAAAATCCATCACTTTATTTGCATATATTTTTTTCTTTCTTTCAATAACTTTCACCCCCAAACTTATTTCTTTACAAAACTTTGGGTGGACTTTCTCCTTTTGACTTTTTCTTCCATTTCTTTTCTTTTTTTTTTCCAGCTCCTGAAATATTTCATGCACACAAAAATAATAAAGGCTTGAATAATAAAATAATATAAGACATGTACTCAACAAAGGGTGTGTAAGATAGGAAATTTCTTTTTACGGGTATGGGAAAAGGAAAATGTGGTTAAAAGAAAAAAATAATGGTCAAACATAAACAAGGCTGCAAAAGGGACCTAAGGATATATTGTGCATATAGGTTGGCTTGAATGGCTCAAATGGTCCAAAGAAGGCCCTTATTATTTCCTTAATCATGTACTGCCTAGGATTTTGCCTCAAGGGAGAATCAAACAACCTCTAGATGCAAATCATCCATACACAAATGCATTCCCATAAACTTTCTCTAAGCTTGACATGCATTTAAATTCCAAAGATCTATCAAAAATAAAGATGGGAAGAACATCCATACACAAATGAAACAATAGAGATAAACATAACTCATGGATTCTCATGTGATATCCCAAGAAAATAAATCAATCCACAATTTAAGCAATCATTGGATATTCAATTCAACACACCAGTATGCACAAAAAGACTCAAAGCACAAAATGGGTGATGATAACAAAATAAAATAAAATAAAATAAAATATGAAAGAAAGGAAAAGAAAAACTTTTTTTGGCGGCCGACAACTATATACATCCCCTTACAAAGGCTTTGAACTCAAAGAGGCACTTAAGCTAACTCAACACTAGCTAACTACAAAACAAAAATAGAAAAATGTTAGTCAATAAAATAAAATAAAAAAATAATAAGAGAGAAAATTTGGGTTGCCTCCCAAAAAGTTCTTATTTAACGTCATTAACACGATGACACTTTTCTTTTGTTAGATCTTTGTCTCCATACTCGATCACTGGCCTTAGAATCTTCTCCAAAATTATTCAAAACAAGCTTAGCATGCAGAATCACATCAGGCCATGGAGGTCTTAATCTTTCAATAGGTGAGGAGTCAATTTTTAGTGAATCATTACATAAAAGACCGATATGCAAAGTGTAACATCTCAGAAAATCATGTTAGGCTTGTAATTAGCTACAAATGTAATATATTACTTGTTTAGCATATCAATCAAGTTTGGTGACAAACCAAGTTAGTTTAGGCACTTTGTTGCAACTCCGAGGGTGAAAAATCACCTAAAATGACTCAGAGATTAGCATAAACTGCTATTTGAAGGGAAACAAGTTTGGATAATTTGTTTCTAGGTCACAAATGAGTTAAGTAAGGTGTAGTTAAAATTTCAGAGTAATCGGAGTTGATTTGGTATTTTTAGGCATACTGGTTGTGCATTTTAATACTGGATTGACCCCAGCAAATATAGAAAAATAAAGAAAAAGTGCAACATGATTTTTACTGAATCTTAGGATTTATTTTGAGTTTGTTGGAAGTTAGAATACTGGATTTGGTGGAATCTGAGTATTCTGCAAATCGAGGTTTTAGTGTTTATCCAAGATAAGTCAAATTTGACTTCCCTTTTTAAATATCTCACGGCTGAGATATTAGAGAAGCTAAAATAAAAAAGAGAATAGAAAGGAACGAATAGGAAAATGTGAAGAGAGAAAGAGAGGAAGAAGGAAGACCAAAGAGGAGAATCAACCACCAAGGAAGAGGAATCAAGTGGATCTTAGCTTCATCTTCATCTTCTAGACCAAGAGGTAGGGGATTCTATTTATCTTTTCTTATTGTTCATCATGGATGAACATAGGGTTCATGAATAGAAGTAAGGATTTGGAAGGCCAAATCTATGTTTTTGACTTGGTTCTTGATTTCAATGAATAGGTTAGTATGTATTCAGTTTAGCGAGTACTAGATAGCCATTTATGGCTCAAAATCAATCATTAGAGTTCATAGAAGAGGAACTTTGTGATGGTTGGAGTTTTGGGGGTTTTGGACCTAAATCAATGCCTAAGTGAATAAATAGGTTGTATAAAAGTTACAACAAGTTTAGGGGCCTAGATTGGTGTTAGAAATCACCTAGGAACTAATTTTGGATGATTGGAAGCCAAGAAAATTTGAATGGAACAGTAACCCACAACTGAAGAATTCTATAGAATCTGAGTTTTGCATGTCACGTCGCAGCGTGGCTTGAGGCGTGAGCATGTCGCGGCGTGGTGTAGTTTTCTTCCTAGAAGTTGCACCTGAGAGTTAGGTGCCGCAGCGTGCACAGTTTTGTGCCGCGGCGTGAGATCCTGAAACTTAAAAAATGTTGTTTTTGAATGCTTTAAGTCCTTTAGTTGATAGAATCCTTTGGCTATGCCTAGTAGAATATGTTGAGGCACTAGAGAGGGTATTTCTTAGATAGAAAAACCTAGAAGCATTCAAGGAAAGATAAGAGTAAAGTTATGCATCCATTAGACATAGATTGCCATAAATAAAGAGTATTAGTTTCTTAAGCAACTTAAAGTTGTACAGATGTCATAAGAGAGGTAATAAGAGATTTAAGAAGTAAGATGACAATAGTAGAGTGCCATTATAACACCTCGAAAATTCATATTTTATTTATTTCGGTTGATTCTTAATGATTTTGAGTAATCCGACTCGACTTCTGTGAATTTTATAATTTTTGTGATTTTTAAGAATTTTTTGGAGTTTTTATGTTTTTGAATATTTTAATATTATTTTTGGAGATGTATATGAGCCTTCGTATTTTATTTTTTTCTGCCAATCTTTAATTGTTTTTACTATTCTAATTTAATTTTCAAGAATTTCACAGTTGTTATGATTTTTGTAAATTTTTGTGATATTTTAGATAATATGAATATTTTAATATATTTTAGATATTTTAAGATATTTTGAATATTTTATTATATTTTAGATATTTTGAGATATTTTAAATATTTTATTATATTTTTGATATTTTGGAATATTTTGAATATTTAATATATTTTTTATATTTTGGGTTGTGTGTGGGCCCAGGGCAGGCCCGGAAAAATAAAAATTTTCTATGACTAGAAAATTTTGTACTGTTGATTCAAAGCCGGGAGATCTTATTAAACCCGAAACCGAGAATAGTTTTTGAAGTTTTGTTTTTCTACAATTTTATCTGATAAATAAAATCGAGGTATGTTTTATTATCCGTTGGATAATATCTTTCTTAGAAATATCTAGTGGATAATTCTAGACGTAAGCCTAGTCATCTACTCTAGAATGTTCTAGACGATGACTCACCATTTGGTGGCTCACCTAGGTGACTAGCCTAGTGACTTACATGTTCTAGACTATTCTAGAAGACTCTAGAAAATGCCTCGTCATGTGCCTAGTCATCAAGTACTTGAGTACTTGCTTTACATGTGGACTAATGAGGAGTTGGTCAAAGTTAGTGGCTGTGACTCATCGTGGAGGACTAATGGAAGCTTGACAAGTGGCATGACACCTTAACACTTGATGACTCGTCATGCTCTAGAAATGATGACTCACCACATTCTGAAAGCTTGTAGAAATGCTGACTCGCCTTGTGACTCGCCGTAGTGAGTCACATGTGTAACACTCTGAATTTCATTTTTTCTGCATAAATATGAATTTTATAATTTTTAGGATTTTTGAGAATTTTTGTAAATTTTTCTGAGATTGTGATTATTTTAATATTATTTTGAGCCGTCTGTGGGCTCGGTGGGCCCGAAAAAAGTAAAATTTTTTATGGGCCAGAAAATTTTGTACTTTTAATGTAGGGCCGGGGGATCTTACTAAACTCGAAATTGGATACAGTTACTAAATTTTCTTTTACTGTGATTTTATTATTCATTGTACAATAATGAGCAAATATTCGTAAGTAATAATTTTATAATCTTTAACCATGTGACACTAGCTTTTATTAATAGTCAAATTTAGTTTGAAATGACATAAACCAATAGAATATTTAAAGTCAACAAAAATGGCTAGGTTAATTAATTAAGAAACTAGATAATATAATTTAGTTACTTTAATAGTCTAATTAGTAATCTATAGTTATAAAGAAATATCTAGAGTTATCTAGAAGGCATGACAAATGCATGACATAAGTTTGTAATTAGATAGTTAATTATGTAATTAAATAATCAAATTAAGTTAGCTTGAAAGTAATTAGATGAACTAATTATCTAAGCTAAGTGTAATTAGAAATTAAATTGGAACAAAACTTAGTGAGCTTTCCCATTGAGTCACATGGCCACCTTGGCTATTCTAGCTTGTTCTTGAATTTTCTAATGACCAAAGGATGACTACTTGATGACCAAGGCCATGTGAGACCATGTGAAGCCATGTGTAAATGTTTCTATCTTGTTTATCAAGCCTTAAGTTCTCTCCTATGCACTACACGACCATGCACTTGAATGTTAGACATTTCTCATTTCTATCACATCTTAAAGCTATAATCTTTTAATGCAAAGAAATAGTCAACAATGGTGGCATGCTTTAAGGAAGCTTACGGCAATGCATCATTTTGGAGGGCAAGAAATCTATACTAAATGCACTTGGTCATCCTTCTAGCAAATATTCAAGAAACTATACTAAATTCACTTAGTCAATTTTGGTGGCTTTGCACATGTAACCTACGGTCATACACTCAAAAATAGGGGACAATATTCATTTATTCATTGCACTTGTTCATTTGCTCATCATTTTCTGTAACACCCTCCCTAGGGTATCACATGTCTGACTCCCGACTCAAAATCTGAAAAGAAGTTCGCACAAAGTTTGAGTTATAAAATATGAGTTTTAAAATTTCTTCTTTACTGAAACGTAAGTTTACTGAAAATATTAGGTAATATTGAAAATCATATTTCAACTATTCATTATGCAATATTGACACCAATTAATATTTCACAATTTAATGAGAAATATAAAATTAACAGACTCTTTTTTTTTAACAGTAGCAAACCCCATGACGGGTCCTACTTAATAGCACGGTACAACTTTAACGTTAAAACTTAACATACTTATTCTATTGTGTATCCATCTGGTTGCATCAGACATCTGTTCTACATCTGTTCTTTGTCAACACTGCACACCTTTGAGTCCTGAATGTCCACTCCTTATTGTTGTCACCCATCTCGGAGTATCCATCGCCCGTTATGTCTAAGACAACTCGATCCTTCTATTATTTGATTTTAACAGTACAGACACAGCAAAACAACATAACAAAGAGGTGAGATCACCTATGCCAATACCAACATGGCAGCACAGAGATAACACAAACAGCAATATCATACAGGGATATCATACCAAACTTCTAATAATATATTCAATATTAATCAACTATCATCATCCAATCATATATCAATCCAAGTATTCAAAACAGTTGTCATAGCCAATATTCCTTAATTAATATATCATACAGATATAAGTGTTCAGATTATGTATGTACACAAGACTCGATTTCCTACTCCATGGAGCTAAATTCAGGTCGGAGAAATGATCGAAAAGACCTGCCGGTACCACGTGCCTCAGACCACATGCTTTAATTCTCATTTCAATTTTTACACATCTAGCACATACACGACAATCTTTATCAGATCTTGATTAAGAATAGTGTCTCGGTCAGGATCATCGGTGTGTTGCATCGGTCTAACCTACGGGAAGAAGCGCGACCAACCACCCGTGTAGGCAACTCGCACCCCGATGCCCCCAAGGTCAACAAATGACTTACACTGCGCATATCGCACCCACTCAAGATGTGTGTTTCTCCTTGGCAATCAGCCATATCCAGTCCTCATCGGACCATTCCAATGCATGTATAATACACCAAATACTAATCACAGGTATAATACCAATCACAGGTATATCTCATAATTTCTCAGATATAGTTTATACAATGCACGAATATATCAGTGCAAGTCCAATCACAAGGGCCATTCTTTTCAAATTCATTTGTTTAATTAAATCATATACCTCAACGCATATATATATATATATATATATATATATATATATATATATATATATATATATATATATATATATATTCCAATGCATCTAAAATGCACCACGTGCCAATAACAGGCAAAACTCGTTGTTTTCACAAACAGTGCATGGACACTGGTTCAACAGTAATCATACTGTATTTTTCAATAATAAGATCATCTTATCATGTTTTCATAGTTATAAAATATTGTTGTCGTGTTTTCACAAAATTAGCAACATTCCCATTACGTTTTCACAATTCCACAACACTTCTGTTGCGTTTTCAAAATACCGTAACACTTTTGTTACGTTTTTAAAATTCCAAAACATTTTTATTACGTTTTCACAATACCGTAACATTACTGTTACGTTTACAAAATTTCGTAACATTTCTGTTACGTTTTCAAAATACTGCAACTCTTCTGTTGCACTTTTAAACCACGTACAAATTTTTCAACGTTTTTCTCAATCGCGTAAAAATATACGTTTCTCAAATCGTATAGTATTTTTTCACTGTTTCAAAATTGCGTAACTTAAAAATCATTCTTTTAAGTCGCATAAATCATTTTCCATCATTTTCAAAATATTTAAAACACTTTCCAAATCTCATAACAATTTTCCCTCATTTTCACAATCGCATAAAAATATTCTATCGCTATTCAATCACGTAGTGATTTATCAATAGTAGTTCAAATCACGTAAAATATTTAAACGTAATTCAAATCGCGTATAAATATCTCAACGTATTTAAAATCACATAGAAATATTTTTTCATATCACGTAACTCAAAAATCACGTTTTTAAGATACGTAAATAATTTTTCACCATAATTTCATTACAAAAAATATTTCTTGACCTTTAAAAATTTCTTTTTAACTTTTCCCAATATAATATAACTTTATACTTCACTTAATATATTTTCTTACTCACGAAAATCTTTTTCCACAATTCTTTACTCAAGAAATTCTTTTCGGAATATAATTCACAAAATCACTTTTCCATTGATGTAAATCAATGTTCCAAAATCTTAAATTTTCCTAACGTACTCCAAAACTTGAAAATCAGTTATACGTTAGTAAATTTTCAAATCACCATTATATTCTCCATTTTTCTCAAATCAATTTTAAAATCAATTCTCTTCAAAATAAATTGGAGTTAAAACATTTTCAACCTCTCTTTGTCTTTCATTTACAAAATTTTCTCAAGTGATAAAACACTCTGATTCCCTTTCCAAATTCCCTGTATTAAATCAATTTACGTTTCCACTTTAAAAATCACTTTGTTCATAAAAAAAATCAAGGCACTACCAACCTTTAAAAAAACGTGGACATGACTATTGAAACTATTAAATATTTTTTTCTTCTAAATTGATATGGTTTTACACAAATAAAACAATTAAAATTTTGTTTTCAAAACCATGTGATTCATGGTCATAAAACCAAACCCATTTGTTCAAATTTATTTTCACTTTCTTTACAAATTCTTTTTCACTTTCTTTGCAAATCCTTAAAATCAATGTTTGCCCATTTCATTCAAAACTCATATTTAGAAAAACACTTAGGATCTTTTTACACAAAATAAATCAATAAAAATCCTTCAAAACCATGTTCTTGTTCTCTTGAAAAAAAATATATCCATTGTTTATTTTCCATACTCTTCAAATCAATCCAATTTTTAATCTTTCATGAAAATCTTAAGTTATAAACACCTATGTTGAGGTGTCTTGACCGAAATTCACTAAGTTCTAGGGACCCAAAAATCAATTCTCTTGTTCTTGAAAATTTACAACAAGAACCCTAATCAAGGGCATCAAAACTGTAGCTCTTCCTTGGCCATTGGGACCAAAATTAATTTTCTTTCCATCATCAAATCATAGCATACACATACATACACATTATATATATATATATATCAAAAGCATGTCATATTATCATCATGCATAGTATAAGCATACCATCAAAATCATAAATTCATGCAAAGCATATTAAGCATAGGCAATTAATCAAAGCTCATAAACACATATAAATTATTTACATGACCATAGATATGAATCCTCACATGGATTCAACACCCATCAAATATAAGACCATCTCTCACCACCATGCTTGATTGGTGAGGTGGATCTCCCTCTTACCTCTTGAAGATCCTCAAAAGCTTCTTGATTTGCTTCTTTTTCCAAGTCCTTCACCACCAAGGGCTTCTCAAATACAAAATAAAATACATAAAAATTAGTATACTAAGCTTGATTAAGAAAACCATGGATCAAACATGGTTTAGATTATAAAAAAGAGAGAAGAAATGAAGTTTCCTTACACTTCACCATAATTACTCCATAACATGGATCTTGAAGAAAGTCCATGAAGATGAATGATTTAGAAGAAATCTTCAACATGAAAGTTGCTTAGAATTTCATGTAGATTCAAGATCTATGGTTGGATGAAATTAAAAGAGATTGGATGGTGGTTTTTGAGTGTCTTGACCGAATGGTTTCTCTTGAAGCACAAAGATGGAATTTTTGATTTTTGATAGAAACTTGAAGCTTGGATTTGAAGCCCAAGATGAATGATTTTGGAAAAACTCATAACTAGAGATGTTCTTAGAATGGTGTTTAGGTGTAGGAAATAAGGTTAGATGAAATTTTAGAAGCTTGGATGGTTGTCTTGGAAGGCTTGGCCGAATGGTGCCTTTGGAGGAGAAGAATGGAGAGAATTGGCTAAGTGTAGAAAAATGAAGACATGAAGATAATAGCTTAGGAGACAAAGTGATATAATTGAGAAAGATAGTCTATTCTAAAGTGGTTGCCGTGGAGTGCTAGTAATAGCATGGAGAAATTATTTGCATGGCCACCAAGTGCAAAATCAACACATGGCACCAAGTCTTGCTTTTGGTCAATACTTGATGAATTATTAGCTTTTTGAATGTCCTAAAAGACTTATTCATGGCCGTGGAAGTCCATGAAATTTGCCATCCAATTATTGTTTCAATTTTGTGACCATTTAAGCTTAGGTTAATTTACTAATTCATCTAACTTAATAATTAATCAAGTAAACCATTTTTTTTTTGTTGACTTATTACCATAGATTAATTATTAAGACTAGCCACTTTGAAACAAAAGAGATAGAATTGAATTGATAGCATGTTTCTCTTTTACCAAGCAAGCATAGCCATAGGAATTAGAAAGAATAGACACCAAACATTGACTAATTTTGTATAGCTTTTTCAATTATTGTTAGAAGAATGACCAAGTATTATTTGAATGTAAATTTGTCTTCCAAATTTGATGCATGACCGTAGCTTGCATGGAGAAAAAAGAAAATATTTTTGCTTTAGGAAAATGATCAGTAATTATGTATAATTGATCAAGACATCTAACAATGATATAAAGTTTTTCTTTAGCTCCAAAATGAAGCACAAAACCGTCCCCCCCTTCTCTTGCTTCTTCAAAGTGTGACTAATTTCACAAGTCACCATCTTAAGCATTCTAGCCATTGATTAATTCAATGGTTAGGATTTTAGGTAGACTTTTGATTTTAGAAGACTTAATCTAGGCCATTGGATCTTTCTCCTTTAAATTCTAGCCATTAGATGTGTCTCCAAAATAAAGGGTCAAGATTGCTCCTTTAAACTTTTAATCCAAGGGTCATAATTAGTCTTTGCTACTTTTTAAGACTAAATCTTCACCTTTAATTAAATCTTCATCCAATGGTCATAAATGGTCCTTGTTACTTTACAAGACCAAATCTCCACCCTTGATCACTTCTAAATCCAATGGTTACAAATGGTCATAGTCACTTTATATGACCAAATCTCTACCCTTGATTTAATCTCCATCTAACGGTTATAAATGATCTTATTCACTTTTAAGATCAAATCTCCACCGTTAATTAAATCAAGATCAAGTCTCCATCATTAATTAAATCAATGGTGGATATCCAAACCACCAATATTGACTTAAGCCATTTAATTTATATTTTTATCTGCTAAAACCCCACGAAAGAATATATTTACTGTATTTTTATCGCCCGATAAATAAATACAGTACAAAACACAGTACAATAAAATTTTAAAAACTGTTTCCAGATTCAGGTTGAGTAAGATCCCCTGTCTCTGTCTAAACAGTACAAATTTTTCTATGCGTAAAAATTTTTTTACTTTGCGGGACTCACTTGGGCCCACATACACCCCCTGGGCCCATAAACAGAAAAATTTTTATAATCATCCAAAAAAATCACAAAAATTATAAAATGCACAAATATCAAATCAGATTACGTAAAATAATTACCTAACGGTAAAAATTAAATTACGTAAAGTTTTCCCCAACCCAAAAATTTTTATTTTCTTGACACGGAGTAAATCACTCAAAAAGATCAAATATGCTGACGGAATAAACAAAATAATTTTACAGTGCACATAAATTACTAAACAGTAAAATTCTGTTAACTATCAAAATTACTATTTAAGAGATACGAAAATTTGGGGTGTTACATTTTCTCCAAAGAACTAAAAACCAACACAAGAAATTCTCTCACTTTCTCTTCTCCATAGCATTCGGCCATCAACCTCAAAACCTACATCCAATCTTCCATAATTTCATCTAACTTCATATCTTGAATCCGCTCATCAATCCAAGACACTTTCATGTTGTGAACTTCTCAACATTCATTCATCTTCACCTTCCTATCAAGCAAAGAACACAAAAGCTCTTACCTTTTCTCCTTATGTTGCTCACTGTCTCACTCTCTAAAATAGGCTTCCAATCACTCATAATTCCATCTAATCAATCACTTGATCCTAAACTTCATTCTAAGCAACTTTCATGTTGTGATCAAGACCTAATTCTATCATCTTCAAGCTTGATTCATGGATTTAAGTTCTAGGGTTTCAAGGTAAAGATCTTGAAACTTGATTTCTTACTTGACTTTTGGAATCCTAAGACCATGTTTGATCTATGGTCATCTTGATCAAGCCTTAGATACTAATTTTTATGTGTTTGTTTTGATTCTAAGATCTACTTGGTGGTGAAAATTTGATACAAAGAGAGAGTTCTACAAGGAGTTAGGAGGCATCAATCAAGGTAAGAGGGAGATTAATCTCATCGGCCATATGTGGTGGTGATGGAATGGATTTGTTTGTGTTTGTGAGTGAAAAATCCATGTGAGGATTAATTCATTCGAATTGTGTGGTTATTGGTGTTTGTGTATTGATTGTGTATAACTATATGATGTTGATTGTATGCATGAAATTGCCATGGTTGCTTTTTGATTATATGTGATTCTATTACTTTGATAATTAAGTATGATTTATATGTGGGATGGTATGATTTTGATTAGATTGTTATTGAATGTTTAATATGAATTTATTACTTTAATAGCAAGCATGAAAGCATGAATATGTGAAAATCATGTGGCCTATGATAAGAAGCACGTGGAAAGGAAAACTATGTTGTTTTCTAAGAACTAAGAGGTACATGGTTTCCATGAGGATTTTGGAACAAATCATTTGAAATATTTACTAAGTGTGGATTCTAGATGATTAAGTAACAAGTAATTGGATTAAAGATTTTTACAAAGGAAAATGAGATAGGAAATGAATAAATATTTGGTTATGGAAAATAAATTGATTTTCGGCCAACATGCTAAGAATTAGTGTTTTAGATCAAAAATATTTTCTTAAGGGTAGTTTTGAAGGATTTATTAACAAGAACTCAATTTAGTGAATTTTGAAACGAAAAAGGAGTTTTTAAAGGCAATTTGAGAATTCAAATATTTTATGGAATAAAGTTTTTGTTAGATAAATGTGATTTTTATTCATGATAATGGAGAATAAGTCTTGAAAGTGATTTAGAGCTCAAAGTATTTTATTAAAAAGGATTTTAGTAAAGGAAACAGTAGAAGATTTTATTAAATCAAATACTGCAAATTTTGAGAAAAATGTCAAAAATTATTACTTAGAGTAGTTTTTATAAGAAAAATGAAAATGATGTCCAAATAATATTTTTAGTTTGGAAAGTTTTAAAATTTAATTTAGAACATCAAAAAATATTTTATACAGTGAAAACAGTAGAAAAACTTTACGCATTTCAAAAATAATGATTTTTGAGCTATGCGATTTTGAAAACGTTTAAATATTTTTATGCAATTGAGAAAACGATTTAAAAATGCTACGCGATTGCAAAAACATCAAAAAATATTTATGTGATTTGAAAATGTTAGAAAATGGTTGCGCGATTGTGAAAATGCGATAAAATATTTATGCGATTGAGAATAATAGCAGTTTGTTGTCGAGTTAACGTGATGGAGTCGGTTATTTTGAAAATATTTATTAAAGGAGGTTTAGTAAGAAAATGTTGGAAATATTGTTTAACGATGCTTTATTAAGAAAATATTGGAATTAAAAATCCAATTTTGATAATGAATAAGAAAAGTTTTAATTTAAGCTTAGAATATGATTAAAATATCTTACGCAATTAAAAATACGCAGAAAAACTCTTATGCGTATTTAAAAATAGTAATTTTTAGTTACACGATTGAAAGGAACAACAGGTTGTGCTGTAGAGCCGGTGTACTGTACTTAAGTAGTTGTGGATTAGCATTGTGCTTGTGGGACCGAGGTTCTGGACCCGTGTGGATCTTTGGTATTATGTAGTTGTATGGGTGGTTATATAATACCCTTGATACTAATGGTAATAGACAATTGTATGGGCGGTTGATTTAATACCATTGGGAACAGTACAACGATGGTTTGGTTCCATTAAATATGCATTTGAGCATTATACAATTGATGACTGTTGTGGTGTTTTATGGCTAAAGAGTGGATGGGAACTTACAGGATAATGGGATCTTAATAGATCCTGGGGGACATCAGGGCGCGGTGATTTGCTTCGTGATGATGTTATCACGAGTGCTTATGTTAGCACTATATATATGTGTGTGTATATATATATATATATATACCCCTGGCCGCGATAAACCGATTGCAACACACTGACAGTCCTGATGACACTATTGCTTTTCATGATCCAGCATAGACTATCTTTTTAGGGGGGACAGATGTTCTAGAACGTTCATCTCTGAATTTGAATCTAGCTCCATGGAGTAGGAACTGGTTACATTATGCATAAAGATGGTTAACATACACATCGTGCATACGCATAATCAGCATTTACACTATTGTGATATAATATTATTGTGATGTAATATTATTGTGGTGTTATCATTATGCCTAATATTGTGATACAAGTTTATCGGATTATTTACTTATTAAATATGTTGTTGTTATATTGTATGTTGAACGGTGTTGGAATGTTTGTCGTTCTCTTGCTGCCATTTTGGTATACGACGTAGGGGATTTCATCTCTTTGCTGTATTATTTTATCTGTTTCTATTCTATGCCTATGTTGGTGAAGACTGCAATGGCGGCATGGAGGGATCAGCTAGGATTCTTTAGACTACAGTTTCTTGAAGGCACTACTGCTTGGTGTGTTCATTAGGACTCTGAGTATATAGAGTATTGTGATGATATTACGTTATCTGTAAGTAGGACCCGTCATGGGATCATCACTTCTTATTTTACGGTTGCTTATGTAGAGTTCATTTTACCTATTAGGGAGTTGTGGAATGATCTTCACTATACTCCTAGGGATGACTCTACGATATCTTTTGCTCGGATTTCTATCTATCGAGACATTCCCAGTTAGGGAATCTGTCTTTAAAGATTGTGAACTTGGGCCAGGTCTAGTTTTTATATAGTTTATGTAATGAAGATGTAATGAAGATATTACGAATCCATGTTATGTACGAAAAATGTATTTTATGCAGTCTTTATATCTTGTGTTTTCTAATTTAGTAAAGTTTATGTTATTTGCAAAAAAGAAATTTTGAAATCAGTATTGGAATAATATTTAAACATTTTATAACTTGGGTAAAGAATATCTAAGGAGTTGGTTTGAAATGTGATATCCTAAGGTGGGTGTTATAACATGTTCCAGAAGGTTCCCTGACAACTCATCATGCTGACTTAACGCTACAACTCGCCATGCAACTCAGTTGTTCTATAAATCTCTCCCGTGACTCATCACGCTGACTCATCGTAGTGAGTTGCATGTTCTAGAAACTTCTCTTTGATGACTCGCTTTGTGACTCATCAAGGATAATCAGTAGAAAAATGATCAACAATAGTTGCTACCCAACTAGAAAAATAAAAAAATCTACGTATATTTTATTATCCATTAGACAATAGACACTGACTTTATAAGCAGTAATTATTGTTTATTGCTTAAAGTATACCGAAAAATATCTTGATCAAAATATCTTAAGCCTTCATCTTTTTCATGAAGTCTATAAGTAGGAGGGCTTTGATTTATTTTCATCTTTTGCATGAAGCTCTCACCCTTTTCTCTCCTTGTGTTCCACGACCAAACACCCTTGGAGGCCAAAATTCTACACTTGCTTATCTTTTATTCATCTCCATCCAAGAAGCCAAAAACTATGCACCAAACTCTCTCATTTTTATGGAAACTTTCTCATCCTTTCTCTTCACTAAACCCACGGCTAGGACTCCTTAGGAGACCAAGTTCTATACTTAGTTCATCCTTTTTCTCAATTTCACCAAGAACCAAGAGAACTAAACACAAAAACTCTCTCCTTTTCCATCTTCTCTAGTTTCTGCCAAGCACCAAAGATCCACTCTCCAAACTTCTATAATTTCTACCAATGTTATTTTTTGAATCCTCTCATTAATCCAAGACACTTTCATGTTAAGAATTTCTCAAGATTCATTCATCTCCATCTTCCTATCAAGCAAAGAACACAAAAGTTCTTATCTTTCTCTCCCACAAAGCTCATGGCCAAACCACCTTGCATCACTTTCCACTCTTCTATAACTTCAAACAATCTTACATCTAGTATCCTTACATCATTCTAAGATACTTTGTTGAAGAAACCCAAGACTAAATCATTCATCTTCAACCTTGATCTTCAAGTTCAAGATCAAGAACCTTTAGGTGAAGATTTGTGTTCTTCATCTTTATTTTCTTTGTGCTACTCGGTGGAGTAGATCTATTTCAAGAGGACAAGCAAGGAGCTTTGGAGGAAATCACCAAAAGGTAAGAGGGAGATTACCCATATCAACCATGTGTTGGTGGTGAAGAATGGATGTGTGTGTGGTGAAAAATCTATAAGGATTTATTCAATTTTTTGTTAAGAGCTTTCCATATTTATGATTGTTTGGTGATTAATATGTTTAATGTTTTGATAATATGCTTTAGTATGTGTTTCTGATGCATGATGAATTATGTATGTAATAAGACGTGATTCACATGACAAAGGAAAGTATGATGGTTCCAAAGAACCATGGAGGCACACGGCCTCAAAGTTATTTTGAGAGCAAAAGATTCTAAGTATTTTACTAATCATGAGTTTTAGATAGAAAAAAGTAATAAGTTAATGATTTTAAGGATTTTCAAAGAAAATGGACATGAAAATGAACAAAGATTTTATGATGAAGCTATTTGTGATTTTCGGCTAATATGCCTATTGGTAAATAAAGTCAAAAGAATGATTTTAAGAGTAATCTTAGATGATTATTTGTAAAGGATTTAAAGTAATAAATTTTGAGATTTTTAAAGTAAGTGAGAATTATTTTTGGAAACTATGAAATTAGTAAGATCAGTTTATAAATAGAAATAAATTGATGATGACTTGAAGTTTACTGACATATAGCTCACCCATTGGGTTTTGAGGCGCGTTAGGAAATTTTAAGTTAGAATAATTGATTTGAAAGAAATATTGATTTTGGGGAAATAATGAAAAATATTATGTATAGGATTTTTAAGTGAAGAAAACGTGGAAAATGAAGTTGGAAATGGCATTGATTTTTGGAAAATCCAAAATGATGTTTGAAATATTGAGAAATGTTTTATGTAGTTGAGAAATGATGAAAAATGATTTATGCGACTTGAAAATATGATTTTTAAGCTATGCGATTTTGAAAACATTGAAAAATCACTACGCGATTTGAAAAATGTGTAAATATTTTTACTCGATTAAGAAAATGTCAGAAAATGGTTACGTGATTTGAAAACGTAACAAAAGTGTTATGCGATTATGAAAACTCATTAAAAATGATACGCGATTGAAAATACAGTAAAGATACTATAAGAACTGATGTACTGTGTAACGCCTCTTTTTCTATAAATAGCCGTGAAGAAGGGACGTCGCACTATAACTATAATAACATAAGTTGTACCATAAAGCGAAGTAAATTAAATTCCGAAAAACAGTAATTGCTTTTATCACTCATAGTCCCGATTCATTTTATGGTTATTTAAGTTTCCTTACAAATATCACCATTTTTTTCAAAGTTTTAGATTATAGATCATTACCAAGTGGCGTTAAGGGAGTTAAATTAGAATCCATCAAGTATAGAAATCATGAATAAAACAATTGCAATAAATAAAACTTACAACGTAAAATGAACTATACACAATATATATATATAAGCCTACTTAATTACAATCCAACATATACCAAAAAGTAAAATGTGTACCCACCCAAAGATATACAAATATGCCCCAGCTTGTATAGCAAAACATCAGGCTTCCCAAAAAGATAGACGGTTAGCCATCAGTAGTTACCAATAGTATCAGCTCCTATGACTGACGAGAAGGGACCATAGCCGGGTCCTCCTCGGGGTCTTCTTCGTCCGAGGAAACATCCATCGGAGCGACAGAGTAACGGGCAGGAGCTCGAGCAGTGGACAAAAAGGAGTCATCACGTAGGGTGTAGTACATATCAGCCCACATGTCCCTAACGGGCATGTAAAACTCCAACCAGACAAAAGCATGAAAATAAAAAATGGAGGCATCGTAACGACCGCATGCTAGGGACACCGTCAGCTCCCCATGATATACATAGTGGTCCGTCTGCACGTTAATGTGCCAGCAATCAGGACCTCCACGAAAGTTGATCCGAACGTAGCCAAAGAAACCATGGGGGCGTGATGACATCCTCAAACAACTTCAGTTGTAGTCTAGCCAGAAGCCTGGAAACTCAGGAGCTTCCTTGTCTTCCTTACGAATGTCTTCTCAAAATTGTACGATCCAACCAGAATATAAAAGTAAAATAATTACAGAAAGAGGTGAGACACCCAAATTTCAGTACCAAAATGGCAGCAAGAAAACAGAACGGCACTGGACGCCCACATATAACATAATCCATATGTTCAATTATAGTAACAATAGCAATCGACAGTAAACGCAGAATAACAACTGATAACAACAAGTATTATTAACAGAGATAAAAGGCATCCACAATTCAAGAATTAAATGACTATCACAATTACAATATTAAATATGTTTTATAGTTATAAATGCTCATGCTCAATGAATCATGTGACTGAAAATTCACAATGCAAAAAAGGTACCAAAAATTCCTACTCCATGGAGCTAGACATAAACATTTTCGGAGTGAATGATCAAGGAGTAATGCCAATATATTGTTAGCCTTAAAAATATAGTGTGCTTTATCTCATAAAAATGTTTGCGCAATGGCTTATACATGGCACCTTAACAGTTGATCGCGATATAGGATAGTGTCCCAGTCAGGATCGTCGGTGTGTCGCATTGGTCTATCCCACGGCCCCAGTGGAGCTACCACTGCCTATTGTGAGACACCCACACCCCGATGCTCCCAAGGTCAACAACATATGACACCTACGCTTAGTCTATTCGTACCCGCACAAAGGTGTTATTCAAACTCCTAGGCACACATAGCCTTTACAACAATGTCCAATGGACAACACATATGCATGATGATGCAATGCCCATCATGTATGTTTATCAATGATATGTTCCTCATAAACATTGCATATTATATGCATTCATCAATAGTGTACTTATCCATAACATACCACATTGTGTCCATGAGAAACACCAACAATATTCATGTGTATTTAATAATATACTCATTCGTAACATGTCACAATTCATACAACTTAGACATCCATAATTCCCTAGTTCCATTTATGGACTCAAAATAACATAGCATTAAGTCCTCAAGTGGTAAAGCACTTCTTAAGGTTCATTATGAAATTTCACTTTAGATTATTCATTCTTATGAAATCCCCTTCTCTAGAGGAATTCTCTTAATAAATCAAGTCCTTTACTTTATTTTTTGTTGTAATATCTTCATATTGAAGTCTTAGCATCATTTCACAGTTACCTAGCTGGTTCTGCTCTGGGCGCCTAGGCGCCATCTCTGAAGCACCTGAGCACTGGTGGAGCACTTGGGCACTGAACACGAACCACCTGAGCACTCACCAAGCCACATTATAGGGAAAATTTTTTAGACAGAGAGTGTCTAGGCGCTTTATGCACAGTGCCTGAACGCTAGTGCATTAGCAAGGGTTCTGTAGAATTCGTTTCTGCAAAGCCTTGGCCTATCCATTATCAAAGTTTTCAGTCATTTTCCAACAATCCAAAATATTATTCATATCATCAAGATACAAAATAGCAATCAATAGGTTCACAATCATCAAAACACAATGCAAATCCATATATTCATACAAATCAAACAACTACAAAATCATGGAAACACAATATAACAAAGAGAGTAATCCAACATGGATTCCCTCATTAACAACAATACACAAGACATTTCCTTACTACCAAGATTGGTTGAAGAGGATCATCTCCCTCTTACTTATTTGGGAGACAACACAATGGTGCTATTCCTTTTTGCTCTTGATTTTTTTCATTTTCCTCCTTCAAGAAAACACTAATGTGAGTGATTTCCACAATGTCCACTCAAACCATGGAAAAATGGGTTCTTGGTCACCTAGGTGACCAAGAAAAATGAAAATGACAAGAAACTAGAACAAAGTTGAAAACTTTACCTTAAAGCTCCAAGCTTTAGCTTCAATGATGGAAAATGGAAGAAGAAGAACAAGAAAAACCAAAGGATGGCCATAAAAGAGAACTTAGAATAGTGGAAGAAAGCTAGAAATGGGATTGATTTAGCAAGTCATGGAGATGGTCTCCAATGGGTAGGTGTATGGTGGAGAAGGAAGAAGAAGAAGAAGAAGAAGAAGAAGAAGAAGAAGAAGAAGAAGAAGAAGGAAGGAAGAAAAGTGCTTGAAGAAAATGAGAAGAGAAAGAGTGTTTAGAAATGTGAGAATGAAGAAATAAAATGAGAATGTGAATATTGGGCTCCCAAATGGCCTCTGCCGTGGAGAAGAGTGGAGAGGGAAGAGAGAGAAATGTATTGTTAAGGGAAATTTGTTGGAAGCTTCCCATAATGAGTTTTGAATTAATTTAATCTTTATTTTGAAAATAAAGCTAATGGATTTGACACAAGGTAGATTTTTGGATAGTGTGATAAGGATTTCTAACACATGTTATTATCCAATGGACAATTGTTACAATTGACAAAAATCAGTATTAATTGTCCAGCGGATAAGATTTACACAGTAATTAATTATTTTATCAGATAAAATTTCTCAAAAAATGTGAAACCTCATAAACTGTGTCCAGCCTCGGGTTTAGTAAGATCCCCCGTCGACGTTTCCACAGATCAAGGTTCTCGGAAAAATATTTCATTTTCCCAGCTCCACTCATTTTACACGTAAAACGAGAAATAATATTAAAATATTCTGCGTTCTCAGAAAAATTCCAAAAAATCACAAATATTATGAAACAAATATTTATAATAAAATAAATAAAGTTTGGGGGTGTTACAACACTCCCCAACAAATAAGAATTTCGTCCTCGAAATTTTCATACTTTAAAATAATTCTGGGTATTGCTCCTTCATTTTGTCCTCTAGTTCCCAAGTCGCATCTCCGATTGTCTCGTTCCAAATTACTTTCACCAATGAAATGTCTTTTCCCTTGAGTTACTTCACTCTCCTATCCTCAACCCTTACAGGAGTAGATTCATAAGTCAAGTTCTCCTTTGATTGTACCGAATCAGGTGCAATGACATGATCAGGACTTGGAATATACTTTCGGAGTTGTGACACATGAAAAACATTATGGAGATTTGAAAGGAAAGGGGGTAAGGCTATTTGAAATGCAACAGGACCTATCCAACGAAGAATTTGATATGGTCTAAGGAATTTTGGAGTGAGCTTTCTAGATTTGAGAACCCGACCAACCCCAGTCATAGGCATGACTTTCAGAAATACGTGCTCACCTTCTTCGAATTCAAGAGGTTTTCTTCTTTTGTCCGTGTAGCTCTTTTTACGACTTTGAGTTGTTCTCATCTTCTTCTGAATCATTTTAACCTTCTCGGTTATTTGTTGAATAAGATCAGGTCCGACTGTAAGTCGCTCACCATCTTGATACTAACATAGAGGTGTTCGAAACCTTCTTCCATACAAAGCTTCATAGGGTTCCATCCCTATACTTGAATGATAACTGTTGTTATAGGTGAATTCTACCAGTGGTAAGATTTCATCCCAACATCTAGTCTGCTCTATAGCACAAGCTCTCAGCAGATTCTCCAATGACTGAATTGTTCTCTCTGATTGACCATCAGTCTGCGAATGATATGCAGAACTTAGACGTAGTTTTGTCCCCATCGCCTCTTGAAGACTCTGCCAAAACTTTGATGTAAATTTGGGTCTCGGTTTGAAATAATACTTGTAGGTATTCCATGTAGCCTCACAATTTCACAGATGTACAATTGAGTCAATTTCTCCAATGGATATTTGATGTTAATCGGCAAAAAGTGCGTTGACTTTGTAAGTCTATCCACGAACACCCATATTGAATCATGACCTCTTTTCGGTCTTGGCAATCCAACAACAAAGTCCATGGCAATCTACCCCATTTCCATTCGGGAATAGTCAAAGGTTGCAAAAATCCTGACAGTCTTTGATGTTCAATCTTGGTCTTCTGACAAACCAAACAAGATGACACGCATCTAGCGATATCTCTTTTCATTCCATGCCACCAAAATAATTTCCTTAAGTCTTGATACATTTTGGTCATTCCAGGTTGCATACTTAACTGACTCGTATGAGCATGTTCTAGTATATATTTCCTGAGTTCTTCATCTTTAGGCACACAGACTCTACCTTGGAATCTCAAAATTCCATCACTTCCTTCTTCTAACGTTAACACACTGCCCTGCTTTATCATCTCTCTTTCCTCTTGCAGGAACTTATCAACCTTCTATTTCTCTCGGATATCATCCAATAAGTCATTCGAGATCGTGACCATGTTCATGCAGATTTTTCCTGGCGTTAGCTTCACAGAAGACCATACGTCTCTGAATTGTTCTATCAAGTCTTTCTCTCTGATCATCATGGTGGAAATACTAATTGTTTTCCTACTCAAAGCATCGGCCACCACATTTGCCTTCCCAAGGTGATACTGAAGTTGGAAGTCGTAGTCTTTCAGGAATTCTAGCCATCTTCGTTGTCGCATGTTAAGCTCTTTATGATCATACAGATATTTCAAACTCTTGTGAACATTGAAGACATTAAAAGTTGCTCCATACAGATAATGTCTCCATATCTTCAAGGCAAATACTATGGCAGCTAACTCTAAATCATATGTTGGGTAGTTCTTCTCATGCACTCGTAATTGTCATGAGGCATAAGCCACTACTTTTCCACCTTGCATAAGAACGCATCCCAAACCTTTAAATGAAGCATCACAGTACACCTCAAATGGTTCGTTTGGATTAGGCAGAACTAACATGGGTGAAGTAATTAGTCTCCTTTTTAGCTCTTGGGAACTTCCTTCGCAAGTGTCTGTCCATTCAAACGCCTGGTTCTTTCTGGTGAGTTAAGAGAGTGGTCTGGCGATTTTAGAAAACCCTTCAATGAACCTCCGGTAATATCTAGCTAGTTCGACAAAGCTTCGGATTTCCGTTACTGTCATCAGCCTTTCCCATTGTAGCACAGCTTCTACCTTCGATGGGTTAATAGCAATTCCTTCCTTCGAAATGACATGTCACAAGAATTTCACTTCATCCAACCAAAACTCATATTTGGACAACTTAGCATACAACTCTTCCTCCTTCAAAATCTGAAGAACAACACTGAGATGTTCAACATGATCTTCATGATTTTGTGAATAAATCAAGATGTCGTCAATGAAAACAACGACGAATCTGTCTAAATAAGGACGAAAGATTCTATTCATATAGTCCATAAAGACAACAGGTGCATTAGTCACACCAAAAGGCATTACTAAATACTCGTAGTGTCCATAACGAGTACGAAAAGCCGTTTTGGGAACATTTTCCACTTTCACTCTGATCTAGTGGTAGGCTGACCGCAAATCAATTTTGGAAAATACCACTGCTCCCTTCAGTTGGTCCATCAAGTCATCTATCCTTGGTAGTGGATACTTGTTCTTGATTATGACCTTGTTCAACTGACGATAATCCACACATAATCTTGAAGTACCGCCCTTCTTCTTGACTAGCAACACTAGTGCTCCCCAAGGTGATACACTAGGTCTCACGAATTGTTTCTCCAAAAGCTATTCCAATTGCTTCTTGAGCTCAGCTAGCTCAGCTGGCACCATACGGTAAGGTGCTACGGAAATAAGGCCAGCTCCTAGCAACAAGTCAATAGCAAATTCGATCTCCCTTTCCAGTGGCAAGCCAAGTACATCTTAGGGGAAAACTTCAGGGAACTCTCGGACTACAAAGATCGCTTCCACATCAACTGCATTCTCAACCTTCAAAGAAGATAACATCATGTATCCCCGAGCTCTTTCTTTCAAGAAAGCTTTCGCTTGGTTGGTAGTCACAAATCCAGAATTCTCATCCAAAGGAAAAACTATTATTTTTCTAGAATAATCTAATAGAACATGGTTAGCGGATAACCAATCCATCCCTAAGATCACATCTAATTGAGATAAGGGCAAACAGATCAAATTGACAGAAAAGATTCGACCTTCAACAATCAATGGACAATTTAAACAGACTTTGGTAGTGATAACGGGTTTAGTAGTCGGAGTTGAAACAATCAAATCAAATGGCAAAGAAAACACAGGTAACCCAAGTCTTTTCACATAGTCATATGAGATGAAAGAATGAGTTGCACCAGAATCATACAGTATAATTAAAAGATTACCTTCAATGAGACCTTCTCCTTATATAAGATCTTTGGATTCGGAGGCCTCAGCACCACTCATGGTGTAGACTCTGCCTCCAGCCTACGGTTTAGAGGTCCTAACAGCATTGACGGAAGGTTCCGCCTTGGCTTGATTACAGTCACGGGAAACATGTCCCAGCTTCCCACACCTAAAGTAGATGATCCCTTTGATAGTGCAGTCTCTGGTGTAGTGCTCCTTCCTACACTTCATGCACCTCGGCGTAGATGTTGCATTCTGACTTGTCCTTCCTAGACTTCTAGTTGGACTTCCACTCGGTGATCTTTGCTGTTGATTTCCAGATGGTCTGGAATAGGGTTTTTTCTGATGACGACCAGCACTACTGCTTCTTCCTCTTTGGGACCGAATTGGCCCAAAGTTTCTGTTTCTCGCCTCATGCGCCTGGTCTACACTTTCTACTCGGCAATATGTATCGAGCAGCTCAGAAAATTGAGTAATCTTCAGAGTTATGACGGCTCTCTTCACGTCATGTCTCAGGCCTTCTTCAAATTTTCGACACTTCCAAGCTTCATTAGGTTGGTGTTGGAAGCAAGTTGAGAACCTCGACAAGCTCTCAAACTTAGCAGCATATTCACTCACAGTCATACCTCCCTATCGCAGACTCAGAAATTTCATTTCCCTTGCGTGTCTAGTACTCTCAGGGAAATACTTGTCCAAGAACCTTTCCTTGAATACTTCCCAAGTTAACGCTCTATTTTCAACTTGCAGCAACCTTTGCTCTCCAATCCACCAGTATTCAGCATCTCCTATCAGCATAAATGCAGCATAGGTCACCTTTCGGTCATTGGCACAGTTCATGCCAGTAAATATCTTCTCCAGCTCTTGGATCCAAAGCGTAGCTTTCTCAGGATCAAACTCTCCTTTGAACTGCAAAAGGTTAGCACGACGAAATCCCTCTAAGTTCTGAGTATCAGTCGTTGCTTCCAGCTGTTATGCAGCTCTCGCTTGTTGTTGAGTCGTTTGTTGATTTTGCTGTAACATTCCTTTAGCCATTTTCTGTATTGCTTCTATCGCAGCAGCATATCACCTTTGTGAGCCATAGTTTCTTTCAAATTAAACTACACAATTATAGAGAAAAGTCAGATGCATCCTTGCAAAATACCAAACACAAAGAGTCACAGAGAATCACACAGCACAAATAAGACAATCCAAAACCACATGACCCAAAAGAAAACATAAACCAGGAGCTTTGATACCAAGACAGTGTAACACCCTTTTTTCTATAAATAGCCGCGAATAAGGGACGTCGCACTACAACTATAATAACATAAGTTGTACCATAAAGCGAAGTAAATTAAATTGCGAAAAATGGTAATTGCTTTTATCACTCATAGTCCTGATTCATTTTATGGTTATTTAAGTTCCCTTACAAATGTCACCATTTTTTTCAAACTTTTAGATTATAGATCATTACAAAGTGGCGTTAAGGGAGTTAAATTAGAATCCATCACGTATAGAAATCATGAATAAAACAATTGCAATAAATAAAACTTACAATGTAAAATGAACTATACACATATATATATATATATATATATATATATATATATATATATATATATATATATATATATATATTTATAAGCTTATTTATTTACACTCCAACATATACCAAAAAGCAAAATATGTACCCACCCAAAGATATACAAATATGCCCAGCATGTACAGTAAAACATCAGGCTTCCTAAAAAGATAGACGGTTAGCCATCAGTAACTACCAATAGTATCAGCTCCTATGACTGACGAGAAGGGACCGTAGCGGGGTCCTCCTTGGGGTCCTCTTCGTCCGAGAAAATATCCATCGGAGTGACAGAGCAACGGGCAGGAGCCCGAGTAGTGGACAAAAAGGAGTCATCACGTGAGGTGTAGTACATATCAGCCCACATGTCCCTAACGGGCATGTAAAACTCTAACAGACAAAAGCATGAAAATAAAAAATGGAGGCATCGTAAAGACCCGATGTTAGGGACACCGTCAGCTCCCCATGATATACACAGTGGTCCGTCTGCACGTTAATATGCCAGCAATCAGGACCTCCATGAAAGTTGATCCGCACATAGCTAAAGAAACCATGGGGGCGCAACGACATCCTCAAACAACTTCAGTCGTAGTCTTGCCAGAAGCCTGGAAAATCAGGAGCTTCCTTGTTTTCCTCACGAACATCTTCTCAAAATCGCATGATCCAACCAGAATATAAAAGTAAAAGAATTACAGAAAGAGGTGAGACACCTAACTTTCACTACCAAAATGGCAGCAAGAAAACAGAACGACGTTGGACGCCCACATATAACACAATCGATACGTTCAATTATAGTAACAATAGCGATAGACAGTAAACGCAAAATAACAACTGATAACAGTAAGCATTTTTAACAGAGATTAAAGGCATCCACAGTTTAAGAATTAAATGACGATCACAATTGTAATATTAAATATGTTTTACAGTTATAAATGCTCATACTCAATGAATCATGTGACTGAAAATTCAAAATGCAAAAAGGGTACCAAAAATTCCTACTCCATAGAGCTAGACATAAACATTTTTGGAGTGAATGATTAAGGAGTAATGCCAGTATATCGTTAGCCTTAAAAACATAGTGTGCTTTATCTCATAAAAATGTTTGCGCAATGGCTTATACATGGCACCTCAACAGTTGATAGCGATATAGGACAGCGTCCCAGTCAGGATCATCGGTGTGTCGCATTGGTCTGCCCCACGACCCCAGTGGAGCTACCACTGTCTATTGTGAGACACCCACACCCCGACGCCCCCAGGGTCAACAACATATGACACCTACGCTTAGTCTATTCACACCCGCACAAAGGTGTTATTCAAACTCCTTGGCACACATAGCCTTTACAACAATGTCCAACAGACAACACATATGCATGACGACGCAATGCCCATCATGTATGTTTATCAATGATATGTTCCTCATAAACATTGCATATTATATGCATTCATCAATAATGTACTTAACTATAACATACCACATTGTGTCCATGCGAAACACCAACAATATTCATGTGTATTTAATAATATACTCATTCGTAACATGTCACAATTCATACAACTTAGACATCCATAATTCCCTAGTTCCATTTATGGACTCAAAATAACATAGCATTAAGTCCTCAAGTGGTAAAGCACTTCTTAAGGTTCATTATGGAATTTCACTTTAGATTATTCATTCTTATAAAATCCCCCTCTTTAGAGGAATTCTCTTAATAAATCAAGTCCTTTACTTTATTTTTTGTTGTAATATCTTCATATTGAAGTCTTAGCATCATTTCATAGTCACCTAGCTGGTTCTGCTCTGGGCGCCTAGGCGCCATCTCTGAAGCACCTAAGCGCTGGTGGAGCACTTGGGAGCTGAACATGAACTGCCTGAGCGCTCACCAAGCCACGTTACAGGGAAAATTTTTTGGACAGAGAGCGTCTAGGCGCTTTATGCACAGCACCTGAGCACAAGTGCACTAGCAAGGGTTCTATAGAATTCATTTCTACAGAGCCTTGGCCCATCCAATATCAAAGTTTTTCAGTCATTTTCCAACAATCCAAAATATGATTCATGTCATCAAGATACAAAATAACAATCAATAGGTTCGTAATCATCAAAACACAATGCAAATCCATATATTCATACAAATCAAACAACTACAAAATCATGGAAATAACATATTATAACAAAGAGAGTAATCCAATGTGGATTCCCTCATTAACAACAATACACAAGACATTTCCTTACTACCAAGATTGGTTGAAAAGGATCATCTCCCTCTTACCTATTTGGGAGACAACACAATGGTGCTATTCCGTTTTGCTCTTGATTTTTTTCGTTTTCCTCCTTCAAGAAAACACTAATGTGAGTGATTTCCACAATGTCCACTCAAACTATGGAAAAATAGGTTCTTGGTCACCTAGGTGACCAAGAAAAACAAAAATGACAAGAAACTAGAAGAAAGTTGAAGACTTTACCTTAAAGCTCCAAGCTTTAGCTTCAATGGTGGAAAATGGAAGAAGAAGAAGAAGAAAAACCAAAGGATGGCCACAAAAGAGAACTTGGATTAGTGGAAGAAAGCTAGAAATGGGATTGATTTGGCAAGTCATGGAGATGGTCTCCAATGGGTAGGTGTACGGTGGAGAAGGAAGAAGAAAGAAGAAGAAGAAGAAGAAGAAGAAAGAAGAAGAAGAAGAAGAAGAAAGAAGAAGAAGAAGAAGAAGAAGAAGAAGAAGAAGAAGAAGAAGAAGAAGAAGAAGAAGAAGAAGAAGAGAAGAAGAAAGAAGAAGAAGAAGAAGAAGAAGAAGAAGAAGAAGAAGAAGAAGAAGAAGAAGAAGAAGAAGAAGAAGAAGAAGAAGAAAAGAAGAAGAGAAAGAAGAAGAGAAGAAGAAAGAAGAAGAAGAAGAAAAAGAAGAAGAAATGAAGAAAAGTGCTTGAAGAAAATAAGAAGAGAAAGAGTGTTTAGAAATGTGAGAGTGAAGAAATAAAATGAGAATGTGAATATTGGGCTCCCAAATGGCCTCTGTCGTGGAGAAGAGTGGAGAGGGAAGAGAGAGAAATGTGTTATTAAGGGAAATAACACATTTTGTTGTAAGCTTCCCGTAATGAGTTTTGAATTAATTTAATCTTTATTTTGAAAATAAAGCTAATGGATTTGACAAAAGGTAGATTTTTGGATAGTGTGATAAGGATTTCTAACACATGTTATTATCCAATGGACAATTATTACAATTGACAGAAATTAGTATTAATTGTCCAGCGGATAAGATTTACACAACGATTAATTACTTTATCAGATAAAATTTCTCAGAAATGTGAAACCTTGTAAACTGTGTCTAGCCTCAGGTTTATCCCTCATCGACATTTTCACAGATCAAGGTTCTCGAGAAAATATTTCATTTTCCCGACTCCACTCAATTTGCACTAAAACGAGGAATAATATTAAAATATTTCGCGTTCTTAGAAAAATTTCAAAAAATCACAAATATTATGAAATGAATATAATAAAAGAAATAAAGTTTAGGGTGTTACATACTAGACCCGGATGTATCGACGATATTATGTAATTGTATGAGCGATTATATAATATCTATTAATCTTATGATATTAGACAATTGTATGGGTGGTTGTTCTAATCTCATTTGGGAATCCTTTTAATGATGAAATTAAGATATGCATTGAGGCATATGAAGAAATTGAGACATGCATTGAGGTATTCGCGCATTGAATGAAATTGCGTTGAGGTATTCGTGCATTGAATGGAATATAGCTGATAGCTATTATGGCCCTTGTGGTTGAAGAGTGAATGA
Source organism: Ormosia emarginata (assembly GCA_029884605.1). Classification (NCBI taxonomy): domain Eukaryota; kingdom Viridiplantae; phylum Streptophyta; class Magnoliopsida; order Fabales; family Fabaceae; genus Ormosia; species Ormosia emarginata. The sequence goes on from JAQQTP010000079.1 coordinate 21,345,848, forward strand.
GAATTGAAAAGTGAGATCTATGATGGATCTTGGGGGCATCGAGGCGCGGCGGTCAACCAGTGGACAGTTGGCAAGTACCATGTTCCACTTGGTGACGCAGTCCATTGCAACGCATTGATGATACCTAACAAGAACATGATTCCTTTTGTGGACTGATAATGTCGTTGGGCTAAGGCTGACATTTACTCCAGAACATTCATCTCGAAATTGTGAAAACCTCCATGGAGTGGGAAATTGGTTTAGTATGCATACACATGGTCAGTACACATATTGTTGTGGCATGGTAAATGTTCATATGGTGTGACATCATCATTTCATATATATTGATGGTATTTGTTATGATGAAATTAGTACTGGTTATTATACTATGATATATGGTTATGGAAATTGTTTATGAAATGATGACATGAATATAATTCTGACAATTGTGTGTATGGAATGACTTTGTCATTTGTATTATTCCTTGCTACCACATTAGTATTGATGAAAAGGGGATCTCACGTCTTTCTTGTATTCCTTTATTGTACTTGTATTGTTAAAATTTGTATAGTAGATGGAATGAGTTTCTTAGACTTGGTTGGAGGCAAATATTCTGAGTTCGGTGACAACATTGAAGAGTGGCCATCCCGGATTCATTGGTGTGAAGTTTTGAGGAGGAATAGATATATGACGCATCAAGATGGATACAAGACGAAATAAAGTATGTTGAGTTTTCTCGTTAGTATTTTACCGTCCTATTAAGTAGGACCCCTCATGGAGTTTTCTACTGTTTAAAATTGAGTCTATAAGTTTTAAGTTTCCTGAATAATTATTAAATATTATGTGGTGTCTGTTATATGAATCTTAATCGGTCTACTATATTTTTAAATAGTACGTATAACCTTGATAAACTTATATTTTGAACAAGAAAGAAGTTTTAAATCCACATTTTAAATAATTATATCTTTTATAATTTACTTTAGTTTTCTTTTGTTGAGTCAGAAAAGGTGGAACCCGAAGTAGGGTGTTATAGCCATAGTGCCTAATTGGCAATAGTTAAGGGCCAAGGTACTGAGTTGGCAATAGTAGAGTGTCATAGTATCTAATTGGCTAGAGTTAAGGGCCAAGGTGCCAAGTTGGTAAAAGTTAAGTGTCATAGACCCTAGTTGGCAAGGGTGAATGTCATAGTGCGTGAAGAGCTCTCAAAGAGTGAAAAAGAGTTAGTAATGCAAAGATAGCAGTGTACTAAGCCTAGTTGGCATTAGTTAAATGTCGTAGTGCATGAAATGCTCCCACAAAGAAGAGGTGGAGTTAGTAATGCAAGATGGACTTAATATGAGATCATGTGGTGGTTATGTTAGAGTTAGGACATAACTCCACATTTACACACACATCACACTTGACATATGCTTGCTAATCCCTAGAGAACACGTAGTGAAGGCATTCACCTTGTTATGGTGGCGATTTCCACCTAGTTAAGGTAGATTACTTGGTGATCTACGGGTGTAGGAGGTCAAGTGTTGTGGTAACAGACTTCATTCCTAAAAGTAGGCTATAATGGGTCACACGTTATCATGGCAGAATTCCTCTGCGCCTAGGGGGAATAGTTAAGTATTCATGAAATTGCACCAACACTAACATATATTTTACTTTGAACATAAACATACATCATCTCATCATTACATTATTAAATTTATTTTTGTTTAGATATTTTTGTGTGATTATTGTGTATGTGTTACTTTGTGCCTTCGGTGACAGCTGTATGGGCGGTTGTCTGGTCAATGATTTCAAATGATTGTATAAGTGGTTGTTTGATATCATCGTGGTTTCAGTTATCAGAAAAAAATTATAGATTGCTTAAGAAAGTTACATAAAGAGAGAGTTGTAATTATTTCTTGTGTAAGAAGTATTAGTTCAGTTAGGTTTATTCATTGCGAATGTTTAAACTGCTAGTTTTGGTATACTTATACTGAGAAATGTGATTTCTCACCCTATTTGTTGCCATGTAAATCCAGGTGGAAGTTCATCTAAAGGCAAGAAGAAGAAGTGTGAAGACAAAGATAGTTTTTATGTTTTTATTTTAAAGCTTGTATTTATTTACGTGCTTTTAGTTGTATGAAGTTTATGTATACAATGAGCCCTTTAGTGGCAATGTTATTTGTATAACTTTTAGTTTTCCGCAAGGCTTTCCATTATTATTTGTTTAAATGATATGGATTAGTATTATGTTAAGTTAGAAGTAGCATAAGTAATAATGCTTATCTAGGTATATTTTGATATACTACGTTACCAGTGTTAGGGTGTTACATTATAGTATCAGAGCAGTTCATCCTATTGAACCAGGGTATGGACTGACTAGGCTTAGACACGTTTAGTATTTTTTCGCTAAGTGTCATGCATTTCTTATGTCATATGTTTAATATGATGCTTGAATTGCATGTTTTGCTTTGAGTTAGTGGTTATTAGCTACTATTGCATGGTTACATGATATTGAGACTGCAGTTCAATATTAATTGTTTCGGTGTGTGCAGGAAGCTATGGCACTAAAGAAGCGAACCAGAGCAGTAGGGAACATAGCTCCTGAAGATCCCAACATGGCTGATGCAGTTGTGGCTATGACTAATGTGATGGCAAGGGTGTTAGAGAGGTTGAAAGCTAATCAACCTGTACAACCTGCAGCAAGAACCAGTCGGGAGGAATCAGAACTTCCAAGACTTGGCAGCATTCAGACAGATGAACCCTCCACCTTTCAATAGTGAGTTTGACGTAGTGAAAGCAGAAGGATGGTTAAATGAGATAGAAAGGATTCTTCAGGTGATAGTATGCACTGATGAGAAGAAAGTTTCTTTTGCCACTTTTATGCTGAAGGGAGCGGCAGAGCATTGGTGGAAAAGTACCACAAGAGTGATGGCAGTAGTTGGAGCTCAAATGATCTGGGAAATGTTTAGAACAACTTTCTTGGAAAAGTATTTTCTGCAAACTTTGCAAGATGCAAAGGAGGTAGAATTTATGAGGTTAGAGTAAGGGAGTATGTCAGTGGGCCAGTATGAGGCCAAGTTTGAGCAGCTGTCCAAGTTTTCATATCATTTCAGACATGACCCGAATGAGAACTGGAGATATGTGAAATTCGAGTCCGGTCTAAGAGCTAATATCAATGAAGCTGTAGAGCCCTTGGAGATCAGATATTTTTCTTCTTTGGTCAACAAGTGGCGGATAATAGAGAAACGTGAGAGGAGACTTATAGTGGGCCAAGAGTCTCAAGGTTCCCAAAAAAGGAAGCATAGTGAGCAGAAGTTCACAAAGGGTGAAAAAGGTAAATCAGAGCAGGTGGAGTCCAAGAAGGGTTAGTGCCCTAAGTGTGGAAGGCAGCATGGTGATAGACCTTGTTTAGTAGGACAATCAGTGTGCTATAAGTGTGGACAATAAAGGCATTTTGCCAAGGAGTATCCGCAAAGGGAAGAAGTGCAGCCCGATAGTAGACCCACATCTCTAGTAAGGGTCTACATCGTGCAATGCGAGGAGACAATGCAGCCTAAGGATTCAGAGAAAGGTAAGTGTTTGGTTTTGTTTCTTCAAGGTTTGGTTGTACTTGTTTTAAAGTGTGAGTTGTATGTGACTTCTTGCATGAGGTAAACTAAATTTTGGGGACATAATTTTAAAAAGAGGGGGGAATGTAACATCCCAAAAAATCATATCAGGCTTGTAATTAGTTACAAAGGTAATATATTACTTGTTTAGCATATCAGTCAAGTTTGGTGACAAACCGAGTTAGTTTAGGCACTTTATTGCAACCTCGAGTGTGAAAAGTCACCTAAAATGAATCAGAGAATAGCATAAACTGCTATTTGAAGGGAAACAAGTTTGGATAATTTGTTTGTAGGTCACAAATGAGTTAAGTAAGGTATAGTTAAAATTTCAGAGTAATCAGAGTTGATTTGGTATTTTTAAGCATACTAGTTGTGCATTTTAATACCGGATTGACCCAATAGATATGAAAAAATAGAGAAAAAGTGTAACATGATTTTTAGTGAATCTTAAGATTTATTTTGAGTTTGTTGGAAGTTAGAATACTGGATTTGGTAGAATCTGAGTGTTCTTAGCAGATCGAGGTTTTAATGTTTATCCAAGAGAAGTCAAATTTGACTTCCCTTGTTAAATATCTCACGGCTGAGATATTGGAGAAGCTGAAACAGAAAAGAGAATAGAGAGCAATGAACAGGAAAACATGAAGAGAGAAAAAGAGGAAGAAGGAAGACCAAAGAGGAGAATCAACCACCAAGGAAGAGGAATCAAGTGGATCTTGGCTTCATCTTCATCTTCATCTTGGCTTCACATCAACCGTTAGCATGGTTACATCCATATAAATCGTAAATTAGAGCTTAATGGTTCACTGAATTCACCTGTAAATTCCCAACTTGCTTGGTCAGGATAGATAACTGCTACGTCATACTTTTATTCTGAGCAAGTAAGGCATCAAGAGTACCAAGCTCCATAACTCCCTGTTTGACTAGAGGTCTTCCACTAGGCAACTGATATTCATTGGTAGCCATAGTCTCAAATAATTCCTGCGCTTCCTCAAGAGTTTTAATGTTCAAAGATCCACCTGTAGATGCATCTACCATAAGCCTTGTAGGATGATTCAAACCATTATAAAAAATCTGCACCTACTGCCAAATCTCAAAAGCATGGTGTGGACATTTTCTTAGAAGCTCCTTAAATCTTTCCCATGCTTCATAGAGAGATTCTCCCTAACTTTGAGTAAAGCAAGCAATCTCATTCCTTATTTTCATAAACATTGATGGAGGGAAATACCGAGTGAGAAACTTACTAACCAGATCATCCCAGGTGGAGATACTTCCTTGAGGCTAGGCTTGTAGCCAGCTCTTGGCTTTATCTCTCAAAGAAAATGGGAACAGTCGTAACCGAATGACATCATCACTAGCTCCATTGTACTTGATAGTATCACAGAGTTGTAAGAAGTTAGCAATGTGCAAATTTGGATCTTCTGTCTGACCTCCCCCAAACTGATTCTGCTATACTAGTTGTAGCAAAGTTGATTTAATCTTGAAGTTATTTGCCTGAATAGTAGGGCGCACACTACTTGTTGAAACATTCTTAGCAGATGGAGTTGCATAGTCAGCCAAAGTGCATCTTTGTACTCCATTAGTGTTCTCAGCCATCTTTTCTTCAATTCTTTTTCATTCTTTGATTGCTTTTCTGATTGCTTTTTTTGTTCTTGTTATCTCTAGATCAAAAAGTAATATTTTTGACTTCAAAGAACCTTGCATAAACAAGCAAACAAGCAAACCAGAGTTAAGTAAAGAAGAGAAATAAAAATAAACTAAAATAAAATAAAAATAAGAAAATCTAAAATGAATAAAAGGAAACAAAATAACCAAAAATTAAATTAAGAAAATTAGAAATCAATTAAAACAAATTATTATCTAAAATAAAATAAAACAAATTAAAATTAAAACTAAACAAACTAAAATAAAAAAAAATAAACAAAGAAAAATAAAATAAATAAAAATAAAAATAAAGATAAACCAAGAAATAAATTTTAAAGAAAGTTAAATAAGAAAAAATTATCTAAAAGTAAAATTAAACAAAATAAAATAAATGCCTAAATTAGTACTCTCTTAACTACTACTCAATATTGACAATTAATAATCCTTGACAACGACGCCAAAAACTTGATGTGTAAAATTTACAAGTGCACCGAATCGCAACAAGTAATAAAGTAATGAAAAAAGTATCATCCCACGAGGATTATATTTCCAATTACCAATTTCGTTAAACTAACATTATCTAGGCTACTTCAAAATGCAAGAGTTGGAAAAAGCGAAATTAAAAAGAAAACAATTAAAAGAAAGAAATCAGATTTGAACAAAGCAAATTCAAGAAATCAAACACGAGATGAAAACAATAATAAGAAAGTATTAGGGTTCGGATTTCGCTTAAACTTTTTAAATGCACATCCAAATATAGGTTCAAACATGTTCTAATTCAATGATTTATGATCAATTCCCAAAATTAATCAATACCTAATCCCTTGGTATATTAATCAAGATCCATGCTTCAAGGCTCAACCCATTGGGTTTTCTTTTTCTATTTCTTCTTCTCTCTCTCTCTCCCATTTATCTTGAATACGAATTTTTATATGACATTTTCATATTCATAGTGTAGCTAGTTATGTTTAGATTATTCTTTGAATCCCCCTTTGACATTGAATGATTTGTGCCCCCTTTTGAGGTTATATGAATGATTTGGGTTTTGTTCTATCATATTGTACTTGATGCTCTTATTTGTCAGATCAACTTGTCAGTGATTTGTTGAAATCGATTGAGCCTAGACATAGGACTTTAGGTTTTAGATCATTTCTATGATAGATGTACGTTCAACTTCATTCTAATGGCGGAATAGATTGATTTGTTAATAGTATAGACATATACCTATTAGCTGTGCATAGCCTTAGTTAAGAATCAATCTTAATGCTTGTTGTTTGCTCCAGTTCTCATGGACGCATAGTGAACTAGGTAAATAGCATAGGGTTAATTGACCTAGACATAGGCTTTTAACTAAGTTAGCTTTTCTGCCTAATCTAATCTAATCATTTGTATGCTCATAAGGATTGCATGTTTTCAGTTGAAATAGGAGGTAAAAAAGGATTCTCTAAGTTCTCAACCTATCTTTACTTTTATTTATGCATTGTAATTTATTTTATCAACTCCTTTTTCAATTTACGTTTGCTTGAATAGAATTAGTTAAGTTGTAGGTTAATATTTAACTTTGGAAATTACCATGTTCCCTGTGGAGACGATCTTATTTATCATTTTTATTACTTGAGCGACTCGTGCACTTGCGGTTAGCAAAAGAGCGATTAGTTTCTGACTCAGCATCTGTTCTAAGTTAAATTAAACTGAAGGATTAGGTAATATGCTTATTGATGCTTATCCTGGTTACTATTTATACCAAAATACTCTTCATGTCTTAATTATCATCTCCATGAAATTTCATAATTTTATGAGCTTCTTTATTGTTCTGTTACTGTTATCTTAATTCCTCTTTTGTATCCATCAAAATACTATACTAACTTAATTAATTCTCCAAAATTTTTTGTAACTCTTATCAAAGGTTCTTAGCTAGGAAATAAAGTTTTCATATTTATTTCCATTATATCAATTGATTTTATAGATACTTTAATTATTCTTCTATATTCAGTGTTATAGAATTACTCTCAAATTGGTTCAGAAAGTTACCTGAATTAACAGATAACTCTTACTAGTGGTAATGAACTTCTATAACCTTGATTAGAATTATTAAGTTAAGGAGAATGTTACAATTCTCCTCTCTTTTTAAAACTTTTGTCCTCAAAATTTACTTACCTTATACAAAAAGCTCCAGATAGATTTACATCATATTAAACTCAAACTCCCACTTGGCTTTTTCCTCTGAATCACCACTTTCCCATAACATCTTCGCCAGAGGAATTTATTTCCCTTTAAGCTCTTTTAATGCAACACTACATTTACTTTACTAGGATCTACAAATCCCTTTTTCTAAATATCATTTATCCTAGAAATTACACCTCTTAACTAATCAATCAAATTATTAATCCGAGATAATGGAGATTTATTCTTAATAGTAACATTATTTAGTTGTTTATAGTCCACGAACATTCTTATACTACCATCCTTCTATTTGTTTCTTATTGTCCCACAATCACCTTTCCTTAATTGAATTCTAAAAACTCCAACTCTTTTTCTTCTTGTTACTTCTTCGGAAAATACTTATCAAGGAAAGTAGTCTTGAACATCTTCCAAATTATCTGAGTCCCGACAATTTCCTTTAAACTTCTGGCACTAGCCCACCAAAACTCAGCTTCTTCTTTTAACATATAAATAATAAATAATACATTTAGGTCATATGCGCATCTCATCACTACAATTACTTTCTCTAACTTCCTTATCTATATCTCTGCTTTTACTAGGTCATACCTTCCTATAATATTCTAATGATCCTAGCTGCTTTATGTTTCTAAATACCTTTAACATGTCTGACACATTATTGCCAACAGGGGTTCTATTATCTTGGCCATAGGTATGCCCAGTCAATGCCACAGTCTCCTACTCACACAACACATTACATATTGAGTTGACCAGGCTCAATATTATGTAACAGTGTAGCAATTAACCGTAAGCATATAAACTCAAGGTCATTATGCAATTCTACCTATACATCTCATCATCAAGACAAGACAAATGCATAACAAAGCATATCTAGTCCATACCCCGACTCAATAGGATGAACTGCTCTGATAACATAATGTAACGTCTCAATACTAGTACTAATAACATATTTGGAATCACATATTAGAAATTAGGATTAGGCAAGTCACTTCTAGACTATTTTAAATTTTCATAAAAACATTGATCACATACGTGAAAATATGAGCCTGCTAAAAGAAATATAATATACATATACCTGGAAATTCCCATAATTATATACTTGTACATCATTGTACAAGAATTTCAAACTATGCCATTAAGGCACAAATACATACAATTTGCACAATCATTTATACATAGTTAATACAAAACTATAATTTCTGAAAAGTAGACTATGCTTTGTACTTCCGCATCCTTTATCTTACTTTTCAAAATACTCCTTCCCTGGAATTATCACGGAAATTCAAACAAATGTGGTGAAAATTATAAAATTCTCAGTAGATCAAATCCATAAACCATGCCATCATAATGCAACGATTCTTATAACAGATCAAAGTCGTAGTATGACATCCACAAATATTTTCACAAACACATTTTCAAATAAGTAACATGATATTACGTTTAAATTCAGTTTCATCACAATGCTTATTTAAATCACTTGGCAGTAGTCTACTTTCAGGTTGGTGCACTTCAACCTATTCATGACGATTAACCAGTCACACAGAACTACTCCAAGAAATATTAAATCCAATTTCAAGTTCTTCTCAGTGCTCATTATCCAGTGTTAATTCCCACAGAACTAGGTCACCTCACATAACCTAAATTCTAGCTTGGTAATAGTTTGCTTTTAGGTGACACATTCCAACCTATTTATGACAACACCATTTGTGTCATACAAAATTATTCAGTGTATCCTATTTAGCTTGGCAATAGTCTGCTTTCAGGTTGGTACACTCCAACCTATTTATGACACTACCATTTGTGTCACATAAAACTATTCCAAATATCATTACATATATGAAGGAAACTGGGGCAAGTGAGGAAACTGGGGAGGAATTTTAAGAATATAGGATCCCCTTCCTCATAGAGGTTCATATCTATAATTTTAATAGAATTATGGATACCCTTCCCTCATAGAGGATTAACTCCAGAATTCATTAATGCCCAAACAAATTCACATGTGGCAAGATGCCAAATCCATTCAAATACAAAGAGGATACTCATATAATGGGAATAACATTCTCATATTCAATTCATTCACAAATTCTATGAGTGCTGAATATTCATTCATAGAACAATTTCCATTATAGCTCAACCTTAAAGAATTAAGGGAGCAAATTCTCATATCCATATCAAATAGCTCAACTTTGCATTCAAAGGAGCAATATAAATTCAAATACACTACAAGTGCACAAGTCTATTTACTACATTTCATGAGATCTCATCAAGTGATCAATTCTAAACGCATCCAATTATCAATTAAACTTCAATGAACATAGTCAAGTTCACTTAACAATCAACTCTTAAAGAAATTCTCATACAAATAATAATTCAAATGTCACAATTCTCATGTTCATAGTCAAAGGAGCAATACTAATTCAAATTCAAGCTCAACTTGACTAATCAAGGAGCAATACAACTTTTAATACAAATCTTGTACACAAATCAATTTCATTCAACAAATTTCATGAATTCTCAACAAGAGAGTAACATTAATTACATCTGATTGCAAATGCAATTCCATGCATTTCCAACTCGACCAACACAAATTATTCACCAAACAACAACAAAAATACAATTTCAACTCAAATCCCTCCCTTGGGCCTTAAGCATGCATTCAATCAAGGGGAAATAATCCAACCAAATGGCAACTTGCAACCACACAACTAGGGTCATAGCAAAGTATAATTCATCAATTTTATATATAATCAAACAAATAAGCTTTAGGTTTTCCAAGCATGGCTAAAAAAGCCATGGTCATCAATCATGTAATTAAATCACATGAGTAACTATACTTATTCATTTTTAATATATAAAACCTTAGTTAGATTTGTAACACCCTCCTTTGGGTATCACATTTGAGACTAAAACTTGAAAAACTTAACAAAACATGTAAAAGGTTTAATATAGTAAAATACAGATTTCAAATTTTATTTCCCAGAAACATAAATTTAAACAAGGCGTAAACAACACAGGATGTAATACTAAATAATTACACATTAGAATATACAAAAGATGGCATGGGTCACCATCCACCCTATACAACAAAAATACATGTTTAGAATAGAGGGAAGAGAGAAAAGCAAAGGGAGAAGAGGAAGGAAGCTCATAGATGAGGATTCGATGCTTTAATTTTCTTCCATGAAGAAGATTGCCTCCAACTAGGTCTCCCTAGGCCTCCAATCAGCCCAGAACGTGAAAACCTAGTGCAGCTTCTCTAAACTCAGTAAGCTTTCTTTGTAAAATCTATTAAATTTCTATTTATAGACTCAGAAAATAGAGTTTCGCTGTGGCATTCAACTTCTCACGCCGCGACGTGCTTCAATTTAGGTCAGGGACGCCGCGACATTAAATCCTTGCGCTGCGGCGTTCAAAATGCATAGCTCTCTGACTTAATGCAGGGGATGCATCATGCCGCAACATTGATATTCCTGTGCCGCGGCGTTGCCTATTGAGATGCAGATTTGGCTTTCTCTTCCACTTTTTGTCTAAGTCCTCTACATTTGAGCTTGTTTGGAGCCCTTCCTAATATACAAAAATTACCAAATCAATAATAGATACAAATTCACCCAATCTCTTACCAAATACGCACAATTTGCTCTAAAACATACAGAAGGATATCCAAATCAGAATATGTCAAATATAAGTATAAAACCTTCCAAATATGCATCATAAATAAGGACTAAGCATTCTTTAAAACACAAGGATAGGGCACAAATAACTAAATTACATGGAGTTATCACAACCCAAAGTGACGGCTATTGCAGAGTCAAGAAATCTCTCAACCATAACCTTAGCCACATTTTTTGGCAAGATCCAAGAATATGAATTGGAGTTAAATAGACTCAACCAAAATAAGGAACTTGACAAGAAAAAGAAGGGAATTACTCTTAAGGCCACCTCCTCCATGGTTAATGATGATGATAATGAAGATTATGGAAATGGCATGTAGATAAATGAGGAGAATCTTAGTCTTCTAGTGAAGAAATTTGGAAGATTCTTCAAGAAGAATGTAGTCTAAAGAATACCTCCCTTCCCCTCAAAGAACACATATCACAAAGGGGAAGGAACCTCATCCACTCCTAAATGCTATGAATGTGGAGAACCGGGACACATGAAGAAAAAATGTCCAATCTATCAAAGAAAAGTGGAAAAATATGAGAAGAAGTCCTCAAAGGAAAAGAAAGAAAGAAGAGTTTACATAGCTTGGGATGATAATGACATGGATTCAATCGATAACTCAGATAATGAGAAAGCCAATCTATGTCTCATGGCTAGAGGAGAAGAGGAAGATGAAGATGACACGGAGGTAACATCCTCAAACTTTGACTTTTCCCCTTCCTATGATGAATTGTAAGATACATTTGAAGAATTGCATAATGAATTTATGAGGCTTGCAAAACTTGTTTCATCATCTAAGAAAATAATTTCCTCTTTTGAAAACAAAATCTCTATTTTAAACAAGGAAATTAAGGAACTTAAAATTGAGAATAAAACTCTTGGACTTATTGATGCAAATTCTTCAAGCATGACATGTTCTTCACTTGATAATGCATCTACATTCTTTTCTTGCTCATCATGCAAAACTTTTGAAAATGAAATTAAAGATTTGAAAAATACTCTTTGAAATTTTACCTTTAGAAAAGATAATTTGAACATATTGCTCGGTAAGCAAAGATGTGTTTTTCAAAAGGCTGGTTTAGGGTATAATCCCAAAAACCAACAAAATCTTTACAAGAATTTATTTGTTTTCTCAACTATACCAACAAGTCCTTTTATAAAGTGTTTCCATTGTGGCAAGAAAGGACATAATGCATCTACTTGAAATTTAAAGAAAAATAACAATAACAAAATAGGGACTAAAATAGTTTGGGTCCCCAAAGGCAATTTGCCTAAAACTAACACACAAGGACCCAAGAAAACTTAGGTACCAAAAGCCAAAAATTGACGTGTGTTGTAGGTGTGCTTAAAGGCCAAGAGCTGACTTTGGTATCTTGAAAGTGGCAGCTCCAAGCACAAGACCGAAAATTATTCTAAGTTTCCTTCCTTGTCTCCAAGAAGCTTGGACTTGCAATCTTTGGATAAGTGGAGACTTGTTTTATGCTTTAACTTACTTTAAAGTAGTACTTTTATAGTTTTATATTTTGAAAATATCTATACATGTGCTAATATGCTAGATAAGTACACTTCTTATTTGAAATGGTATGTTTGATGATAATATCTTTATACTTAACATAATATACATAACATGATCATTGTTTGCCCTAAAATGCATATATAAAAGGAGATTGCATGCTTGATTTTATTGAAACTACTAAACAATTGGCTAATATCTTTACAAAACCTTTTCTTAAAGAGATTTTCTTTTATATAAGAAGAGAACTTGACATATTAGATCAATCATGCATTTAATTTGGATAAATGGCTTTGCTGCATAATGTTTTGTTGCATAATATTCTTGATTTTATATCTCTTGAATCCAACACTGACTTGAGCTTTGAAGTTTCTGCTAATTTTGTTTTGTAGGTACTTAATCCATGCTTAAGTCTTCCAATTTCAAAACTCAAGTTCTTGCTTATGAATATTGCTTTCTGGTGTTCTTGAAGAAGAATAATCTATTTTTGGGCTGCATTTTTTTGGTGTTTAGAGTGGATGCAACGTGAGGCTAAGCCAAAATGATCCTCAAGGAGACATGAGTTTGTGTTTTTTAAGGGCTGAATTGCTAAAGAAATTCTGTTTCAAGTGGTGAAATAATCAGTTATGAGGAGCAAATAACCAGTTATTTGCTTAATGGAGGTGTCTTGATACATGTTGTGCAAGCCAAATAACCAATTATAAAAGGCAATAATTAGTTATTCATCAAGACAGAGGTTATTGAGCATGTTTGGTGCTTTCTAGAACACTCAAAAATTGGTTATGAAATGCTCTATAACTAGTTATTGTAATTGGCTAGCTGACATGGATAGTTGTTTTGATGATAACAAACACAAAGATGATGGCAAGACCAAGTCCAAGACCTTCAAGAATAGTTTAGGACTTAGGATCTTTGTAAGGAGCCTTTTGGATATCTCAGTATTTTTGGTTGCAAAGAAATGTTTTCAAAATTGTTTTTCCAAACTTAAAGAATCATTTTCTGGATATTTAAAAGTATTTAAAACTGATTTTATATCAGGGGTATTCGAATACCCTATGAGGTATTCGAATAGAATGGTTTTCAAGTTAATACATTTCATGTTTGCAACAAAGGTATTCGAATACCATGCATGGCATTCGAATACAGAGTTTTCAAAATCTGTTTTAAAAAGTAAGGTATTCGAATAACTAGTTTGTTATTCGAATACACCTGATCTCAGAAAAACGTTTTTAGACTGAAGTATTTGAATACATTGAGAGGTATTCGAATAACCATCTTCCAATCTGTTTTCACGAGCCTTTTTAAAACAAAGGTATTTGAATACCTCATAAGGTATTCGAATAACATATCTCAGAAATGGTTTTACGAAGCTTTTGAAAATGGAAAGAAACGGTCATATTTTGCTTTAATGGTGTTTCAATTATACCCAACGACTATTTTCTTTCAATGCTCTATAAATAGAGACCTTGGGTCTCTTCTGAAGGTTGCCCAACCACTTGAATTATTTTTGCTTGTGCCAAAAACGTGATTCACTATTTTCTCATATTTTCTGTGCTCTTTTCGCCAAAATCTTGAGATATCCTTAGAGTGCTTTATAGTGCTTCAACTTGTGATATTTACTCTTTGTGAGAGTTTATTTTTCATCTATTCTCTGCTGTATTTCTTGTTACCAAGTGGCCTCAATACTCAAGAGGGGAGTGAATTGAGTATGTAACATATTTTCGTAAATTTTTTGCAAAACGTTTAATTAACAATTTTCATTGAAGCTATTGGATGATTGAAGTGAATAAATAAACGAGATTGAATACTTCACTCACAAATAAACAAGCTAAGATAGAAAGAATTCAAGCAAAGCAAGATATCAAACTCAACTCAAGCAAATATAATTAAAGCATAAAGTAAAGAGATAGAGTTGAGAAGAACAAACACAAGGATTTATCCTGGTTCAGCCACCCCTTGTGACCTACATCCAGTCCTCAAGCAAACCACTCGAGATTTTCCACTAAACTTCAAGCTTGAACGGGTGCTTGAAAACCTTTACACAAAAGAGCACTCAACTCCTTGGGATGCCTCACCCTTGAGCTTGAGCCTCAAAACAGGGATACCTCACCCTTGTCACTAGAGGGATACCTCACCCCCTTTACAACCTATGAAGGATACCTCACCTTCAACAAGGGATACCTCACCCTTTACAAACTTTGAGAGATACCTCACTCTCTTTTCTCTAGAGGGATACTTTACCCCCTTTACAAAGAATCAAAGTGTTTACAAGATGAAACTCTCACAAGAGTAGATTACACAAATTGAAGCCCTATGATGCTCTTCAAGAATATCTCAAAAATATATACAAAAATAGAGCAAAAGAGATTTAATGATGATTCTCGGATTAAAGTGATTGATAGATGTTTCTCAAGTGTTGGTTAGCCACAAATGATGCCCAAAGAAGAGTATTTATAAGTTTTTGGAACAATAGAACCGTTAGGGGCTTTTGTGGAAACATTAAATGCCAAGAAGATATAGCCGTTGGGTGTGTCAGAATGCTGGTAATCGATTATAGGGTTCTGGTAATCAATTACATGACAGTTAGAACATGTTCTTGGCTTTCTAGGTTTATGGTAATCGATTACTTGACTTGTGTAATCGATTACACGCCCTCTGACTTTATGGTAATCGATTACAATATTGATGTAATCGATTACATAGCCCTTTGAACGTGTTCTTGGATTTCTGGGAACATAGTAATCAATTACATGGATGGTGTAATCGATTACACGTCCTCTGACTTGCTGGTAATCGATTACCAAGAGTGTGTAATCGATTACTTTCCACTTTGAACACATTTTTCAAGCCAAAATGAGGATCCATGCCATTTCTAACTTTAAGAAACTTGAATTGATTAATATTGGTATATGTTTAGCATGATCCAAGATTAAAAATCAATACCTTTTTAAAATATGAACTTTGAAAAACAAGTTGATTAAAAAGATCTTTTGAAAAACCATTTGAATATAATTGAGATACCTTGAGAGCATTTCACATTGATGTTCTAAGACCTATATCTAATATACCTCTTTTGATCTTGGTCTTCTTCTCTTGGTCTTGATCTTTTCTTTTGATCTTGGTCTTCATCTTGACTTTGTTATCATCAAAAACTTATTTGATATGCTTCAAGACATAAGTATTCACATTCTCCCCCTTTTTGATGATGACAAAATAAACATTGAAAATAGAGAAATATTTGCATTCATTTATCTTTCCGAGATTAAGCGCAACTCTCCCCCATAATGTATGCATGAGATAGGATAAATGATTTTCATGTAAAAGTGCAAAGCTCCCCCGTACGCATGCAACATATTTCACTAATCTCTCCCCCATTAGCATTATCAAAAACAACATAAGCATTCATATTATATAATCATTTCAGCCCAACATGATCAATATCAGAGTATGAACGGTTTAGCACAACAATATGTGATACCGATGGTAAATGCATATGAAAGTTAAATCTTGGGTAGTATTTATCATTTATGCCAATAGAATTCAGAGTCATATTCAAGAGCAAATGGGGTTAGGTAGTATACGAGCAAAAAATCATCATGACAAAGCTTGATGGCAGATAAAATGTATGACCCATGAATTTTTGCCTCTTAAAACCCTGTGTAATCGATTACAATGTCTGTGTAATCGATTACGCATGCTTTGGATTCCTGGTAATCGATTACATATGTGGTGTAATCGATTACATGCCTTCTGGAATTGTTGTAATCAATTACATTGGAGGTGTAATCGATTACCTGTTTTCTGACTTGGCTTGGAACGCTTGGCAGAGCCTTTGTAATCGATTACAAAGGTATTGTAATCGATTACCAATTTACTAAAACTCAGTTTTTGCATTTCACACAGAGAAGGATTAATTTTAAACCTTTTAAATTTGTTCCAAAGCATTTCAAATCAATTTCAAACATCATGTAGGCATATAATCCAACCAGATTATGATCCAAAACACATAATCATGCAAATTTGCTACTTTTACCAAGAATTACATCATGTTGAGGGATTGGTGAAGTTTTGAGCTTTTTGAGGATCTTTGGCATGATGTAGTACCTACAAAATAGCTAAAGGGGAACCTCCAACGCTCAAGTCAGTATTCGATTCACAATTGATTAAATCAAGGTAGTTTGTGCAGTAAAAACACCAAATTATGCAGCAAATTTCAGATTATGCAGCAAAAATGAGTTTATGCGAGAAAAATCAAGAGTTTGGATGCATGATTAATCCAATATTCCAAGATAAAAAAAATTATCTAACTCAAGCATTCATTCAAATGCATGATTGATCAATCATTCCTAATTCTCCTCTTATATATGCACTTTAGGGCAAACAATGATCATATTAGGAATGTAATGTCAAGTACAAAGATATTATCATCCAACATACCATTTCAAACAAGAAGTGTACTTATCTAACATATTAACACATATAGAGATATTGTCAAGATATTAAGCTTGAAAAGTACAATTTCAAAACAAGTTAGAACACAAAAACATATCTCCACTTATCAAAAGGTTGCAAGTCCAAGCTTCGTAGAGACAAGGAAGAGAACTTAGAGTATTTTCTGATCTTGTGCTTGCAGCAGCCACTTTTGATATTCCAAAGTCCGTTCTTGGCCTTCAAGTACACCTAAAACATACTTCAATTTTTAGCTTTTAGTACCCAAATTCTCTTGGGTCCTTGTGTGTTAGTGTTAGGCAAGGTGCCCTTAGGGATCCAAACCATTTTAGTTCCAATCTTGTTATTGATGTTCTTCCTCACATTACAAGTTGATGCACTATGTCCTTTCTTGCCACAATGAAAACACTTTATAAAAGGACTTGTTGATGAACTTGAGGGAACAAAGAAATTCTTGTAAAGTTTTTGTTGATTTTTAGGATTGTACCCTAAACCAGCCTTTTGAAACATATATTTTTGATTCCCAAGCAATATGTTCAAATTATCTCTTCCAAGGGTAAATTTTGAAAGAGTATTTTTCAAATCTTCAATTTCCTTTTCAAAAGTTTTACATGATGAGCAAGAAAAGGATGTAGATGCATTATCAAGTAAAGAACATGTCATGCATGAGGAATTAGCATCAATGAGTCCAAGAGTTTCATTTTCAACTTTAAGTTCCTCAATTTCCTTGTTTAAAATAGAGATTTTGTTTTCAAAAGAGGAAATTGTTTTCTTGGATGATAAAACAAGTTTTGCAAGTCTTATAGATTCATTATGCAATTCTTCAAATGCATCTTGAAATTCATCATAGGAAGGAGAAGAATTTGATTCAAAATTTGAGGATGTTACCTCTATGTCATCTTCATCTTCCTCTTCTCCTCTAGCCATGAAACATAGATTGGCTTTCTCATTGTCCGAACTATCGGTTGAATCCATGTCATTTTCATCCCAAGCTATGTAGGCTCTTCTTTCTTTCTTTTCCTTTGAGTACCTCTTCTCATACTTCTCCACTTTCCTTTAATAGATTGGGCATTCCATCTTCATATGTCCCAATTCTTCACATTCATAGCATTTAGAAGTGATTGAGGTTCCTTCCCCTTTATGATAGGCATTCTTTGAGGGAAAAGGAAGTCTTCTTTAATCTTCATTCTTCTTGAAGAATCTGCCGAATTTCTTTACTAGTAGGCCAAGATTCTCTTCACTAATTTCCAAGTCATCTCCATCATCTTCATCATCATCATCATTAATCATGAAGGAGGTGGCCTTTAGAGCAATTCCTTTCTTTTCCTTCTTGTCATGCTTCTCATTTTGATTGAGCCTATTCAGCTCCAACTCATGCTCTTGTAGCTTTCCAAAAAGTGTGGCTAAGGTCATAGTTGCTAGTTTTCTTGATTTTGAAATAGCCGTCACTTTAGGTTTCCAATCCCTGCTCAAACATCTCAACACTTTGTTAATAAGATCTTCATTAAGAAAAATCTTTCCCAATGAAGCAAGATGATTTGTGATATGTGTAAAACGTTTTTGCATTTCTTGAATGCTTTCACCTTGGTTCATTCTAAAAAGTTCATACTTATGAGTGAGAGTATTTATCCTTGATCTTTTCACTTCACTAGTACCCTCATGAGTTACTGGTAAGGTATCCCACATTTCTTGAGCGGATTTACAATTTGAGACTCTAAAGAACTCATCATACCCCAAAGCAGTGGTAATGATCTTTTTGGCTCTCAAATTATATTGGACCTTCTTTTTATCATCATCCGTCCATTCACTTCTTGGTGTATTAATTCTCACACCATTTACAACTTGTATGGGGACAAAAGGACCATTTTCAACAGCATCTCACACATCTAAGTCAATAGCTTCAATAAAAATTTTCATTCTTTCTTTCCAATAAGCATACCCATCCCCATTGAAAAAAGAACGTCTATAAAGAGAAGAACTTTCAGAAAAATCATATGAAGAGGCCATCACTTTCTCTTGAAGCTGCTAAGCTCTTTACACAAGAGCCTAGCTCTGATACCACTTGTTACCAAGTGGCCTCAATACTCAAGAGGGAGGGTGAATTGAGTATCAAAAATATTTTCGTAAATCTTTTGCAAAACATTTGATTAACAATTTTCGTTGAAGCTATTGGATGATTGAAGTGAATAGATAAACGAGATTGAATACTTCACTCACAAATAAACAAGCCAAGATAGAAAGAATTCAAGCAAAGCAAGATATCAAACTCAACTCAAGAAAATATAATTAAAGCACAAAGTAAAGAGATAGAGTTGAGAAGAACAAACACAAGGATTTATCCTGGTTCAGCCACCCTTTGTGACCTACGTCCAGTCCTCAAGCAAACCACTCGAGATTTTTCACTAAACTTCAAGCTTGAATGGGTGCTTGAAAACCTTTACACAAAAGAGCACTCAACTCCTTGGGATGCCTCACCCTTGAGCTTGAGCCTCAAAACAGGGATACCTCACCTCCTTTACAACCTTTGAAGGATACCTTACCTTTAACAAGAGATACCTCACCCTTTACAAACTTTAAGAGATACCTCACTCTCTTTTCTTTAGAAGGATACCTCACCCCCTTTACAAAGAATCAAAGTGTTTACAAGATGAAACTCTCACAAGAGTAGATTACACAAATTGAAGCCCTATGATGCTATTTAAGAATATCTCAAAAAGATGTACAAAAACAGAGCAAAAGAGATTTAATGATGATTCTCGGATTAAAGTGATTGATAGATGTTTCTCAAGTGTTGGTTAGCCACAAATGATGCCCAAAGAAGAGTATTTATAAGTTTTTGGAACAATAGAGCCGTTAGGGGCTTTTGTGGCAACATTAAATTCCAAGAAGATATAGTCGTTGGGCATGTCAGAATGCTGGTAATCGATTACATGACAATTAGAAAGTGTTCTTGGCTTTCTGGGTTTGTGGTAATCGATTACATGACTTGTGTAATCGATTACACGCCCTCTGACTTTATGGTAATAGATTACAATATTGATGTAATCAATCACACAGCCCTTTGAGCGTGTTCTTGGATTTCTGGGAACATAGTAATCGATTACATGGATGGTGTAATCGATTACACGTCCTCTGACTTACTGGTAATCGATTACTAAGAGTGTGTAATCGATTACTTTCCAATTTAAACACATTTTTCAAGCCAAAATGAGGATCCATGCCATTTCTAACTTTAAGAAACTTGGATTGATTAATATTGGTATATATTTAGCATGATCCAAGATTAAAAATTAAGACCTTTTTAAAATATGAACTTTGAAAAACAAGTTGATTAAAAGATCTTTTGAAAAACCATTTGAATGTAATTGAGATACCTTGAGAGCATTTCACATTGATGTTCTAAGACCTATATCTAATATACCTCTTTTGATCTTAGTCTTCTTCTCTTGGTCTTGATCTTTTCTTTTGATCTTGGTCTTCATCTTGACTTTGTTATCATCAAAAACTTATTTGATATGCTTCAAGACATAAGTATTCACATTTCTGAGAGGGTGAGGTATCCCTCGAAGGCTTCTATAAAAGGGTGAGGTATCCTTTAGTAAGATTGTGAGGGCGAGGTATCCCTCAGTAAAAAGATGAGGTATCCCTTGTTGTAAAGAAGGTAAGGTATCCTTCATAGGGGGTGAGGTATCCCTCTAATATATAAGGTGAGGTATCCCTGTTGTGTAAAGGTTGCAAGCACCTGTTTCGGGGACTGGACGTAGGCCACAAGTGGTTGGTGGTCGAACCAGGATAAATATCGTTCCTGCTTTTCTTCTCTTTATCTTTTTATTTATTGTAATTTATTTATCATTGTTTAATTGTTTATTTTTTGTTCTTAAAACATTTTATCATCTTTATATATATTCATTATATTGCTTCAAGAAATTTGTATTAAAAAGGGTTTGCGAAAAAGTTTCTTAATTACTTAATTCATCCCCCCTCTTGAGTACTGAAGCCACTTGGGTAACAAGTGATATCAGAGCTAGACTCTTGTATAAAGAGCTTAGTTGCTTCAAGAGTACATGGCTTCATCAAATGGTTTTTCATAAGCAACTTCCATAAATCGACCACCCTTTTTTAATGGGTATAGTTATGCATATTGGAAGGAAAGAATGAAAATATTTATCGAGGCTATTGATCTAGATGTGTGGGATGCTGTCGAAAATGACGCATTTATACCTACACGAGTTGTTGATGGTGTAAAAACCAAGACACCTAGAAATGATTGGTCTAAATATGATAAAAGAAAAGTTCAATATAACTTGATAGCCAAAAACATCATTACCACTGCTTTGGGGTATGATGAATTTTTTGAATTTCAAATTGTAAAACTGCTAAAGAAATGTGGGACACTTTACAAGTTACCCATGAGGGTACTAGTGAAGTTAAGAGGTCGAGAATTAATTCTCTAACTCGTGAATATAAATTATTTAGAATGAACCATGCTGAAAGCATTCAGGAAATGCAAAAGAGGTTCACCCATATAATAAATCATCTTGCATCATTAGGAAAGAAGTTTACTAACGAAGACTTGATTAACAAAGTGTTGAAATGTTTGAGCAGGATTTGACAGCCTAAGGTGACAGCTATATCTAAATCAAGAGACTTGTCAACAATGACATTAGCTACGCTTTTTGGAAAACTCCAAGAGCACGAATTAGAACTCAACAGGCTTGACCTAAGTGAAGAAAATGATAAGAAAAATAAAGGGATTGCACTTAAAGCCACCACATCTACTATCAATAATGAAGATGAAGATGATGAAGATGACGTGGACAATGTTGAGCTAAATGAACAAAATCTCAATCTTCTGGTAAGAAAATTTAGTAAATTTCTCAGGAAAAATGGAACTCAAAGAAGATCGCCTTTTCTCCCAAAGAAATTTGAAAAGAAACCCTCCAAAGAAAGAAGAGTCTACATAGCATGGGATGATAATGATATGGACTCCACTGATAGCTCAGATAGCGAAGAAGCCCATCTATGCTTTATGGCCAAAGGAGAAGAAGAAGAAGAAAGCGACACTGAGGTAATTTCTAACTTTGACTTATCTCCTTCTTATGATGAACTTCAAGAAGCTTTCGAAGAATTTCATGACGAATCGATAAGGCTCACAAAATTAATTTCTTCATCTAAGAAAACTATTTTTTTTGAAAAATCAAATTCTAATTTTGAATAAAGAAATTGAAGAATTAAAAATTGAAAATGAGACATTAAGATTAATTGATGCATGCTCAATCTGCACTTCACATGCTTCTACTTCTTCATCTTGTTCTTCGTGTCATATGCTTGAAAAAGAAATTGAAGATTTAAAGAACACCCTTGCAAAATTCACCTGTGGAAAAGATAATTTAAATATAATATTAGGAAAACAAAGTGTTGTTTTTGAAAAAGTCGGGATAGGATATAACCTGAAAAATCAACAAAAATTTTATAAAAATTTCTTTGTTAATTCTAGCATTTCATGTAGCCCATTTATTAAATGTTTCTATTATAGGAAGAAGGGTCATGGTGCATCAACATGCAATGCAAAGAAAAACATTAATACAAAAATTGGAACTAAAATGGTATAGGTTCCCAAGGGTACTATTCCCAAAACTGACATTCAAGGACCCAAGAAAATTTGGGTACCAAAAGCCATAAATTGAAATGTGTTGTAGGTGCGCTTGAAGGCCAAGAGCTGACTTTGGCATTTTGAAAGTAGTTGCTGCAAGCACAAGACTAGAAATAATTCCAAGCTCTCCTCCTTGTCTCTATCAAGCTTGGACTTGCATTTTTTTAAGTGTTTCCATCATCGAGTAAGTTTTCCTCTCTAATAATGCACTTCTGAACATGTTAATTTGTTTTTCTGATAACGTTATTCGAATACCTCCCTATGGTATTCGAATACCATTGCATTTGTACATGAAAATCTATGTTTTTCTGATAGGTCTATTTGAATACCATCATAAGGTATTCGAATACCATACATCAGTACAGCGTTCTTATAGTTTTATGAGTTGGTGTATGCGAATAACTCAACAAGTATTCGAATAACCAGAGACTCATCTTTATTAGTATTTGTCATTTACCTCTGGAGTATTCGAATACTTTATAAGGCATTCGAATACTTGCTCTTTCTGAAGTTTATAAATTTGTGGTGGGTATTCAAATACATCAAGAGGTATTCGAATACCACATGGCTGAAAGCCAAATTTACAGCACGATCTCTGTTCTGTTTCTATTATTCTTTATGTAAATGCAATGTAAAAATATTTGACTCTTTGGATGACATGCTTTTGATGAAATATATCTTATTTCTTTTGAGCCTAAATAAAAATTACATGATGTTCTTAAATGCATATTTCTTAGCTTGTTCTTGCACCTTCTTTTTCTCAAGAATATGCTACATATTTAAATTCTTTGTAAGGTAAATGCTTAATGTAATTGGCTACTGTTTTAATAAATATTTGAACAAGTGCAACAAATGGTATCAAACAAAGTGGTATGAACGTAATAACAAGTAGTAACAAGTGGTAACAAACAAGTGGTTAATTGACCAAATTAATCAATGAAATATCTTTTGCCCTTGTGAACTCATTTGTTATTTTGCCTTATTATTTTGAATGATTATTTGCTTATGAGTTTGACTAACCTCTATGGATCCAAAAATTAATGGATACCAAAGAAAATGCTTTGAATTGTTTTGTAGGGTTATAACTACCTCAAGTACACATTTAAATTGAAAAAGTTTATTCAACTTGAGGGAAATGAATGAAGAGGACATGAGAGGACTTTCTTCAAGTACATTGAAATGGAATACTCAATGGAAGAAAGCTCAAGACTATCTTAAATGACTAAATATTTTTTCTTACATGAGTAGCATGCTTAGCATTGACAAAAGTGCCAAATTGGATATTATCTTACTAATGTTGTCATTGCATATAGGGTAAATAATGTTAATTCTATACAATGCTCTGATCCCTATAGCATATTTCATCAAGGTAAAATATTTAATATCTATGATTCTCTTGATATATGGCAGATTCATAAGAAATTGATAACAAGTAGTTATATTTGATAACAAGTGGTAAATGTTTTACATTTTGATAACAAGTGGTATCAAATATAAGTAATTCTCGTGGTAAATGTAATGATTGTTTTGATGATAATACAATGCAATTAGCTGTTCTATGAATGAATATATCTTTGCTCATGTGCTGAATATTGTGCTTATATTACTAAAGTTATAAAATTAAACTCTGTTGCTATTCTTGTATGCTATGAATGAACATATCTTGTTGGACTGGAATATACTGTGTTTAGCCTTATGCTTTATCTTGCCCCATCTTTTTGATCATGACAAAAGGGGGAGAAAAAGCTTAAATTCCTTGTTTGAGAAAAGTCAGGGGAAAAAAAAGTAAAAGTTCAGTAAGAGAAAAATGGAAATTGGATTCCAAAAGTAAGGGGGAGCTGCTATGCACATCTCTGATATAAATCACCTCTTATGAAAAAGAGGAGGAATAAGTATCTCTAAACAACTTTGTGAATTCCAATTTATATGAACTGATGCTTTTCTCAATGATAGTTTGTCATCATCAAAAAGGGGGAGAATGTAATTGGCTAGCTGACATGGATAGTTGTTTTGATGATAACAAACACGAAGATGATGGCAAGACCAAGTCCAAGACCTTCAAGAATAGTTTAGGACTTAGGATCTTTGTAAGGAGCCTTTTGGATATCTCAGTATTTTTGGTTGCAAAGAAATGTTTTCAAAATTGTTTTTCCAAACTTAAAGAATCATTTTCTGGATATTTAAAAGTATTTAAAACTGATTTTATATCAGGAGTATTCGAATACCCCATGAGGTATTCGAATAGAATGGTTTTCAAGTTGATACGTTTCATGTTTTCAACAGAGGCATTCGAATACCATGCATGGCATTCGAATACAGAGCTTTTCAAAATCTATTTTAAAAGTAAGGTATTTGAATAACTAGTTTGGTATTCGAATACACCTGATCTCAGAAAAACGTTTTTAGACTAAAGTATTCGAATACATTGAGAGGTATTCAAATAACCATCTTCTAATCTGTTTTCACGAGCCTTTTTAAAACAAAGGTATTCGAATACCTCATAAGGTATTTGAATAATGTATCTCAGAAATGATTTTACGAAGCTTTCGAAAATGGAAAGAAACGACCATATTTTGCTTTAATGGTGTTTTAATTATACCTAACGACTATTTTCTTTCAATGCTCTATAAATAGAGACCATGGGTCTCTTCTGAAGGTTTCCCAATCACTTGAATTATTTTTGCTTGTGCCAAAAACGTGATGCACTATTTTCTCATATTTTCTATGCTCTTTTCGCCAAAATCTTGAGATATCCTTAGAGTGCTCTATAGTGCTTCAACTTGTGATATTTACTCTTTGTGAAAGTTTATTTTTCATCTATTCTCTGCTATATTTCTGAGAGGGTGAGGTATCCCTCGAAGGCTTCTGTAAAAGGGTGAGGTATCCCTTAGTGAAATTGTGAGGGTGAGGTATCCCTCAGTAAAAGGGTGAGGTATCCCTTGTTGTAAAGAAGGTAAGGTATCCTTCATAGGGGGTGAGGTATCCCTCCAGTATATAGGGTGAGGTATCCCTGTTGTGTAAAGGTTGTAAGCACCTGTTTTTAAGCTTGTTTTGAATATTGAAAAATCTCGAACTGTGTTTCGGGGACTAGACGTAGGCCACAAGTGGTTGATGGTCGAACCAGGATAAATATCGTGCCTGCTTTTCTTCTCTTTATCTCTTTATTTATTGCAATTTATTTATCATTGTTTAATTGTTTATTTTCTGTTCTTAAAACATTTTATCATCTTTACATATATTTATTATATTGCTTCAAGAAATTTGTATTAAAAAGGGTTTGCGAGAAAGTTTCTTAATTACTCAATTCACCCCCCTCTTGAGTACTGAAGCCACTTGGGTAACAGTTATTCACCACAAACAGAGGCTACATTTATTGAAGCCACGAAAATAATCAGTTATGCAAAAGGCCATAACCAGTTATTCACATCACACAAAATCTAGTGCTTCTCAAACTCGCAAACAACCAGTTATATGGTAACTCCTAACCGATTATTGAGGTCCTAAAAATAGCAAGAATAGTGCTAGAATGCCATTCATGAACGCCCTTCATCTTCTTCCTCTCAAACACCCACTCACACCCATTCCCTCAAACACTTCACCCGCCTCAAATCCAACCAAAATCCACCACTCAAACACATTTTTCACCAAAATTCATCACTTCCTACCTATTAAAACCCAAAATTCCTTCTAAAATTTCACCATCATTCATCTTTTCTCTGTCCTAAAATCGTGCCCTAACCCCCATTTCCACCATGGCCAACAACTCCTCTCACCCAAAGAAATCATACACCAAAAATCCCTTTGTTCCCAAGCAAACTCCTACCCCAGCTACTAACCTAGATATTCCTCTAAGCTTGGACAACGAAGATATTTTTCCCATGTCGTTCAAATGAACAAGTATCACATGGAGTTTCAAGCTAGAAATCTCATTCAACCTAAGTACATGGATTAGGATTTCTTTGTTCAAGAAGGCTTCACTTTCCTCACTGAGCTCCTGGAGTTTCATGGGTTGAGAACTTTTATCACCACCCATTGTGAGTACTACATTGAATCAAGTAAAATATTTTTTTGCAATCTGAGTATTAGTGGAGCCAATTTAGTCATTGTGATCAAAAAGCATAAAATTATTATGTCACTCTGTTAGTGGACTTCCCTTTTTGGTTTCACTTATTCTGGGGAAGCTTTAACGGAGGATAGTCACAAGAACTAGGATGGATATATTAGAGACACGGCTTTCTAGGATATGCCTCAGTCGAGCATTCTAGTTCTAGAAAAGTCCTTCATTGCAAGAATTCTGAATCCTCAGGATCACCTTCTTCATTTTGTGTTAGCAAACATTCTGGTGTAGGTGTATTCCCTAGAGGCCAATACATTTTGTCTATATTTATATACATTCTATTATGCTATGTTTATATATGAGGCATTTCATTTATTGTGTTCTTTTTGATAAACATAATAAAGTCCTTAGAATAGTAAGTTTGATACCATAGGACATCAAGTGGATGACTTGATCGTGAGATCCTGTTGGATAAAACACTATTCTTAAATGTCCCTAGTCAAGTATTATTATTAATTAAGACAACAATAATGCATTGAGACTAGTATGTGCGTAGATTGATGACCACATCTCGCGGGTCATGGATATGAGATATCAAGTCTTCACATGGATACATATTAGAGTAATGATGTATTGGACAGACCCGCCATGAGAATGCTACGTGGATCATTACGTGAGTGTCATAAGCGATTCTCATAGTGATAATGGTGTATGTGGTCCTTTGACCTGAACTCACTACAATTCCTACATGAGGAGTTGTGTGTTTTAATGCCATCAAACGTCATCTGTAATAAGATGATTATAAAGTTGGTTATTAGATATATCGCGATTCATGTGGAGGGATATGAGTGACCTAGATGAGATTTGTCTCTCTTACATAACAGGAGTGATATCTGCGTGGCCCCTGATTGAGTGAGACTACGAAATACATGGCCATGCTCAAATGAGTCAATATGAGATATTGATCTCATTTGTTATTACTATGTCTACTCGAGAATTAGGAAACTGAAGATTGAACTAAATAAGGGTGACACATTCCATACCTTGTGTTTAATCTAGATATCTGGACAAAGGGACTAAACTACACAGAAACATTAGTCACGGATAGGTTATGTCAAATCATTGACATTCTCATTACTTGGGTAGTAGCGATATGTCACTAGATACCGCTCACTGTTTGTAATATTAAAATGAGATTTTAATATTACTACCAACGTCATGAGAACCTACAGGGTCGCACACTTAGAGCAGACTAAATTGGAGCAATAAGGATCTAAGTTGGACTCGGATTCAATTGTGGGCCTAACTTATAACAGATGAGTCTAGGGTTGCACAGCTTACCTTGCTACTGCTCACACTCACTTAAGGCAACCACTATTATAAATAATACTGCTAAGAGAGCTGCTAAGTACGCATTACAGGATCCTAATCGCACCTACAGAAAGTGATGAGAGAGTGACAGGTTTCCTTCTATTCTCTTTGCAGCTAGCATTGTTGTAGAGAGGTCAGACTCTAAGACTACGGACGTTGGATGTTTTGCAAGTCTGTTTGTGTGGATACCGCAGAGACATCATCACTATTATGGTGTTGGTGATTCACGTCACTTGTGTTTATCACGCTTCAAGAGGTAAATGTTTTAAAACATTTTAAAAACTCGAATTATGACTTTTTCGCATAAATCCTATGAGGGAATTTTTATTATTCTGCTACGTAATGTATCCGCAATTCCCAACATTTGGTTCCAAGAGCAAATAACTATGCCTTGGTTGAAGAAGAGGATATCTTCCTACTGTGGGCTATGAAACAAAGAATGCATATCAACTGGCCCTTTTATATCATGCACTATATGATAAAGGCCAAAGGAAAGCTGATGATGGACCTCCCATATGCCTTGGTTGTTGCAAAGATCTTAATTAATTCAAGTTATGCTTAAGCGATGAAGGAATTATCCAGCTTACGGGTCATAACAAGTTTGCGAAGGCCTCTATCAATCGCATGAAAATGAAGAAGGTAGATGGTGTTTAGATGTATGGTGTTAGACTTAAAGTAGGTACACCAGAAGTAGAAATGCTTGTTGCCACTGCTAACATGGCCATGGAAGAGGCCTCTGCTACAAATAAAGATCGAATTTTGGTTGCTATAGCAAATATTCAAGCCTAGCTTACGAATTTTCAGGTTTATGCGGAGCATAGCAATGGAGTCATCTATGACAACTTAAGAACCTTGGATGACTGCTTGGACAGGATTGAGCATAGCCTTCTACCACCGGAGGATGATAGGTCTTAGACATGGTTCACATCCCTAAGTTAATTTGTTTCTGTTTTAGCTGTATTGTTATGTTTTAGGATCTAACCATTGTATATTTATCTTTTGAAGATGATGTTTATTGTCTAAGCTTATACCTTGCTTTAAATGGTTTCAGTAAATAGTGCTTATGTTGGTTTGCAATGGATATCCTGTTGGAATTAATATAATGTTGAAATACTCATTGAATATTTGTTTGATTTGGCAATGGTTTTGTGTTACTTCTCTTTGTCAAAATATATATATTGCATATCTTTTTTTTATCGTGACAAAAGGGGGAGAATTTTTTGGTTTTATGACTTTGAGAAAAGGAAAGTAAGATATAAAAAGGTTCAAATTCAATGATCTTGGGATTCCAAAATTAAGAGGGAGTTGTGCATCTCTGATCTAATCACTTCTTGAAAAATAGAGGGAGAGTAAGTCTCTAACACCTTTTTGTGAATTCCAATTTATTTGAACTAACCATTTTTTCAATGGTTGTTTGTCATTATCAAAAAAAGGGGAGACTGTAATTAGCATTGGCAATGATAATATTTTTTATGATAATAAACAAGAAAGAAATTGTTGTGCAAAGATCAAGTCTCAAAGTTCTTCAAGTTTAGTTCATAGAACTTAGATCTTGTGTAAAGGTAAATAGGAATCACACTTAGCTCATTTCTTGATTTTTATTCAACTTAAATCTCTTTGCAAAATCATGATATAACTACTGAAAATATTAATTAAGTTTGAGCAAAATTGTTTTAGAAATGTTGAAAAGGTTTTGGGGAACTTTGGTTGCAAAATTCTTTAGAAATCTTTTTTTCTTGACAAACCAATAACTGATTATCGAAGTTCAATAATTGATTATTTGGAAACCTAATAAATGATTATCTGATAGCTATAACTGGTTATTTGCCAAGTCAGAAACGTGTCTTAATGTTTTAAAAGGGAATAACTAATTATGAAATACCCATAATAGGTTATTCACTAAGTCAGGAGCGTATCTTAATGTTTTTAAAAAGCTCCTAACCGATTATGCCTTTAAATAACCAGTTATTCATGTGCTATACTGTTTCCTGGTAAAAACCAATAACCAGTTATTTAAAACCATAACCAATTATTTGAACCAATAACTAGTTATTGGAAACCAATAACCAGTTATCTGGGTAAGTTAGAAAATGAAAATAACGGTTATTTTTTGACATTTAATGCTCCTAACCACCATCAACGGCTCTTAAATGCATTAGACTATAAATGAAAGTATTTGGGCATTAAAGAAAAGTTGGGAAACAATATGAAAATCATTCTTGAGCATTGAACACGAGTTTTAATTCTCTTTTCTCATAAACCCCTATTTTGAACTTTAGTGTGTGATTCTTCATACCCATTGAGTTTCAATTTGTAATATCTACTCTTGTAAGAGTTTATCATTCAATTTTTTTTTTATTTCCTATAAAAGAGGATGAGTTATCCCTTGAGAGATAAAAGGGTGAGGTATCCCTTGAAAGTGTAAAGGGTGAGGTATCCATCGTTTATAAAGAGGGTGAGGTATCCATCTAAAGTTGTAAAGGGTGAGGTATCCATGTTTTGAAGCTCAAGCACAAAAGGGTGAAGCATCCCAGAGGTGTGTTAAGTACTCTTGGCTGTAAAGATTTCAAGAACTAGTTAAAGCTTGAAGTTATAGTGAAAAATCTTAGGTGGTTTGAGGACTAGACATAGGTCACAAAGGGTGGCTGAACCAGGATAAATCATTGTGTTTGCTCTTCTCAACTCTATCATTTACTTTGATGCTTTACTTTTATATGCTTGCTTGAATGTTATTCATCTTGGCTTATTTATGAGTGAAGTGATCATTCTCATCTATTTATTTACTTCAATCAATCAATAGCTTAACGAAAATTGATATTCAAGTGTTTTGTGAAAGAATTGCGAAAACTTTTATAAACTCAATTCACTCCCTTCTTGAGTATTGAAGCCACTTGGTAACAAAATTAATCTTGATGTATTCTGAACCTTAGTCATTTTACATTTAGTAGAAACTTCATCCACATACTTGCTTACTTTTAATTTCTTCTTTCATTTTATTTATTTTTTTATTTGATTGTTTTGCATCTTTGGTTCATTAATTTATACAACTAGATTAGGAAGAATTTATCAATACTTAAAATTAACTCTAAGTCTTTGTGGGATCGACCTCGTACTTGCTCAACTGTACTTTCGTATGGCTAATGCACTTGTGAGTATTTAAAGGCTTTTAAAAAAGTCACAACTATCATATCGTCGATGTGTATCTCCAACATCTTACCAATCTACCCCTCAAAGACTTTGTTCATCATCCTTCTGTAAGTTGCCCTGACATTTTTAAGTTTGAACAGCAAGACCTGTCTACAGTAGGCCCCCATCTCAGTGATGAAGGCAATCTTTTTCTTCATCTTTTGGGTTCATGGGAATTTAATTATATCCAGAGTAGGCATCCATAAAGGAGAGCAACCTAAATCTGGATGAGTTGTCAACAAGCTTATCGATGCTGGGAAGCAGGCAAGGGTTGTTTGGACACGCCTTATTTAGGTCAGTGTAATCAACACACATACACCACTTCCCACTAGCCTTCTTGACCAAGATCACATTGAAGAGCCACGTGGTGTAGGAGACGTCTCTGATGAACCTGACGTCTAGGAGCTCCTTCATTTGTTTTTGGATTACCTCTTGTCTTTCAAGTCCAACATTCTTTCTGCGTTGAGCCACCAGTTTTGCATTCTTCTCAAAGGACATTCAATGGTAGATAAAGTCTGGGTCTAGATCTAGCATGTCAGTGGAAGTCCATGCGAACAGGTCTTTGTTTTTTTGTCAAGATCTCGATCAACTTGGACCTCTCCTCTTGACTGACTTATCCTCCAATCTTAGTCACTTGGTCTGGCTTAGTACCAAGTTGAAAGGACTGAAGATCACCATCAGGTTGTGGATGCGTACTGTAGATTTCTTTGCATACATCCAACTTGGTCAAGAGGATGCTGGTTGTGCCCGTAGTGACTAGGGTCGAATCATTACATTGGTCCGTGATAACTCTATGAAATGTAATTATTTGTGCCCTAACCACTGTGCTTCATAGACTGCTTAATCCTTATTGTTAGGCATATTTGGAAGGTTTTAGGCTTATATTTGTCAACTTGCAATATTGATATCTTCCTATATGTGTAACACCCTAATGAGGATGTCACATTTTCAATACAATAATAATAAAACCTTACCCAAGTTATAAAACGTTTGGTACATAATTTATATGAGTTGTAAAATTTTTATTTTTATACATGATATCATTAAATAAAATAAAATGAAGCATAAAGTAAAACAAACTATTATTACACACCATAATATACATATGATTTTTGTCTTGAGTATACAAATAATTTACAACTATAAATATTTAATAAAGCAGTAAAGAGTTTGACATAACACTAAAACATAACCGTGCCCAAGTACACATCGAATATTTCTAACCCTCTGAATGATCCTCCTCTGATGGATCGTCGGATGACAGAAATCCTGGATGTCTCACAGCTCTAAGGACAGGAGTCCGTGCTGTCGATACACTACTAATCTCACCGGATGCATGAAAATGTCCTCCCCAGTAACACCTGATAGACAAAGGCATCTCTAGATATAAATAAAAAGTAGTAGTAAACATCGGTACTCCATCAAATTCCCTATGGAGGGACACAGTCAGACACCCCACATAAACAATCGATCTTCTCTCGGCTCGCAGTCGCCACCCCTCAAATCCTCCGTGAAACTCAAGTATCACAAAACCCAAGAACTCAGGCAAAGCTATACCGCGTCGCAATCAATCCAAATGATATGGATGATCGAGAGGCTCGCCCTTTTCAAACTGATCGCTAGGCTGCTGCTCCTCCGGATACAGACAATTTAGAGGTTGCTGCTCTACCACTTCCTCTTCCTCAAAGTCTTTACAGAACATAAATAATAATACAGAAAAATGCATACGAAGAGGTGAGACAATTTACATCACTACCAACATGGCAGTATAGAAAATGAAAGTACATATAGATATCACAATTGATACAATAATCCATATCATTACGTCATACATAAAATCTCAAATTTAAATATAAATAATCACAATTAATCTCATTATAATACAGACCACATATACAAATGTACATAGACTCATACCTACTCCATAAAGCTAAACACAACATCAGAGAGAATGATCCAAAAAACTTGTCCGTACCTCAAGCTGCCCAACCAACTATTACACAGTCAAACGTTGTGTAAATAGCACATAGTCAAATCGTCGTGTAGTTAGTACACAGTCAAAACGTCGTGCATAACAGTTATTGTACTAGACAGTCTCCACAAGATCTTGATTAAGAATAGTGCTTGTCGAGTGCGTTGCTCATTACCACGACCCAGAGGAGCTACCAACTGTCCACATGTGGAATTCTCAGCACACTGTTAGACCATTTGTGTACCGCAAGTGCATGGGTCATTCAAGTAATACAGATACAAAGTAAAAGTTTGTTCCCACGAGGATATATGACTTCCATTACTAAGTAACAATCAATAGCTTAACTAAATTCTATTCAAGAACATATAAAATAGAGAAAGCATAAATAATCTAAATCTAAACCACAAAAGCAATAAAGATAATGGTTTAGAGATCTAAGAAATCCTTCTTCACCTTCTACTTCAATTAATGACATGCAATCCTTATAAGCAACATCAATGATTAGTTAGGTTAGCTTGAGAATCTGATTTAGTCAAAAGCCTATGTCTAGGTCGATCAACCCTAGTGTCATTTACCTAATCCATTATGTTTCTTATGTTTTCATGAGGACTAGTATAAACTCCACTAATGAATGATCTATTTTCAAACACATGCTAATATATGGCTAAAAGGTATATTTCTATCCAGTTAGCGAATCAACTCATCCAAGCCAATTGAAGTTGTCGAACATGCATCAACCATACTATATCCATATCCACAAATTCCTATGTCTATTTCATTTGCATCAATCAACATCATGCAATTATTGGCCAAACAAGAGTAATCATTAAGCATAGACATGGAAGAACAAAACCAAACATCAATAGATACTCAAAAGATAACATAAACATCAATATTCATATAAAGATCCAAAGTATTTCCTAAATACAACTAGTAATCAATTGAACACGAATTTACAGAAAAAAACAGTGCTCAGGAGATAAGGAAGAGAAGAGAAACAAAGGGAGAAGAGGAAGGAATCCATAGATGTGATCCTTGAAGCTTGAATCTCCTTCCATGAGGAAGATGGCATCCAACCTAGCCTCCCTAGGCCTCTAATCAGCCCAGAAATGAAGTCCCTAGCGCAGCTTCTCTAAACTCAGCAAGGCTCCCACGGAGCTCTCCTAAAAATCTGTTGAAAATCTATTTATAGACTCAGAAAAATAGAGGCACGCTGCGGCATTAACATGCCTACGCCACGGCGCATGTCAAATTAGGTCAAGGAAGCTGCGACATTGATTTACTTGCACCGCGACGCTTAGTTTGCGCAGCTCTCTAACTTTTCAGGGTATTGCTCCACTCCGCGGCATACGCTACTCAGCGCCGCGGCGTTGTCTGCTGAGATGCAGATCTGGCTTCCTCTTCCCATTCTGGCTCAAATGCTCCACATATCATCTTGTTTGGAGCCCTTCCTAATATAGAGAAAACACCAAATTAGTAAGAGTTGCAAATCCACTTAACCAATCAAATAATATGCATAGTTTGCTCAATTACATATAGGAAATGTATCAGAATTGAATATAACAATTATAAGCACAAAACCTTCAAAATATGCATAAATATAAGGACTTTAGCACTCTTTATAACTCAGATATGGGGCACAAATAACTATATATTGTGGAGTTACACTAACCCCTCCAAGTTCACTTAATGAACCACACTACGCCTACCATACCCACAACTCAATATAATTCATCTCGTCAGTCAAACGCCAATTCTCAACCAAATTGACACATTTACTCAATGCATGAACATGAACCAAAAATTATGAGAATACCGTCAATACCAGGATTTCAAATATAGTACGTTTCCACTTGACAGTACTATTTCTCAATATGTCCGGGTCCACCACTTTGCCCCGATAGTAAAACTTGTTGTTCCTTTTAGTCACATAAATATTTTGTCATATTTTCACAATTGTGTCACCTTTTTCAAATGTTTTTAAATTGCGTAAATATTTTTTTGACGTTTTTAATGTCGCATAGTATTTTTAAATCATTTTCTCAATCACGTAACGTTTTTAAATCGTTTTCTCAATCGCGTAGCTTAAAAATTTTCATTTTAAATATGCGTAAGCTATTTCTAGTATTTTTCAACTAGGTAAAATATTTTCTTTACGTTCTAATTATACTTTGAAACTTTCTCCATTATTTGTCCATTTTTAATTAATTTTGACAACATATTGTCTAGAAAATTAATTAAATGATATTTTCTACGTTTTTCCTCTAGAAATTATCTCTCTGAGTAATAACCAATATTTACACTTTGAAACTTGCTAACGCACTTCAAAACCCAATGGTGAACTCTACGTCAGTATTTTTCAAGTGTTCAATTTATTTCTTATTTATAATTAATTTCTCTAATTAGGTTTCTAAAACTAAGTTCATTTATTTTGTTCTTCAAAAATTCATTGAAATTGAATTCTTTTTAAGTTAACTACTTAGTCCTCATTAGCAAAATAATTTTGGAATCAAATATATATTGAATGGCATTTTGGCCGAAATCCAATATATTCTTTACAAATCATTATTAAATTATTTTCCATCCTCTAAGTCATTGTAAAATTCATTAATCCAATTAAATCAATTAAGTCATTATTTTAGAAAATGGTTGAGAACATTTTGGTTCTCCTTGGAGTGATGAAGTCGTGAGCTTCCTTGTGCTCTTTGGAACACTCATGCAAATCCTCATGTTATTCACATCCTACAATAATTATCATACATGTATGAACACATACCATATATTTTAAAGCTATAGACATGCTTGCACACATAATCAATCACAAATAAGAAAAGACATTAAGCAACCAAGTGAATGAATCCTTATGGATTCATCACCACAAATACATCCATTTTCTCACCACCACACAAGGTTGATGAGATTAAATCTCCCTCTTACCTTAAGGGAAGACAAACTCCTTCTAACTCCTCCTAGTGATTTTCGTGTAACCTCCAAAGAATCTCTAACAAGCTCAAACAAATTTTAAAGAGTCATAACTATAGTTGAAAAAGATAAATCATGGATCAATCATGGCTTAGAACATCAAAAATCAAGTTAGAAATAAGAAACAAGGATTTTCACCATGTAGAAAAGAATCTTCAAAGTGGTTATCCAAGCTCAAGATGAATGATTTTGAAGGAACTTTCAACTAGAGAAGTTCTTAGAATGATGTTTGGATTTGAGAAGTAGTGTTAGGTGAAAATTTAGAAGAGTGGAGGTGTTGGTTTAGGGTGTTGGCCAAATAGCTCAAGGAGAAAAGCTATGGAGTTTTTTTCTTGGTGTTCTTGAAGAGAGAAAGGAAATTTTTGGTGATAGTAAAGATGAAGATAAAATGACTTAGAAAAAATGCTCTCCAACCTCTCCTAATTTTACTTGCCGTGGAGCTCCCTCAAAGGAGGTGGCCATCTTTGTTGACCATCCAAGGACTCCTAATGGCCTTAGATGTGATCAAGGGTTGATATCCAAGGCTTTGTCTCGAAGCTTGCTTCTCATTGGTGTAGAGAATCAAGTCATCAAGCTTCTTGATTCTTCTTGAATGTGCTTAGCCGAATTGCTCCAAGGGAGAGCAAACTAGGTTTTAGTTCACTTAGGCAATTTAGTTAGACTTAGGTGCATCTGGTTAGGTTTCTTAGTT
The DNA here is from genome assembly GCA_029884605.1 of Ormosia emarginata. Taxonomy (NCBI): domain Eukaryota; kingdom Viridiplantae; phylum Streptophyta; class Magnoliopsida; order Fabales; family Fabaceae; genus Ormosia; species Ormosia emarginata. The sequence goes on from JAQQTP010000079.1 coordinate 21,382,770, forward strand.
GCTTGTCTAACTATCTAGTTACTTAAGATAACTAGCCTTACTCTTGACACTTCTAGAACATTCTCTAACTAGAACTGTAAGGTGTAGCTAACTAGGTTTACTTCATTTAGTTACTACTTAGATACATTAGATTAACTTAGTTAGGTTTTTCTAGTTACTTACTAACTAGTCTAACCACTTTTGTGGACTAGCTTCCTATTGGCCTAGAAACTTTCAAGCCATTTTTGTTGACTACATGCCATTGTTTTAGAAATAAATCAAGCCTATTTCGTTGACTGGTTTTCCAAATATGGGTCCCACATACTTTTCCTGGTCTATAGTCCGTTTTGAACAGAATTCTATTGTTTTTAAGACAGTAAGTACTGTCTAATAAAATAATATTATAAAAATATAAAATATTTTTATTGCACAGTTAAATTCTAAAAATTAAAATATTAATACATGTATCATCACATAAAACATAAAATAATACATTTAGGACAATATCATAATTTAACTGAAAGTTAGGGTGTTACAACTCTCCCCCACTAATAGAAATTTCATCCCTGAAATATGTCGTAGCTCAGAAACGTTGAGGGTATTGCTCCCTCATTTTATCTTCCAGCTCCGAGGTAGGTCTCCCGTTACATCATTTCATATTACATTTACCAATACAATCATCTTCCCTCAAAGCTGCTTCACTCTCCTGTCCTCAATCTTAACAGGAAGTGTCTCATATGTCAAATTATCTTTCAGTTGTACTTCATCAGGCTGTATAACATGCGTTGGATCTAGGATATATTTTCTCAGTTGAGACATATGAAATACATTATGGAGATTGGATAGAAAATGTGGTAAGGCTATTTGGTAGGCTACGGGACCTATCCGACGAATGATTTGGTAAGGTCCCATGAATTTAGGAGTGAGCTTTCTAGGCTTGATAACCCTTCCGACACCAGTGGTAGGTGTTACTCGCAAGAACACATGCTCACCTTCCTCAAATTCAAGAGGTCGCATTCGCTTGTTAGCATAGCTCTTCTGTCGGCTCTGAGTCGTCCTCATTTTCTCCTGAATCATTTTCACCTTTTCTGTAGTTTGTTGCACAAGATCAGGCCCAATGGTCATACTTTCCCCATCCTGATACCAACACAAAGATGTTCGACATCGTCACCCATATAGTGCTTCACAGGGTGCCATCCCTATACTTGAGTGAAAACTATTATTGTTGGTGAATTCTATCAAAGACAAGAATTCATCCCAACTCCCTCGTTGTTCCAATACACAAGCATGTAACAAGTCTTCCAACGACTGGATTGTTCTCTCCATCTGATCATCAATCTGCGGATGATAGGCAGAACTCAAACATAACTTAGTTCCCATGGCTTCTTGCAAACTTCACCAGAACCTCAACGTAAACCTCAGATCTCTATCAGAAACTATACTTGCGGGTACACCGTGTAGTCTGACAATTTCACTAATGTACACTTGGGTTAATCATTCCAATGAATACTTAATATTGATCAGCAAGAAGTGCACTGACTTTGTAAGCCTATCAACTATAACCCATATAGAATCATAACCCTTCCTCGTTCTTGCAAATTCGATAACAAAATCCATCGAGATACTATCCCATGTTCATTCTGGAATAGTCAATGGTTATAACATACTGGCAGGTCTTTGATGTTTCACTTTTGCCTTATGACAAACAAGGAAAGATGCCACACGTTCCACAACATCTCCCGTTATCCTTGGCCACCAAAACATCCACTCTAAGTCTTGGTTCATCTTAGTCATTCCTGGATTCATACTCAACCCACTACTATGAGCTTCATCCAAAATTGTTTGCTTAAGGTCAAGATCATCAGGTATACAAATTCTTCCTTCAAATCTTAAGACCCCATCAGATCCTTCCTCAACCATTACCTTATGACCTTGCTTCAAATATTCCCTCTCTTTCTGTAAAAATGGATTCTCATCATATTTTTCTCGGATCTTCTCCAGCAAGTCATTCAAAACTACAACCTTATTTAGACGAATCCTTCTTGGTGCCAATTTCACTGACAACCATAAATCTCTAAACTGATTGATTAATTCCTCCTCCTTTATCATCATGGTAGAAACACTGATCACCTTCCTGCTTAAGGCATCCGCCACCACATTCGCCTTTCCTGGATGGTATTGAAGCTGAAAATCGTAGTCCTTTAAAATCTCTAGCCACCGCCTCTGCCTCATGTTCAATTCCTTCTGATCGAACAAGTATTTCAGACTCTTGTGATCACTAAAGACATTGAACGTGGCTCCATATAGAAAATGTCTCCACACTTTCAATGCAAAAACCACTGCGACTAAGTCTATATCGTGCATTGGGTAGTTCCTCTCGTGTACCTTCAACTATCTTGAAGCATAAGCTACCATATTCCTGTTCTGTATCAACACATATCCTAACCCTTGATAAGAAGCGTCACAATACACCTTGAAAGTCTTACTAGGATCCGGCAAAATCAGCACTAGTGCAGTCATCAATATCTTCTTCAACTCTTAGAAACTTGTCTCACATTCTTCTATCCAAATGAAAGCTTGACTCTTCCTTGTGAGTTGTGTAAGAGGTCCAGCTATCTTAGAAAAATCTTCAATAAACCTTCGATAATATTCGGCTAATCCAACAAAACTCCAGATCTTCGTTACCATCTTAGGCCTTTTCCATTGTAGAATGGTTTCCACTTTCGATGGGTCCACCGCAATACCTTCCTTGGAAATCACGTGACCCAGAAATTGAACTTCTTCTAACCAAAACTCACACTTCACCAACTTTGCATACAACTTCTTTTCTTTCAAAATTTGGAGAACTATACTGAGATGTTCAATATGCTCTTTCTGATTTTGAGAGTAGATCAGAATGTCATCGATAAAAACAATGACAAATCTGCCTATGTATGGATGAAAGATCCTATTCATGTAATCCATGAATATTGCAGGAGCATTCGTCACTCCGAATGACATCACTTGATATTCATAATGCCCATAACGAGTTCAGAAAGGTGTCTTAGGTGTATCCTCTACCTTGACACGAATCTGATGATAACTTGATTGCAGATCTATCTTAGAGAAAATATCTGCTCCTTTCAATTAGTCCATCAAATCGTTAATTCTTGGAAGTGGATACTTATTCTTTATTGTGACCTTGTTCGGCTAGCAATAATCTACACAAAGACAAGAAGTTCCATCCTTCTTCTTGACTAGCAGTACTAGTGCTCCCCACGGCAAAACACTAGGTTGCACAAACTATTTTTCCAACAGTTCCTCCAATTGCTTCTTCAACTCTACCAATTTTGATGGCGACATCTGATATGGTGCAATCGAAATAGGACCTGCTCCTAGTACTAGAACAATAGAGAATTTGATCTCTCTTTCCGATGGTAAACATGGTACATCATCAGGAAAAACCTCTAGAAATTCATTAACGACAGAAATAGCGTTCATATCTTTCTCACTCTTGACTTCTGAAGAAGACAACAGCATGTATCCTTGAGCTCTATCTCTCAACAATGATTTGACTTTGATGGTAGTTAAAAATCTAGAACTCTCATCCTTAGGAAAAACTATGGTTTTATTGGTACAGTCTAATAGGACATGATTAGAAGATAACCGATCCATTCCTATTATTATATAAGTTTCAACAAGAGGTAAGCAAATTAAATTGACAAAAAAGACTCAATCACATATGGTGATAGGACAGTTCAAACATACTTTAGATGTAACAACAGGCTTAGCAGTTAGTGTAGAAACAATCAATTGAAAACTCAGAGAAGACACAGGTAATTTCAACCGATCCACATAGTCATATGCAATAAATGAATGCGTTGCACCCGAATCATATAGCACATTCAAAAGATTACCTTTAATGACACCTTCCCCCTGAATAAGATCTTTAGACTGAGAAGCTTCAGCTCCGATCATTGTGTACACTTGCCTTCCAGATTGTGGCTGAGTTGCACGAACATTACTCACAATTGGCTTCCTTTCCGGCTGAATGCAATCCCTAGAAACATGTCTAGGTTTTTTGCAGTTGAAACAGATCGTTCCCTTGATTGAACAATCTCTAGATATGTGGCCACTCTTTCCACATTTAAAGCATCTTAGCGTAAACGCCACATTTGGGCCAGCTCTGTTACCACCAGAACTTCCCCCAACAGATGGGCGTTGAGGTTGACTTCCTAGTGGTCTCGAATACGGTTTATGTTGGAACTGGCTATTGTTGTTGTTGCCTCCTCTTTGGAACCTAGTTGGTCCAAAGTTGCGATTTCTTGGATCTCGTGACGGCTCCAACTCCTCGAGTCGTCGACAAGTATCCATTAAAGTAGGAAATTGATTCAACCTCATAGGTAGCACTCCTCGCTTCAACTCTACCCTCAACCCTTCCTCAAACTTACAGCATTTCCACGCCTCATCAGGTTAAATTTGGAAATACCTTGGGAATTGTGACAAGCTCTCAAATTTGGTAGCATACTCACCAATGGTCATATTGCCTTGACGTAAACCAAGAAATTCCATTTCCTTGGCATGTTGGGCACTGGTAGGGAAATACTTCTCCAGAAATACTTCGCTGAATACCTCCCAAGTAATTTCAGTCCCCTCAGCTTGTAAAAATTGGCGGGTTCCTCTCCGCCAGTTCTCGTCATCTCCTCTCGACATAAAAGTAGTGTATAACACTTTCCGATCATTGGCGCACCCCATTCCTTCAAATATCTTTTCCAAGTCCTGTATCTAAAGACTTGCCTTCTCAAGATGAAATTCGCCTCTGAACTGCGGCGGGTTATTGCGCCTAAACTCAGACAAGTTCAGAGCATCGGTAGTCGTATCTTGTTATTTGGCTGCTCGTTGATTTTGTTGGGTAATCACCTCCGCCATTCCCTACATAGCCTCAGCAGCTGCAGTCATTTGATCAACATTACGTTGCACGTTCGCACGCATTCTTCTTCCACCAGACATCTTTTTCTTCAATCAAACAAGCAAAACAAAGTCAGATGTAACCTTTCGGAAACAAATCATAGAGAATCACACAATACAAGCAAAAACAGACCCAACCACAACCCCAAAAGACTCTAACTTAGGCTTTGATACCAACTAATGTAACACCCTATTGAGGATGTCACATTTTCAATACAATAATAATAAAACCTTACCCAAGTTATAAAATGTTTGGTACATAATTTATATGAGTTGTAAAATTTTTCTTTTTATACATGATATCATTAAATAAAATAAAATGAAGCATAAAGTAAAACAAACTATTATTGCACACCATAATATACATATGATTTTTGTCATGAGTATGCAAATAATTTATAACTATAAATATTTAATAAAGCAGTAAAGAGTTTGACATAACACTAAAACATAACTGTGCCCAAGTACACATCGAAGATTTCTAACCCTCCGAAGGATCCTCCTCAGATGGATCGTCAAATGACAGAAATCCTGGATGTCTCGCAGCTCTACGGACAGGAGTCCGTGCTGTTAATATACTACTAATCTCACTGGGTGCATGAAAACGTCCTCCCCAGTAACGCCTAATAGACAAAGGCATCTCTAGATGTAAATAAAAAGTAGTAGTAAACATCAATGCTCCATCAAATTTCCTAAGGAGGGACACAGTCAGACACCCCACATCAACAACTGATCCTCTCTCGGCTCGTAGTCAACACACCTCAAAACCTCCATGAAACTCAAGTCTCACAAAACCCAAGAACTCAGGCAAAGCCATACCGTGTCGCAATCAATCCATATGTTATGGATGATCAAGAGGCTCGCCCTCTTCAAACTAGTCGCTAGGCTGCTGCTCCTCCAGATACAGATAATCTAGAGGCTGCTCCTCTGCCACTTCCTCTTCCTCAAAGTGTTTACAGAACATAAATAATAATACAGAAAAATGCATACGAAGAGGTGAGAAAATCTACATCACTACCAGCATGGCAGTACAGAAAACAAAAGTACATACAGATATCACAATTAATACAATAATCCATATCATTACATCATACATAAAATCTCAAATTTAAATATAAATAATCACAATTAATTCCATTATAATGCAGACTACATATGTAAATGTACACAGACTCATACCTACTCCATGGAGCTAAACACAACATCAGAGAGAATGATCCGATAGACCTGTCCGTACCTTAGGTTGCCTAACCAACTATTACACAGTTAAACGTTGGGTAAATAGCACACAGTCAAATCGTCATGTAGTTAGTACACAGTCAAAACATCGTGCACAACAGGCATTGTACTAGACAGTCTCCACAAGATCTTGATTAAGAATAGTGCTTGTCGAGATCGTTAGTGCGTTGCTCGTTACCACAGCCCAGATGAGCTATCAACTGTCCACATGTGGAATCCTCCGCACACTAACGCCTCCAAGTTCACTCAATGAACCACACTACGCCGCAGTGGTTTTTGCATTAAAAGTGTGGAGGCATTTTCTATATGGAGCTATGTTCAATGTCTTTAGTGATCACAAGAGCTTGAAATACTTGTTTGATCAGAAGGAATTGAACATGAGGCAGAGACGGTGGTTAGAGTTCTTGAAGGATTATGACTTTCAGCTTCAATACCATCCATGAAAGGCTAATGCGGTGGCGGATGCCTTGAGTAGAAAAGTGATTAGTGTTTCTACCATGATGATAAAGGAAGAGGAGCTGATTAATCAATTTAGAGATCTATGGTTGTCAGTGGAATTGGTACCATGAAAAATTCATCTAAGTAAGGTTGTGATTTTGAATGACTTGCTAGAAGTAATCCGAGAAAAATAGGATAAGGATATGTTTTTACAGAATGAAAAGGAATTTTTGAAGCAAGGTCATAAGGCGACGGTGGAGGAAGGATCTGATGGAATCTTAAGATTTAAGGGAAGAATTTGTATACCCGATGATCCCGATCTTAAGAAAGTAATTTTGGATGAAGCTTATACTAGTAACTTAAGTATGCATTCGGGAATGACTAAGATGTATCAAGATTTAAAGCAGATGTTTTGGTGGCTAAGAATGAAGAGAGATGTGGCGAAATGTGTAGCGTCTTGCCTTGTTTGTCAGAAGGCAAAAGTGGAATATCAACGACCAGCCGGTATGTTACAACCTCTAACTATTCTTTAATGGAGATGGGATAATATCTTGATGGATTTTGTTACTGAATTACTAAGAACAAGGAAGGGTCATGATTCTATATGGGTTATAGTTGATAGGCTTGTGAAGTCAGTACACTTCTTGCCGATCAATATTAAGTATTCGTTAGAACGATTAACCCAAGTGTACATTAGCAAAGTTGTCAGACTTCATGGAGTGCCCGCAAGTATAGTTTCTGATAGAGATCCGAGGTTTACGTCGAGATTCTGGCGAAGTCTGCAAGAGGCCATGGGAACTAAGTTACGTCTGAGTTCTGCTTATCATCGTCAGACTGACGGTCAAATGGAGAGAACAATACAGTCGTTGGAAGATTTGTTGTGTGCTTGTGTGTTGGAACAACAAGGGAGCTGGGATGAATTCTTGTCTTTGATAGAATTCACCTACAACAATAGTTTTCGCTCAAGTATAGGGATGGCACCCTATGAAGCACTATATGGACGACGGTGCTGAACACCTTTGTGCTGGTATCAAGATGGGAAAAATATGACCATTGGACCTGATCTTGTGCAACAGACTACGAAAAAGGTGAAGATGATTCAGGAGAAAATGAGGATGACTCAAAGCAAACAAAAGAGCTATGCGGATAAGCGAAGGCGACCTCTTGAATTTGAGGAAGGTGAGCATGAGTTTTTGCAAGTCACACCTATGACTGGTGTCAGGAGAGTCATTAAATCTAGGAAGCTCACTCCTAAATTCATTGGACCTTATCAGATTATTCGTCGGATAGGTCCTATAGCCTACCTAATAGTTTTACCACCTTTTCTATCCAATCTCCATAATGTATTTCATGTGTCTCAACTAAGAAAATATATTCCCGATCCAACGCATGTTATATAGCCAGATGAAGTGCAATTGAAAGATAATTTGACATATGAGACACTTCCTGTTAAGATTGAGGACAGGAGAGTGGAGCAGCTTCGAGGGAAGATGATTGAATTGGTAAAGGTAATATGAAACGATATAACGGGTGATGCTACTTAGGAACTGGAGGATAAAATGAGGGAGCAACACCTTCACATGTTCTAAGGCACGATAAATTTCAGGGATGAAATTTTATTAGTGGGGGAGAGTTGTAACACCCCAACTTTTGAGTGAAGTATGATATTATCCTAAATGTACTATTTTATGTTTTCTGTGAGTTATAAATTGAATTTGACTATTTCGTGATTGTATTTAATCATTGTGTGTGATTTGCTCCAAGTCAAGAAAATAATAATTTTTTGCCCAAAAAAATCTTATTTTTATTATTTGGAGCTGGGGGATCTTACTAAACCCAATTTTGAATGATACATGTATTAATCTTTTAATTTTTAGAATTTAACTGTGCAATAAAATAATTTTATATTATTATAATATTATTTTATTTGACAGTATCTACTGTCTTAAAAATAGTAGAAATTTGCTCCAAAATGACCATGGACCCAGAAAAGTCTGTGGGACCCACGTTTAGAGAACCAATCAACGTTTCTGGCTAGATTAAATCCTAAGCCAATAAGAGCTAGTCAACATTAGTGGCTTGAAATTTCTAGACTAATAGGAAGCAAGTCCACAAAAGTGGTTAGACTTGTTAGTTTATGACTAGAAAACTTAACCAAGTTAGCTTAAACCTAACTAAGTTAGTATAAGAAGCTTATGTAGTAACTAAATGAAATAAACCTAGTTAGCTACCTATTTAAGTTTTAGTTAGAGAAGGTTCTAAAAATATCAAGACAAGGCTTAGTTATCCTAAGTAACTAGATAGTTAGGCAAGTAACTAAGCAAACTAATTAAATGCATGATAATCATATATTTTATACATTAATAAACCCTCATTATTAGTCATTTACACTCTTCATGTACTTAATTGATTGAATTTGATTATGTTTTGTAAGTTTGAACTCGAATCGGACTTAATTGATTTTTTCAGCATTATTTGGGTCTTACACTATTTCTGTATTTTGGCCATATCTTGAGTTCTAAATGTCTGATAATTATGAATTTTATCTTGTAGGAAAGATAAGAGAGAGCTCTACAACTTTGATGAAGAGCTCAAAGACAATTTCAGACATCTAGTGGAGCTAATTGGGCATGGAAATCAGAATACGGGTTTTGTGACTGGAACCCGAACAGTGTGTAGTAACCAGAACATAATTCGAGTTTGGGTTTATAAAATGGGCTGAAAATTTGTAATCTGAAAGTTAAGACCCATATGTACAACTTTCATGACAAACACAAAACTTGATTCGGGCTGCTTGATGGTGATATTGGGTTTGAAAGTCAAAACAGAGGTGCTGAAACTGGTCCTGAACAGTCTGTAGTAATTGAGTCATATCTTGGGCTGCAGGACGATTTTTTGGGTGCTTCCACAGCCATTGGAAAGCTTAGACAATTTCCTAGAACTTTCATGAAGACCACTTGGCTTGGAAATGACGAAATCAATGAGTTCAGTAATAAATAATTTCGGGCTGCCAAGGAAGCTCACCTACTAATCTCACCTACTCATCCACCTACTAATTCCACCTACTAATTCCACCTACTAATCTCACCTACTCATCCACCTACTACACCTAATCCTCTATAAAAGGCTGGATGTGGAGAGCTCTAGGAAGAGACTTGGTGTTAGAGATAGCTTTTCATAGTTCTTGTATATTTTTCCTTCATTGTAATGGAGAGCTAAGTCACTTCTAGTCAATTTGGGACTCTTGATGAGATTGTGGTTTGGATTCTTGAGACCTTGGTTTATGTAATGTATATGATTTATATTTGGATTCTTCTTCTCTTCTTCTTCTTCTGTTTTCTTGATCTTGAATGCATGAATGGTGATTCTGTTTATGTTTATTTTAAGATTAAGTATTGTGATTAAACTTAGAACTGATTGATCTGAATTAATCACGTAAATGAAGATTGAAGATTTGTGATGAAACTTAGAACTGATTGATCTAAATTAATCACGTAATTGAAGAAGTTAGGTTACTGATTGGTGCCTAGGTTAATTGAATTCGGTGCTTAAATTGATATATATCTACATGAATGGTGTGATTGCAGATTTATGTTTATTACTTGTCAATTGAATTCTGGACGATTGTCTAGTATGAATTCTGGATTTGATGCTGAGATCTCGGTTAGATCCAAGTTAACCATTCAAATGTGCTTCAAATGTTTGTTGAAAGGTCTATGATTGAATCCACCCAATCTCTGATAGATTTCTAAATTGACTGTTCTTCTAATTGTTATTTCTCTTTAAATCTTGTCACTGCGATCCTTGAACCATCAAAACTCCCCTTTTTCTCACTTTCACTTGATTTGATCAAATTGCATCTACGATCCTTGAGGAGACGATCTGGTGTTGTTCACTATACTACAAGTTTAGGTAATAACTTCGGTTATAATTTTGACTGAGTTCGGAGCTCGTCAATGCACTTAAGTGTAACTAGATTACATAAATGAGCACAAACTTGGTTTGCTTCTCATTAGGCCATTCGGTCAAGCAAGGTTCAAGAAGGATCAAGAAGTGCTTAGTCACTTGATGACTTGATTTCCTACACCAATGAGAAACAAGCTTGGAGGCAAAGCTTTGAATATCAACCCTAGATCACATCTAAGGGCATTAGGTGTTGGGTGGAGTCAACAAAGGAGACCACCTCCTTTAGGGAGTTCTACGGCCATGCATAGTAAAGGAGAACATATTGCTTAGTCATTTTTCATCTTCAACCTTTCTTTTCTCCAAGAACGCCAAGAACAACTCTCTAGCTTTCTTGATTGAGCCATTCGGCCAACACCATAAACCCACACCTATACTCATCTAAAATTTTATCTAACCTTATTTCTCAAATGTAAACATCATTCTAAGAACATCTCTAGTTGAGAGTTCTTTCAAAAAAGTTCATCTTGAGCTTGGAAAACCATCTTTGAAGGTTTTCCTACAAGGTAAAAATCCTTGTTTTTCTTTTCTAACATGATTTTTGAGGTTCTAAGCCATGATTGATCCAAGGTTTGTTATTTTCAACCATGGTATTTGATTCTTTAAAATTGTTTAAGCTTGTTAGGGTTTCTTTGGAGAGCTACACGAAATCAACTACGAAGGGTTAGAAGGAGTTTCTCTTCCTTTAAGGTAAGAGGGAGATTTAATCTCATCAACCTTGTGTGGTGATGAAAAAATGGATTGTATGTGTGGTGAAGAATCCATAAGGATTCATTCATTCGGTTGTTTAATGCTTTCCTATTTGTGGTTGATTTTATTTGCAAGCATGTTTATGGCTTTAAAAATATATTGTATGTGTTTATAGATGTATGAATATTATTGTAGGATGTGAATAACATGTAAGGATTGCATGAGTGTTCCAAAAAACACAAAAGGAGCTCACGACTTCTCCAAGAAAAAGACAACCAAAATGTTCACAACCATTTTCTAAAACAATGATTTAATGAATTTAGGTAAAACAATGAATTTGAAAATGATTTAGAAGATAGAAAATGATTTAATGACCATTTGTAAATGATATGTTGAATTCGGCCAACATGTCATTCAATGTATATTTGATTTCCAAAATTATTTTTTAAGGTAGGTTAAGTAGCTAATCTACAAAAGAATTTAATTTCAATGAATTTTTGGGAAATAAAATGAATGAACTAGTTTTAGAATCCTAAATTAGAAGAATTTGTTATAAGTAAGAAATAAAGAAAACACTTGAAAAATACTAACGTAGAGCTCACTCTTTGAGTTTTGAAGCACGTTAGCAAGTTTTAAGGTGTAAATAATGGTTAAGGTTAAAATATGTAGTATTTAAAGAAAGACGTAGAAAATATCATTTAATGAATTTTCTAGACAAAATGCTGTCAAAATTTACTAAAAGTGGACAAATAAAAGAGAAAGTTTTATAATATATTTATAACATAAAGAAAATATTCTACGTAGTTTAAAAGTATTAGAAATAGCTTACATGTATTTAAAATAATGATTTTTAAGCTATACGGTTAAGAAAACGATTTAAAAATCTTACGCGATTGAGAAAATGATTTAAAAACATTACGCTGCATTTAAAAACGTCAAAATATATTTACGCAATTTAAAAACATTTGTAAAAGTGATGCGATTGTGAAAATGCAAAAAAAATTTCTACATGACTAAATGGAACAACGAGTTTTACTGTCGGGCCAAAGTGGTGGACCCGGACAAGTTGAGATAGAGTACTGTCAAGTGGAGATGTACTATATGTGGAAATATTGAGACTGAGGGTATTTATGTAAATATGGTGACATGTTGAGACCGAGGATATTTATGTAATTATGGTTCTTATTCATGCATTGAGAGTTATGTCAATTTGGTTAAAATTGGCGATTGATTGACGAGATGAATTACACCGTGTTGTGGGTGTGATAGGTATAGTGTGGTTCATTTATTGACCTTAGAGGCGTCAATGTGCGGAGGATTCCACATGTGGAAAGTTGGTAGCTCCTCTGGACCGTAGTAACGGGCAACACACTAATGATCTCGACAAGCACTATTCTTAATCAAGATCTTGTGGAGACTATTTGGTACAATGCCTGTAGTGCATGACGTATTTGGACTGTGTACTACAACACGATGTTTTGGACTGTGGGCTAGTGACACGACGTTGGACAGTGTAATAGTTTGGTTAGGCAGCCTGAGGTACTGATAGTTCTTTTCGGATCATTCTCTCTGATGTCTGTGTTTAGCTCCATGGAGTAGGAATGAGTCGGTATACATTGGTATTTATGGTCTGCATCTTAATGTTTACTATAACTTGTGATATTATGTATGATGTGTTATTTTGAGGTGCTGAATATGACGCGATGGTATGCATTATTGTGTTAAATTGTGATATCTGTTTGTGTTGTCATTTTCTTAATGATGTAGATTGTCTCACCTCTTTGTATGCATTTTCTGTATTATTATTATATTTTGTAAAGAGTTTGAGGAAGAGGAAGAGGAGCAGCCTCTTGATATTTAGTACCCTGAGGAGCAGTAGCCGAGCTATCAGTTTGAGGAAGGCGAGCTATTAGATCACCCTTATCATTTGGACTGATTTTGTGGTGATGGCGTTGCCTGGATTCTTTGATTTTGTGAGATTTGAGTTTCACGGAGGCTCTGAAGCCTGGCGGTTGCGTGAGGATAGAGGATCGGTAGTCTACGTGGGACGTTTGACAGTGTCCTTGCGTAAGGAGTTTGACGGGGAGCCAATTTTTATTACTACTCTGTATTTACATCTTGAGATGCCTTTGACTCTTAGGCGCTACTGGGAAGGACTTTTTCATGCACCTAGTGAGATTAGTAGTGTGTCGACAGCACGGACTCCTGTCCGTAGAGCTATGAGACATCCAGGATTTCTGTCATTCGATGATCCATCTGAGGAGGATCCTTCAGAGGGTTAGAAATCTTTGATGTGCACTTGGGCATGTATATATTTTAGTACTATACTGACTTTTTACTGCTTTGTTAAATATTTGTAGTTGTAAATTGTTTGATATAATTAAGACAAAAATCATATGTATATTATGGTGTGTGATAAGTGTTGTTTTATTTTATGTTTCGTTTTAATTTATTTAATCTTATATTGTATAAAAGGAAAAAATTTTACAACTCATATTATTTATGTACTAAACGTTTTATAACTTGGGTAAAGTTTTATTTTATTGCATTGAAAATGTGACATCCCTACAAAGGTGTTACATTAGTTGGTATCAAAGCCCAAGTTAGAGTCTTTTGGGGTTGTGGTTGGGTCTGTTTTTGCTTGTGTTGTGTGATTCTCTGTGATTTGTTTCCAAAAGGTTACATCTGACTTTGTTTTGTCTTGTTGAGGAAAGAAGATGTCTGGTGATAGAAGAACGCGTGCGAATGTGGAATGTAATATGGACCCAATGACTGCAGCTGCTGAGGCTATACAGCGAATGACAGAGGTGATTACCCAACAAAATCAACGAGCAACTCAACAACAAGATGCAACTGCTGATGCTCTGAATTTATCTGAGTTTAGGCACAACAACCCGCCACAGTTCAGAGGCGAGTTAGACCCTGAGAAGGCGAGTCTTTGGATACAAGACTTGGAAAGAATATTTGAAGGAATGAGGTGCGCCGATGATAGAAAGGTAACATATGCTACTTTTATGTTGAGAAGGGATGGCGAGAATTGGTAGAGAGGAACCCGCTGATTTTTACAAGCTGGAGGAACTGAAATTACTTGGGAGGTGTTTAGTGAAGTATTTCTAGAGAAGTACTTTCCTGCCAGTGCCCGACATGCCAAAGAGATAGAATTTCTTGATTTACGTCAGGGTAACATGACTGTTGGTGAGTATGCAGCTAAGTTTGAGAGCTTGTCACAGTTCTCATGGTACTTTCAAATTCAACCTGATGAGACATGGAAATGCCATAAGTTTGAGGAAGGACTAAGGGTAGAGTTGAAGTGAGGAGTGCTACCCATGAGGATGAATGAATTTCCTGCTTTAATGGATACATGTCGACGACTCGAGAAGTTGGAGCCGTCATGAGATCCCGGATGTAACGCACCTAAATATAACAACCGTGGCGCAATCGTCATTACACCACAGTTACTAAATCTAAGTGTGTCACAGTCATGATAACTGTAATTTAAATTCTCAAGAGTCTACATGTATTATTTATTTATTTATTTTTGACAATTTTGCATAAGTAGAAAATACGAGCCTCGAATGAAATATAAACATATTCAACCCATAATACAACCACTGAAATAAAATCATATTCCTTATATATATATATATTTTATAGCTAATTTACACAAATCACTGATGACATAGAATATAATAGTTACAGAGTCCAATAAAATACAGCGGGAATAAAAACACTAAGGGGAAAAGTAGTAACCCAGGGATAGGTACTACCAGCAGACAAAGCCGCAACCCTACATGTACATGACACTCGGTGTCCCAGTTGACACGACAGACATCAATGCCCCCACGTAGCTGCACTCTTACATAATTGAAGAAATCTTGTCCAGGCGCCCAATCCACTCAATCAAGGTATGGTCCCTCTTTATCTTTCTCACGATCTTTTATCCAATACAAATATAAAACAAAAATACAGGAAAGAGGTGAGACACCCATCTTTCAGTACCACTATGGCAGTAAGAAAACAATACGGCGCAAAGCGCCCACGAAGCAATACAGTTCATATATTTATCAACAGCAGCAATGGAATTTACCACACAAGCAGTCCAATTACAAGCAATAATAAGGATCAATAATAACCAGTAAACATCAGCAATACTCTAGACAGTTAACAAGGTCTCAGATATCGAACAGTTAAAACATTTCAGGTAATCATGGCATCAAGATCACAATAGTTTATTCATCATATAAAAGAGTGACACATGACATGCGGACTCACAATGCCGACTCTCAATGCTAACTCACAATGCTGACTCACAATGCCGACTCACAATGCTTGTGCACTTGGTACCAAGATTTTCCATTTTAAAACATGAACGTTCCGGTAGTCTCCGCCCCCTTAAACAGTCTATGCCGGACCATGAAAAGAATAGTGCTTGTTGGTTCCTCGTCAATGCGTTGCAATCAGCTTTCCGGCCAGAGGTATTTTACTATGTGATAACATCATCACCAGAGGAATCACCGCACACTGACGCACCCAGAGATCCATCATAGACCACACTATCCAATCCTCGTTCATTTACCATAAAAAGAATAGTGATTTGTCAGGCTCGTAATGCGTACAATCAGCATACGCCGCACCTTACGCCCCTCTAAGATCCATCACAGACCTCACTATTCAATTCTCATTAATTCAATGCGTAAAGAAAAATGATTTGTCGGGCCCGTAATGTGTGCAATCGGCATACACCGTGCCTTACGGCCCCCATAGGTCCATCATCGACCACATTATTCGGTTCGCGTTCATAGGCCCATACAGCCTTTTAACAGTCATCGACTGAGCAATTTGTTCAATACATACTGGTTAAATACATAATCATACGCTCATCTAGCCTTTTAACAGTCATAGATTGAGCAAATCGTTCAATACGTTAACTTAAATCAAAATCAGAGGCTCATCCAGCCTTTTAACACTCAGAGACTGAGTAGTTTATAAAATTCATGCTGACTCAATGCATGATCCTAGGCTCATTCAACCCTTTAACAGTCATTGATTGAGCAAACATCTAATGCATGTGGACTCCATGCACAAACATGTTCACAAATATTTCACAATACACAATCTTCCATAATATGCCACAATTAGGCCAATTCAACCATTAATAAATCTTATGAGATCATCGTAAAGTCCTACTCAAGTTATCATCCCTTGTAAATTCATTTCCTAAAGAAACCTCTCTCGAAGTCCTTAATCAAGCTTCATTCCTTTTGGTTGATCAAGTTCCTTAACCTATTCAATTATGTTCACTTAAAATTTACTTGCAGGTTTTACAAGTCTCACAACTCTCTTGTTCTTCCTCTATGTTCCAAATCACTTAACTCTCATTTTACTCTAAATAAATCTAACTTCCTAGAATCCACTATCAAAACCGTGGCCTCCCAAAGTCCATTACTAACATCAATTTCTCCCATTTTATGCATTGATTTCTTGATATCATTTACTTAAATTTTTGTTCACCAAGTTCATTCCAATTCATTGTAGTTTTCAATCTAAAACCTTGGCTTCGGATTGAGTTAATAAACCCTTAAAACCTTCCATCTCAGATCCCAACATTAACATTCAAATCTTCAATCACATAACTTCATCTCACAGTTACCTAGCTGGTTCTGTTCTGGGTGCCTAGGCGCCATCTCTGGAGTGCCTGAGCGCTGGTGGAGCGCCTGGACGCTGACCTCGAAGCGCCTAAGTGCTAACCAGGCCGCGTCATAGGGAAAACTTTCTGGGCATAGAGCGCCTAGGTGCTCTATGCACAGCGCCTGAGCGCTAGTAATTGACAGGGGTTCTGCAGAATTCGTTTCTGCAGAGCCCTGGCCCATCCTTCATCAAAGTTTCTTATTTATTTTCCAACAATCCAAAATATGATACATGACATCTAAATACAAAATAGCAATATATAAGTTCATAATCATCAAGGCACATAATGCAAATCCATATATTCATACAAATCAAACAACCACAAAATCATAGAAATAACATAGTATAACAAAGAGGGAAATCCAACATGGATTCCCTCATCAACAATAATACACAAGACATTTCCTTACTACCAAGATTGGTTGAAGAGGATCATCTCCCTCTTACCTAAATGAAGACAATCACAAGGATGCTATTCCTTTTTGCTCTTGATTTTCGTTTTCCCCCTTCAAGAAAACCCTAGGGTGAGCAACTCCCAAAGTATTCACTCAAATCATGGAAAAATGACTCCTTGGCCACATAGGTGACCAAGAAAATGAAAATGAGAAGAAAATAAAAGAAAGTTGAAGGCTTTACCTCAAAAGCTATAAGCTTTAGCTTCAAGGGTGGAAAATGGAAGAAGAAGAAGAAGAAGAACTAAGGATGGCCACCAAGGAAAAATGGTCTTGGAATGATGGAAAAAAGCTATACATGGAAGTGGTGAAGCAAGAAAGTGAAGATGGTGAATGGTGAGGGTGTACGGTTGAGGAGGAAGAAGAAGAGAAGGAGGAGAAGAAGAAGAAAGAAAAGAAGAAGAAAACGTGATGATTGGCTCCAAAGGAGCCTCTGCCGTGTAGAAGAGGGGAGAGGGAAGAGAGAGAGAAATGTGAAATGGGAGGAAATTTCCTGGAAGTTTCCCAAAAGAGTTTTTGGAATTAATTTAATCTTTATTTTGAAAATAAAGCTAATAGATTTGACACAAGGTAGATTTTTGAATAGTGTGATAAGATTTTTATTACATGTTATTATTTATTGGACAATAGTTATAGTTATAGTTATAGTTAGCAGAAGTCAGCATTAACAAATCTGACAGATTAATTCTTCGCAGTGTTTTATTATTTCATCTGTTAAAATTTCTTGCAAAACGTGAAACCTCATAAACTGTGTCCAGCCTCAGGTTTAGTAAGATCTCCCGTCGGCGTTTCCACAGATCAAGGTTATCGGGAAAAATATTTCATTTTCCCGGCTCGGCTCAGCATACACGCAAAACAAGAAATAATATTAAAATATTCATTATTTCTAGAAAAATTTTAGAAAATTCTCAAAAATCACAAATATTCTAAAATGACTATTTATCCTAAAATTATAAATTTTCAGGATGTTACACCAGAAATCGTAACTTTGGACCGATTAGGTTCTAAAGAGGAGGTAACAACAATAATAATCGATTTTAGCGCAAGCCTTATTCGAGACCACCAGGAAGTCAGCCTCAACGTCCACCAGTTAGGGGAAGTTCTAGTGGTAACAGAGCTGGCCCGAATGTGGCGTTTACGCCAAGATGTTTTAAGTGCGGAAAGAGTGGCCACCTATCTAGGGATTGTTCGATCAAAGGAACGATCTGTTTCAATTGCAAAAAACTTGGACATGTTTCTAAGGATTGCACTCATCCAGAAAGGAAGCCAGCTATGAGTAATGTTCGTGCTACTCAGCCGCGGTCTGGAGGGCGAGTATATACGATGACCGGAGCTGAAGCTTCTCAGTCTGAAGTTCTTATTTAGGGAGAAGGTGTCATTGAAGGTAATATTCTGACTATGCTATATGATTTTGGAGCAACATATTCATTTATTGCATATGATTGAGTGGAATGGTTGAAGCTGCCTGTGTCTTCTCTGAGTTTTCAGTTTATTGTTTCTACCCCGACTGCCAAGCCTGTTGTTACATCCAAGATATGTTTGAATTGTTCTATCATTATAAATGATCATGTGTTTTCTATCAATTTAATTTGTTTACCTCTTGTTGAGATAGATGTAATATTAGGAATGAATTAGTTATTTTCTAATCATATCCTAATAGACTGTGCAAACAAAACCATAGTTTTTCTAAGGAAGAAAGTTCAGGATTTTTTACTGCTGTTAAAGTCAAATCATTGTTGAGAGATGAAGCTCAAGGTTATATGTTGCTATCTTCTTTAGAGGTTAAGAGGAAGAAGGATGTGAACGCTATTCTTATCGATAATGAGTTTCCAGAGATTTTTCCTAATGATGTACCCGGTTTGCCACCAGAAAGGGAGATCGAGTTCTCTATTGATTTGATACCAAGAGCAGGACCTATTTCGATTGCACCATATCGGATGTCGCCATCAGAATTAGTAGAGTTGAAGAAGCAATTGGAGGAACTGTTGGAGAAATAGTTTGTATGACTGAGTGTTTCGCCGTGGGGAGCACCAGTACTTCTAGTCAAGAAGAAGGATGGAAGTTCTCGTCTTTGTGTAGATTATCGTCAGTTGAACAAGGCTATGATAAAAAATAAGTATCCATTTTCGAGGATTGACGATTTGATGCACCAATTGAAAGGAGCAGTTGTTTTCTCTAAAATAGAGCTGCGATCAGGTTACTATCAGATTCGTGTAAAGGTAGATGATATACCTAAGACAACTTTCCGAACTCGTTACGGGCAATTATGAGTATGATGTCGTTCGGAGTGACGAATGCTCCTACAATATTCATGGACTATATGAATAGGATTTTTCATCCGTACCTAGATAGATTTGTTGTAGTTTTTATCGATGACATTTTGATTTACTCTCAAAATTAGGAAGAGCATGCTGAACATCTAGGTATAGTTCTCCAGATTTTGAAAGAAAAGAAGCTGTATGCAAAGCTGGTCAAGTATGAGTTTTGGTTGGAAAAAGTTTAATTTCTAGGTCATGTGATTTCCAAGGAAGGTATTGCAATGGACCCATCAAAGGTGGAGACTAATTTACAATAGGAAAGGCCTAAGACAGTGACAGACGTTCGAAGTTTTCTTGGATTGGCTGGATATTACCGAAGGTTTATTGAAGGTTTTTCTAAAATAGCTGGACCACTTACGCAGTTCACAAGAAAGAGTCAAGCTCTTGATTGGACGGAGGAACATGAAGTGAGTTTCCAAGAGTTGAAGAAAAGATTGATGACTGCACCAGTACTAATTTTGCCGGATCCTAAGAAGTCTTTTGAGGTGTATTGTGACGCTTCTTACTAGGGGTTAGGATGTGTGTTGATGCTGAACCAAAATGTAGTAGCTTATGCTTCAAGACAGTTGAAGGTACATGAGAGGAACTACCCAACGCATGACTTAGAACTAGCCGCAGTGGTTTTTGCATCAAAAGTGTGGAGGCATTTTTTGTATGGAGCTATGTTCAATGTCTTTAGTGATCACAAGAGCTTGAAATACTTGTTTGATCAGAAGGAATTGAACATGAGGCAAAGACGGTGGTTAGAGTTCTTGAAGCATTATGACTTTCAGCTTCAATAGCATCCAGGAAAGCCTAATGTGGTGGCGGATGCCTTGAGTAGAAAAGTGATTAGTGTTTCTACCATGATGATAAAAGATGAGGAGCTGATTAATCAATTTAGAGATCTATGGTTGTCAGTGGAATTAGTACCAGGAAAAATTCATCTAAGTAAGGTTGTGATTTTGAATGACTTACTGGAAGTAATCCTAGAAAAACAGGATGAGGATGCATTTTTACATAATGAAAAAGAATTTTTGAAGCAAGGTCATAAGGCGACGGTGGAGGAAGGATCTGATGGAATCTTAAGATTTGAGAGAAGAATTTGTATACCTGATGATCCCGATCTTAAGAAAGCAGTTTTGGATGAAGCTCATACTAGTAACTTAAGTATGCATCCGGGAATGACTAAGATGTATCAAGATTTAAAGCGGATGTTTTGGTGGCCAAGAATGAAGAGAGATGTGACGGAACATGTAGCATCTTGCCTTGTTTGTCAGAAGGCAAAAGTGGAACATCAACGACTAGCTGGTATGTTACAACCTCTAACTATTCTCGAATGGAAATTGGATAGTATCTCGGTGGATTTTGTTACCGGATTACCAAGAATACGGAAGGGTCATGATTCTATATGGGTTATAGTTGATAGGCTTACGAAGTCAGCGCACTTCTTGCCGATCAATATTAAGTATTCGTTAGAATGATTAACCCAGGTGTACATTAGCAAAGTTGTCAGACTTCATGGAGTGCTTGCAAGTATAGTTTCTGATAGAGATCCGAGGTTTACGTCGAGATTCTGGTGAAGTCTACAAGAGGCCATGGGAACTAAGTTACATCTGAGTTCTACTTATCATCCTCAGACAGATGGTCAAACGGAGATAACAATATAGTTGTTGGAAGATTTGTTGCGTGCTTGTGTGTTGGAACAACAAGGGAGCTGGGATGAATTCTTGTCTTTGATAGAATTCACCTACAACAATAGTTTTCACTCAAGTATAGGGATAGCACCCTATGAAGCACTATATGGACGACGGTGCCGAACGCCTTTGTGTTGGCATCAAGATGGGAAAAATATGACTATTGGACCTGATCTTGTGCAACAGACAACGGAAAAGGTGAAGATGATTGACGAGCGCCGAACTCAGTCAAAATTATAACCGAAGTTATTACCTAAACTTGTAGTATAGTGAACAACACCGGATCGTCTCCTCAAGGATCGTAGATGCAATTTGATCAAATCAAGTGAAAGTTAGAAAAAGGGGGGTTTTGATGGTTCAAGGATCGCAATGACAAGATTTAAAGAGAAATAACAATTAGAAGAACAGTCAATTCAGAAATCTATCCGAGATTGGGTGGATTCAATCATAAACCTTTTAATAAACATTTGAAGCACATTTGAAAGGTTAACTTGGATCTAACCGAGATCTCAGCATTAGGTCCAGAATTCACACTAGACAATCGTCCAGAATTCAATTGACAAGTGATAAACACAAATCTGCAATCGCACCATTCATGTAGATATATGTCAATTTAAGCACCGAATTCAATTAACCTAGGCACTAATCAGTAATCTAACCTCTTCAATTATGTGATTAGTTTAGATCAATCAGTTCTAAGTTTCATCACAAATTTCAATCTTCAGTTATGTGATTAATTCAGATCAATCAGTTCTAAGTTTCATCATAATACTTAATCTTAAACCAAGATCAAATCAGATCAAACATAAACAGAATCACCATTCATGTATTCAAGATCAAGAAAACAGAAGAAGAAGAAGAAGAGAAGAGGAATTAAAATTTAAATCAAATACATTATATAACCAAGGTCTCAAGAATCCAAACCACAATCTCTTCAAGAGTCCCGAATTGACTGAAAATAACTTAGCTCTCCATTATAATGAAGGAAATCATCAAAATATACAAGAGCTATGAGAAACTATGAAGAAACAAGAAAAACTATAAGTGAATTGAAGGAGAATACAACTTTTTATTAATGATAACCAATGGTGCCCTTTTATAGAAGTATAGGGTAACAAAATGACAAAGGGGAGTGGGTGGATGAGTGGGTTGGTAAGAGGAGTAGTTGAATGGGTTGGTGAGTGGGCTGGTGAGTGGAGTGGTTGAATGAAGTGGTTGAATGGGTTGGTGAGTGGAGTGGGTGAGTGGGTTGGTGAGTGGAGTGGGTGAGTGGGTTGGTGAGTGGAGTGGTTGAGTGGGTTGGTGAGAGGAGTGGTTGAGGACGAAAATTTTGACGTCTGACTTGGCAGCCAAAAACAACTAACTATACTTCAGATCCACGAAAAGTACTCTTCATGAAAGTTGTATATCTTTGTCTTGGCTATAACATGCATATCTGGATCATCCAATTTGGCTTCCTACAGCCTAAGATATGGCCCAAATACCGCAGGTCACTCAAACCCAACTTCAGCACCTCTGTTCTGACTTGCAGGCTCAAACTGACCCATTAGACTTCATTTTTTCAAAAAGTGTTCTTCATGAAAGTTGTTTATTTGGGTCTTAACTATCAACTATCCAAATTTCAGCCCATCTCCATTATTACAGCTTGGGATATGATTTTATGAGTGCACACCATTCGGATTCTAATGACAAAACCCGTATTCTGACTTCCATGTAAACTTAGGTCCCTTAGACATCTGAATTGGACTTCGAGCTCTTCATCAAAGTTGTAGAGCTTCCTCCTAGGTTTCCTACAAGGTAAAATTCATGATTATCAGATATCAGGAACTCAAGTTATGGCCAAAATACAGAAATAGTATCAAATCTCAATAATGCTGAAAATATTCAATTAAGACCAATTTGAGCTCAAACTCACAAAATCATACCAAACTCAATCAATTAAGAATATGGAGAGTGTAAATGACTAAACATAAGGGTTTCTTAATGAATAAAATATGTGATTATCAAATTCCCCCACACTTAGCTTTTTGCACTCCTGAGCAAAACTCAAGACCAAAACAAGGACATAAGAGATTAACAAAAATTTAAATTCCAACGACATTCAAGAGCCCAAAATTTTACAATCAAGAAGAACAACCAAAGGTTCAAGGCATCAAAACATTCATGAGTTAACAATTCTCCACATCTCAAACCAACAAGCAAGGTATCTTCATCATGAATCGAGAATGATAGATCTTCACAAGATTCCCTCTCAATCTCTCAAGTGTTTAAAAGGTAGGTATTTCACTCAATTCAACCCATGAAAATTGTACTACCATATGCTTGCTTATCTTCTACTTCTCCACTACTCAAAACACATGCACACACAAATCATGAGGACTTTATTCAAGGTTGTAGTGAGGTCAAGGTAACAGAAGAGGATAAAATGGATATGAGAAGATAAATACCAAAGAGAATAAAAGCAAATGAGAGCTGAGTTCAAATAACAAGCATAAAAGTTCATCCCAACTTTAATGTATATCCCTTTACATATTCATTTCCCAATCCTTTTCTTTTCTTTTCTTTTTTTTTTAGACACTCTTTCCTTTTTCAACAACCATTTTGTACACATACCTCCACACTTGTTCAAAAACTCATCCATTAGCCAAGCTAATGTTCTTTTATTCCCTAAGGTAAAGTAAGAACACGATTTTTCATTTAAGGCACATAATGAGTTAAAAACAAGGAATGGTCAAATAAGCTCAAAGGGGTTAAGTAAAGGAAAATATACAAGGTTGGCAGGAATCAGAGAATTTTCAAGAAGTCAAAAGAGTGCTTGATATCATATTGAAAACAAGGTTGGCTATTTGGTTAAACTAGCTAATTAAGAAAGAGGGCCTCAATCATGTTCATGCGTGCAAGTGAAATGTAGCCTCAAAAAGAATCAAAGCAAGTTCTAGAGTGGTCATTAACATGAGTGAAAATCACACAAGAAAGAAGAGAATGTCATAAATGTTGAATCCATCCATTAGGCTCAAAATCTCACAAGGTATGCATCCATCAAACTCAATTCATCAATTCAATCATCCATCACCAAGCATATCAGTTCAAGAAGGAAGAAAAGTTATTCAATCATGCAATGAACCCTTTTTTTTTATTCAAATATATTATCACTCCCCCACACTTAATATAGACATTGTCCTCAATGTGAAAGTGATAAATAAAACGAAAAGAAAAGAGCAACACAACCTGGTGAGGGGCGAGATAATGGCAAGCAGAAAAGATGCATAAGAATCAAAGCTGCAACAGAACCTGAAAACTCACAAAACAAATGAGTAAAATGTAAAACCAAAATAACATGACTGGAATAATATAAAATTAAAGAGGAAATGCGGGTCTTTTAGAGTCAGATTCCCAAGACTGTAACACTTATGTTCATCTCTGAAGAGATTCCACAATTAAGAAGTTCATGATGTACCAGGCCACAAGAATGCGTCTCAAGAGTCAATAAGGTATAACTTACTAACTCCTTACTTAGCCATTCAAAGTGAAGTATGTTTTTATCTTCTCAGATTGCGAAAACCATCCACAAAGATCTTGAAAACAAATCTAGTTTGGTTGCCTCCCAATAGCGCTTGTTTAATGTTGTTAGCTCGATGTTGGGACACTTCTTAGTGATCTTTATAATGTGGATGGTAAAAGCCCATCACTTTCACTTCCACATTTTTCGGCTTGAGATGGTGTCCATTGGTCTTATTAAGTGAGGTTGGTGAAAAGACTCCACTAGGATCCCATTGGTTGAAACGTGATGGCCAAGTTATGGTTGACACAACATGATAGCTTTCACTAGGGTCCCATTGGTTGAAGTGTAATGACCAAGTTAAACTTGAAGCATGAGGGCTCCCATTGGGTTCCCATTGGTCTTTGTTAATTTCCTTGACTTCACCAATAGCATGCAACACGTGTAATTTGGCAATTCTGCTTTCATTGATTATATTGGACCATGACCCAAAAACAAAATCCACTTTAGTAGTTACTATCATATGCTGCCTTTCCTCCTTCTTTGAAAATTCCTCAATGGCCTTCAACTCCATCTCCCTATGTGTTGTAGACTCTGCAACTGTATTGCTGATAGACCCTTCAATATCATTAGATGCTGCATAAACAGAATCATCAACTTTCAAATATGCAGAAATCTCAGCACACGTAACACATTCTATATCACCGTCACAATCAGTACATGAGTTGCAATTGATAGAATCATTAAAACCAATAAAATCAGGAAATTCAGACACAACTCATCATGAGTTTCCTCAACTAAATCTGCAGGTAAATCAATATGACAACTAGAATGCAGGGAGTTAGGAATTGTTTGGGAAGAGAGTTGGTCTAACTCTTGACTTCTCAATTCATTAACAATGATTGTCAACTGCTCAATTTGGGTTGTTAAATCTGAATAGTGGCAGTGAAATTTGTTGGAACTCAATTTGGGTTTTCATCAAGTCCTCTAATGAAGGCTCAAGTTTTGTGGTTGTTGGACTTGTTATCTGTTGAAATAGTGCTCATATTGCAATGATTGCTTCTGTTGTGATGCTTAGGTTTGCTATATCCCAGATCCGGATAGTCTCTCCAG
This sequence comes from Ormosia emarginata, assembly GCA_029884605.1. Lineage (NCBI taxonomy): Eukaryota > Viridiplantae > Streptophyta > Magnoliopsida > Fabales > Fabaceae > Ormosia > Ormosia emarginata. The sequence continues at coordinate 21,408,772 of JAQQTP010000079.1, forward strand.
CCAGGGTTGTATGTGTTGAAGAAGGGATCATAACTTTGTTGCTGCTGCTGGAACTGTGGTTCATCAGGAAAATAACCAGCTGCTGCAACAAATTGATCTGGAAAAACAGAACTACCATACTGAAGTGTAGGGCATGCATATGTGGGGTGAGATGAACAAAAACAAATGTTACACACAAGTGTAGCTTCCTGCACAGGTGATTGTTGTCTCACTACTATATGTCTTACCAAAGAAGTCAACTCCTCAAGTTTTGGCTCCATTATGCATGGTCCATTGTATCCTTAAAATGCAACAGAATGCAACAAAATGACAATGAAAGAAAAAGAAAAAGAAAGAGTTAGTATGATAATTTAAAAAGATTATATCACACTTACGGGTCCCCGGCAACGGCGCCAAAATTTTGACGAGCGCCGAACTCAGTCAAAATTATAACCAAAGTTATTACCTAAACTTGTAGTATAGTGAACAACACCGGATCGTCTCCTCAAGGATCGTAGATGCAATTTGATCAAATTAAGTGAAAGTTAGAAAAGAGGGAGTTTTGATGGTTCAAGGATCGCAATGACAAGATTTAAAGAGAAATAACAATTAGAAGAACAGTCAATTCAGAAATCTATCCAAGATTGGGTGGATTCAATCATAAACTTTTCAACAAACATTTGAAGCACATTTGAATGGTTAACTTGGATCTAACCGAGATTTCAGCATTAGGTCCAGAATTCACACTAGACAATCGTCCAGAATTCAATTGACAAGTGATAAACACAAATCTACAATCGCACCATTCATGTAGATATATGTCAATTTAAGCACCGAATTCAATTAACCAATGCACCAATCAGTAACCTAACCTCTTCAATTATGTGATTAGTTTAGATCAATCAGTTCGAAGTTTCATCATAAATTTCAATCTTCAGTTATGTGATTAATTCAGATTAATCAGTTCTAAGTTTCATCACAATACTTAATCTTAAACCAAGATCAAATCAGATCAAACATAAACACAATCACCATTCATGTATTCAAGATCAAGAAAACAGAAGAAGAAGAAGAAGAGAAGAGGAATTCAAATATAAATCAAATACATTACATAACCAAGGTCTCAAGAATCCAAACCACAATCTCTTCAAGAGTCCTGAATTGACTGAAAGTAACTTAGCTCTCCATTACAATGAAGGAAATCATCAAAATATACAAGAGCTATAAGAAACTATGAAGAAACAAGAAGAAACTATAAGAGAATTGAAGGAGAATACAACTTTTTGTTAATGATAACCAATGGTGCCCTTTTATAGAAGTCTAGGGTAACAAAATGACAAAGGGGAGTGGGTGGATGAGTGGGTTGGTGAGAGGAGTGGTTGAATGGGTTGGTGAGTGGGTTGGTGAGTGGAGTGGTTGAATGGGTTGGTGAGTGGAGTGGGTGGAGTGGAGAAGTGGGTTGGTGAGTGGATTGGTGAGTGGAGTGGGTGAGTGGGTTGGTGAGTGGAGTGGTTGAGTGGGTTGATGAGAGGAGTGGTTGAGGACGAAAATTTTGACGTCTGACTTGGAAGCCAAAAATGACTAACTATACTTCGATCCACGAAAAGTACTCTTCATGAAAGTTGTAGATCTTTGTCTTGGCTATAACATGCATATCTGGATCATCCAATTTGGCTTCCTATAGTCCAAGATATGGCCCAAATACCGCATGTCACTCAAACCCAACTTCAGCACCTCTGTTCCGACTTGCAGGCTCAAACTGACCCATTAGACTTCATTTTTTCAAAAAGTGTTCTTCATGAAAGTTGTTTATTTGGGTCTTAACTATCAACTGTCCAAATTTCATCCCATCTCCATTATTACAGCTTGGGATATGATTTTATGAGTGCACACCGTTCGGATTCTAGTGACAGAACCTGTATTCTGACTTCCATGTAAACTTAGGTCCCTTATACATCTGAATTGGACTTCGAGCTTTTCATCAAAGTTGTAGAGCTTCCTCCTAGCTTTCCTACAAGGTAAAATTCATGATTATCATATATCAGGAACTCAAGTTATGGCCAAAATACAGAAACAGTGTCAAATCTCAATAATGCTGAAAATATTCAATTAGGACCAATTTGAGCTCAAACTCACAAAATCATACCAAACTCAATCAATTAAGAATATGGAGAGTGTAAATGACTAAACATAAGGGTTTCTTAATGAATAAAATATGTGATTATCAATGATTCAAGAGAAAATGAGGACGACTCAAAGCAGACAAAAGAGCTATGCGGATAAACGAAGGCGACCTCTTGAATTTGAGGAAGGTAAGCATGAGTTTTTGCGAGTAAGACCTATGACTGGTGTCGGGAGAGTTATTAAATCTAGGAAGCTCACTCCTAAATTCATTGGACCTTATCAAATTATTCGTCGGATAGGTCCTGTAGCCTACCAAATAGCTTTACCACCTTTTCTATCCAACCTCTATAATGTATTTCAAGTGTCTCAACTGAGAAAATATATATTCCCCATCCAATGCATGTTATATAGCCAGATGAAGTGCAATTGAAAGATAATTTGACGTATGAGACACTTTCTGTTAAGATTGAGGACAAGAGAGTGAAGTAGCTTCAGGGGAAGATGATTGAATTGGTAAAGGTAATATGGAACGATATAACGGGCGATGCTACTTGGAAGCCAGAGGATAAAATAAGGGAGCAATACCCTCACCTATTCTAAGGCACGATAAATTTCGGGGACAAAATTTTATTATTGGGGGAGAGTTTTAACACCCCAACTTTTGGGTGAAGTACGATGTTGTCCTAAATGTACTGTTTTATGTTTTCTGTGAGTTATAAATTGAATTTGACTATTTCGTGATTGTATTTGATCATTGTGTGTGATTTGCTCCGAGTCAAAAAAAATAATTTTTTGGCCGGAAAAATCTTATTTTTATGATTCGAAGCTGGGGGATCTTACAAAACCCAATTTTGAATGATACGTGTATTAATCTTTTCATTTTTAGAATTTAACTGTACAATAAAATAATTTTATATTATTATAATATTATTTTATTTGATAGTACCTACTGTCTTAAAAACAGTAGAAATCTGCTCCAAAATGACCACTGACCTGGAAAAGTCTGTGGGACCCACGTTTGGAGAACCAGTCAATGTTTCTGGCTAGATTAAATCCTAAGCCAATAAGAGCTAGTCAACATTAGTAGCTTGAAATTTCTAGACCAATAGGAAGCAAGTCCACAAAAGTGGTTAGACTTGTTAGTTTATGACTAGAAAGCTTAACCAAGTTAGCTTAAACCTAACTAAGTTAGTATAAGAAGCTTATGTAGTAACTAAATGAAATAAACCTAGTTAGCTACCTATTTAAGTTCTAGATAGAGAAGGTTTTAAAAATATCAAGACAAGGCTTAGTTATCCTAAGTAACTAGATAGTTAGGCAAGTAACTAAGCAAACTAATCAAATGCACTTAAGTGTAACTAGATTACATAAATGAGGACAAACTTGGTTTGCTTCTCATTAGGCCATTCGGTCAAGCAAGGTTCAAGAAGGATCGAGAAGTGCTTAGTCACTTGATGACTTGATTTCCTACACCTATGAGAAACAAGCTTGGAGGCAAAGCTTTGAATATCAACCCTAGATCACATCTAAGGGCATTATGTGTTACGAGGAGTCAACAAAGGAGACCACCTCCTTTAGGGAGTCCTACGGCCATGCATAGTAAAGGAGAACATTTTGCTTAGTCATTTTTCATCTTCAACCTTTCTTTTCTCCAAGAACACCAAGAACAACTTTCTAGCTTTCGTCATTGAGCCATTCGGCCAACACCATAAACCCACACCTATACTCATCTAAAATTTTACTTAACCTTATTTCTCAAATCTAAACATCATTCTAAGAACATCTCTAGTTGAGAGTTCTTTCAAAAAAGTTCATCTTGAGCTTGGAAAACCATCTTTGAAGATTTTCCTACAAGGTAAAAATCCTTGTTTTTCTTTTCTAACATGATTTTTGAGGTTCTAAGCCATGATTGATCCATGGTTTGTTATTTTCAACCATGGTATTTGATTCTTTAAAATTGTTTACGCTTGTTATGTAATGCCCTTTTTTGGAAGGGAACGTCATATTATCAAATCAAAAGGAAATGCGGAAAATAAATTTTTAAACAATTAAGACTCGGTTCATTTAGTTCAAAATTAACTTGCTTAGTACTTTAATACGTGAGAAAAATTAGCGGTATATTTTTTTTCCTTTTTAACAATGCGGAATATGAAAAACGGTAAAGAACAAAATGGTAAACAGAAACCCACATCTGAATAACGTACATGTACATATATATTTCGATGCCAAATATAATTTAGATATAGCCTAGAAATTTTCAAAAAAGCAAAACTATACCTGCCTATGGATTTTACATATACATCCACCAAAAATATCAAAATATACAGCCCACCAAAAGTAATACATCAGGCCCCCAAAATAAAACACTGGCAGCCATCAGCAGTTACCAGTAACATCAGTCCCTCAGATGAGGAGGGACCATATCCGGGTCCTCAGCAGGATCCTCCTCTTCAGAGGAAACCTACATGGGAACCACGGAACCACGGGCAGGAGCCCGAGCAGTAGAATCAAAAGAGTCCTCCCAAGGGGTGTAGTAACGGTCACCCCACATCTCTCGGATGGGTAAGTAGAACTCCAGCCGCAGGCTGACATGGCAGGTGAGAATCGGCACCTCATGACGTCTCCAGGCAAGGGAAATCGATACATCTCCCATATAGACACAGCGGTCAGAGCTCAGGTTGATGTGCCAGCACTCTGGTCCTCCGAGGAAGGTCAGACGCATGTCGCCCAGAAATCCGCGCATGCGTGCCTCCATGCTCCACAATAGATACTAGTCTTGCTCGGGCCAGAAGCTAGGAAAATCGGGAGCTTCAGCTTCTGTGCCATCGTCTTCAGTAGATGCGATATACGCACAGGCAGCAAATAATGGAAACACAGAAAAGAGGTAAGACATCCTACCATCATTACCAATTATGGAAGCCAGGAATAATACGGCGCATAGAGCCGATATAACAGTCCCAAAGATAATAACAACAATAATAGGCAGATAGTACATCTGTAAGCAAGTAAACAGTTCCAATTCACATAGGGTAGTAGTCATTAACAGTAAAATATCTCATGATGCACTTGAATACGATATTCAAATTTCCTACTCCATGGAGCTAGACTCAAACAGTCGAAGAGAAAGATCAGAAGATGTGTCTGTAACGCGGCTGCCGAGGCCAAGGTGCTAAAACTCAATAGTTTTCTACGTGCACATACAGGCATTGTACAGACAGTCCAGGCATTTGTCTTCTGTAACACCCTTATGGGGATGTCACATTTATAAATAAAATAAAATAAAGATAAATAAAATCTAGTCAAGTTGTAAAACATTTGTTACATCATAATATGAGTTGTAAAAATTTTCCGGTTAAACAGAATATTACGAGATAAAATAACACGGAACATAAAATAAGCACACTATCATCACACATAATATACATATGGTTCCATCATAGGTTATACAAATAATTTACAACTATAATTATTTAAACTAAAATAGTAAACAAAGCAGTAAAAGTCAATATATACAAACGCAGACGCACCCAAGTACACATCATAAATATCTAACCCTCTGAAAGATCACTCTCAGATGAAACTTCAGGTGATAGATATCTAGGATGCCTCGACTCTCTATGGACACGAGTGGGTGCGGCAATCGATACACTGATCTCGCTAGGCGCATCAAACATACCACCCCAATGACGCCTAAGAGATAGCGGCAACTCCACATGTAAATACAACAAAGTAGAAAAGATCGGTACTCCATCAAACTCCGTACGTATGGTCACAGTCAGACGCCCTACGTACGTCACCGAGTCTCTATCCTCTCGCAGACGCTAGGCTTCAGAGCCTCCGTGAAACTCAAGTTGCACGAATCCAAAGAATCCTGGTAGTGTCATCCTCCCACAATCAATCCAATGGATATGGATGATCGGATGGTTCTTGATCGTCGTACTGATCCTCGGCTTGCTGCTCTTCCTCTTCCTCAGGATACACACACTCAAGAGGCTGTTCCTCTTCCTCAAACTCTTTACCACATAAATTTAAAATACGGAAACACATACAATAAAGAGGTAAGATGTAACACCCTAATACAGATATCCAGATATATCCTAGATAGACAGAGATATATAAAGATAACCAGTACTAGAGATGTCACTTCTATACTACATACTAACATATATCTATAATCACAACCGAGTAATTATAGAAAGCCTTGAGAGATTGCGGAAAAACTTAAACTCATACATATATATATACAAACTTAGCCACCGAGGCTTATTGTAATACATATAACATAAAACTTACAGAACAAACATAAACTTATTACATAAGTTCTGTCTACTTAAAGCAATAAAAACTATTCTAGTCTTCATGCTTTATCTTCTCATCCTTGGCAAGGTTTGCATCTCTCGTACTCGCACCTTTATCTTTATCGGTACTGACTGCATACGCATCCGAACTCGCATCCGGATTTACATGGAATAGCAATCGGGGTGAGAATTAACATTCTCGTAAAAGCAATTCCAATACCAGTTCTCTATAACATTGTATATAACAAAATATATAACAAATGCTATAATTCTAACTTAGAGCTTCCCCTCTATTTTCATAACTTAGGAGTTTCCTCCTCTATTCTCATGACTTAGGAGTTGCCTCCTCTTTTCTCATAACTTAAACACTTTCTAATAGTGTGATAACAATCAAGAGTGAACACACTTGTTAATATATACACGCCCATACATCCGTACATACTGAATGTGATGACGGACAATGCCCATACAATCGTCCGTAAATGCAATGCTAATGATATGTAATGAATATGCCTAAGGAATCCTAAGTGCATGTGAATGAAATGCAAATGCAGAGTTTTGATTTGAAGCGAAGGAATTTGCTAGGAACTAGTCAGTATATCATCTAGTGGTAAATAGAGGAAACCTCATCCTCACCTTACACGTATCTTGGCTCATTGAGAAATTCGGGCTTCATCCTTGCTCAAAGAGCGTCTCTGGATTTCCCACTTATCTCCTTAGGCCTTGGCACATCGAGACATCAGGGTTATGTCCTTCTCAAAAGTCCTTCGGACACCCACTTATCTCCTTTTTTGCCTTCATGATTAACATCAAAGGATACTCACTAGATCGATCCTACTTGACTAATTCATAGACTTTCGTACATACTTATATACTTAGTTCCTCCTCGAGCTAAGCATATTCTAGTCTTCTTATGTTTACCCCTTGTGATGAGGAGAATCAGTAACCTCATACTATATGTAACCTTAGCACTTGGTTAGGAATACTTGTTCCCTTAGGAACTTCTCGATCCCTTACCTCCTGGCTGAATGACCTCACGTCATATAACGTTACATTCTCGGGTAAACATTACTAAACTATGTCTCTTACTTGTACCTAAACTTCACCTCATCACTCCTTTCTCTTAAGTGATCTCTAATGCAACCTTACGTTGCTTTGAGGTGTTAGGTACTTACCTTTGGCGAACCACTAATCTTGGTTGCCCTAAGGTCCTTTCTCTTCATCTTCACACTAGCTTAACTCTCTAGTGTATGAAGAGCTCGGTGTTATGTTTATCTCTTACATAAACACCATCTTACTCTTTTCTATAGACTCAACTCATCCTAGTAAGTCTATCTTAACTAATGCCTCATCTAACCTTGCTTAAGGAACGAGAGCATTTCTCTAAAACTTTGCATAATTAACTCCACTTTGTCTAAAGAGAGTAGTTCATGCATCTAACTTTCCTTTTCTATCACACTTCGGTAGTAGCGTATACTACACTTGTGTGCTAACATACTTATTCTAAACTCAACTTCCATGCTTTACTTGCATCTAAGGAAGTATCTTCTCTTTATCTTGTACTTCTAACTCATCTTAACTTATACTTGAGTTGTTGTACATTTACTGTTCTACTTTCTCGCTATCTTTATCTTGTACTTCTAACTCATCTTAACTTATACTTGAGTTGTTGTACATTTCTGTTCTACACTTATGCTTATGACATCTTCTTAGTCATAATTCCTCTTCTTGTGTATTTAACAATGTACTAAGTCTCACTTAACTTGAGACTAAGTACCTAAACGTCCCTTCTGTGGAACTCATACACAATCTTATCTCCACTCATGTAATCTAACTCTAGAGTGGCTCTTACTTGCAACTCTTTGTTGCCTAAGCTTCTAGGTACCTTCCTAAGGTAATCCACTATTCTTGGATTTCCTAAGGTTCATACCTTTCTCATCATTCTCTACTAGAGTGAATACTATTATTCATCTCTATTGCACTATCTCATCACATTTTAAGTGATATCAGTTGCAACATTAAGTTGCCTAAAGTGTAATATCATTACTTAAAGCAAACCTTTCCTTTAGGATGCTTAAAAGCCTATGCTTTCTCATACTTGATGGATAGATATTTTCCACTTGAAAATATCCCATCTTGTGCCTTAACACACTTAGGAAACATGTCTTAATGATTCCCTTAACTATATGGCACCTCAAAGCATCCAAAAACATCATTTTGGAGCTTCAGGATCTCATGCCGCAAGACAAGATTTGCACGCCGCGGCGCCCTTCTCTCGAGGGCTACCGCTGGGCTAATTTTTAACCTCACGCCGCGGCATGCTTCCTCCACGCCACGGCATTCCCGGCGAAAACTCTCGCGGCGCTGCGGCGTGACTATCTCCACGCCGCGGCGCCATCGCGTAACCCGGTTTCGCAAAATCTCGTAACTGCGGGTTTGCTCGCTCTATTGATCATTTTGCGATTCCAAGCCATCTCAATCCAAATTCTAAGTAATTCTAAGTCCCTAATCAATTCTTTAACATTTAGGAACATCAATTACTCTCTTAAATCTCTTAATTTGGATTATGGCTAGAATTCTTCATTCTTTAACTTAAGGCTCACTTTGTGATTCCAGGGTCTTCTTTCTTAAGTTGATGTTATAGACAAGTCATAAATGACCCAAGGAACACTTCTATGCAAGCCAAACTCTTCTAACATCTCTAAAACTCAAATTAGCATATTATGTATCTATATGCATACATAGAGAATAGAGATGAATAAAAGCTCTAAACCCCTACCTCTTGAAGATTGAAGCCTTGAATCTTGAAGCTTGATCTTCCTCTTCCTTCTTCTTCCCTTCTCTCCTCTCCCTTTCTCTCTTTTCTTCTCTGGTTTTCGGTTTCTCTTCTTTCTGCCGAGGAGAACCAAATATAAAGGGGAAGGGACGTGCGTGGAATTACGGGAAAAGATTAATCGAAACTTCCATCTGCTATGGATACCCGAATCATGCTAATTCGAGTTTCTCGCTTCCAACAACCTTAGAATAAATCATAAGATTCATCTAAGTTGTTGTTTCTCTTTCTCATTATTTTCTATATCTCGCTAGGGATCAATCGGCATTAAAAGCACAACCCGTATGCCTAAAAATACCAAACCGACTCGATTCTCTTGAAACTTTTACCACATCTTATTTGGCTTATTTGTGACCTAGAAATAAACTCTCTATGTTTATTTCTCTTAACTTAGCAACTTATGCTATTAACGAGTCATTTTAAGCCATCTTACAACTTTTATGTTGCAACTAAGTGCCTAAATGAACTCGATTGTCACAAAACTTGATGACATGCTAAACAAGTTAAATGCTACCTTTCGTAACCATTTACCAGTCTAACATGTACTTAAGGGTATTACATAAGACAATTTATATCACCACGAATATGGTAAATAAGAAAACGATAATACAACATATACAGTTCATACAATATAGAATGCCATAACAACATAAACATAAATACAAGATAACACAGTAACAATATAAACATAAAAACAAGATAACATAGATATAATATAAGAATTAAATATATATGATATCATAGATAAAAATATAATAATGTACAACACAGATACATATGCAATATGACACGATCCTACTCCATGGAGCTAAACACATACAGACATCAGAGAGAATGACCCGCAAAATCTATTAGTACCACGGTTGCCCAACCAAACTATTCTGCGGTCTCACGTTGCGTCTATAGCCCACAGTCACATGGCGTGGTGTAGTTCACTATCAAACGTTGTATCACTACAGGCAATGTACTATTAGACTTTACAAGATCTCAACTGAGTATAGTACGTGTCGAGTCCATTAGTGTGTTGCCAGTTACCACGGCCCAGAGAAGCGACCAACTGTCCACAAATGGAATAATCCGCACACTAATGTCTCCAAGTCCATAATGGAATGAACCACACTACGCTTATCGCACTGACAACACAGTATGATTCACCTCGTCAATCAATCCACCAAAAATTGGCATTAACTCAATGCATGATAAAAAAATAAAAATTACTAAAATACCCTCAATGGTATAAATATGTGTATTTACGCAAATGCCTTTAATGGCACAAACTCATATATATACAGTAAGTCCCACCAGACAAATACTGTTTCACAACCTATCCGGGTCCACCACTTTGGCTCGATAGTAAAAGTTACTGTTTTTGTCAATCGCGTAGAAATTTTATCGCATTTTCACAATTCTATCATTTTTACAAACGTTTTTAAATCACGTAAATATATTTTACTGTTTTCAAAATCGCGTAGGGTTTTTAATACGTTTTCTCAATCGCGTAAGATTTTTCAATTATTTTCTTGTCCAAATTCCTTACAAATCACTGTTTAAATAAACAAAAATAATTTTTAATACATTTTGAACTACGTAGAGTATTTTTCATACCGTATACTGTATATTGGATATCTTTTCTATCTTATTTGTCCGTTTTTAATAAAAATTGATAATATTTTGCTTAGAAAATCTATATCAATGGTTTTCTAATTTTTCTGTTAAAAATTCCTTTTTATTTATATGACAAACCATGTAATTAAACTTTTGAAAACTACTAACATGCTTCAAAATATAAAATGAGCTATATGTTAGAAATTTACAAAAGCTACTGTATTTTTCTTCTAACAGTAAAATCATTAGTTTTAACTTCTTCAACTCAATCTTAATCCTTTTATTTTCTCAAAACTCATTGTAATAAAATTCTTTCTAGTATATATTGCTTCTTTTTGATTAAAAATGGTTTGGAAATGATTTTAGAAATCATAAATACTTGGCTTTGGCATGTTGGCCGAAATACATAAAATTGACATTTAATCTTTAAATTTGTTTTTCTTGTTCTAAAACAATTTATATCTTATCAATTCCCCTAAGTTAATTAAATCACACTTTTGAAAAATTGATGAGAACATTTTGGTTCTCCTTTGATGTTGAGGTCGTGAGCCTTCATTGGTGTTCTTTGGAACACTCATGCAATCCTTGACATGTTATTCACATCCTACTAATTATACATGCATTTCTAACACATACAATATATTTAAAGCTTGTAGACATGCAATTTAATACAAATCACAAATAGGAAAGCTAATAACAAATAACACAAAGGAATCCTTATGGATTCTATAACCACAACCAATTCCATTTTCTTATCACCACCCAAGGATAATAAGATTCAAGTCTTCCTCTTACCTTAAGTGAAGACAAACACTTTTTCACTCCTTTCTAGGGTTTCGATTTTCACCCCTCCAAGACACCTATCAAGCTTAAACAAATTTCTACAAGTTATTAACATGAAAGAAAGCTTAAACCATGGATCAATCATGGCTTAGGACTTTGAAAAAGAATTTAGAAATGAAAAACAAAGATTTTCACCTTCTAGGTAAAATCTCCCAAGTAGGTTTTCAACCCCAAGATGTTGGATTTTGCAAAAACTCTCAACTAGAGATGTTCTTAGAATTGTGTTTAGGTTTAGAAAAGTAGGTGGGATAAAATTTTGGGTGGTTGGATGGTGAACTAGGGTTCTTGGCCGAATGGTGCTTCAAGATAGCATCAATGGAGTTTGGTATTTTTGGAAGAGAGAGAAGAGAGAAAATATTAGAGAATTAAGTGATAATTACCCTCCAAAGAGCCATATGGCCGTAGACTTCAATGACAAGGAGGTGTCCCCTTGGTTGGCTCTATCCAAGCCTTAGAAATGATGGATGGTGAGGATTAAAACTTGATCACCAAGCTTAGCTCTCATTGGCTAATCCAAGCCTAGTCATGAAGCCTTGTCACTAAGCCTTGTCACTAATTAAGCCTAGTCATTAAGCTACTACTCCAAAACGTTAACTGTTTCACTAAACGTGGGTCCCGCAAGACATTTCCGGGTCCACTGTCATTTAATTATACTGACTAATAAAATAATATTATAATAATATAAAATTATTTTAATTTACAGCTAAATCCTAAAAATTAAAAGATTACTAACCGTATCATTCAGAATAGGGTTTAGTAAGATTCCCCCAGCTCCGAATAATTAAAACAAGATTTTCCCAGCCTAGAAAATATTATTTTCCTGTCCCGAAGCAAATCGCACAAAAAGTTCAAATAAAATCACAGACAGTAAAATAAAATAGTATTTCATGCAGAAAAATAACAAACAGTACAAAAAGGACATAACGATCATTTATCCTAAAGTTGAAAAAATAGAAAACATTACATTCGGGACACAACGGTAATTCACCCAAAAGTTTAGGGTGTTACAACTCTCCTCAATAAATAAAAATTTTGTCCTCGAAATTTGTTATTTGTCAAAACAATTGAGGATATTGCTCCCTCATCTTGTCCTCTAGCTCCCAGGTAGCATCACCTGTCACATCATTCCATATGACCTTCACTAACTCGATCATCTTCCCTCGAAGTTGCTTTACTTTTCTGTCCTCTATTCTAACAGGTAAAGTTTCATAAGTCAGATTCTCTTTCAGTTGCACTTCGTCCGGTTGTATAACATGCGTCGAATCTGGAACATACTTCCTTAACTGGGATACATGAAATACATCATGCAGATTGGATAAAAAAGGCGGCAAAGTAATCTGATACGCTACAGGACCTATTCGACGGATAATCTGATATGGTCCAACGAACTTAGGAGTAAGCTTCTTAGATTTAATAACTCTTCTGACACCGGTCATAGGAGTCACTCTTAAAAACACATGCTCACCCTCCTCAAATTCAAGAGGTCGCCTTTGTTTATCAGCATAACTCTTTTGTCTGCTTTGCGTCATCTTCATCTTCTCTTGTATCATCTTTACCTTCTCCGTAGTCTATTGTACAAGATCTGGTCCAATAGTCATATTTTCCCCATCTTGATACCAACACAACGGTGTTCGACAACGTCTTCCATACAACGCCTCATAGGGTGCCATCCCTATGCTTGAGTGAAAACTATTGTTGTAGGTGAATTCTATCAAAGATAAAAATTCATCCCAACTTCCTCGTTGCTCCAAAACACAAGCACGCATCAGATCTTCCAAAGACTGTATAGTTCTTTTTGTCTGACCATTAGTCTGCGGATGATAAGCTGAACTCAACCGCAACTTAGTTCCCATTGCTTCTTGTAAACTTCGCCAGAACCTTGACGTAAACCTTGGATCTCTGTCAGAAACTATACATGTAGGCACACCATGCAGTCTAACAATCTCACTGATGTATAATTGGGTTAATCTTTCCAATGAATACTTAATATTAATTGGCAGGAAATGAGCTAACTTCGTAAGCCTATCGACTATAACCCATATCGAATCATGACCTTTCCTCGTTTTCGGTAATCCAGTAACGAAATCCATTGAGATACTATCCCACTTCCACTCTGGAATAGCTAACGGTTGCAACATACCAGTTGGTCTCTGATGTTCCACTTTTACCTTCTGACAAACCAGACAAGACGCCACACGTTCCGCTACGTCTCTTTTCATTCTTGGCAACCAAAACAACTTCTTCAAGTGTTGGTACATCTTGGTCATTCCCGGATGCAAACTCAAATCACTAGTATGAGTTTCATCTAGAATTCCCTTCTTCAGCTCAGAATCATCAGGCATACAGATTCTTCCTTTGAACCTTAAAATTCCATCTGCTCCTTCCTCTACCGTCGACTTATGACCTTGCTTTAACAATTCCCTCTCATTTTGTAAAAACACATCTTCCTTTTGTTTATCTTGGACTACATCAAGAAATTCATTTATGATCACGACCTTACATAGGCGAACTCTTCTAGGCAGAAACTACACTGACAACCATAAATCTCGGAATTTGTTAATCAATTCCTCCTCCTTTATCATCATTGCCGAAATACTAATTACCTTTCTGCTCAAGGCATCAGCTACCATATTAGCTTTTCCTGGATGGTACTGGAGTTGAAAATCATAATCCTTTAAGAATTCCAACCATCGCCTTTGCCTTATATTCAATTCTTTCTGATCAAACAAGTACTTTAGACTCTTGTGATCACTAAAGACATTGAACATCGCTCCATACAGAAAATGCCTCCACACCTTCAGAGCAAAAATCACTGCGACCAATTCCAAATCATGTGTTGGATAGTTCCTCTCATGAACCTTCAACTGTCGAGAAGCATATGCCACAACATTCCGATTTTGCATCAATACGCATCCTAACCCTTGGTAAGAAGTGTCACAATACACATCAAAAGTTCCCTTAGAATCCGGTAAAATTAACACTGGTGCAGTTGTTAACCTCTTCTTCAATTCTTGGAAAGTGGCTTCACGTTCTTTCGTCCACTCAAAAACTTGACTTTTCCTCGTGAGCTGCGTAAGCAGTCTAGCAATCTTAGAAAAACCCTCGATAAACCTTCGGTAATATCCAGCAAGTCCAACAAAACTTCGAACTTCCGTCACCGTCTTAGGCCTTTCCCACTGTAAAACAGTCTCCACTTTCGATGGATCTACCGCAATACCTTCTTTGGAAATCACATGACCGAGAAATTGGACTTCCTCCAACCAGAACTCACACTTTGCCAATTTCGCATACAGCTGCTTTTCCTTCAAAATCTGAAGAACAATACCGAGATGTTCAGCATGCTCTTCCTTAGATTGAGAATAAATCAGAATGTCATCGATAAAAACAACGACAAATCTGTCTAAATACGGATGAAAAATCCTGTTCATATAGTCCATCAATATAGCAGGAGCATTCATCACCCCGAATGGCATTACCTGATACTCATAATGTCCATAACGAGTTTGAAAAGCTGTTTTAGGTACATCTTCCCCCTTAACACGAATCTGGTGATAACCCGATCTCAGATCTATTTTGGAAAATACCACTGCTCCCTTTAACTGATCCATTAAATCGTCAATTATAGGAAGCAGATATTTATTCTTGATAGTCACCTTGTTCAGCTGACGATAATCCACGCAAAGTCGAGAAGTTCCGTCTTTCTTCTTGACCAAAAGCACTGGCGCTCCCCATGGTGAAATACTAGGTCACACAAACTGTTTCTCCAACAGTTCCACCAACTGTCCTTTTAGCTCCACCAACTCTGTTGGCGACATACGGTACGGTGCAATTGAGATAGGACTTGCTCCTGGTACTAAATCAATTGAAAACTCGATCTCCGTCTCAGGTGGCAAACCAGGTACATCATCAAGAAAAATCTCTGGAAACTCATTGACAACAGGAATAATACTCACATCTTTCTCATTCTTGACTTCTAGAGAAGACAATACTATATATCCCTGTGCTCCCTCTCTCAACAACGACTTGACTTTAATAGCAGTCAAGAATCCAGACTCTTCTTCCTTAGGAAAAACTATGGTTTTGCTTGCACAGTCTATAAGGATATGGTTAGAAGATAACCAATCCATCCCTAATATTACATCTATCTCAACAAGAGGCAAACAAATCAAGTTGACCGAAAACATACGGTCCTTGATAACAACAAGACAATCCAAACATATCTTAGATGTAACTACAGGTTTAGCAGTTGGCGTAGATACACTCAATTTAACATTCAGAGAAGACACATGCAACTTCAATCTTTCCACACAATCATATGCAATAAATGAATGTGTTGCACCAGAGTCATATAACACAGTCAGAAGATTACCTTCAATGACTCCTTCTCCCTGAATAAGGTCATCAGACTTAGAAACTTCAGTTCCCGTTATAGTATATACTCGTCCTCTTGACCTCGGTTGAGTACCTCTTGACTTTTGCTGATTAGCACGAACATAACGAACCACAGGTTTTCTTTCCGGCTGAGTACAATCCTTAGACATGTGCCCAGGTTGTTTACAGTTAAAGCAAACTGTCCCTTTGATTGTGCACTCCGGAGAGATATGGCCTTTCCTTCCACACTTAAAACATGTTGGTGTAAACGCCACTCTCTGCCCAGCTCCACTACCACTTGCACTTCCCGTAACTGGTGATCGTTGAGGTTAATTCCCTGGTGGTCTAGAATACGGCTTGCGCTAAAACCTATTGGTATTACTGCTACCACCTCTCTGAAATCTTGTTGGTCCAAAATTACGATTCCTCTGATCCCGCGACGGCTCTAATTCCTCGAGTCGTGCACATCCATCCACTAAAGTATGAAACTGATTCATTCCCAAGGATAGCACTCCTCATTTCAGTTCCACTCTCAACCCTGCCTTAAACTTCCGACATCTCCACACGTCATTCGGTCGTGACTGAGCATAATCTGAGAACTGAGACAAGCTCTCAAATTTAGTAGCATACTCATTCACAGTCATATTACCCTGACGTAAACCAAGAAATTCCATCTCTTTAGCATGTCTAGCACTCGCAAGAAAATACTTTTCCAGAAATGCATTAGAAAATACCTCCCATGTAATTTCTGTTCCTTCAGTCTGCAATAATCGGCGGGTTCCTCTCCACCAATGTTCTCCATCTCCCCTTAACATAAAAGCTGCATACGTTACCTTCTTCTCATCAGAGCATCTCATTCCTTCAAAGATTCTCTCCAAGTCTTGTATCCATTGACTCGCTTTCTCATGATCAACCTCGCCTCTAAATTGTGGCAGATTGTTACGCCTAAATTCAGATAAATTTAGGGCATCAGCAGTAGCATCTTGCTGTTGAGCCGCTCTCGTGTTCTCACGAGTAATTACTTCACCATTCATTTGCGCATAGCTTCAGCAATCGCAATCATTGGATCCACTGCACGATTTACGTTTGCACGTCCTCCTCCACGTCTACCCGACATCTTCTTTCTTCAAACATAACAAAGCAAAGTTAGATACATCCTTTCGGAAGTAAATCACAGAGAATCACACAGCACAAACAAAAACAGACCTAACCACAACCCCAAAAGACTCTAACTTGGGCTCTGATACCAACTAATGTAACACCCTTATGGGGATGTCAAATTTATAAATAAAATAAAATAAAGATAAATAAAATCTACCCAAGTTGTAAAACATTTGTTACATCATAATACGTCATCGAGTCTCTATCCTCTAGCAGACGCCAGGCTTCAGAGCCTCCGTGAAACTCAAGTTGCACGAATCCAAAGAATCCTGGTAGTGTCATCCTCCCACAATCAATCCAATGGATATGGATGATCGGATGGTTCTTGATCGTCGTACTGATCCTTGGCTTGCTACTCTTCCTCTTCCTCAGGATACACACACTCAAGAGGTTGTTCCTCTTCCTCAAACTCTTTACCACATAAATTTAAAATACGGAAACACATACAATAAAGAGGTAAGACAATCTATATCACCACGAATATGGTAAATAAGAAAACGATAATACAATCAGATATACAGTTCATACAATATAGAATGCCATAACAACATAAACATAAATACAGTATAACACAGAACAATATAAACATAAAAACAGTATAACATAGATATAATATAAGAATTAAATATATATGATATCATAGATAAAAATATAATAATGTACAACACAGATACATATGCAATATGACACGATCCTACTCCATGGAGCTAAACACATACAGACATCAGTGAGAATGACCCGCAAAATCTATTAGTACCACGACTGCCCAACCAAACTATTGCGCTATCACACGTTGCGTCTATAGCCCACAGTCACATGGTGTGGTGTAGTTCACTGTCAAATGTTGTGTCACTACAGGCAATGTACTATTAGACTTTACAAGATCTCGATTAAGTATAGTGCGTGTCGAGTCCATTAGTGTGTTGCCAGTTACCACGGCCCAGAGGAGCGACCAACTGTCCACAAATGGAATAATCCGCACACTAATGTCTCCAAGTCCATAATGGAATGAACCACACTATGCTTATCGCATTGACAACACAATGTGATTCACCTCGTCAATCAATCCACCAAAAATTGGCATTAACTCAATACATGATAAAAAAATAAAAATTACCAAAATACCCTCAATGGTATAAATATGCGTATTTACGCAAATGCCCTCAATGGCACAAACTTATATATATACAGTAAGTCCCACCAGGCAAATACTGTTTCACAACCTGTTCGGGTCCACCACTTTGGCCCGACAGTAAAGGTTACTATTTTTGTCAATCGTGTAGAAATTTTATCGCATTTTCACAATTTCATCATTTTTACAAACGTTTTTAAATCGCGTAAATATATTTTACTGTTTTCAAAATCGCGTAGGGTTTTTAATACGTTTTCTCAATCACGTAAGATTTTTCAATTATTTTCTTGTCCAAATTCCTTACAAATCACTGTTTAAATAAACAAAAATAATTTTTAATACATTTTGAACTACGTAGAGTATTTTTCATACCGTATACTGTATATTGGATATCTTTTCTATCTTATTTGTCCGTTTTTAATAAAAATTGACAGTATTTTGCTTAGAAAATCTATATCAATGGTTTTCTAATTTTTCTATTAAAAATTCCTTTTTATTTATATGACAAACCATGTAATTAAACTTTTGAAAACTACTAACATCCTTCAAAATATAAAATGAGCTATATGTTAGAAATTTACAAAAGCTACTGTATTTTTCTTCTAACAGTAAAATCATTAGTTTTAACTTCTTCAACTCAATCTTAATCCTTTTATTATCTCAAAACTCATTGTAATAAAATTCTTTCTAGTATATATTGCTTCTTTTTGATTAAAAATGGTTTGGAAATGATTTTAGAAATCATAAATACTTGGCTTTGGCATGTTGGCCGAAATACATAAAATTGACATTTAATCTTTAAATTTGTTTTTCTTGTTCTAAAACAATTTATATCTTATCAATTCCCCTAAGTTAATTAAATCACACTTTTGAAAAATTGATGAGAACATTTTGGTTCTCCTTTGATGTTGAGGCCGTGAGCCTTCATTGGTGTTCTTTAGAACACTCATGCAATCCTTGACATGTTATTCACATCCTACTAATTATACATGCATTTCTAACACATATAATATATTTAAAGCTTGTAGACATGCAATTTAATACAAATCACAAATAGGAAAGCTAATAACAAATAACACAAAGGAATCTTTATGGATTCTATAACCATAACCAATTCCATTTTCTTATCACCACCCAAGGATGATAAGATTCAAGTCTTCCTCTTACCTTAAGTGAAGACAAACACTTTTTCACTCCTTTCTAGGGTTTCGGTTTTCACCCCTCCAAGACACCTATCAAGCTTAAACAAATTTCTACAAGTTATTAACATGAAAGAAAGCTTAAACCATGGATCAATCATGGCTTAGAACTTTGAAAAAGAATTTAGAAATGAAAAACAAAGATTTTCACCTTCTAGGTAAAATCTCCCAAGTAGGTTTTCAAGCCCAAGATGTTGGATTTTGCAAAAACTCTCAACTAGAGATGTTCTTAGAATTGTGTTTAGGTTTAGAAAAGTTGGTGGGATAAAATTTTGGGTGGTTGGATGGTGAACTAGGGTTCTTGGCCGAATGGTGCTTCAAGATAGCATTAATGGAGTTTGGTATTTTTGGAAGAGAGAGAAGAGAGAAAATATTAGAGAATTAAGTGATAATTACCCTCCAAAGAGCCATATGGCCGTAGACTTCAATGACAAGGAGGTGTCCCCTTGGTTGGCTCCATCCAAGCCTTAGAAATGATGGATGGTGAGGATTAAAACTTGATCACCAAGCTTAGCTCTCATTGGCTAATCCAAGCCTAGTCATGAAGCCTTGTCACTAAGCCTTGTCACTAATTAAGCCTAGTCATTAAGCTACTACTCCAAAACATTAACTGTTTCACTAAACGTGGGTCCCGTAAGACATTTCCGAGTCCACTGTCATTTAATTATACTGACTAATAAAATAATATTATAATAATATAAAATTATTTTATTTTACAGTTAAATCCTAAAAATTAAAAGATTACTAACCGTATCATTCAGAATCGGGTTTAGTAAGATCCCCCAGCTCCGAATAATTAAAACAAGATTTCCTCGGCCCGGAAAATATTATTTTCCTATCCCGGAGCAAATCGCACAAAAAGTTCAAATAAAATCACAGACAGTAAAATAAAATAGTATTTTATACAGAAAAATAATAAACAGTACAAAAAGGACATAACGATCTTTTATCCTAAAGTTGAAAAATAGAAAACAGTACATTCGGGATACAACGATAATTCACCCAAAAGTTTAGGGTGTTACATCTTCCTTTAAGGTAAGAAGAAGATTTAATCTCATCAACCTTGTGTGGTGATGAGAAAATGGATTGTATGTATGGTGAAGAATCCACAAGGATTCATTGATTTGGTTGTTTAAAGCTTTCCTATTTGTGGTTGATTTTATTTGCAAGCATGTTTATAGCTTTAAAAATATATTATATGTGTTTATAGATGTATGAATATTATTGTAGGATGTGAATAACATGTAAAGATTGCATGAGTGTTCCAAAGAACACAAAAGGAGCTCATGGCTTCTCCAAGAAAAAGAGAACCAAAATGTTCTCAACCATTTTATAAAACAATGATTTAATGAATTTAGGTAAAACAATGAATTTGAAAATGATTTAGAAGATAGAAAATGATTTAATGACCATTTGTAAATGACATGTTGAATTCGACCAACATGCCATTCAATGTATATTTGATTTCCAAAATTATTTTCTAAGGTAGGTTAAGTAACTTATCTACAAAAGAATTTAATTTCAATGAATTTTTGGGAAATAAAATGAATGAACTTAGTTTTAGAATCCTAAATTTGAAGAATTTGTTATAAGTAAGAAATAAAGAAAACACTTGAAAAATACTAATGTAGAGCTCGCTCTTTGAGTTTTGAAGTATGTTAGCAAGTTTCAAGGTGTAAATAATGGTTAAGGTTAAAATATGCAGTATTTAGAGAAAGACGTAGAAAATATCATTTAATGAAATTTCTAGACAAAATGCTGTCAAAATTTACTAAAAGCGAACAAATAAAAGAGAAAGTTTTATAATATATTTATAACGTAAAGAAAATATTCTATGTAGTTTAAAAGTATTAGAAATAGCTTATGCATATTTAAAATAATGATTTTTAAGCTATACGGTTAAGAAAACGATTTAAAAATTTTACGCAATTGAGAACATGATTTAAAAACATTACGTGTAACATCCCGAACAATACATATTTGATTATAAATCCTCATTTTATAATATTCTTGATTTTTAGGAATTTTTCTGGAATTTTTCGGAAACGACGAATATTTTAATATATTCCTCGTTTTGCGTGTGCGCAGAGCAAAGCTGGGAAAACGCGATGTTTTCTCTGCGAACTTGGAACTATGGATAAGTCGACGGGGGATCTTACTAAACCCGAGGCTTGACACAGTTTACGAGGTTTCGCGATTTTTTTTCGAGAGATCTTAACAGATAAAGTAAATTCATACGTGAAGAATTTATCTGTCAGATTTGTTAATCTTGACTCCGCCAACAATAACTATTGTCCAACAAATAATAATATGAAATAAAAATCTTATCACATTATTCAAAGAATTTCCTTGTGGTAAACCTTTTTTTAGCCTTATTGTCTAAATAAAATTTGGTTAATTTAAAAAGCCTATTTTAGGAAGCTTCCATGAAGTTTCCTATTTAGCACATTTCTCACTCCCTTCTCTACTCTTCTCTACTACAGAAGCCATTTGGAAGGGGGATATTAGCTTGCATTAAATCATTTTACTCACATTCTCCATTTCCCTCTTCATTCACGTTCTCCTTCTTTCATTTTCTTCTTCTTTTTCTCCTCTTCTACGGCACACACCCACACACATTGGAGTTTATCTCCATCATTCACTAAATCCATCACATTCCAACTCTCCTACTCCATTCCGGTCCCCTCATGCTGCTATCTTTTGGGTTCTTCTTCTTCTTCCATTTTTCTTCCACCATTGAAGCCAAAGCTTAGAGCTTTAAGGTAAAGCTCTTAACTTTCTTCCATTATTCTTGCTATTTTCGTTTCTCTTAGTCACCTTGGTGGCCAAGAACCTATTTTTCATGGTTTGAGTGAACATTGTGGTGATCACTCACATTTGTGTTTTTCTTGAAGGGGAAAACGAAAATTAGGGCAAGAAGGTGTAGCACCATTGTGTTGCCTTCCAAATAGGTAAGAGGAAGATGATCCTCCTCAACCAATCTTGGTAGTGAGGGAATGTCTTGTGTGTTGTTGAAAATGAGGGAATCCATGTTGGATCACTCTTCTATTGCATGTTGTTATTTCTATGATTTGTAGATGTTTGATTTGTATGATTATATGGATTTTTGCAATGTGCGTTTATTAGCAAAAGAAATATGTTTTGGACTGGTGGTAAAGGTGTACCCTTTTGAAATTTGAGGGCCACGGTTTAGAAGAAGAGGATTCTGCAGAATCCTTGATTTTGCACTAGTGCTCAAAGGGCGGCGTGCGTAGCGCGCCAGGCGCTCTATGCCCAGAGAATTTTCCACGTAACACGGTTTGGACAGCGCTCGGGCGTTTCGTGTTGGGCGCCTGTGCGCTCAACCAAAGACTCAGCGTTACATGAAATGGCGCCTAGGCGCTCATGACATAAATGACCAGGAAATGTGAGGTTCCATAATGAATCCTTAAGGAGTGTGTTATTGCTTTGACAACTTGATAACTTTGCTCGATATTAGAATTGAGAAAAGAACATGAGAGTGTGAGGCCTAAGAGCTTAAATGAATTTCAAGTTATGTGGAATATTGAATTGGTCCTGAGAATTAACCTTGAACATGAACCTTGGAAAGGGAAGCAAATACTAAGTTAGGATTCATAATGAACCTAATAATGCATCAATTGACTTGAACCTAGTATTATGTTGTTATGGGTCCATGTGAGTGACCGTATATGGATATTGATGCTATATTGGCCTAATGTGGCATAGTGTGAAATTGTATGAGATTGTGGATCATACATGTGCATGCATAGTGTCTTATGCATTGTGATTGTCCGTGTGGACTATTGTAAGGCCTAGTTGCCTAGGAGATTGAACACACCTTAGTGCGGGTGCGAGTAGACAAGTGTGGGTCTTGTTATGACCTTGGGGCGTCGGGGTGCGGGTCCTCCACAATGGGTAGTTGGTAGCTCCTTTGCCCGTGGGGCAAACCGATGCAACGCACCGACGATCCGGACTTGACACCGTCCTATATCGTGATCTAGTGAAGAATGTCGTGCAATGCCATGATTGTGCACGAGAAAAAATTTATTGATAGCAGCGGCCTCGGACGTAAGTCCTGAGTCACGACATGTCTCCCGATCTTTCTCTCCGATTGATTGAGTTTAGCTCCATGGAGTAGGGGTTTGAGAGAACATGCATATGAGTCGTGATATATATATACATTCTTTGGTATTATCCGTTCTCCATATTGTGACTTGTTTGCTTACTATTGCAATAACTACACCGCCTGGATCTGTTTAATTGTTTTGTTGAAATTAACGTTTATTATTCGAATATGCCGTTTCTAAATTGCTAATTGGGCGCTATGCGCCGTATTATTTCCTGGCTGCCATAACTGGTAATGATGGTAGGATATCTTACCTTTTCTTGTATTTCTATTATTTCTTTGTTTATGTGTACCCGTTGATCGAAGACGACGGTGAAGAGACGAGAAGAGCCTGTCTTCCCGCGGCTGGCCTGCACAGGATTGACTTTGACTGCGACGATGTCTGCACGCATGCGCGGATTCTTGGGAGATGTGCGTCTGACCTTCATTGGGGGGCCGGAGTGCTGGCACATCAACCTGAACTCCGACCGCTGCGTGTATGTGGGAGACGTGTCGATAGCACTTGCCTGGAGACGTCATGAGGCACCTGTCCTCACTTGCTACCTCAGCTTACGCTTGGAGTTTTACCTGCCTATCAGGGAGATGTGGGGTCCCCGCTATTACACCCCGCAGGAGGATTCTTTCGACTCCGCGCTCGGGCCCCGTCCCGTGCATCCGTGGTTCCTATGGATGAGTCCTCGGATGAGGAAGATCCCGATGAGGGTCCTCCCGATGATCTGAATCGGTCCCTTTTATTTGAGGGGTCGATGATCATTGGTGGCTACCGATGGCCGCCAAGTGTTTTTGTTTTTGGGGGCACGATGTATCTTTCTTTTTGATTTGGATGTATATTTTGTATATGCATGAGGGTATATATGCATGTTTCCCTTGGGGTGGGTATAGTTTTGCTTTTTGATGATGGCATGGGCTTGTATTTATGAAATAGTTGTATTAAACTCTAGATATATATATGCATGCTATTCAGGTGCAAATTTCTATGTATTGTTTTATTCGTTCCTTTTATTCACATTCTGCATTATCGTATCATTATTATTATTATTTAAAAAAAAAAAAAATATTGCCAAGTTTGCTCACATGGTTAATCATCAATTAATTAAAATGAACCGGGTCTTAATCGTTGTTTAATCAATTTCCGCATTTTATTTTATTTGACAATGTGACGTTCCCTCCCAAAAAGGGCGTTACATGAAGTTGGTATCGAGCCCCCGGTTTATGTTTTCTTTGGGTCTTGAGTGTGAGTCTGTCTTGTTTTTGTCTTTGTGTGAATCTCGTGATGGGTGTCTTGAGTGGATTCCTCCGACTTTTCTTATGTTTTCGGTAATCTAATTTGAGAGAAGAGCAAGATGGCAAGAGGTGGAGATATGAAGCCGCTATTGAAGCGATGCGAGAGAATGGTGAAGTCATCGCCCAACAAAATGAACGCGCTACTCAACAACAAGAAAGAGGCTGCTCGTCGACACTTGAGGCGACCGCCGACGTGCAAAACTTAGCGGGGTTTCGTCGCATAACCCTCCGCAATTCAAGGGGGAGTTTGATCCCGACAAGGCTAATCTATGGATCAAGGAGCTGGAAAAAGTCTTTCGTGGCATGAATTGTGCGGAAGACAAGAAGGTAAACTATGCGACTTTTATGCTTGTCGGAAATGCCGAAGGCGGTGGAATGGAGCTCAAAGGGCATTAGAAGCCGAAGGAGCAGAGGTCACACCGGGAACCTGTCCAAGGAGAAATTCTTGGGCAAATACTTTCTGCGAATGCGAGACACGCAAAGGAGATGGAGTTCCTCAACCGAGACAGGGAACATGTTGTCGGCGAATACGCGGCCAAGTTTGAGAACTTGGAGAGATTTTCAACACATTACCAGCATCAAACTGATGAAGCCTGGAAATGCTGGAAATTCAGAAGGACTAAGGTACGAGGTAAAGAAAGCTGTGATTACCTTGAAAATGAAGGTATTCTCGGAACTGTTAGACACTTGCTGCGAAGTTGAAGCCTTGGAGCAGGCTAGAGACGCGAGAAATAGGAACTTTGGGCCTGTACGGTCCCAAAGAGGTGGAGGCAGTGGTTCAAACCGCTTTCAGAAGAAACCCTATTCCCGACCAACGGGGAGTCAACAACCAACCGGTGGAAATTCTGGTGGAGGTTCTTTTGGGAACCGAACCGGGTCGAATACGACCTACCCGTCCAAATGCCCGAAGTGTGGGAAGGATCATCTCACAAGAGACTGCACGATAAAAGGAATCATTTGCTTCAGATGTGGCAAACCGGGCCATATGTCCAGAGACTGCAACCAAGCAAAGGTTGAACCTTCAGTCAATGCAACCCGAGCCAAGAAACCGCAAGCCGGGAGGTCGAGTTTATACTATGAGTGGAGCGAAGCTTCTCGAATCCAAAGACTTGATTCAAGGAGAAGGCGCCATAGAAGGTAATCTTTTAAAAGTCTTGTATGACTCGGGGCAACCCATTCTTTCATATCATATTTGTGTGCTACGACTTGGTTTACCCGTGTCTGCGAACTACCTTTTGAATTGACTGTTTCAACCCCACCGATAAACCGGTAGTTACTACCAAAGTCCTGTTTTGGAGTGTCCTTTGATTGTTGAAGGTCGAATCTTTTCGTCGATTTGATCTGTTTACCTCTTTCACGAGTTAGATGTAATCCTAGGGATGGGTGGTTATCTTCCAACCATGTTCTCGTTGGATTGTTCTAGTAAGACCATAGTCTTTCCCTGTGGATGAGAATTCTAGATACTTGACGGCCAACCAAGCACGAGCTTTCTTGAAAGAAGGAGCTCGGGGTACATGCTATTATCTTCCTTGAAAGTCGAGAGTGAGGCTGATTTGAGTACTATTCCTGTAGTGAAGGAATTTCCTAAGATCTTCCCTGAAGAAGTACCTGGTTTACCGCCGGCACGTGAAATCGAGTTTGCTATTGATCTAGTACCGGGAGCTGGTCCCGTGTCTATAGCACCGCACCGAATGTCACCGACTGAGAATTAGCCGAACTTAAGCAGCAGCTAGAAGAGCTTTTGGAGAAGCAGTTCGTTAGACCAAGTGTGTCTCCGTGGGGAGCACCTGTGCTACTAGTTCGAAAGAAGGACGGTACCTCGAGATTGTGTGTGGACTACAGGCAATTGAACAAGTTGACAATCAAGAACAAGTATCCTCTCCCGAGAATTGACGACTTGATGGACCAACTGAAGGGGACAGCGGTATTTTCGAAGATTGACTTGAGATCTGGGTATCATCAGATAAGAGTGAAGACGGAGGATATACCAAAAGCGCTGCTTTTCGTACGCGATACGGTCATTACGAGTGTCTTGTGATGCCGTTTGGTGTGACGAATGCGCCTGCTATTTTCATGGACTATATGAACCGCATCTTTCGTCCGTACTTGGATAAGTTTGTTGTCGTCTTCATTGATGACATCCTCGATATATTCTCGTAATCGGGAGGATCATCTTTGAGCACCTCGGCATAGTTCTTGATTTTGAAGGAAAAGGAAGCTGTATGCCAAGTGTCGAAGTGCGAGTTTTGGCTAGATGAGGTGAAGTTTTTGGGTCATGTGATCTCAAAAGAAGGAATCGCAGTGGATCCATGCAAAGTGGAAGCAAGTATTACAGTGGGAACAACCGAAATCAGTGACGGAAGTCCATAGTTTCGTTGGTTTAGCTGGATATTACCGGAGGTTCATAGAAGGGTTTTCCAAGATTGCTAGGACCGCTCACTCAATTGACGAAGAAGAATCAAGCTTTCGAATGGACCGATAAATGTGAGCGAGTTTTCAAGAGTTGAAGAAACGGTGACTACCTCACCGTATTAGTGTTACGATCCGAATGAGCCGATTCGAGGTGTATTGTGACGCTTCGTATCAAGGTTTGGGATCTGTCCTTATGCAACACCGAAAGGTGGTAGCCTATGCTTCGCGGCAGTTGCGAGTGCATGAAAAGAATTACCCGACTCATGATTTGGAGTTGGCGGTGGTTTTTGCTCGAAGATATGGAGACATTTCCTTTATGGAGCGACATTCAACATCTTCGGTGACCACAAGAGCTTGAAGTACTTGTACGATCGAAGGAGCTGAATATGAGACGGCGGAGATGGCTGGAGTTTTTAAAGGATTATGATTTCCGGTTGTTGTACCACCACGGCAAGGCGAACATTGTGGTGACGCCTTAAGTAGAAAGACTATCAGTGTTTCTGCCTTGATGATTAAGGAAAGGGATCTCATCGAACAATTTAGAGATGTATGGTCATTTGTTAAGTTGGAACCCGGAAGAATTTGCATGAATATGGTTACCATCTCAAGCGAGTTGATGGAAGACATACGGGAAAAATAGAAGACCGATGAATTCTTGCAAGGAATAAGAGAACAAATGAAACAAGGCGAGAAAACAGAGTTCGAAGAAGGAACAAATGGAATTCTGAGATTCCGAGGTAGAGTTTGCATTCCTCGTGACCAAGAGCTTAGACGATATATTGTGGATCACGCCCACACTAGCAAGCTAAGTATGCACCCGGCATAACGAAGATGTACCAAGACTTGAAGAAGTTATTCGGTGGCATGGACTAAAGAGTGATGTCACTAGATGTGTATCGACTTGTCTAGTACGTCAAAAAGCCAAAGTGGAACATCGGCGACACTGCGGGGTTTGCTGCAACCCTTGTCTATTCACGAATGGAAATGGGACTGACATCGCAATGGACTTTGTTGTGGGATTGCCAAGGACGAGGATGGGACATGACTCGATTTGGGTGATAGTTGATCAACTTACAAAATCGGCTCATTTCCTCCCGATTAACATAAGGTACAGTTTGGAAAAGCCGACCGTGTATGTTGGGGAAATTGTCAGATTACATGGTGTGCCTACGAGTATAATCTCGGATAGAGATCCGAGGTTTACCTCAAAGTTTTGGCAAAGTTTACAAGCTTCGTTGGGGACGAGATTGCGCTGAGTTCAGCATATCATCCGCAAACCGATGGTCAATCGGAAAGAACGATTCAATCCCTAGAGGACCTACTTAGAGCTTGTTCTATGGAAAGACAATTTGGAAGTTGGGATGAAGTTCTACCCTTTGGTGGAGTTCACCTACAATAATGGTTATCATTCGAGTATAGGGATGGCACCCTATGAAGCTCTGTATGGAAGACGGTGTCGAACACCATTATGTTGGTACCAAGACGGCGAGCGTCTTACGATTGGACCGAGACATTATCCGCCAGAGACCGAGAAGGTTAAGATGATCCAAGAGAAGATGAGAACCGCTCGAGCCGACGAGAAGAACTATGCGGATAAGAGAAGAAAGCCTCTTGAGTTTGAAGAAGGTGAGCATGTGTTCCTAAAAGTCACACCCACGACCAGGGTCGGTAGGGCCTTGAAATCTAGAAAACTCACTCCAAAATTTCTTGGACCTTACCAAATTCTTCGTCGGATAGGTCAGTAGCTTACCAGATAGCCTTACCCCCTATTCTTTCAAACATACATAATGTATTCCATGTGTCACAACTTCGTAAATATTTACCTGATCCAAGTCATGTCATAGCACCGGACACAGTACAGTTAAAAGAGAACCTGACCTATGAAACGTCTCCTGCGAGAATCGAGGATCGACGGATAAAGCAACTACGAGGAAAGGAGATTCCATTGGTAAAGGTGATTTGGAATGAAGCAATTGGTGATGCGACTTGGGAATTGGAAGACAAGATGAAGGAGCAACATCCGTAATTATTTTGAGGTATGTAAATTTCGAGGACGAAATTCCTTTTAGTTGGGGAGTGTTGTAACATCCCGAAAAATACATATTTGATTATAAATCCTCATTTTATAATATTCTTGATTTTTAGGAATTTTTCTGGAATTTTTCGGAAACGACGAATATTTTAATATATTCCTCGTTTTGCGTGTCTGTAGCAAGCAAAGCCGGGAAAACGCGATGTTTTCTCTGCGAACTTGGAACTATGGATAAGTCGACGGGGATCTTACTAAACCCGAGGCTTGACACGATTTACGAGGTTCGCGATTTTTTTCGAGAGATCTTAACGGATAAAGTAAATTCATACAACGAAGAATTTATCGTCGATTTGTTAATCGACTCTCGCCAACAATAACTATTGTCCAACAAATAATAATATGAAATAAAAATCTTATCACATTATTCAAAGAATTTCCTTGTGGTAAACCTTTTTTTAGCCTTATTGTCTAAATAAAATTCTGGTTAATTTAAAAAGCCTATTTTAGGAAGCTTCCATGAAGTTTCCTATTTAGCACATTTCTCACTCCCTTCTCTACTCTTCTCTACGGCAGAAGCCATTTGGAAGGGGGGGGATATTAGCTTGCATTAAATCATTTTACTCACATTCTCCATTTCCCTCTTCATTCACGTTCTCCTTCTTTCATTTTCTTCTTCTTCTTTCTCTCTTCTTCTACGGCACACACCCACACACATTGGAGTTTATCTCCATCATTCACTAAATCCATCACATTCCAACTCTCCTACTCCATTCCAGGTCCCCTCATGCTGCTATCTTTTGGGTTCTTCTTCTTCTTCCATTTTTCTTCCATCATTGAAGCCAAAGCTTAGAGCTTTAAGGTAAAGCTCTTAACTTTCTTCCATTATTCTTGCTATTTTCGTTTCTCTTAGTCACCTTGGTGGCCAAGAACCTATTTTTCATGGTTTGAGTGAACATTGTGGTGATCACTCACATTTGTGTTTTTCTTGAAGGGGAAAACGAAAATTAGGGCAAGAAGGTGTAGCACCATTGTGTTGCCTTCCAAATAGGTAAGAGGAAGATGATCCTCCTCAACCAATCTTGGTAGTGAGGGAATGTCTTGTGTGTTGTTGAAAATGAGGGAATCCATGTTGGATCACTCTTCTATTGCATGTTGTTATTTCTATGATTTGTAGATGTTTGATTTGTATGATTATATGGATTTTTGCAATGTGCGTTTATTAGCAAAAGAAATATGTTTTGGACTGGTGGTAAAGGTGTACCCTTTTGAAATTTGAGGGCCACGGTTCTTAGAATCCTTGATTTTGCACTAGCGCTCAGCAGGCGTGCGTAGGCGCCAGGCGCTCTATGCCCAGAGAATTTTCCTGTAACACGGTTTGGACAGCGCTCGGGCGTTTCGTTGGGCGCCGGCGCTCAACCGGCGCTCGGGCGTTACGAGAAATGGCGCCCTAGGCGCTCATGACATAAATGACCAGGAAATGTGAGGTTCCATAATGAATCCTTAAGGAGTGTGTTATTGCTTTGACAACTTGATAACTTTGCTCGATATTAGAATTGAGAAAAGAACATGAGAGTGTGAGGCCTAAGAGCTTAAATGAATTTCAAGTTATGTGGAATATTGAATTGGTCCTGAGAATTAACCTTGAACATGAACCTTGGAAAGGGAAGCAAATACTAAGTTAGGATTCATAATGAACCTAATAATGCATCAATTGACTTGAACCTAGTATTATGTTGTTATGGGTCCATGTGAGTGACCGTATATGGATATTGATGCTATATTGGCCTAATGTGGCATAGTGTGAAATTGTATGAGATTGTGGATCATACATGTGCATGCATAGTATCTTATGCATTGTGATTGTCCGTGTGGACTATTGTAAGGCCTAGTTGCCTAGGAGATTGAACACACCTTAGTGCGGGTGCGAGTAGACAAGTGTGGGTCTTGTTATGACCTTGGGGGCGTCGGGGTGCGGGTCCTCCACAATGGGTAGTTGGTAGCTCCTTTGCCCGTGGGGCAAACCGATGCAAACGCACCGACGATCCGGACTTGACACTGTCCTATATCGTGATCTAGTGAAGAATGTCTGTGCAATGCCATGATTGTGCACGAGAAAAAATTTATTGATAGCACGGCCTCGGCCGAGTCTGACATGTCTCCTGATCTTTCTCTCCGATTGATTGAGTTTAGCTCCATGGAGTAGGGGTTTGAGAGAACATGCATATGAGTCGTGATATATATATACATTGCTGGTATTATCCGTTCTCCATATTGTGACTTGTTTGCTTACTATTGCAATAACTACCTGCCTGGATCTGTTTAATTGTTTTCGTTGAAATTAACGTTTATTATTCGAATATGCCGTTTCTAAATTGCTAATTGGGCGCTATGCGCCGTATTATTTCTGGCTGCCATAAGCGGTAATGATGGTAGGATATCTTACCTTTTTCTTGTATTTCTATTATTTGCTATTTATGTGTACCCCGCATCGATCGAAGACGACGGTGAAGAGACGGAAGAGCCTCGCCTTTTCGCACGGGATTGACTTTGACCGCGACGATGTCCGCACGCATGCGCGGATTCTTGGGAGATGTGCGTCGACCTTCATTGGGGGCCGGAGTGCGGCATATCAACCTGAACTCCGACCATCTGCGTGTATGTGGGGGCGACGTGTCGATAGCACTTGCCTGGAGACGTCATGAGGCACCTGTCCTCACTTGCTACCTCAGCTTACGCTTGGAGTTTTACCTGCCTATCAGGGAGATGTGGGGTCCCCGCTATTACACCCCGCAGGAGGATTCTTTCGACTCCACCGCTCGGGCCCCGTCCCGTGCATCTGTGGTTCCTATGGATGAGTCCTCGGATGAGGAAGATCCCGATGAGGTCCTCCTGATGATCCTGAATCGGTCCCTTTTTATTTGAGGGGTCGATGATCATTGGTGGCTACTTGATGGCCGCGGTGTTTTTGTTTTTGGGGCTCGATGTATCTTTCTTTTTGATTTGGATGTATATTTTGTATATGCATGAGGGTATATATGCATGTTTCCCTTGGGGTGGGTATAGTTTTGCTTTTTGATGATGGCCAGGCTTGTATTTATGAAATAGTTGTATTAAACTCTAGATATATATATGCATGCTATTCAGGTGCAAATTTCTATGTATTGTTTTATTCGTTCCTTTTATTCACATTCTGCATTATCGTATCATTATTATTATTTTTTTTTTTTAAAAAAAAAAAAGAAAATATTGCCAAGTTTGCTCACATGGTTAATCATCAATTAATTAAAATGAACCGGGTCTTAATCGTTGTTTAATCAATTTCCGCATTTTATTTTATTTGACAATGTGACGTTCCCTCCCAAAAAGGGGCGTTACATTACGCAACATTTAAAAATGTCAAAATATATTTACGCAATTTAAAAACATTTGTAAAAGTGATGCAATTGTGAAAACGCGATAAAAATTTCTATGTGACTAAATGGAACAACGAGTTTTACTATTGGGCCAAAGTGGTGGACCCGGACAGGTTGAGATATAGTACTGTCAAGTGGAGACGTACTATATTTGGAAATATTGAGACTGGGGGTATTTATATAAATATGGTGACATGTTGAGACTGAGGGTATTTATGTAATTATGGTTCTTTTTCATGCATTGAGAGTTATGTCAATTTGGTTGAAATTGGTGATTGATTGACGAGATGAATTACACCGTGTTGTGGGTGTGATAGGCGTAGTGTGGTTCATTTATTGAACTTGGAGGCGTTAGTGTGCGGAGGATTCCACATGTGGATAGTTGGTAGCTCCTCTGGGCTATGGTAATGGGCAACACACTAATGATCTCGACAAGCACTATTCTTAATCAAGATCTTGTGGAGACTATTTGGTACAATGCCTGTAGTGCACGACATATTTGGACTGTGTACTACTACACGATGTTTTGGATTGTGGGCTATTGACACGACATTGGACAGTGTAATAGTTTGGTTGGGTAGCCTGAGGTACTAATAGTTCTTTTCAGATCATTCTCTCTGATGTCTGTGTTTAGCTCCATGGAGTAGGAATGAGTCGTTATATTTATGGTCTGCATCTTAATGTTTACTGTAACTTGTGATATTTTGTATGATGTGTTATTTTGAGGTACTGTATATGACGTGATGGTATGCATTATTGTGTTAAATTGTGATATCTGTTTGTGTTGTCGTTTTCTTTATTGCCACGCTGGTAATGATGTAGATTGTCTAACCTCTTTGTATGCGTTTTCTGTATTGTTATTATATTTTGTAAAGAGTGTGAGGAAGAGGAAGAGGAGCAGCCTCTTGATATTCAGTACCCTAAGGAGCAGCAGCCGAGCTATCAGTTTTAGGAAGGCGAGCCATTAGATCACCCTTATCATTTGGACTAATTCTATGGTGATGGCGTTGCCTGGATTCTTTGGTTTTGTGAGACTTGAGTTTCACGGAGGCTCTGAGGCCTGGCGACTGCGTGAGGATAGAGGATCAGTAGTCTACGTGGGGCGTCTGACTGTGTCCCTGCATAGAGAGTTTGACGGGGAGCCTATTTTTACTACTACTCTGTATTTACATCTTAAGATGCCTTTGACTCTTAGGCGCTACTGGGAAGGACTTTTTCATGCACCTAGTGAGATTAGTAGTGTGTCGACAGCACAGACTCCTGTCCATAGAGCTACGAGACATCTAGGATTTCTGTCATCTGATGATTCATCTGAGGAGGATCCTTCAGAGGGTTAGAAATCTTTGATGTGCACTTGCGCATGTATATATTTTAGTACTGTACTGACTTTTTATTGCTTTGTTAAATATTTGTAGTTATAAATTATTTGTATAATTAAGACAAAAATCATATGTATATTATGGTGTGTGATAAGTGTTTTTTTATTTTATGTTTCGTTTTAATTTATTTAATCTTATATTGTATAAAAGGAAAAAAATTTACAACTCATATTATTTATTTACTAAACGTTTTATAACTTGGGTAAGGTTTTGTTTTATTGCATTGAAAATGTGACATCCCCACAAGGGTGTTACATTAGTTGGTATTAGAGCCCAAGTTAGAGTTTTTTGGGGTTGTGGTTGGGTCTGTTTTTGCTTTTGTTGTGTGATTCTCTGTGATTTGTTTCCGAAAGGTTACATCTGACTTTGTTTTGTCTTGTTGAGGAAAGAAGATGTCTGGTGGTAGAAGAACACATGCAAATGTGGAACATAATGTGGACCCAATGACTGTAGTTGTTGAGGCCATGCGGCAAATGGTGGAGGTGATTACCCAACAAAATCAACGAGCAGCTCAACAACAAGATGCAACTGCTGATGCTCCGAATTTATCTGAGTTTAGGCACAACAAATTGCCACAGTTCAGAGGCAAGTTTGACCCTGAGAAGGCGAGTCTTTGGATACAAGACTTGGAAAGAATATTTGAAGGAATGGGGTGCGCCGATGATAGAAAGGTGACGTATGCTACTTTTATGTTGAGAGGGGATGACGAGAATTGGTGGAGAGGAACTCACCGATTTTTACAAGCTGAAGGGACTGAAATTACTTGGGAGGTGTTTAGTGAAGTATTTCTGGAGAAGTACTTTCTTGCTAGTGCCTGACATGCCAAAGAGATGGAATTTCTTGGTTTGCGTCATGGTAACATGACTGTTGGTGAGTATGCAGCTAAGTTTTGAGAACTTGTCACAATTCTCAAGGTACTTTCAAATTCAACCTGATGAGGCATGAAAATGTCGTAAGTTTGAGGAAGGACTAAGGGTAGAGTTGAAGCGAGGAGTGCTACCCATGAGGATGAATGAATTTCCTGCTTTAATGGATACATGTCGATGACTCAAGGAGTTGGAGCCGTCACGAGATCCCAGAAATCGTAACTTTGGACCGACTAGGTTCCAAAGAGGAGGTAACAACAATAATAACCAGTTTTAGCGCAAGCTTTATTCGAGACCACCAGGAAGTCAGCCTCAACGTCCACCGGTTGGGGGAAGTTCTAGTGGTAACAGAGCTGGCCCGAATGTGGCGCTTAAACCAAGATGTTTTAAGTGCGAAAAGAGTGGCCACCAATCTAGGGATTGTTCAATAAGAGGAATGATTTGTTTCAATTGTAGAAAACCTGGACATGTTTCTAGGGATTGCACTTAGCTAGAAAGGAAGCCAGCTATAAGTAATGTTTGTGCTACTCAGCCGCGATCTAGAGGGCGAGTATATACGATGACCGGAATTGAAGCTTCACAGTCTGAAGATCTTATTCAAGGGGAAGGTGTCATTGAAGGTAATCTTCTTACTATGCTATATGATTCAGGTGCAACATATTCATTTATTGCATATGATTGTGTAGAACGATTGAAGCTGCTTGTGTCTTCTCTGAGTTTTTAGTTGATTGTTTCTACCCCGACTGCCAAGCCTGTTGCTACATCCAAGATATAATTGAATTGTTCTATCACCATAAATGATCGTATGTTTTCTGTCAAATTAATTTGTTTAGCTCTTGTTGAGATAGATGTAATATTAGGAATGGATTGGTTATCTTCTAATTATATCCTAATAGACTGTGCAAAATAAACCATAGTTTTTCCTAAGGAAGAAAGTCCTGGATTTTTTACTGTTGTTAAAGTCAAATCATTGTTGAGAGGTGGAGCTCAAGGTTATATGTTGCTATCTTCTTTAGAGGTTAAGAACGAGAAGGATGTGAATGTTATTCCTATCATTAATGAGTTTCTAGAGATTTTTCCTGATGATGTACCTGGTTTGCCACCGGAAAGGGAGATCGAATTCTCTATTGATTTGTTACCAGGAGCAGGTCCTATTTCGATTGCACTATATCGGATGTGGCCGTCAGAATTGGTAGAGTTGAAGAAGCAATTGGAGGAACTGTTGGAGAAACAGTTTGTACGACCGAGGGTTTCGCTGTGGGGAGTGCCAGTGCTTCTAGTCAAGAAGAAGGATGGAACTTCTCGTCTTTGTGTAGATTATCGTTAGTTAAACAAGGTTACGATAAAGAATAAGTATCCACTTCCGAGGATTGACGATTTGATAGACCAATTGAAAGGAGCAGCTGTTTTCTCTAAAATAGATCTGCAATCAGGTTACCATCAGATTCGTGTAAAGGTAGATGACATACCTAAGACAGCTTTCTGAACTCGTTACGGGCATTATGAGTATCAAGTGATGCCATTCGGAGTGACGAATGCTCCTACAATATTTATGGACTATATAAATGGGATTTTTCATCCGTACCTAGACAGATTTGTTATTGTTTTTATCGATGACATTCTGATCTACTCTCAAAATCAGGAAGAGCATGATTAACATCTCAGTATAGTTCTCCTGATTTTGAAAGAAAAGAAGTTGTATGCAAAGCTGGCCAAGTGTGAGTTTTGGTTAGGAAAAGTTCAATTTCTAGGCCATGTGATTTCCAAGGAAGGTATTACAGTGGACCCATCGAAGGTGGAGACTATTTTACAATGGGAAAGGCCTAAGACAGTGACGGAAGTCCGAAGTTTTGTTGGATTGGCCGGATATTAGCGAAGGTTTATTGAAGGTTTTTCTAAAATAGCTGGACCACTTACGCAACTCACAAGGAAGAGTCAAGCTTTTGATTGGACGGAGGAACGTGAAGCAAGTTTCTAAGAGTTGAAGAAAAGATTGACAACTGCACCAATACTAATTTTGTCGGATCCTAACAAGTCTTTTGAGGTGTATTGTGATGCTTCTTACCATGGTTTAGGATGTGTGTTCATGCAGAACCAGTATGTAGTAGCTTATGCTTCAAGACAGTTGAAGGTACATGAGAGGAACTACCCAACACATGACTTGGAACTAGTCGCAGTGGTTTTTGCATTAAAAGTGTGGAGGCATTTTCTGTATGGAGCTATGTTCAATGTCTTAAGCAATCACAAGGGCTTGAAATACTTGTTTGATCAGAAGGAATTGAACATGAGGCAGAGACGGTGGTTAGAGTTATTGAAGGATTATGACTTTCAGCTTCAATACCATCCAAGAAAGGCTAATGTGGTGGCGGATGCCTTGAGTAGAAAAGTGATTAGTGTTTCTACCATGATGATAAAGGAAGAGGAGCTGATTAATTAATTTAGAGATCTATGGTTGTTAGTGGAATTGGTACCAGGAAAAATTCATCTAAGTAATGTGAATTTGAATGACTTGTTGGAAGTAATCCAAGAAAAACAGGATGAGGATGCGCTTTTATAGAATGAAAAGAAATTTTTGAAGTAAGGTTATAAGGCGACGGTGGAGGAAGGATCTAATGGAATCTTAAGATTTGAGGGAAGAATTTGTATACCTGATGATCCTGATCTTAAGAAAGCAATTTTGGATGAAGCTCATACTAGTAACTTAAGTATGCATCTGGGAATGACTAAGATGCATCAAGATTTAAAACGAATGTTTTGGTGGCCAAGAATGAAGAGAGATGTGGCGGAACGTGTAGCGTCTTGCCTTGTTTGTTAGAAGGCAAAAGTGGAACATCAACGACCAGTCGGTATGTTACAACCTCTAACTATTCTCGAATAGAAATGGGATAGTATCTCGATGGATTTTGTTACCGGATTACCAAGAACGAGGAAGGGTCATGATTCTATATGCCAGACCTTAGCATTGTTACCAAGATGTAAGAAATGTGGAAAGAACCATTGAATGAGGGAGTGTTGGATCAAGGGAGTTATCTGTTTCAAGTGCGGGAAGCTCGGCCATTTTTCTAGATACTATGCTCCACCAAAGATGAAGTCCTCTATTAGTGATGTACGTGCTTCAAGACCTTAAGCTGAAGGAAAAATTTATACCCTGGGTGGGACGAAAGTTTCTCAGACTAAAAATCTAAACAGGGAGATTATGCCATAGGAGATGATCCCTTGACTGTGCTGAATGATTCTGGGGGTAACCTATTTCTTTACGACTTATGACTGTGTGGATTGATCAGGGTTATCAGTGTCTTCATTATCTTTTGACTTGTTCATTTCTGCTCCTACTACTAAACCTATTGTTACTATCCAGTTACTCAAACTATCCTATTGGTGTTAAAGACAAAATCTTTTATGTTGATTTGAATTGTTCACCCCATTCTCGACTAGATGCGACTTTAGGAATAGATTGGTTATTTTCTAGTTATATCCTACTAGATCGTTCCAATGAAAGCCTTAGTGTTTCTTGAAACTAAGATTTTTGAATTCGTAACGGCCAACAAAGTTGGAGCTTTGTAGGGGAAAGGAATCCAAGGATACATGTTATCTTTTGTGGAGGACAAAAGTAAAAGGAATATGAATGTTACTCTTGTAGTCAATGAATTTCTCATGATGAGCCCGGTGCTGTCAGTTAAAGAGAAGGATGGAACTTCTCGGTAATGTATGGATTATCACCAATTGAACAAGACTACGATGAAGGATGAGTATCCTCAGAAGTGGATAAATGATTTGATGGATCAGCTAAGGGGAGCCGCTATTTCCTCCAAGATTGATCTACGATCTGGTTATCGTCAAATTCATGTGAAAGTAGAAGATGTTTCCAAAAACAGCGTTTCGAAACACGTTATAGGCATTGTGAGTATCTTGTGATGCCATTCGAAGTGACAAATGCTCCTACCATATTCATGGATTACATGAATCGGATTTTGCATCCTTATCTAGATAGATATGTCATTGTCATTATCGATGACATTCTGATCTATTCTCAAAAATAGGAAGAACATGCTAAACACCTCGGTATAGTTCTCCAGATTGTACACTAAGTGGTCAAAGTGCAAGTTTTGGTTGGAGGAGGTTAAACTTTTGGGTCATGAGATTTCAAAGGAAGGAATTGATATGGATCCATCGAAGGTTGAAGCAGTTCTTCAACAGAAAAGACCGAAGACCTTAATGGATATTCGTAGCTTTGTGGGATTAGCTAGATCTTATCGAAGGGTTCTCCAAGATAGCGAGATCACTCACTTAGTTACAAGAAAGAATCAAGTTATCTTATGGACCGACTCGTATGAAGAAAGTTCTCAAGGGTTGAAGAGACGTGCAATTACTTCGCTAGTGTTGACTTTACCAGACCCCAACGGACCTTTTGAAGTATGTTGTGATGCTTCACATTAAGATTTAAAACGTGTGCTATGTGGGATAGAAGGAGTAGTAACGTATGCTTTAAGGTAATTAAGAGTACATAAGAAGAACCACCCTACACAAATTTGAAGTTAGCCGCCGTTTTGTTTGCATGAAGATCTAGAAACATTTTCAATATGGAGCAACATTCAACATTGATAGTGATCATGAAAATCTGAAGTATCTGTTCGATCAAAAAGGATGTATAAAGTAAACTCAGGAACAAGTGGTTGTCAGCGGAGTTAGCACCGGAAAATATTTGCTTGAATGTGGTTACTATTTCAAGTGAGTTAATGAAAGAAATTCGAGGGAAAATAGTAAGGTGGCAAATTTTCGCGAAATAAGGAGCTGATAAAGTAAGACGTT
Source organism: Ormosia emarginata (assembly GCA_029884605.1). Taxonomy (NCBI): domain Eukaryota; kingdom Viridiplantae; phylum Streptophyta; class Magnoliopsida; order Fabales; family Fabaceae; genus Ormosia; species Ormosia emarginata. Next base: position 21,448,638 of record JAQQTP010000079.1, read on the forward strand.
ATATTAATAGTTGAGAAAAGACTTAACGAAATCCTGAGGTTCAAAGGCAGAGTTCATGTACCTAATGGGTTGGAGCTTAGGTGTGACAAATTTCGAGGACGAAATTTCTATTTGAAGGGGAGAGTTGTAACACTCCAAAAATTGCTTATTTTATCATAAATACTTATTTTCTAATATTTGTGATTTTTGTAAATTTTTTTGGATTTTTCTGAGAATGTGTAATATTTTAATATTATTTCTTGTTTTACATACGCACTGAGTAGAATCGGAAAAATGAGATATTTTTCCCGAGAGTCTTGAACTATGAAAGCGGTATTAGGGGATCTTACTCAACCCGACATTGGACACGGCTTACGAGATTTTACATTTTACGAGATTTTACATTTTTCTAGATTTTATCTAATAAATAAAATCGATGTACACTTTATTATTCGTTGGACAATAAATAATAGTTTTTCTAACTGTATCATTTGTCTATTGGATAATAGCTTGTAGTGAAAATCCTTATCACCTTATCTAGAATATCCATTTTATATCACATCAGCTTGACTTTTCCAAAAAGGTGAACTTTGGCTTCTTGAAGAAGCTTTGGAGGAAGCTTCCTAGCAACTTCCTCATGGTTTGTTGGAGAAGCCAATCTTCTCTCTCCCTTAGGCAACTCCACGGAAATGTGAAGGAAGGAGGGAGCTAAAATTGTTTCATCTCACTTAAGTTACATTTCACTTTACATTCAAACTTTCCTATCACTTTCTCTCTCTACTTTCTCTTCTTTTATTTTCTCTCATTTTCTCTCTTCTTCTTCTTCTCCTACCTTATGGTCACCATACCATTTGCCACTCCACCATTGCAAAATTTTCATCCAATCCCATTTTCTTAATCTCCATTACATTCTAAACACTTTTCTTGTTGAATTTATTTCGAAAAGCTCACATCTTCATCATCCTTCTTCAAGCCATAAAGCTTGAAGCTTTGAGGTAAAGTTCTCAACTTTCTTTCTCTTTCTTCTCATTTTCATGATCCTTTGTCACCCTTGTGACCAAGGATTCATCTTTTCAACCTTTGGTTGTTGATTCTACAAGTTTGATCATCCTAGGGTTTCTTAGAGATTTTGGACGAAATTTCAAGGAGAGGACCAAGAGACTTGCTTTCTTGAGTTGTCTTCCATAAGTAAGAGGGAGAATATTCTCATCAACCACTCATGGTGGTGAGGGACGAAAATCTTGGTTTGAAGAGTGAAGGATCCATGTGTGGATCTCTTCACTTTATTGTTTGATCTTGATGGATTGTGACTATGTGTTGTATGATGTTATTGTTGTATGATTACTATTGTGTGATATTGATAATTTGTGATATTTGTATGCTTGAAAACATGTAAGAAAAGACAAGGACTTTGTTTCCCATTGAGGTGTGGTTCACGGCCTTGTGGTCTAAAATGATGATTTGAGAACAAACCTTGTACTAAAATGGAACTCAAGTAATCACTTGATGAGTTGGTGAAAATTTTGGGTCTAGAGACCTTTGGTGAGGGTTTTGGCCAAGTGGGGGTAAAAATGGGGAACAAATAACTAAAAGTTGTGGAGTATTGGAACTTAGGAGTTTAAGTTGAAAATGAATTGATTGAGGAATTAGAATGATGGAATAAGAAATTGAATATTGAATCCAATGACTTTAGGGTTCTCTGCCCCTATGGATTCACGGCCAAGAGGCCATGTTTTTGGTTGATCAAGATTTAATTTTGTAAAAATTGGAAACTCAAGTAATTAAATGGAAGTAACTAACAATATGGTGGAAAATTTGGTTGGATTCATACCATTGGGGGGCCATGGCCTCAAGGGCCTTGTTGGCTAGAAATTTGTGTATCAAGCTAAGGTTTAGGTGATTAGGTAACTTAAAAATAATACGGATTCATAATATGGGAAGAATACAAGAAAGAAAGTCACTTGATGACCTAGAGTGAGTTCGGACTTAAGGAAAGAACAAGAGTGTGTGAGGTTTGGTGAACCTTGGATTAATTTCCTCAATAAGCATAATTAATTAAAGTAAAGAACTTGGCTAATTAAGAGAAATAAAGATTGAATGAGAATTACAAGAGAATTCCTCTAGCGAGACTTAGTGATAAAAGTCTTGAAATAGAAATGCAACTTGGGGTTGAATTGTAACAACTATGTATTATTCTTGAAAACTTGATGATGTGTTTTGGTAGGTCCATATGCGGGACCAAGAATTGATTAATGTGGATTAAGCCCTTCGTGGCATTGAATCGTAAAGAAATCGTGTTATCGATGATTATATGAAATGGTATGCATTGGATTATTGTGCGTTGAACATTATCAAACATTGACCATTATGCATTGTTTTGTGTTGTGTTGATGTACCTGATCCAGGTGGATCAGTGCTATTATGTAATTGTATGGGCGGTTATATAATATCATTGATACTAATGACATTAAAGAATTGTATGGGCGGTTATTCTAATACCATTGGGAACAGTACAATGATGGCTTGAGTATGCATTGAGTCAACATGCATTGAACAATTGCTCAGTAGATGACTGATAAAAGGTTGTTTGAGCCTATGAATGAACGAGAATTGAATAGTGTGATCCAATGGAATGATTTTGGGGGATCGTAAGGCGCGGTGGTTCATTTGGTGATTATGCTATCACATTATATACCCCTGGCCATGATAAACCATTATAACACATTACGAGCCCGACAAGCACTATTCTCTTTGCGGTCTGGCATAGACTGTCATTGAAGAGGGCATATCTTCTGGAACGTTCACGTTTGAAATTGAGTATTAGCTCCCAGGAGTAGGATTTGTAGTACCAAATGTTAGATTTTGGTACCATGTGCACGTGTATAGTGAGTCAACATATCATTTGGCATTTATTTATTTATTCATATGTTGATAGAACTATTGATTTATTGATGTTATAGCTACCTGAATTTGTTAAGTTGTTTACTATTTGAATCTTGATGCTGTGTGGACGTCTTGCACCATTCTGTCTCCTTACTGCCATGATGGTATTGGTGTAGGAGTTTTCACTTCTATGTTATATTACTCTGTTTTATGCTTATGTTTGGATAGAGACGGTGAAGAGAGTGAGTTGGATTCGCTTAGTTTAGTTAAAGGTCGACTTTTGTCTCTTTGTGATGGCATTTGGACAAGCTTTCTTTAGTTACAAGTGGATACAGTTCCACAGGGGCATTGATACCTGGCATACCGACCGAGATGTGGAGCTTTTTGTGTATATAAGGGATGTGACCCTAATTCAGAGTGGTACTTATCCTGGGGCTGCCATGAGCACCCTTCGTGCTTTTATGCCTGTGAAGTTCCCTATACCCATTAGCGAGTTGTGGAATGATCACCATCTCTTTCCTAGAGAGGTTTCGATTGTATTGCCTATTCTGGTTTCTATCCATCATGACGGGTCTCTTGGGGGAGGCTCATCTGTTGGAGACCCGGGGGGAGGATCAAGTACAGGACCCCTCTCTTCAGGTGTTTGATTTTAGGAGAGGTTAAACTTTCATATGGTAGTTACTCTATGTAAACTTATGTTTAATATTATTGTATGTTATTTTTATGCATGGATTGTGGAGATGTATCTTCATTTAAGCTGATGTTATATTTTGGATTCGAGTAAATATAAATATATTTCATATCGAGGCTCGTATTTTCTATTTATGCACAATGTTTTCTAAACTTGTTGTGGAACTTAGCACACCTAAAAATAATGACTGTGGCATAATGACGATTGTGTCGCTGTTATTAACTTTAGGGGCATTTCACACAACGTGGTGAGAAACAACATTTCTCAATATAAGTAATCAAGACCAGTCATAATTAGCATAGTAACCATAATTTAACACATGCTAAAAAGTAAAACATGTTTAGAACACCAACAATGAAATACTTTAACAATTGTAGACACCATGTTGAAGATACATATATTCATTCTTACATATTTTGTTCACCTAAGAACTAGGTATGTTTTACTAGAAATCTTTGACTTCTCATGTTTGCCTCTTGTAGGTAGAAAAACTAAATTTCCACACTACTTGCAACCTTAGCACTTGGTTAGGAATAACCTGTTCTTTTATGAACTTCTCTGACTCCCTTCCTTCTGGCTAAATAGTATTAACTACCATACACAGTTGCATTCATAGATAAACAATGCCAACATATTCTAGTTTGCTTGTATCTAACACCACTCATCATCACATCTCTAGTGAAGCAAAGTAATAATAAATTACCAAAGGTGAAAGACACTTTTCTATAGCAAACCCTTACTCTTGTTTGCTTTAAAGTTCATTCATAAAATATACATACCAAAGAAATCATTCTCTTGTTGGATTAACTCTAGTAGCATACTAGACATACACTAAGTCCATCCATGGCTTTTGGATGTTCAAAGCTTAGACTTCTTTTCATCAACTCTAGGTGATAATTTCCATATTGAAAAATACCCCAATTTGTGCCTCAACACACTTTAAAAGGTATAAAAGAGTGATCTCATCACTTAAGAAGTCATAAAACCACAAGAATACAAATCTTGTAAAATTTTGAAAACTATGCCTTGGCGCCATCCTCCCACGCCTAGGCGTGAAGGTGGCAGAGAACAACCCTATAACTCCCAAGAAACCACGCGTAAGTGTGATACTCTCTGTCTCACCTACGCCTAAGTGTGGTTCAATCATGCCTTGGCGTGACCCTTCAATAGAAACTTTTGCAGAATTCTACAGAAGTGGGTACTATTCCATTGATCCAATTCATGGTTTTTGGTCATTCCAAATCAGGCTCTAGGTGATTCTAAGTCCCTAAATAGTTCATTAACACATAGGAATCATTAATCAACAACAAAACCACTCAATTTGAATTATGAACCCAAATCACACAACCTTGACCTAAAACCCCAAAAATGAGCATCAATGGTCTAAATAAGATGTTCTAAGCTTCTAACTTCAACTTATGCTATCAACAAGTCATAAATACCTAAAGAAATACATTCATGCAAGCTAAACACATCAAACACCTCTAGAACTCAATTTGACCTATTAAGCACCAAAAGTGTATCAATGGTGAAAAGAGTGGAAGAAGATGAATATGGACATAAAACCCCTACCTTAACACTTGATGATGGAACTTCAAACTTTGGATGATCTCAAACCTTAGTCTTACATTTAGTCTTCCTCTTCTCTTCTTTCTCTTTTTCTCTTTGGTTTTCTCCTTGGCTTGGTGTTGTACTTAGAATCGTGAAAAGAGTGAGAAAAGAATGGAAAGATGAGTGAAATATCATATATTGGAAGTCAATATAAGGGGTTGCCTTATAAGACTTGAAACACTTAAGATATTTCACTATTACTTCCTGATTTGCTAGAAACATTAGATTTAGCTAAATTAAGTTTTTCAACTTCTAACAACTTTGAAATAAATACTAAGATTCATCAAAATTATTGTTTCACTAATATCTTAATTTTTCATATCTGCTGCTAGTCAAACCAGCATAAAAAGCACAACCAATATGCCTAAAAATAACAAACTAGATCTGATTATTCTCAAATTTTAATCACAACTTATAACATACACTTGTGACTTAGGAATAAAGTATCCATACATAAATCCCTTATCTAAGCCATTTATGCTATTATTTAAGTCATTTTCAGCTACTTTTTACCTTCAGAGTTGCAACAAAGTGCGTAAATGAACTTAGTTTGCCACAAAATTCAACATGCATGTTAAACAAGTCATATGTTATCTTTGTATACATATAAAAGTCTAACATGTTATTAAGGGTATTACACATAATACAATGTAAGATAGTACGATTAAAATAAATTGGCCTCTAGGGCATACACCACTACCGAGATGCTCTAAATGTCGAAGGAATTATGGGAGTAGGCCCTATTTAGCGAATCATGCCGTATGCTATACATGTGGCAAGATGGGCCACTATGGCAAGAGTTGCCCATTGAAACAGGAAGAAGTACCTCATCCCTGACCTCAAACCAGAGGACGAGATTTTACTTTGAGCAGCAAGGAAGCTGCTCAATCTTCTTATCTAATGCAGGATAAGTGCAATGTTAAAGGCACACTTTTAACTGTATTATATGATTATGAAGCATCACATTCTTGTATGTCTTATGGTTGTGTAAGGATACTAGATTTACCTATTTCAGACCTTCCTTATAAGATACATCCCTATGCATGAGGCCTAAAAGATCACTGGCCCTTTTACCTTGTCTAGTAAATGAGGCTTTAGTCATTTTCCCTAATAAACAAGGCTCACACACCTTATATGATTCAAAATTAAATGAGACCAATAATTCATCTTTATGGAGTTTGGAGATGTATTTCTCATTTATATGGCCAAAATGACAATACCAAAGATAAGTTAGGTTCATATTATTTGATTTGAACCTCTTAGTATTTATGTTATAGATGGGCATTTCAAGATCAAGGACATAAAGTCCATTACTCAATTGTGCACCACTATAAAAAATATTATTCAAATAAATAGAACAACTTTTGTCCTTTATTATAAAAGTAAAACCTTTCTTGTTCAAACAAGAAACAGAAATGATATTCCTACTAGTAGCAGACACAAAATAACAGTTTTCGAACTCAATAACAAGCCCAGTGGGAAAAGACAATAAATAAGTCCCTAGGCTAAAGTAGCAACTTTTGCTCCATTTCTAACTCGTAGGTCGACTTCACCCTTAGCCAAGGGTCTACTCCTTTTTAGATCCTGTACATTTACACAAATGTGAGACCCACATCCAATATATAATACCCATGATGTAGAAGTTGATAAATAGACTTCTATAACAAAAATACATGAAGTGGAAATCTCACTTCCCTTGTTCTTAAGCTCCTCTAAGTACCTGCCACAATTCCTCTTCCAATGTCCGGTCTAACCACAGTATAAGCATATACCTTCCTTAGCCACTCCACCCATAAGTTTCAAGCTGGAAATGCTGGGCTTGGATTTCTCCTGATCCTTGCCCTTCCATTTGTCCTTGGGCTTCTTCAGCTAGTTTTTGCCCTTAGCCTTTTGGATCATCATAATGGCCATTCATTTTCCTTTATTAATGTTTTGCTCAGCAGTTCTTAACATGCTTAACATCTCTGGTAGAGATTTGTCAATTTCGTTCATGTTGTAGTTCATGACAAATTGACTGAAACTCTTCGACAACAATTGTAGGACTAAATCAGTGGCTAACTTTTGGCCCAATAGGAAACCAAGCCTCTCTAAGTTCTCAATGTACCCAATCATTTTGAGCACATGAGTACCAACAAGGGTTCTCTCTACCAGTTTGCACTAAAAAAGTGCCTTAGAGACATCGAATCTCTCATGCTTAGCTTGCTCTTGATAGAGCTTTTTCAAGTGTACAATCATATCGTAGGCATCCATGTTCTCATGTTGCTTTTGAAGCTCAGAGTTTTTGGTGGCTAGCATGAGACAATCGACATCTAAGGCATCATCTTGATGCTTCTTATAAGCATCCTTTTTTAGCTCTAGGGACATTTGCAGTTGGTGGCTCAGGAATGGGTTGCTCTAGAACATATAACTTTTTCTCATGTTTGAGGACAATCCTCATATTCCTGTACTAGTCTACAAAATTTTTTCCAGATAATTTGTCCTTCTCAAGGATGGATCGCAATGATAAGTTATTTGAAGTGTTTATTGTTATGGTAATCTATCAATAGAAATATGCAAAGTATAAGTATCATGTCATAAATATATTTAACAAGGTCTTTAATTAAATATGTCTCTCACTATTTTATTCAAATCAATTACCCTCAACATTAACTAAGAAAATCCAATCGTAAGATTTCCTAGTGGGCCAAGATCCATATTTCACCTAACTTTGTGTTAGTTTTGGCTTATCACTCAAAATTTGGTTATTTAGGTAGAGAACATTTTCCAATTACATTATATGCAACTGTTAGATATTTGGGTGAGTAATACTTATTCTAATCCATTTGATGGACTAAAGTCCAACTCTATGCCTCTAAGCCTTCAATCCTATTGAAATGACCTAGTTAAGTCAGACACAATGATTGACAGTTGGATATTACCTTTATCTCATCGCATCTTACCAATATAGATAAAGGCATTCGGCTTTGACAGACCTACACTTAATCAATTTGACGAGTGCCACGCATTGGAAGGCATCACATAATGACTTAATATTTGCTTTGAGGGAATTTTATAATTATTATTAGATCTCACTATTTATTAAACTATTTAACATACCATAAACATCCATGCATCTTGTACATGTAAATAAAGCATAAAAGGAATGTGACATGGTTATGGCCCTTAACACATTGATTCTCCCAAGCCAATGAGAGTATTAATAACTAAACCTAGGGAGTGAACCAGCTTCACTAAGCATCTCCCACCAACGCCCTCAGTTGATGTCATCTTTTTGCCTCCGCATCAATATTAAATTTTAAAGAAACCTTGTTTTTATATACAAGAGGTGTTAGGTGAGAAGAGAATGTACAACCAGAATGTAGAGAGAAAGGCACGACACATAAGTCATATTTTAAAAATAACCAAAAGAGCATAAAAATAGGATTAAGGCCATAACCATGCACCATATACCACAAAAAACATAAAACTCAAAAAAATAATACATTATTAATTTTGTGAGTCATAAAAATAGAATTGAATTTTGCGCCTACGAAAAACATACTACGCAACGGGGGTCCCGCTACTTAGTCAGCGGGTGGAGGTCAAGGGGAGGGTATCAAGAGCTAAACTTCTTGCGCCTCCTTGACGGCTAGGGTATCAACACTTGAACCCTCACAGTCGCAAGGAGATAAACACTTCATGTCGCAAGGAACCTCTTGCGTCTCCTTGACATCAATGTTTGATGTCGCTCTATATATCACATATATATCAGAAAACTTCGTAAAGCCTACATGCATATTAAATAATTTTCACAAATAACATATGAACATCTTCATGGTTTTGAAAATAGCATCATGGTTTCGGATACAGAATATCAAACATATAATGTTTTTGCAAAGTTTCTTTCAATTTTTGAAATAACATATTAAAGATCATATCTTTTACCAAAAAGAGAACAACTAATCATGTTATTTCATACAACACATAAATAGCAAAGACCGAATCATGGTTTCACAAGTGGCTCTGATACCACTGTTGGGAATTGCAAAAACAAAAGCAACAAAGAAACAAAAATTTTCACAAAGGTTCCATGCAAAAAAAAACCATAATCTGTGATTTTCGAGTTTACCTCCTGAAGCGAGATGCAAAATAATCGATATGAATCACCAACACCGTAACAGGGATGATGTCTCCGCGGTATCCATATGATCAGACTCACGAGCGTCTAACGTCTACTATCTTGGAGTAAAACGTCTCTGACATAGTGCTAGTTGGGAAGAGAAGAGAAGCTTGTCACACTCTCACTCACTGTTTCTATAGGTTCGGCTAAGGTTCTATTCTCTAAACCTAGCAACCCCCTTAACAGTAATATTTATAATAGTGACTGCCTCAAGTGAGTGAGAGCAACAACAAGGTTAGTTGTGTAGCCTTTGGACTCATCTATTATGAGTTAGGCCCACGATGGAATCCTTATTCAACTTAGATTCTCATTGCTCCAATTTAGTCTACTTTATGCGTGTGACCCTGCAGGTTCTCAGAATATTGGCAGTGATATTAAAATCTCATTTTAATATTACAAGCAGTGACTAGTATCTAGCAACACATCACTACTACCCCAAGTAATGAGAATGTTAATGATTTGACGTAACCTTTCTGTGATCAATGTTTCCATGTAGTTTAGTCCCTTTGCCTTGATATGTAGATTGAACACAAGGCATGGAACGTGTCACCCTTTTATAGTTCAATCTTTTGTTTCCTTATACACGAGTAGATGTAGTAATACAAATGAGATTAGTATCTTATATTGACTCATTTGAGCATGACCATACATATCGTAGTCTCACTCAATCAGGGAGCCCAAAGATATTACTCATGTTATGTAGGAGGAACAAATCCTATCTAGGTCACTCACATCCCTCCGCATGATTCGTGGTATGTCCAATTACAAACTTTATAATCACCTTATTACAGATGATGTTTGATGGCATTAAAACATATAACTTCTCATGTAAGAATCATAGTGATTTTAGGTCAAAGGACCACATGCACCATTATCACTATGAGAATCATTTATGACACTTACATAACAATCCACGCAGCATTCTCATGGTAAGTCAGTCTGATACATCATTACTCTAATATATATCCATGTGAAGACTTGATATCTCATATCCATGACCCGTGAGATGTGGCTATTAGTCTACGCATATACTAGTCTCAATGCATTATTGTCATCTTGATTAATAATAATACTTGACCAGGGACATTTAAGAATAATGTTTTGATTCTATCTAATATGATCTCACGATCAAGTCATCCAATTGATGTCCTATGACATAAAACTTACTATTCTAATGACTTTATTATGTTTATCATAAATAACACACAATAAATGAAATGCCTTATATATTAAATAAATAGCATAATATAATGTAAGCTAGTACAGTTGAAATAAATTGGCCTCTAGGGCATATGTAACACCCCAAAATTTACTTTTCTACTCTCAGGATTCATTCTAAAAATATTTGTGATTTTCTAGAATTTTCTTGGAATTTTCTGAGAACGCAGAATATTTTAATATATTTCTCGTTTTACGTGTGTACTGAGCGGAACCAGAGAAATGAGACATTTTCTCCGAGAACCTTGAACTATGGAAACGTCGACGTGGGATCTTACTAAACCCGAGGCCGGACACAGTTTACAAGGTTTCACATTTTTTGAGAAATTTTAATAGATGAGATAATAAAACACTGTGAAGAATTTATCTGTCAGATTTGTTAATGCTGACTTCTGCCAACTATAACTATTGTCTAATAAATAATAACATGTATTAAAAATATTATCACATTATTCAAAATCTGATTTTTATATTGTTACCCAAGTGGCTTCAGTACTCAAGAGGGGGGGTGAATTGAGTATTTAAGAATTTTTCGCAAAATCCTTAAACAAATAAACTATCTTTGAATTTAAATAATAAAAACGTGAATAAGATGAAGATAAGAAGAAAATAGAAATTAAATTGCAAGATATAATAAATAAAGTGCAGAAAGACAAAAGATTAAGGAAAGAAGAAAAGCAGGCACGATGTTTATCCTAGTTCGACCACCAACCACTTGTGGCCTACGTCCTTGTTCGAGATTTTTCACTATTCAATACAAGCTTAAAAACAGTGCTTGTAACCTTTACACAATAGAGCACTTTTCACACACAGGGAAACTCTACCCTTGTGCTAAAATGAGGATACCTCACCCTTACACAAACCTTAGAGGGATACCTCACCCCTTTGAAGGATACCTCACCTTCTTTACAACAAGGGATACCTCACCCTTTTTTACCGAGGGATACCTCACCCTCACAATACAGTATATCAGAGAAATAGATGAAGAAGAGAAACTCTCACTCAGAGCAAATATTACAACTTGAAGCACTATGGAGCTCTTTAAGGATATCTCAAGATTTTGGTGAAAAGAGCACAGAAAATAAGAGAAAATAGTGAATCACGTTTTTGACACAAGCAAAAATAATTCAAGTGGTTGGGCAACCTTTAGAAGAGACCCAAGGTCTCTATTTATAGAGCATTTGAGAAAAAGAGCCGTTTAAACAATTAATATCCATTTAAATTTGAATTATAGCCGTTTCTTTCTATTTCAGAAATCCTGTGGTATTCGAATACCATCAGGAGGTATTCGAATACCGTATTCGAATACCATCAGAGGTATTCGAATACCTCTGATTAAAAAGCTTTGTTTGATACTAGGATGTTATTCGAATACCTTTAAATGGTATTCGAATACCTCTGTTGAAAAAAAGGCTTTTAACACTTTTAAATGCTTTCAAAACCATGATTTGGATTTGTGATATTTAATTTAAAACAATTTTGAAAATATTTCTTTGTGTCCAAAATCAATGAGATATCCAATGAGTCTCCTTACAAAGACCTTAAGTCCTAAAGCTAATCTTGAAAACCTTGGACTTGATCTTCTCATCATCTTAATGTTTGTTATCATCAAAATCATTGTTCATGTCAGCTAGCCAATTACATATATCACACCTATTAGTTTTAATTACAAAAGAAAGATTAAATTTAATCCAAGCTTATTATGGGAAGCTTCGTAGCAATTTCCCTTGTAACACATTTTCTCTCTCTCCTTTCTGTAACATCCCGAAAATTTATAATTTCAGGATAAATGATCATTTTACAATATTTGGAATTTTTAGGAATTTTTCTGAGAATGCAGAATATTTTAATATTATTTCTCGTTCTATGCGCACATTGAGCAGAATTGGCAGAACGACTGTAACGCTCCCAAAGTTGGAAAATTTTATTACGAATAGTCATTTTCTAATATTTGTGATTTATGTGAATTCTTTCAGAATTTTTCGGAACCAACAAATATTTTAATATAATTCTCGTTTTACATGCACACTGAGCCGAACTCGGGAAATGAAATATTTTTCCCAAGAACCTTGAACTATGGAAATGTCGATGGGAGATCTTACTAAACCCGAGGCCGGACACAGTTTACAAGGTTTCACGTCCCTCGAGATATTTTAACAGATGGAATAATAAAACAATGCGAAGAATTAATTTGTCAGATTTGTTAATGTTGACTTCTGCCAACTATAATTATTGTCCAATAAATAATAACATGTAATAAAAATCTTATCACACTCTTCAAAAATCTACCTTGTGTCAAGCTCCTTTAGTCTTATTTTCAAAATAAAAATAGAATTAATTAAAAGCCCATTGTAGGAAGCTTCCAAGAAGTTTCCTTGTGGACACATTTTCTCTCTCTTCCCTCCTCACCCTTCTACACGGCTGAGGCGCCTTTTTGGGAGCCAACAATCACATTTTCTTCTTCTTCTTCTTCTTCTTCTCTTCTCCTTCCTCTCCACCATACACACCCTCTCATTGGAGATTATCTCCATTGTTTGCTACAACTAAACTCATATCTAGCTTTCTTCCATCATTTCAAGACCATTTTCCTTGTGGCCATCCTTGGTTATTCTTCTTCTTCCTCCATTTTTCACCATTGAAGCTAAAGCTTTGAGCTTGGAGGTAAAGTCTTAACCTTTCTTTCACTTTCTTCTCATTTTCGTTTTTCTTGGTCACCTATGTGATCAAGAACTCATTTTTCCATGGTTTGAGTGGACATTATGGAAATCACTCACATTGGTGTTCTTCTTGAAGGGAAAACGAAAATCTAGGGCAAGAAGAGGTAACACCTTGTGTTGTCTTCCAAATAGGTAAGAAGGAGATGATCCTCTTCAACCAATCTTAGTAGTAAGGGAATGTCTTGTATGTGTATGGTTGTTAATTTTTGAATCCATGTATAAAGTTCTCTCATTTTTATGTTGTTCTTGATGATAGTGTATTTTGTTTGGGTTTGTATGATTTATTGATGCCTCTTGCATGATTTGAAGGTATATTTGAGTATCTTGATGATTAAATATGATAAGGATTGGTTTGGTTTGAGTTAAAGGACCTGAGAACTCTGTTTTCTGCAAGTTTACGCGTGGCAATCGATTACACGGGGCTTGTAATCGATTACCATGCTCTTAAGGGTACGAAATCGTGATTCTGAAAATCTGGTAATCAATCACATCTTGTGTGTAATCGATTACAGAGATTCTGTTTAGCTTGTAATCGATTACAAGAGGAGTGTAATCGATTACCAAGCCTCTGATGTCACGAAATGGTGCTTCTGGGAATCACGTAATCGATTACAATTTGTGGGTAATCGATTACAATTTGTGGGTAATCGATTACGGAGGTTCTGCCCAATTGGTAATCGATTACCATGGTTGTGTAACCGATTACCATGGTTGTGTAATCGATTACCAGGGCCTTGAAGTTACGAAACGTGATTCTGGGAAACACGTAATCGATTACAACGAGGTTGTAATCGATTACAGAGGTTCTGTTTCTCGGGTAATCGATTACAAGGGTGATGTAATCAATTACTAAGACCAAAAATGAGATTTTTGAGCTGGAAATGATTGAGATTATGGTTCTTGGTCCTTCGTAACTCAAACACAACCTAAAAACCCTGGATTCAAGGATTGTACTTTACTAAATTGTGATAGGAATGTGCATTCATACCAATAGAGAAGAAATGATTTTGAATGTGGAATTCTTGGATCCATGACATGGAAATTGTGGTATGTGTGTAATGAAGAATGCATGTTGATGCTGAGAATTATTGATGTGGCACTCAATGAGATAAGAATGATGATGTGCCATTGATGCAATGTTTTAATAAATGTATTGTTGATATGTCATGTTGGACATGGAATAATGCTTATGTGCCATTGAGGAAAGGCTTATGTTGAATGCATCATTGATGAACATACATGATTGGACATTATGTCATCATGCATGTGTATTGTCCGTGGGACATTGTTGAGAAGGCTATGTTGCCTAGGAGTTTGAATAACACCTATGTGCGGGTGCGAATAGACTAAGCGTAGGTGTCATATGTTGTTGACCCTGGGGGCGTCGGGGTGTGGGTGTCTCACAATAGACAGTGGTAGCTCCATTGGGGCCGTGGGATAGACCAATGCAACACACCGACGATCCTGCCTGAGATGCTGTCCTATGTCACGATCAACTATTGAGGTGCCATGTGTGAGCCATTTTGTGCAAATGTTTTTATGTGATGAGCACACTATATTTTTAAGGCTAACGATACACTGGCATTACTCCTTGATCATTCACTCCGAAAATGTTTATGTCTAGCTCCATGGAGTAGGAACTTTGGTACCCTTGTTGCATTGTGAGTTGTCAGTCACATGGTCCATTGAGCATTCATGATTGGATAATGTGTTTACTATTATGACAGTGATATTTATTTGATTCTTGGTAATGCTAATGTTGCTAGTTGGCTATGGATGATGTTAACTATTGTTCTTTGTTGCTTTACTCTCATTAATTGCTTTCATGTATTACTATACCTGTATGTATTAACTGTGTCTTATGTGGGCGTTCGATGCCGTTTATTTTCTTGCTGCCTTGTTGGTACTGAAAGCTGGGAATCTCACCTCTTTCGGTAATTTTCTTTATTTTGCATTTTGGGATTGGATTGTATGCTCTCAAGAAGACGTTCGTGAGGAGGATAAGGAAGCTACTGAGTTTCAGGGTTTCTGGCCTTATCTCGACTGAGACCGAAGTTGTTGAGAATGTCATTTCGCCCCTGTGGATTTTTTGGTTACGTGCGGATCAACTTTCATGGTGGTCTGGATTGCTGGCATATCAACGTGCAGACTGATAGATGTGTGTACCACGGCGAATTGACGGTGTCTTTAGCATGGGGACGCTACACTGCTTCTATTTTTGATTTTCATGCTTTTGTATGGCTGGAGTTCTATATGCCCGTGAGGGACATGTGGGGTGAAATGTATTATACCCCTTATGAGGATTCCTTTTTGTCTACTACCCGGGCTTCTGCCCGCTGTTCTGTCGTCTCGATGGATGTCTCATCGGACGACGAGGACCCTGAGGAGGATCCATCTATGGTTCCTTCTCATTCCAGGCAGTCTTAGGGTTGGTTTTAGATTGATGGCTACTGATGGCTATCCGTTTATTTTGAGTGAGCCTGACGTACTACTGGATTAGTGGGTAGATATTTGTATCTCTTGGGGTAGGTACACATTTTGCTTTTTGTATATCTTTTTTTTGAAAATGTAATTTAAACAGGCTTGTATTTCTGGTGCAAAGTATGTAACTATCTATATTGTACATGGTTGTATGTTTCATTCCATGTTGATTTCTCTTTGACGTTTTTGATAAGAAGTTTCGTATGAAGGAGGAACTTTTAACTTTAACTCAATCACGCGATATATTTACAAACAGATGTATATGTACATTAAATGGAAGTTTTAACCGGAACTATGTTAAAAAAAATGCTCAATTTTTTTGTAGTCATTTTTGGGTCGTTTCACTATAGTGCGACGTTCCTTCTTCTCACCCGTTATGACTGAAGGGAGAAAAAGGGGCGTTACACTGTCTTGGTATCAGAGCTCCCGGTTATGTTTCTTTGGGTCGTGTGGTTTTGGACTGTCTTGTTTGTGCTGTGTCATTCTCTGTGATTTTGCTGTTTGGTATTCAAATGAATACATCTGACTTTCTCTGTGTTTTGCATAGTCTAATCCGAGAAGGAACAATGGCTCGTCGGGGTGATATGGCTGCTGCCATAGAGGCAATACAGAAGATGGCTGAGGCAATGTTACAATAGAACCAACAGACAACTCAACAAGAGCTAGGGCTGCACAACAGCTAGAGGCTACAGCAAATGTTCAGAACTTGGAAGGATTCCGTTGCGCTAATCCTCCACAGTTTAAAGGGGAGTTTGATCCGGAGAAAGCTACGTTGTGGATCCAAGAGTTGGAGAAAGAAATCAATTTCAAGCTCAAATGGGGCAACTAAAGGATTATTTTAACAATGCAACTCTGGAAGTCAAGAAAGAATTTAGCCTAATTGCCTTAATCATGTTCAAGTCTGTATGTGAATTAGTAAAGTCTCAACAAGATATCAAAGCAAGTTCTAGCCTATATAAATCAAGAGAAATCTCACTCTTGAAGGAAAAATAAGATTAAAGCTTAAAACTCACTTTTTGGCTAATGTTAATAAAGAAATCAAATGCAAGCAAACATGACTAATTTCCAAATAAGATGCTAAATGTTTCAATACTCAATTGAAAAAAATTACCTTGCATAAACAAAATCAGTTCATGAGTAGTGGATTCCCATCTCAAACATATCTCTATCAGCTCAGAATTAAACAAGAAATTAACACATAATTCCAGATGCAATACTTAAGTGTTCATCGATTCCCCCCCCCACACTTAAAATAAACATTGCCCTCAATGTTTAAATAAGAAAGATAACAGAATAAAGGACAACAAAAGTTCCCTGAAAATGGAAACGCAAGATCACGAAGGTTTTGGGAGAGGGAGGCATGTAACCATGAACTCAAACATCTGGTCTACATAAGTGGCGACATGTGGTCTAAAATTGCACAATAAAAACAAATTTAAAATTGAAAAAAAACAAAATGCAAGAATTAACTACGAAAATAAAGAGACTAAAGGAAAGAGAAGAAATAAAAAATCTTTTTTGTGGCCGACAACTATATACATCCCCTACAAAGGCTTCGAACTCGTGGTGTAACACCTCGAAAATTGTTTGTTTCATGATATATAGTAATTTTATAATATTTGTGATTTTTAGGAATTTTTCTGGAATTATTTGAATTACTTGATTATTTTAATATTTTTTTCCAATTTGCATGCACGCTGAGCGGAGCCGGGAGAATGAAATATTTTTCCGAAGCTGGAAAACCTTAGACTGTGAAAATGATGATGGGGGACCTTACTAAACCCGAGGCTGGCACAATTTACAAAGTTTTATTTTTTGAGATTTTATCTGATAAATAAAATTGCAGTACACTTTATTATCCATTGGACAATAAATGCAAATTTTGTTAACTGTAACTTTTGTCCACTGGATAATAGCTTTAGTAGAGTGTTAGTCATCTTTTAGAGAACACTTTAATGACATCACAAGATGACCTCATTTGATGACATCACCTTTGACTTTTCAAAAAGGTGAGTTTTGGCTTCTTAAAGAAGCTTTGAAGGAAGTTTCCTAGCACTTTCCTATTGGCTTGTTGGAGAAGCCAATTTTCCTTCCCTCCCTTGTGTAGCTCCACAGCAATGAAGCCCAAAATGCCACCAAAAAGTTTTCATCTTTCACCTAAGTCAAATTTCACTTTTTCATTTCAAAACCTTACTATTATTTTCTCTCTCTACATTTTGTTCTCTCATTTTCTCCTTTATATTTTCTCTCTTCTTCCTCTCCTCTCCTACCTCACTGCCTCACCTTCTCTTCACACCTCCATGATTACAAAAATTTCAAGTAACCACATTTTTTTGAACTCCATCACATTCTAAACCTCTTTCTAGTTGGAATCTATCTAAAAAGCTTCCATCTTCATCATTTTCTTCAAGTTCCAAACTTGAAGCTTTGAGGTAAAAATCTTGATCTTCATTTTCCCTTCTTCTTTTCATGTTCATGGTCTTCTCTATGACCATAGATTTTTCTTTTCAAAGCTTGGAATGTTGATTTTGTGAGATGAAAATTTTAGGGTTTTGTGAAGTGCTTGGCCGAAATCTTCAAGGACCAACAAGGAGGCATTTTTCTTGTCATTTCCTTGGCTAAGAGGGAGAACATCCTCATCTATGACTCATGGTGGTGAGGGATGATAATCACATATTTTATACATTAATAAACCCTCATTTTTAGACATTTACAATCTTCATATACTTAATTGATTGAGCTTAGTTATGTTTTGTAAGTTTGGACTCAAATTGAACTTAATTGATTTTTTCAGCATTATTTGGGTCTTACACTGTTTCTGTATTTTAGTCATATCTTGAGTTCTAGATGTGTAATAATTATGTATCTTACTTGTAGGAAAGATAAGAGAGAGCTCTACAACTTTCATGAAGAGCTCCAGGTAAAATTCGGACATCTAGTGAAGCTAAATGGGCTTGGAAGTTAGAACACGGGTTTTGTGATTAGAACCTGAACAGTGTGCAGTAATCAGAACATAACTCGGGCTGTAGGAATTATCTTGGCTGAAATTAGGAGAGTTGAAAGTTAATACCCATATCTACAACTTTCATGAGAACATAAGAGCTCATTCGGGTAGCTTAGAGGTGATATTGGGTCTGGAAGTCAAAACAGAGGTGCTGAAACTGGGCCTGAACAATCTACAATAATTGGGTCATATCTTGGGTTATAGGATGAATTTTTGGATGATTTTGGTGCCATTGGAATGCTGAGACAAAATGCTACAACTTTCATGAAGACCATGTTGCTTCATTCTGATGGCATCCATGAGATCAGCACTGAATGATTTCAGAGACAAAGAATCTCAATAATTTTCTACTCACCAACTCACCATTAGGCATTTTCCACTCATTCATCCACTCATCCACCTACTCTTAATCATCCCCTTTGTCATTTTGTATCCCTAATCCTCTATAAAAGGCACCATTGGCTGATCATTTGGTGCTCTTGGTGTTAGGCTTAGTTTTTATATGTTATGGTTATGCTTGCTTATTATTTTCCTTTGTTGTAATTTTCTCTTGTTCTAAATTGAAGCTATGTTCATCTTTCTCTTCTTCTTTCTTTCTTTCTTCTTATCTATGAGTAACTAAATCTTCATCTTACTTGGGTGAAAGAGTGAAGCTCTTGGTAATGAAATAAGGTTAGATTATTCTATTTCTTGTGCTTAAATGATATATTATCAAATGGACATTATATGTGTTATATTTTGTTTTCAATCAATTTAGAAACCTTATTTGTATAATGGAGATCTTGATTTATTGTAGACAATAGGATTCACACAGTGAATGCTTAAACTCATTTACAAATGTTGGTAGATAATTAAAGGAATCATAATATAATTACATATATAATTGAACTTTGAATGTTATATTTTCCGATTGGAACCTCCGCTGTGTGTGGATTTCAATTGAGTTATAAAGAGAAATAATATTGCCTTTAATTTATTACCAAGAGTAGATCTCCTAACCCTAGCAAGTTCTTAAATTCATTTGTGAACATCTTTTATTACTTTTGGTGTTGTGGCAAATCCTTTTCTTACCTCAATTAATTTTTCATCAATTCCCTGTGGATCGACCTCGAACTCCCGAGAAATTTATTACTTGAGACAACCTGCACTTGGGTTTGCATCCTTAAATCCCGCAGTCAAGTTTTTGGTGCCGTTGCTGGGGACTTGATTTGAAGTTTTAATTTATTGAGGTTCTTTTTCTTTAATAAAATTTATTATCTCTTCTCCCTCACCGGAGCAAAAGATCGGTTTGCTGATCCTTTGATTTCTTTACTAACTCTCTAACTTTCTAACTATCTAACTTACTAACCTACTAACTTGCTAACATACTAACTTTTATATTTATGTCATTTATTTTCTGCCTACTAACTTTTATTTTCTACACTCTAACTTTTTAATTTACGTCTTTTATTTTCTGCACTCTAACTTTTTAATTTCTGTTATTTATTATTGCTTTCTAACATAACGAAATAATCTTTCTTCTTCTCTTCTCTTTCGCCGGCTCTGGTGGGGCTCTGCCTCTCTTCAGTTTTTATATTTTATTTTTATTTTTTGTAATTTACTTTCCACACTTTATTTTCTGTATTTTATTTTCTGTAATTTACTTTCCGCACTTTATTTTCTGTATTTTATTTTTAACTTTTTACTTATTAATATTTATTGGGTGGTTGGTTTATACCACATCCTTGTTAATATTTAATGGCGGGTTATACCACCAGCTTGTACATTATTTTTGTTTATTTATTTTAAGTTATTTATGTATTTATGCTTAATTGGTATCATGATTTAAATTCTGGTCGTTTAGTTAAAATTAATCATAGTACTTTATATATTGATTTGTTTGAATCACAATCACACACAATTGACACAATGGCTGACAATGAAAGTGTACATGCATGATGAACATGAAAATCAACCGTTGCGAACCATGCGTGAATATTTGCAACCACCTCGAAATTCTAGTCCATCATGTTTTATCTTTCCACTCAATGCCAATAATTTTATATTTAAGCCAGGTATGATTTCTTTACTTCCTAATTTTCATGGTTTAGAATATGAAAGTCTATATTTACATCTGAAAGAATTTGAGGAAGTATGTATTGCTTTCAATGACCAAAATTGCACTGAAGAGATTGTTAAGCTTAAATTGTTTCCTTTTTCTTTAAAAGATAAAGCAAAATCTTGGCTTACCACTTTGAAACCAAGATCAATTGGTACATGGCAAGAAATGCAAGGTGAGTTCTTAAAGAAATTTTTTCCAACACATAAAACTAATGCTATGAAAAGACAAATCCAAAATTTTTCCCAAAATTCAAATAAAGCATGTTGGGAACGGTTTAAAGATTTGTTAAATTCTTGCCCACATCATGGTTTTGAAAAATGGCGCACTATCAGCTTCTTTTATGAAGGTTTAACACCTAAAACTAAACAATTTATGGAAACAATATGCAATGGTGAGTTTCTTGATAAAGAACCTGATGAAGCTTTAGACTATTTAAACCAGTTGGTTGAAAATTCTCAATCTTAGCATAGTGCTAACCCTTCTGAAAATTCAATTAGATCTAACTTTGCAAGTGCTAATAGAGAAAAATATCACCTTAGTCAAGAGGATGATCTAAATGCAAGGTTTGCCAGTTTGGCTAGAAAGGTTGAAGCCATGGAATTAAGAAAAGCAAAAGAAATCAAATCTATGCAAAATGAAGAAATTTGTGGCATTTGTGATGACTTAAGACACTCAACACACAAATGTCCTAATATTCCTGTTTTTAAAGAAGTTATACATGAGCAAGTAAATGCAATGAATAATTTTAAAAAGTCATTTACTTCTTCTTTTTCAGATATATACAATCCGGGATGGAGAAATCACCCGAACTTCAGCTGGAGGAATAATAATCAGTCACAATTCGTGCAACCACCACCTCCTCAGGCACAACAGGACTCTCAAAATTCTCAAGGATATGCACCTTATGTCCCACCATATAGGAAAAACCTTGAAGAAACACTATATGTATTCATAGAAAAGCAAGAGGCCATTAATAAATAAAACAATCAAACCATGAATGACATAAAAGACACTCTTGCTAAACTTTCTTCTGCACTCACCATTCAAGAGAAAGGAAAATTTCCTTCTCAATCTCAACCAAATCCCAAGGGTCAGTACAGTCTAAATGAGAGGAGTTCAGAAAACCAACAAATGGACTAAGTCAAGTCAGTGATAACTCTTAGGAGTGGAAAGGTTGTTGAAAAACAAATCCCCGAATCTTGTGAGAAAGAAGATGAACCAATTGCCCAAGAAAATGAAGAAGTTGACCAAAAGGAGACTAAACTCTCGCCTTCACCCCCATTTCCTCAAGCATTGAATAATCCAAAGAAATTGGACCACCACACTAAAATTTTTGAATTTTTGAAACAGGTGAAGATTAATATTCCTCTATTAGATGCTATCAAACAGATTCCTTATTATGCTAAATATTTGAAGGACTTGTGCATTGTTAAAAGGAAATTAAATGTGAAAAAGAAAGCATTTTTGGCTGAACAGGTAAGCTCTATTCTTCAGAATAATAATGCATTGAAATATAAAGACCCTGGTTGTCCTACAGTTTCATGCATTATTGGAGAACATAAAATTGAAAAAGCTTTGCTTAATCTTAGTGCTAGCGTCAATTTGCTTCCATATTCAGTTTATCAACAACTCAACTTGGATGAGTTAAAACCAACTTCTGTAACTCTTCTACTTGCCAATAGATCAATTAAAATCCCAAGAGGAATAGTGGAAGATGTGTTGGTTCAAGTTGATAAATTCATATATCCTGTGGATTTTATTGCCTTGGATACTGAACCTATGGTTGATAGTTGCAAGTCAATTTTTGTTATTTTAGGTCGTCCATTTTTAACAACATCAAATGCTTTGATAAATTACAGAAATGGAGCGGTGAAGCTAACATTTGGAAACATGACACTAGAGCTCAATATTTTTAACATGTGTAAGCAACCACAGGAAGTCCTTGATGAAAATGAGGAAGTTGAAGGAATTGAAGCCATTATAGATGATCATCTTCAAACAAAGAGTTCTTCTGACCCATTAGAAATTTGTTTAGTCAATTCAGTTGATTCAGGCATGCAATTAGAAGATGATATCTCTAAAATATGCTCTTTGCTTGATTGTATATAGGCAATAGAGTACAAAGGATGGAAGCCAAGATTTGAAGAGCTAAAACCCATGAATGATAATGCCCATGAAGAAGTACCCACACTGGAACTAAAGCCATTACCTGCTGGGTTAAAGTACGCATTTTTGGGAGAAAAGCAAAAGTTTCCAGTGATAATTTCCTCGTCTCTTACTGAAGAACAAGAAGGTATGTTAACAGAAGTACTTAAAAGGCATAAAAGTGCAATTGGATGGACATTAAAGGACATAAAAGGTATTAATCCATTAATTTGTACACATAGAATACATTTAGAGGATAATACTAAAACTTCTCAACAACCTCAAAGAAGATTAAATCCACACATGAAAGAGGTAGTTAGAGCTGAAATCCTTAAATTGCTTGATGTTGGAATTATCTATCCTATCTCTGATAGTCAATGGGTAAGCCCTACACAAGTTGTGCCTAAGAAATCTGGAATAACAGTGGTTGAAAATGATAAGGGTGAATTAATACCTACGCGAGTCTCATCTAGTTAGCGTATGTGTATTGATTTTAGAAAATTAAATGCTGCTACTAGGAAAGATCATTTCCCCTTACCATTTCTTGATCAAATTCTGGAAAGGGTAGCAGGATATCCATACTACTGTTCTCTTAATGGTTTTTTGGGTTATAATCAAATACCAATTGCATTGGAAGATCAAGAAAAGACTATTTTTACATGTCCCTTTGGTACTTTTGCATATAGAAGAATGCCTTTTGGTCTTTGTAATGCTCCGACAACATTTCAAAGATGCATGTTAAGCATTTTTAGTGACATGATTAAGCATTATTTAGAGGTTTTCATGGATGATCTGACAGTTTTTGAAAATTCTTTTGAAAATTGTCTTGATAATTTAGAAAAAGTTCTTAAAAGATGCGAAGAAATTTTTTTTTTGCTAAATTGGGAAAAATGTCGTTACATGGTTACCTCAGGAATAGTGTTAGGTCATGTGATATCGTCTAAAAGAATTGAAGTTAATAAGGCCAAAGTTGAATTAATTGCTCATTTGCCTTCCCCAAAAACAGTCAGAGAAGTTCGTTCCTTTTTAGGATATGCAGGATTTTACAGAAGATTCATTAAGGACTTTAGTGCCATATCTTGACCATTATGTAATCTTCTGTTGAAAGATGCACCATTTGATTGGACTCAAGAATGTCAAAAATCTTTTGAAAAATTAATTAGTCTTCTGATATCTGCTCCTATCATGCAATCTCCTGACTGGGCTTTTGCCTTTTGAGTTAATGTGTGATGCTAGTGATTTTGCTGTGGGCGTTGTTTTATGCCAAAGAAAGGAAGGTAAGCCTCATGTGATTTGTTATGCAAGTAGAACTTTAAACAATGCACAAATGAGTTACACCACTACGGAAAAAGAACTACTTGCTGTAATTTTTGCACTGGACAAATTTCGCTCTTACTTAATTAGTTCTTCTATTGTGATTTTCACCGATCATTCTGCTATTAGATATTTGATGTCTAAGCAGGGTGCCAAACCAAGATTAATAAGGTGGATCTTGTTGCTTCAAGAATTCAACATCATAATAAAAGATAAGAAAGGAGCCGAAAATGTTGTCGCTGATCATTTGTCCAGACTTACAACAAGCTCACCTTTTGATAGCACACCTATCAATGATTCTTTTCCTAATGAATTTTTATTTTCTGTCAATTCCATGCCTTGGTTTGCTAACATAGTCAACTTTCTTGTAACAGGAAAGATGCCGCCTCAATGGACGCACCAAGATAGAAGGAAATTTTTGACAGAGGTGAAAATTTTTTATTGGGATAACCCATACTTGTTCAAATATTGTGCTGACTAAATCTTTCGGAGATGTGTGCCCGACAGTGAGGTAGGTAGTGTCATTAAATTTTATCACTCAGAAGCATGTGGAGGTCATTTTTCTTCAAAGAAAACAGCTGCGAAAATCTTGCAGTGAGGATTTTATTGGCCCACTTTATTTAAGGACTGCTATACTTTTTGCAAATGTTGTGAAAATTGTCAAAAGTTAGGCTCAATTTCAAAAAGAAACATAATGCCTTTGAACCCCATCCTTGTCATTGAAATTTTTGATTGTTGGGGAATTGATTCATAGGTCCATTTCCATCTTTATTTGGATTTGTGTATATTTTGGTTGCAGTTGATTATGTCTCAAAATGGATTGAGGCGATTCCATGCCGACACAATGATCATAAAACTGGTCTCAAATTTTTAAAAGAAAATATCTTGTGTCGATTTGGAATCCCTCGAGCTATCATCAGTGATGGGGGAACATATTTTTACAATAAACCATTTGAATCTTTAATAAAAAAAATATGGTATTACACACAAAATTGTCACCCCTTATCACCCTCAGACAAGTGGACAAGTTGAATTGGTAAATAGGGATATTAAACAAATTTTGGAAAAAATGGTTAACCCAAATCGTAAAGATTGGTCTTTAAGACTAAACGATGCACTTTGGGCTTACCGTACTACTTTCAAAACATCTTTGGGCATGTCACCCTATCGGTTAGTCTATGGAAAACCTTGTCACTTGCCTATAGGATTGGAACATAAAGCATTCTGGGCCACTAAAGCTTTCAATCTAAATCTTGATGATGCTTGCAAAATATGCAAATTGCAATTAAATGAACTTGAGGAATTGAGAAATAATGCATAGAAGAACTCAAAGATTTATAAAGCCAGAACAAAAGCTTTTCATGACAAGACAATTTTGAGAAAATCTTTTGAAATTGGTCAAAACGTTCTGCTTTATGATTCTCGCTTGCACCTATTCCCTGGAAAATTGAGATCTAGGTGGAGTGGTCATTTTGTTGTCAAACATGTGTATCCTCATAGGGTATAGATATTGAGAATCCTAGGAATGATAATATGTTTAAAGTTAATGGACAAAGGCTCAAACCATTTCTGGAAAACCAAGTTGATGAGGTAGAATTCATCTCTCTTTTTTATCCTTGTTATGAATAGAATTCACTCTAATTTTGTTGCCTTGTTTTTGCAGTTCTTTGTGTTGCCGGTTAAGTGGCGGATAACGGTACTCCGTGACTCTCAAGTCGGTTTGTTTTTCAGTTTCCCAAAATAATTGAATCATTCTTCTCCTTTAAAATGGATGTCATTCTTTCAAACCTAAGAAAACATTTTCCTTCTCTCCCTCAAAATGCTCTGAAAAAAATCTACAAAGTTAGATGTGAAAAATTAAGACTGTTAATGCACAAAGATATGCTAGAAGATGTACACTGGATAATTGAAGCAAAGATACGACTAGCAGTTGAGTCTTCAATTTCATTTGACTCATACATGCCAGGTCTTGGAAGAAGTTCGTATTCTAAAAGAGAAGAGCAAAAAGGTTACAAGTCTGTCACAAATGTGGACGATGGAATTGTAACAAGTGATGTCGTTCTTTGGGGATGGTTTCTGCAAATAAAGAAGATAAAATTTTCTTCATTAAGAATGGACTGAGTAAGGAGTCATTAGATGATATCTTATTGACTCTTGAGACGCATTCTTGTAGATTAGTGCATCGTGAACTTCTTAATTTGTGGAATCTCTTCAAGGATGAAGAAAAACGCTACAGTCTTGGGAATCTGACTCTAAAAGACCCTGTTTTCCAATTTATAAGAAAATTGGATGGGAAGTTTATCCTCAACTCATAGAAGGCGTTTAAGTCGTTACTGGACGTTAAACTAGAGGCAGATGTGAGCCATATTCACAACAATCTGTACATATCATCCTCTTTTTCTTCATGTCATCTTTCAAAAAAAGAAAAAAATGAAAAAAAAATTAAAAAAGAGAAAAAAAAATCTAAACAAGGGGGATCTGGAAGGAGTACCATGGCTTTAATTAGTTGTGGAGCCCCAGCCTTCGGCTGACCCTTCATTGACTCGGGTGGACCTTTGCACGTTAGTCCTTAAAAAAGTTTGTGTACCATGCTCTGTAGAGAGCCGCATTCCATAACCCAATGTTTACCATCTAGGCACTGTGGAGTTGATAGACAGGCAGAAGCGTCCCACTCTGGTTATTAGTGAGAAGTAACCCACGGTTGCCAAAGCGTATGAGGCATCTGAGCTTGATCCTCCCTTTTATTAGAAGGGGCTCTTAGTGGCTTGGGATGGGATGTCTTGGATCTTGGACATTACAGGTTTCAGATTTTAGCATCTTTGTTGATGTTACGAGCCCAAGTGTGAGCGCTCCAGGTTCTAGACCCAGGATGGAAACCCACGATGGTTTCTTCTTTCTCTTTTCTTCGAATAAACGGACGTGAGTGTCTACTACACTAGTGACATGCAGTATAAAGATATGCCACTACTGCACTCATGACGTGCAGTATAAAGATATGCCATGAAAGTTGTACATACAGGTGATTTTGGTACCTTAGAAGAAGTTTTTCAAATTGTCTCTTGGGCCCAACTGAACATCCACCATAAACCTATAGGTTTGTTGAATGTAAATAATTTCTTTGATATTTTGTTACTTTTTCTTGACCATGCTGTGGAACAGAAATTTATCACACCTTCGGCAAGACAACTTCTTATCTCTGCTTCCACTATTGAGAAGTTGATTGATAAATTAGATGCTTTTGTTCATAAACCTGACCTAGCAATAGCTCAGATAGATTGGTCAGTAGGAAGCAGTGAGGGAAGCAGGATGAAAAGAAAGTCAGATCTGACACTTCATTTATAACTCTCCTTTACCTTTGATTTTATTTATCGTACTTTGTTTCTGTTTAAATTTGTGTCAGATTTCTCCAACAGGTAATATCTTCTATCCTTTACTCATCCATATTTTAACATTGAGGACAATGTTATGATCTAGTTGGGGGGGAAGGATAGTTAACCAAAAAAAAATTTCTTTTTTTGGGGAAGTATGATATAATTGTCATAGACCTACTAAACCAATGAATGATGGCAGAGTAAGGAGTAATTTTACTTCTGAGACGCATCTAAATTGGGAAGTAAGTTTAGTGATATGACTATCAGAAACCTATTCGTAGTAAAACTAATTAAGGATGGCAGAGTAAGGAGTAAATTTTGGAAACAATTTATTACTCTTGAGACGCATCTTAGTTGAGGAAATAATTATTTTGTGTAGAAGTAGCAAGTGGATTCTTGGATCTTAGCATAAACTGTCTTCTTTCTTAAAAATCACAAGCTTGGATATGAATGTTGATATGATGGATTGAGAATGATAGAAATATGCCTTGTGAGATTTCGAGCCTATTGATGAATGGATTGAATATCTGTACCATTCTCTTCTTTCTTGTATGATTTTCACTCATGGAATTGTTACTCTAGAACTTGCTTTGATTCTTTTTAAGGCTACATTTTCACATGCATACATTAATATGATTGAGGCATTTTGAAATAGCTACTTTGACCAAATAGCCATCCTTGTATATTTTTCATTGTGTAATCCCTTTGAACTTATTTGACCATTCCTTGTTTTTAGCTCATTTTGTACCTTCAAAAAAAAGAAAAAAAAAACATATTTTTACCCAACCTTAGGGAACAAGAGAGCATTGACCTTGTTCTTGAACAAGTGTGGGGGTGTGTGTGCAAAATGATCAACAACAAAAAAAAATTGACCACCATTGCAATCAAAGGATTATCAGAGTCTAGAATAAAGGTGGATGCTTGGAAACAACAGGAAGAAAAGGAGAATGTTCAAGTCTAATAATGAATTCAATTCACCAATTTGGGATTGATCTTCAACAAAATATTAGTCAAATATTGGTGATTGTCCTTTATGATGAATGTTCTCAAACACTTTTTCCACTCTAACTTTTCCATAATGCTCTTTTATTCTCTTTGGTATTTATCTTTTTATATCCATATTATCCCCTTTCCTTTACCATGACCCTATTACAACCTTGAATAAAGTCCTATTGATTATTGTATGCATGTGTTTTAAGTAGCGGAGAAGTAGAAGATAAACAAGCTTATGGTAGAGCAATTGTTCATGGGTTGAATAGAGTAAAATACTTACCTTTTAAACACTTGAGAGATTGAGAGTGAATTCTGTGAGGATCTAACATTCTTGATTCATTCTTTTCAACTGAAGTTTCTTTCTTGTTGGTTTGAGATGTGAAGAAATGTTACCTCATTAATGCTTTGATCGCTTGAATTTCTTGTTGCTCTTCTTGCTTCATCGAGTCTTTTAGAGTTTTTATGCTTTTGAGTCTATGTCGTTTTTCTTTGTTTCCTAACTTTGGTGTTATTTGTTTTTCCCAGGAGTGCAAAAAGCTAAGTGTGGGGGAATTTGATAATCACATATTTTATACATTAATAAACCCTTATTTTTAGACATTTACACTCTTCATGTACTTAATTGATTGAGCTTGGTTATGTTTTGTAAGTTTGGACTCAAATTGGACTTAATTGATTTTTTCAGAATTATTTGGGTCTTACATTGTTTCTGTATTCAGCTATATCTTGAGTTCTAGATGTGTAATAATTATGTATCTTAACTTGTAGGAAAGATAAGAGAGAGCTCTACAACTTTCATGAAGAGCTCCAAGTAAAATTTCGACATCTAGTGAAGCTAAATGGGCTTGGAAGTCAGAACACGGGTTTTGTGATTAGAACCTAAACAGTGTGCAGTAATCAGAGCATAACTCAGGCTGTAAGAATTATCTTGGGCTGAAATTAGGAGATTGAAAGTTAAGACCCATACTCGGGCTGTAGGAATTATCTTGGGTCTAGAAGTCAAAACAGAGGTGCTGAAATTGGGCCTGAATAGTCTGCAGTAATTGGGTCATATCTTGGACTGTATGATGAATTTTTAGATGATTACGGTGCCATTGGAAAGCTGAGACAAAATGCTACAACTTTCATGAAGACCATATTGCTTCATTCTAATGGCATCCATGAGATCAGCACTGAATGATTTCAGAGACAAAGAATCTCAATAATTTTCCACTCACCAACTCACCATTTGGCATTTTCCATTCATTCATCCACTCATTCACCTACTCTTAATCAGCCCCCTTGTCATTTTGTATCCCTAATCCTCTATAAAAGGCACTATTAGCTGATCATTTGGTGCTCTTGGTGTTAGGTGTAACACCCCAATTTTTGGTTAATTACGATTTTGCCCTTATTGTACTATTTTCTAATTTCTGTGTGTTATAAAATTAATTTGACTATTTCGTAACTGTATTTGATTGTTTCGTGTGATTTGCTCGAGTCAAGAAAATAATAATTTTGGTAGGGAAAATCTTGTTTGATTATTTGGAAAGTCAAGGCGATCTTACTAAACCCAATCCGAATAATACATATATCAATCTTTTAATTTTTAGAATTTTTCTGTATAATAAAAATATTTATCGTGCAGAAAAATCTGTGGGACCCACGTTTGCCTTGTGGGACCCACATTTGCTTTTGTGGGACCCACGTTTGGGTTTGTGGGCCCCACTTTTAGGAAAAAATTTACCAACGTAAAAGGCTTGTAAAATTCTAGACCAAAAGGTTAAAAATCCATAAAAATGGTTAGATTTAATAGATTAGTTAATTTAAAATCTAATTAAGTAAATCTAAAGGGGTTAAGTGATAATTAAATAGATTAAAACCTAATTAGTTTTTATCAAATTTTAATTAGACAATTGTATTAGTATAATTAAGTAGAAGATTAAGGATTCTAAGTAAATTAATGATTAACTAAAATACAAAGGAATCTAACTAACTTTTAATTAAACTTAATTAGGAGGACTTAAGCATAAATAAGTTATTAAAAATCAATCAAATTTTGATTAGAATTTCCTATAGCTATTTTTGGATCTATGCATGCATTATGCATTTAGTTGGTCAACAAAGGAGACAAAGCTCCATTATGAGTGTCCTATGGCCATTATTAAGCCAATTTTGTCAAAAAGGATGGCTAGCTCTCTTATTGAGCTCTACGACCATGCATGATGGGGGGGGACTAATATTCACTTTGTTATTTCATTTCAATCATTCTACCTCATCCTTTCATTTCTCTCCTACCCAAAGAAACCAAAGAAAACTCCTAAGTCCCTTTTCTCCTACCATTCGCCAACACCATTTCTTCTACTTCCATCCATCAAAAATTTCATCTAACTTCATTTCCTAAATCTAAACCATATTCTAAGAACATCTCTAGTTGTGAGTTTTTGCTAAATCATCCATTTGGAGCTTGGAAAATCACTTTGAAGTTTCTTTCCTATAAGGTGAAAATTCTTGTTTCTTGTTTCTAATTTTATTTTTGATGTTCTAAGCCATGATTGATCCATGGTTTATCTTTTTCACCCATAGTTTATGACTTTATAATTTGTTTAAGCTTGTTAGGATTTTTCTTGAAGCTACACAAAAATTTCTAAGGAGGAGTCCAAGGAGATCTTGTCTTCCTTATAGGTAAGAGGAGATTTAATCTCATCAACCATGTGTGGTGGTGAGAAAATGGATGTAATTGTGGTGAAGAATCCATAAGGATTCATTCACTTGGTTGTTTGTTTTGTGATTAATTTTGTGTGCATGTTTATTGTCTTTTCTAGTTGTGATTAATTTTGTGTGCATGTTTATTGTCTTTTCTATTTGTGATTTATTATGCATGCAAGCATGTTTATAGCTTTGATATTTGGTATGTGTTTTATTATTGCTTTAATATATGGTATGTGTTCATAAATATATGTATATGTTCATAGATCTATGATAATTATTGTTGGATGTGCAAATATGTTGAGATTTGCAAAAGTGTTCCAAAGAACACAAGATGAAGAGCTTATGGTTTTGACTATGAAAAGAGAACCAATATGTTCTCAACCATTTTCTAAAAGAATAACCTAATTGATTTAATTAAGTTAAAGGATTTTTCAATGATTTAATGGATGAAAAATAATTTTAAATATGGTTTGTATAAAAGTGGTGATTTTCGCCAAAATACACTTTTAATGTTTAATTGATCCAAAAATTATTTTCTAAGTGTAAACTAGTTAGTTAACCTAAAAAGAATTCATTTACAATGGATTTTCAAGAAATAAATAAGTAAACGAATTTTTATTAGAAGTCTAGTATAGAAAAGAAATAAATTTTAGATACTTGAAAAATACTTACCTTTGAGTTTTAAAATATGTTAGCAATTTTCAAAGTGTATTTTATGGTTATAATAAAATAAATGAATTTTTAAAAAAAAACGTAGAAAATATCATTTAGTGGATTTTCTAAACGAAATCTTTGTCAAAATTGATTAAAAATGAGCAAGTATTGAAGAATGTTTCAAAATGTCATTTAGAAAACAAGGAAATATTTTACGTAGTTAAAGAATAAAATTAACTATAGAAGAATTTATTAAAATCAAATTTTTGGGAAAAACGTCGAAATTATTACTTAGAGTAATTTTTGTAAGAAAAATAGAATATAATATTCAAATAATGTTTTTAGTTTGGAAAGTTAAAAAATTTAATTTGGAATGTCAAGAAATATTTTATACAAGTGAAAAATAGTAGAAATAGCTTACGCGTATTTAAAATGGTGATTTTTAAACTACGCGATTGAGAAAATGATTTAAAAATGTTATGCGATTGAGAAAACGTTGAAAAATATTTACGTGATTGAAAAACGTCTGTAAAATGTGACGTAATTGTGAAAATGGGATAAAATATTTACGCGACTTATGGAAACAAGTAAATTTTTACTTGTCGGGTCAAAGTGGTGGACCCGGACACGTTAGGAAATAGTATTGTCAAGTGGAGACATCCTGTTTTTTTTTTTTACGAAGGGTATTTTTGTAATTATGATGACAATGAGGATATTTATGTAATTATGATTCATGGTGATACTTGAGGGTATTTTTGTAATTATGGATCATTACATACATAGAGTGGTATGTCAATTTGGTTGAAATTGACGATTGATCGACGAGATGAATTACATGCCGTATTGCGGGTGTGATAGGCATAGTGTGTTCATGTGGAGAACTTGGAGGCGTTAGTGTGCGAAGTAGATTCCACATGTGGACGGTTGGTAGCTCCAGGCCGTGGTAATCGAAAAACACACACTAGCGATCTCGACAAATACTATTCTTAATCGGATCTATTGGGGACCATGTCGGTACTATGCCTGGATGTACACGACGTGTTTGATGTGTGTACTATTCACACGACGTATTTAATCGTGTGTCATTCACACGACGTATTTGATCGTGTGCTATTTACACGACGTATTTGGTGTGTAATAGCTGGTTCGAGGAAAACGATGTGCGATGTGCGGACATGTCTACCGGATCATTCTCTCTCGATGTTTGTGTTTAGCTCCATGGAGTAGGAATGAGTCCGAGTACATGGCATATTTAATCTGCATCACTTGTGTGAATAATTATAATTTGATTTATGATATTTTGCATCCGTGACATTTATACTTGATTGAGATATGATATATGTTGTGCTAACATGATTTTGTTGCTTTAAGCTGCTATATCTATATGTTTTGTCGTTTTCTTCGCTTATCTTTGGTAATGATGTAGATTGTCTCACCTCTTTGCATATATTTTCTGTATTATTATTTATGTTCCGTAAAGTCGTTGAGGAAGTGGAAGGGGAGCAACTGTTGGATTGTCAATACAACGAGGAGCAGGAACCGAGTGACCAGTTCGAGGACGGTGAACCTCGAGATCATCCATATCATATGGATTGATTGCAGCGTGGTATGATGTTACCGAGTATTTCGTCTTCCGATAAACTTCCCGAGGAGGATTCTTCTGAGGATCGAACTTCTAGTGTTATGCTTGGGCTAGTTTATGGTTTGCTTTTAACCAGACGGTTCTTTGTTTTAATTAACTAGTTTATAATATGTAAATTATTTGTACCTATTAAACACAAAATCATATGTATAATTATGGTGTGTATGTAATAGTTTGTTTTATTTTATGTTCTGTTTATTTTATAATATAATGTTAAAAGAAAATATTTTTTTACAACTTATATTATTATATATTACGTAATAATTTATAACTTGGGTAGAGGTTATTATTATTGTTCGAAAATGTGACATCCCTATTAGGGTGTGACATTAGGCATATTTTTATAAGTTATGGTTATACTTGTTTATTATTTTCCTTTGTTGTAATTTTTTCTTGTTCTAAATTGAAGCTATGTTCATCTTTCTCTTCTTTCTTTCTTTCTTTCTTTCTTCTTATCTATGAGTAACTAAATCTTCATCTTGCTTGGGTGAAAGAGTGAAGCTCTTGGTAATGAAATAAGGTTAGATTATTCTATTTCTTATGCTTAAATGATATATTATCAAATGGATATTATATGTGTTATATTTTGTTTCCAATCAATTTAGAAACCTTCTTTGTATAATGGAGATCTTGATTTATTGTAGACAATAGGATTGACATAGTGAATACTTGAACTCATTTACAAATGTTAGTAGATAATTAAAGGAATCATAATATAATTACATATATAATTAAACTTTGAATGTTATATTTTTCGATTGGAACCTTCGTTGTGTGTGGATTTCAATTGAGTTATAAAGAGAAATAATCTTGCCTTTAATTTATTACCAGGAGTGGATCTCCTAACCCTAGCAAGTTCTTAAATTCATTTGTGAACATCTTTTATTACTTTTAGTGTTGTGACAAATCCTTTTCTTACCTCAATTAATTTTTCTTCATCAATTCCCTGTGGATTGACCTCGAACTCCCGAGAAATTTATTACTTGAGACAACCTGTACTTGGGTTTGCATCCTTAAATCCCGTAGTCAAGGGATGAATTTATGTGTTGAAAATGGAGAATCTATGTGTGGATTTCTCCTCTTGATTGGTTGTTTTTCAATGATTTATAATTATGTGATTTATATGGTGTTATTGTTAATGTTGTGATATTATGTGTTGTTGATGGATTGTGATTGTTGTATGGTTGGATTTATGTGTGGATAACAAAGAACATTTTGTCCTTTGGAGGTGAAGCTCGCAGCCTTGTGGCCTTAAATGGAGAACCAAAATGAAATCTTTGTATAAACATGGAACTTGATGAATTAATTGATGAAAGAATGGAAATTTTGGAGCCTTGAGACCTTAGGTGAGGTCACAGCTAAGATGAGGAAAACTAAGAAAAGTGTGACTAAATTGGTGGTAAATGGGAACTTAGAAATTTAAGTGGAAAATGAATTGATTAAGGAATTAAAACAATGGATTAAGAAGATGATTATTGGGTCCTATGAACTTAGGGCTCATAGCCATTTAGGGTAATCAAGAGGAAAATTTGTAATAAAAGTGTAACTTGAATAGCTAAGTGACTAGACAATAAATTAGGAATTCATAAGATGGAAAGAAAAGTAAAAGAAGTAAAACCTTAACATAAAACAATGATGAACTTTGGTCTTTGAAAGAAAATGAGTGTAAGTGAGGTTTGAGAACCATAAGACTTTTAATTAAATAAACTTTATTGATAATACAGATAAGCACTAATTGAACTAGAGAAATGAGTATTAATGAAAGAAAACAAGAGAGCTTATTAAGGTAATTCTTATAATGAGGTGATAATGGAAGTCTATGTAATTGAGAGTGAACGATAATTCTATTATGGCACTCGTAAATGGAACCTTGATCTGTTAATGATTATTATGACCTATGATGGTGTATGATTATGAATTTCATGACATTGGTGATTATGTATATATGTGTGCATTGAGGCATTCATCATACTTTGTAAAGTGATGTGGACTGTTGTTAAGGAGGTATTGGCCTAGGAGTTGAATTACATCTTTGTGCGGGTGCGATGGACCTAGTATAGGTCTTTGTTGACCTTGGGGGTGGTGGCTGTGGATTTTCCACAATGGCTAGCTGGTAGCTCCCCTATGGCATGGATCAGACCAATGCAAACACACCAATGATTCAGACCGATGTAACACCCCAATTTTTGGTTAATTACGATTTTGCCCTTATTGTACTGTTTTCTGATTTCTGTGTGTTATAAAATTAATTTGACTATTTCATAATTGTATTTGATTGTTTCGTGTGATTTGCTTTCGAGTCAAGAAAATAATAATTTTTTGTAGGGAAAATCTTGTTTGATTATTTGGAAGTCAGGCGATCTTACTAAATCCAATCCGAATAATACATATATCAATCTTTTAATTTTTAGAATTTTTCTCGTATAATAAAAATATTTATCGTGCAGAAAAATCTGTGGGACCCACGTTTGGCTTGTGGGACCCACATTTGCTTTAATGGGACCCACGTTTGGGTTTGTGGGCCCCACTTTTTGGAAAAAATTTACCAACGTAAAAGGCTTGTAAAAATTCTAGACCAAAAGGTTAAAAATCCATAAAAATGGTTAGATTTAATAGATTAGTTAATTTAAAATCTAATTAAGTTAATCTAAAAGGGTTAAGTGATAATTAAATAGATTAAAACCTAATTAGTTTTTATCAAATTTTAATTAGACAATTGTATTAGTATAATTAAGTAGAAGATTAAGGATTCTAAGTAAATTAATGATTAACTAAAATACAAAGGAATCTAACTAACTTTTAATTAAACTTAATTAGGAGGACTTAAGCATAAATAAGTTATTAAAAATCAATCAAATTTTGATTAGAATTTCCTATAGCTATTTTTGGATCTATGCATGCATTATGCATTTAGTTGGTCAACAAAGGAGACAAAGCTCCATTATGAGTGTCCTATGGCCATTATTAAGCCAATTTTGTCAAAAAGGATGGCTAGCTCTCTTATTGAGCTCTCACGACCATGCATGATGGGGGGGGGACTAATATTCACTTTGTTATTTCATTTCAATCATTCTACCTCATCCTTTCATTTCTCTCCTACCCAAAGAAACCAAAGAAAACTCCTAAGTCCCTTTTCTCCTACCATTCGGCTAACACCATTTCTTCTACTTTCATCCATCAAAAATTTCATCCAACTTCATTTCCTAAATCTAAACCATATTCTAAGAACATCTCTAGTTGTGAGTTTTTGCTAAATCATCCATTTGGAGCTTGGAAAATCACTTTGAAGTTTCTTTCCTATAAGGTGATAATTCTTGTTTCTTGTTTCTAATTTGATTTTTGATGTTCTAAGCCATGATTGATCCATGGTTTATCTTTTTCATCCATAGTTTATGACTTTATAATTTGTTTAAGCTTGTTAGGATTTTTCTTGAAGCTACACAAAAATTTCTAAGGAGGAGTCCAAGGAGATCTTGTCTTCCTTATAGGTAAGAGGAGATTTAATCTCATCAACCATGTGTGGTGGTGAGAAAATGGATGTAATTGTGGTGAAGAATCCATAAGGATTCATTCACTTGGTTGTTTGTTTTGTGATTAATTTTGTGTGCATGTTTATTGTCTTTTCTAGTTGTGATTAATTTTGTGTGCATGTTTATTGTCTTTTCTATTTGTCATTTATTATGCATGCAAGCATGTTTATAGCTTTGATATTTGGTATGTGTTTTATTATTGCTTTAATATATGGTATGTGTTCATAAATATATGTATATGTTCATAGATCTATGATAATTATTGTTGGATGTGCAAATATGTTGAGATTTGCAAAAGTGTTCCAAAGAACACAAGATGAAGAGCTTATGGTTTTGACTATGAAAAGAGAACCAATATGTTCTCAACCATTTTCTAAAAGGATAACTTAATTGATCTAATTAAATTAAAGGATTTTTCAATGATTTAATGGATGAAAAATAATTTTAAACATGTTTGTATAAAAATGGTGATTTTCGCCAAAATATATTTTAATGTTTAATTGATCCAAAAATTTATTTTATAAGTATAAACTTGTTTATTAACCTAAAAAGAATTTATTTACAATGAATTTTCAAGAACCAAATAAGTAAACAAATTTTTATTAGAAGTCTAGTATATAAAAGAAATAAATTTTTGACACTTGAAAATACTTATCTTTGAGTTTTAAAGTATGTTAGCAATTTTTAAAGTATATTTTATGGTTATGATTAAATAAAGGAATTTTTAAAGGAAAACGTAGAAAATATCACTTAGTGGATTTTCTAAACTAAATGTTGTCAAAATTGATTAAAAATGAGTAAGTGTTGAAGAACGTTTCAAAATGGCATTTAGAAAGCAAGAAAATATTTTACGTAATTAAAGAATAAAATTATCGGTAGAAGAATTTATTAAATTTGATTTTTTTGGGAAAAATGTCAAAAATTATTACTTAGAGTAATTTTTGTAAGAAAAATAGAAAATAATGTCTAAATAATATTTTTAGTTTGGAAATTTAATTTGGAGCGTCAAGAAATATTTTATACAATGAAAAATAGTAGAAATAGTTTACACGTATTTAAAATAATGATTTTTAAACTACGCGATAGAGAAAACGTTGAAAAATATTTACGCGTTTGAAAAACGTTTGTAAAATGTGACGTAATTGTGAAAATGCGATAAAATATTTACGCGACTTATGGAAACAATAAATTTTACCTTGTCGGGTCAAAGTGGTGGACCCGGACACGTTAGGAAATAGTATTGTCAAGTGGAGACATACTGTTTTTTTTTTTTTTATACGAAGGGTATTTTTGTAATTATGATGACAATGAGGATATTTATGTAATTATGATTCATGGTGATACCGAGGGTATTTTTGTAATTATGGATCATTACATACATAGAGTGGTATGCCAATTTGGTTGAAATTGACGATTGATCGACGAGATGAATTACACCGTATTGCGGGTGTGATAGGCGTAGTGTGTTCACGTGGAGAACTTGGAGGCGTTAGTGTGCGTAGATTCCACATGTGGACGATTGGTAGCTCCTCGGCCGTGGTAATCGAAAAACACACACTAGCGATCTCGACAAATACTATTCTTAATCGGATCTATTGGGGACCGTCTCAGTACTATGCCTGGATGTACACGACGTGTTTGATCGTGTACTATTCACACGACGTATTTGATCGTGTGTCATTCACACGACGTATTTGATCGTGTGCTATTTACACGACGTATTTGACCGTGTAATAGCTGGTCGAGGCAGACTGATGTGCGGACATGTCTACCGGATCATTCTCTCTCGATGTTTGTGTTTAGCTCCATGGAGTAGGAATGAGTCCGAGTACATGGCATATTTAATCTCGCATCACCGTGTGAATAATTATAATTTGATTTATGATATTTTGCATCCGTGACATTTATACTTGATTGAGATATGATATATGTTGTGCTAACATGATTTTGTTGCTTTAACCTGCTATATCTCGTATGTTTTGTCGTTTTCTTCGCTATCTTTGGTAATGATGTAGATTGTCTCACCTCTTTGCATATATTTTCTCGTATTATTATTTATGTTCCGTAAAGTTGTTGAGGAAGTGAAAGGGGAGCAACTGTTGGATTGTCAATACAACGAGGAGCAAGAACCGAGTGACCAGTTCGAGGTAGGTGAACCTCGAGATCATCCATATCATATGGATTGATTGCAGCGTGGTATGATGTTACTAGAGTATTTTCTGTCTTCCGATAATCTTCCCGAGGAGGATTCTTCTGAGGATCGAACTTCTAGTGTTATGCTTGGGCTAGTTTATGGTTTGCTTTAAACCGACAGGCTTTTGTTTTAATTAACTAGTTTATAATATGTAAATTATTTGTACCTATTAAACACAAAATCATATGTATAATTATGGTGTGTATGTAATAGTTTGTTTTATTTTATGTTCGTTTATTTTATAATATAATGTTAAAAAAAATTATTTTACAGACTTATATTATTATATATTACGTAATAATTTATAACTTGGGTAGAGGTTATTATTATTGTTCGAAAATGTGACATCCCTATTAGGGTGTGACATTTAAGTTGGTATCAGAGCCCAAGTTAGAGTCTTTTGGGATTGTGGTTGGGTCTGTTTTTGCTTGTGTTGTATGATTCTCTGTGATTGGTGTCCGAAAGGATACATCTGACTTTGTTTTGTCTTGTTTGATTGAAGAAAAAGATGTCTGGCGGAAGAGGAACACGTGCAAACATGAACCGTAATGTTGACCCAATGATTGCAGCTGCTGAGGCTATGCAGCGTATGGCAGAGGTGATTACGCAACAAAATGAACGAGTAGCTCAACAGCAAGATGCGACTGCTGATGCTCTAAACTTGTCTGAGTTTAGACGCAATAACCCGCCGCAGTTCAGAGGTGAATTTAATCCAGAGAAAGCGAGTCTTTGGATCCAAGATCTCGAAAAGATATTTGAAGGAATGGGGTGCGCTAATGATCGAAAGGTGACGAATGCTACATTTATGCTGAGAGGGGATGCTGAGAAGTGGTGGAGAGGAACCCGACGCTACTACAAGCCGAGGAACCGAAATTACCTGGGAGGTATTCTGTGAGGTATTTCTGGAAAAGTACTTTCCTGCGTGCTCAACATGCCAAGGAGATGGAATTTCTTGGTTTACGTCAGGGCAACATGACTGTCAATGAATATGCTTCTAAATTTGAGAGCTTGTCTCAGTTCTCAGACTATGCTCAAACTCGACAGAATGATACGTGGAAATGTCGTAAGTTTGAGGAAGGGCTGAGGGTAGAGTTGAAGCGAGGAGTGCTACCCTTAAGGATGAACCAGTTTCATGCTTTGGTGGACACATGTGTACGACTCGAGGAGTTGGAGCCGTCACGTGATCCAAGGAATCGTAACTTTGGACCAATGAGGTTCCAAAGAGGAGGCAACAACAACAACAATAACAATCGGTTTCAGCGCAAGCCGTATTCGAGACCACCGGGGAATCAACCTCAACGTCCATCTATCGGCGGAAGTTCTAGTGGCAACAAAGTTGGTACAAACGTGGCATTTACGCCAAGATGTTTTAAATGTGGAAAGAGTGGCCACATATCTAGAGACTGTTCAATCAAAGGGCCAATCTGTTTCAAGTGTGGAAAGCCCGGACATGTTTCTAGGGAATGTAACCAGACAGAAAGGAAGCCAGTGGTGAGCAATGTTCGTGCTACTCAGCCGCGATCTGGAGGGCGAGTGTACACGATGAGCGGGGCTGAGGCTTCTCAGTCTGAAGATCTTATTCATGGGGAAGGTGTCGTAGCAGGTAATCTTTTTGACCGTACTATATGATTCGGGTGTGACGCATTCATTTATTGCGTATGACCGTGTGGATCGGTTGAAATTGCCTCGTGTCTTCTTTGAGTTTTCAATTGATTGTTTCTACACCAACTGCCAAGCCTGTTGTTACATCTAAAGTATGTTTGAACTGTCCTATTACCATAAATGATCGAGTCTTTTCGGTCAATTTAATTTGCTTACCTCTTGTTGAAATAGATATAATATTAGGAATGGATTGGTTATCTTCTAACCATATCCTATTAGATTGTGCCAATAAAACCTTAGTTTTTCCTAAGGATGAGGATTCTGGATTTTTAACTGCCGTCAAAGTCAAATCTTTGTTGAGGGACGGAGCTCAAGGATACATGCTGCTGTCTTCTTTGGAGGTCAAGAGTGAAAAAGATGTGAATGCTATTCCAATCGTGAATGAGTTTCCAGAAGTTTTTCCTGATGATGTACCTGGCTTACCACCGGAAAGAGAAATCGAGTTTGCTATTGATTTGGTACCAGGAGCAGGTCCTATTTCAATTGCACCATATAGGATGTCGCCATCAGAATTGGTGGAATTGAAGAAGCAATTGGAGGAATTGTTGGAAAAGCAGTTTGTGCGACCGAGTGTTTCACCGTGGGGAGCGCCAGTACTACTAGTCAAGAAGAAGGATGGAACTTCTCGTCTTTGCGTAGACTATCGTCAGCTGAACAAGGTCACGATAAAGAACAAATACCCACTTCCAAGGATCGATGATTTGATGGACCGGTGAAAGGAGCAACTATTTTCTCTAAAATAGATCTGCGATCAGGTTATCATCAGATTCGTGTCAAGGTAGAGGATA
Organism: Ormosia emarginata; assembly: GCA_029884605.1. Taxonomy (NCBI): domain Eukaryota; kingdom Viridiplantae; phylum Streptophyta; class Magnoliopsida; order Fabales; family Fabaceae; genus Ormosia; species Ormosia emarginata. The sequence continues at coordinate 21,490,466 of JAQQTP010000079.1, forward strand.
TACCTAAGACCGCTTTTCGAACTCGTTACGGGCATTATGAGTATCAGGTGATGCCGTTCGGAGTGACGAATGCTCCTGCAATATTCATGGACTATATGAATAGGATTTTTCGTCCATACCTAGACAGATTTGTCGTTGTTTTTATCGATGACATTCTGATCTATTCCCAAAATAAGGAAGAGCATGCTGAACATCTTAGTATAGTTCTCCAAATTTTGAAGGACAAGAAGCTGTATGCAAAATTGGCAAAGTGTGAATTTTGGTTAGAAGAAGTTCAATTTTTGGGTCACGTAATTTCCAAGGAAGGTATTGCAGTGGACCCATCGAAAATAGAAACTATTTTGCAATGGGAGAGGCCGAAGACGGTAACCGAGATTCGGAGTTTTGTTGGATTGGCCGGATATTATCGGAGGTTCATTGAAGGTTTTTCTAAGATAGTTGGACCTCTTACGCAACTCACAAGGAAGAGTCAAGTTTTTGATTGGACGAAAGAATGTGAGGCAAGTTTTCAAGAGTTAAAGAAGAGATTGACGACCGCACCGCAGATCGATTTTGCCGATCCTAACGAGGCTTTTGAGGTGTATTGTGACGCTTCTTACCAAGGGTTAGGATGCGTGTTGATGCGAAACGTAAATGTGGTAGCTTATGCTTCCGCAGGTACCGAAGGTTCATGAGAGGAACTATCCAACGCACGATTTGGAACTCGCCTGCGGTGGTTTTTGCGTTGAAAGTGTGGAGACATTTTTCGTATGGAGCTGTGTTCAATGTCTTCAAGTGATCACAAGAGTTTAAAATACTGTTCAATCAAAAGGAATTGAACATGAGGCAAGAGGCGATGGTTGGAGTTCTTGAAGGACTATGATTTCCAACTTCAATACCATCCGGAAAGGCGAATGTGGTGGCGGATGCCTTAAGTAGAAAGGTGATCAGTGTTTCTACCATGATGATAAAGGAGGAAGAATTGATCAATCAGTTTAGAGATTTACGGTTGTCAGTGGAATTGGCACCAGGAAGGATTCGTCTTAGTAAAGTTATTATTTTGAATGACTTGATGGAAGAAATCAAAGAAAAACAGGATAAGGATCCATATTTGTTGAATGAGAAAGAATTTTTGAAGCAAGGTCATAAGGCAACGGTTGAGGAAGGATCTGATGGAATCTTAAGATTTAAAGGAAGGATTTGTATACCTAATGATCCCGAGCTGAAGCAAGCGATTTTGGACGAAGCTCATGCTAGTAGATTGAGTATGCATCCGGGGATGACAAAGATGTATCAAGATTTAAAGCGGATGTTTTGGTGGCCAAGGATGAAGAGAGATGTTGCGGAACGTGTGGCGTCTTGTCTGGTTTGTCAAAAAGCAAAAGTAGAACATCAAAGACCAGCCTAGGTATGTTACAACCTTTAACTATTCCTGAGTGGAAATGGGATAGTATCTCGATGGATTTTGTTACCGGATTGCCAAGAACGAAGAAGGGTCATGATTCTATATGGGTTATAATTGATAGGCTTACGAAGTCAGTGCACTTCTTGCCGATCAATATTAAGTATTCGTTGGAACGATTAACCCAGGTGTACATTAGTGAAATTGTTAGACTTCACGGTGTACCCTCAAGTATAGTTTCTGATAGAGACCCGAGGTTTACGTCAAGGTTTTGGCGAAGCTTACAAGAAGCCATGGGGACTAAGTTACGTCTGAGTTCTGCTTATCATCCGCAGACTGATGGTCAAACGGAGAGGACTATTCAATCACTTGGAAGATCTATTGCGTGCTTGTGTGTTGGAACAACAAGGAAGTTGGGATGAATTTCTGTCTTTGATAGAATTCACCTACAATAATAGTTTTCACTCAAGTATAGGGATGGCACCCTATGAAGCACTTTATGGGCGACGATGCCGAACACCTTTGTGTTGGTATCAAGATGGGGAAAGTATGACCATTGGACCTGATCTTGTGCAACAAACTACGGAGAAGGTGAAGATGATTCAGGAGAAAATGCGGACGACTCAGAGCGGCAGTAAAAGTTATCTCTGATAAACGGAGAAGACCTCTTGAATTTGAAGAAGGTGAGCATGTGTTTTTGCGTGTAACACCTACGACTGGTGTCGGAAGGGTTATCAAATTCAGAAAACTCACTCCTAAATTTATTGGACCTTATCAAATCATTCGTCGGATAGGTCCTGTAGCCTACCAGATAGCTTTACCACCTTTTCTATCCAATCTTCATAATGTATTCCATGTGTCTCAGTTGAGAAAATATATTCCTGATCCAATACATGTCATTCAACCTGATGAAGTACAACTGAAAGATAATTTGACGTATGAGACACTTCCTGTTAAGATTGAGGACAGGAGAGTGAAGCAGCTTCGAGGGAAGATGATTGTTTTGGTAAAGGTTATATGGAATGAGATAACGGGAGATGCTACTTGGGAGCTAGAAGACAAAATGAGGGAGCAAAGACCCACATCTTTTCTAGGTACGATAAATTTCGGGGACGAAATTTACGTTAGTGGGGAGAGTCAGAACACCCCAATTTTTGGTTAATTACGATTTTGCCCTTATTATCTTGTTTTCGATTTCGTGTGTTATAAAATTAATTTGACTATTTCGTAACTCTATTTGATTGTTTCGTGTGATTTGCTCGAGTCAAGAAAATAATAATTTTTTTAGTAGGGAAAATCTTGTTTGATTATTTGGAGTAGGCGATCTTACTAAACCCAATCCGAATAATACATATATCAATCTTTTAATTTTTAGAATTTTTCTGTATAATAAAAATATTTATCGTGCGAGAAAAATCTGTGGGACCCACGTTTGGCTTGTGGGACCCACATTTGCTTTAGTGGGACCCACGTTTGGGTTTGTGGGCCCCACTTTTTGGAAAAATTTACCAATGTAAAAGGCTTGTAAAAATTCTAGACCAAAAGGTTAAAAATCCATAAAAATGGTTAGATTTAATAGATTAGTTAATTTAAAATCTAATTAAGTTAATCTAAAAGGGTTAAGTGATAATTAAATAGATTAAAACCTAATTAGTTTTTATCAAATTTTAATTAGACAATTGTATTAGTATAATTAAGTAGAAGATTAAGGATTCTAAGTAAATTAATGATTAACTAAAATACAAAGGAATCTAACTAACTTTTAATTAAACTTAATTAGGAGGACTTAAGCATAAATAAGTTATTAAAAATCAATCAAATTTTGATTAGAATTTCCTATAGCTATTTTTGGATCTATGCATGCATTATGCATTTAGTTGGTCAACAAAGGAGACAAAGCTCCATTATGAGTGTCCTATGGCCATTATTAAGCCAATTTTGTCAAAAAGGATGGCTAGCTCTCTTATTGAGCTCTACGACCATGCATGATGGGGGGGACTAATATTCACTTTGTTATTTCATTTCAATCATTCTACCTCATCCTTTCATTTCTCTCCTACCCAAAGAAACCAAAGAAAACTCCTAAGTCCCTTTTCTCCTACCATTCGGCTAACACCATTTCTTCTACTTTCATCCATCAAAAATTTCATCCAACTTCATTTCCTAAATCTAAACCATATTCTAAGAACATCTCTAGTTGTGAGTTTTTGCTAAATCATCCATTTGGAGCTTGGAAAATCACTTTGAAGTTTCTTTCCTATAAGGTGATAATTCTTGTTTCTTGTTTCTAATTTGATTTTTGATGTTCTAAGCCATGATTGATCCATGGTTTATCTTTTTCATCCATAGTTTATGACTTTATAATTTGTTTAAGCTTGTTAGGATTTTTCTTGAAGCTACACAAAAATTTCTAAGGAGGAGTCCAAGGAGATCTTGTCTTCCTTATAGGTAAGAGGAGATTTAATCTCATCAACCATGTGTGGTGGTGAGAAAATGGATGTAATTGTGGTGAAGAATCCATAAGGATTCATTCACTTGGTTGTTTGTTTTGTGATTAATTTTGTGTGCATGTTTATTGTCTTTTCTAGTTGTGATTAATTTTGTGTGCATGTTTATTGTCTTTTCTATTTGTGATTTATTATGCATGCAAGCATGTTTATAGCTTTGATATTTGGTATATGTTTTATTATTGCTTTAATATATGGTATGTGTTCATAAATATATGTATATGTTCATAGATCTATGATAATTATTGTTGGATGTGCAAATATGTTGAGATTTGCAAAAGTGTTCCAAAGAACACAAGATGAAGAGCTTATGGTTTTGACTATGAAAAGAGAACCAATATGTTCTCAACCATTTTCTAAAAGGATAACTTAATTGATCTAATTAAATTAAAGGATTTTTCAATGATTTAATGGATGAAAAATAATTTTAAACATGTTTGTATAAAAATGGTGATTTTCGCCAAAATATATTTTAATGTTTAATTGATCCAAAAATTTATTTTATAAGTATAAACTTGTTTATTAACCTAAAAAGAATTTATTTACAATGAATTTTCAAGAACCAAATAAGTAAACAAATTTTTATTAGAAGTCTAGTATATAAAAGAAATAAATTTTTGACACTTGAAAATACTTATCTTTGAGTTTTAAAGTATGTTAGCAATTTTTAAAGTATATTTTATGGTTATGATTAAATAAAGGAATTTTTAAAAGGAAAACGTAGAAAATATCACTTAGTGGATTTTCTAAACTAAATGTTGTCAAAATTGATTAAAAATGAGTAAGTGTTGAAGAACGTTTCAAAATGGCATTTAGAAAGCAAGAAAATATTTTACGTAATTAAAGAATAAAATTATCGGTAGAAGAATTTATTAAATTTGATTTTTTTGGGAAAAACGTCAAAAATTATTACTTAGAGTAATTTTTGTAAGAAAAATAGAAAATAATGTCTAAATAATATTTTTAGTTTGGAAATTTAATTTGGAGCGTCAAGAAATATTTTATACAAAGTGAAAAATAGTAGAAATAGTTTACACGTATTTAAAATAATGATTTTTAAACTACGCGATAGAGAAAACGTTGAAAAATATTTACGCGTTTGAAAAACGTTTGTAAAATGTGACGTAATTGTGAAAATGCGATAAAATATTTACGCGACTTATGGAAACAAAATTTTTCTTGTCGGGTCAAAGTGGTGGACTCGGACACGTTAGGAAATAGTATTGTCAAGTGGAGACATACTGTTTTTTTTTTTTTTTATACGAAGGGTATTTCTGTAATTATGATGACAATGAGGATATTTATGTAATTATGATTCATGGTGATATCGAGGGTATTTTTGTAATTATGGATCATTACATACATAGAGTGGTATGTCAATTTGGTTGAAATTGACGATTGACTGACGAGATGAATTACACCGTATTGCGGGTGTGATAGGCGTAGTGTGTTCATGTGGAGAACTTGGAGGCGTTAGTGTGCAGTAGATTCCACATGTGGACAGTTGGTAGCTCCTCCGGGGCCGTGGTAATCGAAAAAACACACACTAGCGATCTCGACAAATACTATTCTTAATCGGGATCTATTGGGGACCGTGCCATGCAGTACTATGCCTCGGATGTACACGACGTGTTTGATCGTGTACTATTCACACGACGTATTTGATGTGTGTCATTCACACGACGTATTTGATCGTGTGCTATTTACACGACGTATTTGACCGTGTAATAGCTGGTCGAGGCAAACTGATGTGCGGACATGTCTACCGGATCATTCTCTCTGATGTTTGTGTTTAGCTCCATGGAGTAGGAATGAGTCTGAGTACATGTCATATTTAATCTGCATCACTTTGTGTGAATAATTATAATTTGATTTATGATATTTTGCATCTGTGACATTTATACTTGATTGAGATATGATATATGTTGTGCTAACATGATTTTGTTGCTTTAACTGCTATATCTGTATGTTTTGTCGTTTTCTTACTGCTATGCTGGTAATGATGTAGATTGTCTCACCTCTTTGCATATATTTTCTGTATTATTATTTATGTTCCGTAAAGTTGTTGAGGAAGTGGAAGGGGAGCAACTGTTGGATTGTCAATACAACGAGGAGCAGCAACCGAGTGACCAGTTCGAGGAAGGTGAACCTCGAGATCATCCATATCATATGGATTGATTGCAGCGTGGTATGATGTTACCAGAGTATTTCTGTCTTCCGATAATCTTCCCGAGGAGGATTCTTCGGAGGATCAGAACTTCTAGTGTTATGCTTGGGCTAGTTTATGGTTTGCTTTAAACCAGACAGTTTGCTGTTTTAATTAACTAGTTTATAATATGTAAATTATTTGTACCTATTAAACACAAAATCATATGTATAATTATGGTGTGTATGTAATAGTTTGTTTTATTTTATGTTCTGTTTATTTTATAATATAATGTTAAAAAAAAATATTTTACAGCTTATATTATTATATATTACGTAATAATTTATAACTTGGGTAGAGGTTATTATTATTGTTCGAAAATATGACATCCCTATTAGGGTGTGACAACCGACACACTCACCCCAATCAGGATCTGGTGTAGAATGTCTTGTATAAAGCCTTGTTGTGCAAACATATTGATTTAATTGAAAAGCACTTGATTTCAGGCTGACGAGATATAGACATGTCTCCCGATCATTCTCTCCAAAATATTTGTCTCGCTCCATGAAGTAGGAATCGAGTACATTGTGTACATGCATAGTCAGTTGCATACCCTCATGATATACTCATAAGGTTGAATTATCTTATGCTTAAATGAATTGTTTAACTGTCAAATATATGTTATATTTTCTTGCTGTTTAATATCTGTAATTGCTAAATGTTGTATTGGGATAGTTCTTGCTACCCGTATTGTCTCTTTGCTGCCTGTTGGTAATGATGTCGGATTTCTCACCTCTTAGTTGTATTATATTGCCTTATGTTGTTACTGAGTAAAGACCAGGAAGAAGGCGAGGAGGATCTACTGCCTTACTGATTTGTATCGACTTGTGAATCCAAGATGGCTTTGAGGACGTGTATCTTTTGTTTCGTTCACGTGTACTTTCATGGTGGAATAGATGCTTGGACAATCAACTTGGCTAACGAGAGGGATACCTACACTGGGGAGTTGACATTGACTTTTCATGGGGATCTTCATCATCCCCCTGTTATGTCTTTCTCTGTATCTATTCAGCTAGTGTTTAATATACCTATCAGGGAATGGTGGAGTAACTTCCACTATACTCCTCATGAGGACAACATAGTGTCCTCTAGGCGGACGCCTATCCATCAGGGTGTACATCCTACTATGGTCATATCTTTCAAGGAATCGGAAGAGGACCCCTATGAGGACCCTATGGTTTAGGCATGTAGGACTTGGGCTGGTCGTGTCTTTTTGCTAGTTAGTCTTTCCTGATCATCTATACATTTTTAAGTGCGCATATGTATTTTGAGTGCCTTTCTTTTTGTAAGTATTTTGGGGGTACATATATGTATATGATCCATACGAACCAGCTGATATGAAAGTTATATATATATATATACTTATCTATGATGTTTTATGATCTATCTGTTTTGTTTGATCTGTTATCTACAAGTAAAAGAATATTTTACACCAAATATTGTTTGGATTCGTAAGGTTGTGACGTCTTCTCCTTCCAAAGAGGAAAGGGGGTGTTACACTTAGTTGGTATCAGAGCCCAAGTTTGAGTCTTCTTTTGGGTTTGTGGTTAGGTCTGTCTTGTTTGTGCTGTGTGATTCTCTGTGTTTGGTTGTCGAAAGGTTACATCTGACGTTCTTTGTATTTTGATTAGTCTAATTCTGAAGGAAATCAATGGCTCGTGATAGAGGCATGGCTGCAGCAATTGAGGCAATGCAGTGAATGGCAAACGTCATAGTATAACAAAATAATAGAGCAGCCCAGCAACAAGAAGCAAATGTGGAGACTCAGAATTTGTTAGAATTTCGCCACAATAATCCGCCGTAATTTTATGGAGAGGTTGATCCAGAGAAAACAAGTATGTGGATCCAAGAATTGGAGAAGATCTTTGAAGGGATATGATGCACGGATGACCGTAAAGTGACTTATGCCGCATTTATGTTGGCGGGAGATGGTAAGAATTGGTGGAAGGCAACTCAGAGAGTACTGCAGGCTGAAGGAAGGGAAATTACATGGGAAGTGTTCTGCAAGGTGTTTCTGAAGAAATATTTTCCAGATAGTGCGAGGCACGCCAAGGAGATGGAATTTCTTGGATTGCGATAAGGTGGAATGACAATCAGTGAGTATGCTGCCAAGTTTGAGAGTTTGTCAAAATTCTCACGATACTTTCAAATCCAGCCAGATGAAATATGGAAGTCTCATAAATTTGAAGAAGGCTTGAGAGTCCAGCTGAAGCGAGGGGTACTACCAATGAGAATGAATCAATTCTCAGCATTGGTGGACATGTGTCATAGGCTTGAAGATTTGGAACCATCCCGAGACACCCAGAATCGCAACTTTGCACCGTCTAGGTTCCAAAGGGGAGGAAACAACAATAACCGATTTCAGAGGAAGCTATATTCTAGACCATCGGGAAGTCAGCAACAACAACAACAACAACAACAACCTCGTGGAGGTAGTTCTAGTAGCAATCGAACTGGTCTGACTGGGACATTTTCTTCAAAGTGTCTCAAGTGTGGGAAGGATCACCCTACAAGAGATTGCAAGATTAAGGGGATCATCTGCTTTAGGTGCAGAAAGCCAGGACATTTATCCAGAGATTGCAACAATCCAAAGGTGGAACCCTCCGTCAGCAATGTACGTGCTGCAAGACCCCAAACTAGAGGAAGGGTCTGTACCATAAGTGGAGTTGAAGCGTCAAAATCTGAAAATCTAATTACGGGAGATGGTGACATAGGAGGTAATCCTTTAATTGTACTGTATGACTTCGAGGCAACATATTCTTTTATTTCCTATTACTGTGTGAATCAATTAGGATTATCTGTGTCTTCTTTAGAGTTTGATCTAATTGGAGGATCTTACTAAAACTAATTCTGAATAATACGTGTATTAATCTTTTAATTTTTAAAATTTATCTGTAAAATAAAAATATTTTATATTTTATATTATTTTTTATTGGCCAGTACTAACCAAACGGACCATGGACCCGGAAAAGTCTGTGGGACTCACATTTGGTTTGTGGGACCCATATTTGGAAATCAGTCAACGTTAATGGCTTGAATAATTTCTAAACCAATAGGAATCAGTCAATATAAATGGCTTGATTATTTCTAAGCCAATAAGAAGGAGTCAACATAAATGGCTTGGAAATTTTAAACCAAGAGGAGGAAAGTCCACAAAAATGGTTGGACTTAATAGATTAATTAGTTTAAAACCTAATTAAGTTAATCTAAAGTGTTTAAGTAGTAATCAAATGGATTAAACCTAGTTAGTCATTTATTAAAATTTTAATTAGAGAATGTCATAGCATAATCAAGAAGGTGATTAGTGATTCTAAGTAACTAGATGATAAACTAAATAACAAAGAAAACTAACTAAATTTACCTAAACCTAACTAGAATGACTTAAACATAATTAGGAGACTAAAATGAATTATGACTTGATTAGTCTTCCCTAAGTGAATTTCGGCTATCGCACATCCAAGAGTATTCAAGAAGGTGCTAGACACTTGGTGACATGTTGAAGATCCATCCTTGAACTCATCTAAGGCCATTAGGAGCTCTTGAATGCCAACTAAAGTGGCTATCTTCTTTGATTGAACTCCACGGCCATGCATTATGGGGGAGGGACTATTTTTCACTTCATTATCATCATTTCAATCATTCTAATCTATTTTCTCCTTTCTCTTTCTTTCAAGAACACAAAGAAAACTTCATAGTTTCTCCTTCTTGAGCAATTCAGCCATCACTACTTCTCATACCTCCACTCTTCTAAATTTTCATCCAACACCATTTCCTAAATCTAAACATCATTCTAAGAACTTCTCTAGTTAAGAGTTTCTTCAAAATCATCCATTTGAAGCTTGGAAAACAACTTTGTGGTGAAGAATCCATAAGGATTCATTCACTTGGTTGTTTTAAAGTTGTTTCTATTTGTGATTGATTTTGTTTGCAAGCATGTCTATAGCTTTGATATATTTTGTATGTGTTTATAGATGCATGATAATTATTGTAGGATGTGAATAACATGTGAGGATTTGCATGAGTGTTCCAAAGAACACAAAGAAGCTCACGGCTTCATCATTTCAAAGAGGACCAAAATGTTCTCAAATATTTTTCTAAGGTAAGGATTAATTAATTTAATTGGATCAATGATTTTTACAAGGACTTAGATAATAGAAAATAAATTAAAGATGATTTATGGAGGATGTAGAAAATTTCGGCCAACATGCCTTTGTGATACCTTTAATCTAAAATTATTTTGCTAAGTGTAGACTATGTAATTAAATTAAAGAGAACTCAATTTTAATGAATTTTAGAGAATAAAATAAATGAAGTTATTTTAGAAACTTAATTAGAAAAATTAAGTATGAATGAGAAATATAATGAACACTTGAAAAATACTAACGTATAGCTCACCTTTTGGGTTTTGAAGCACGTTAGCAAGTTTCGAGATGTAAATATTGGTAATGATCAAGAAAGGAAATTTTTAAGAGAAAACGTAGAAAATATTACTTAATAAATTTTCTAGAAGGAAATGTTGTAAATAAATTTAGAAAATAAATATATAATGGAGAAAAACTCAAAATATAATTTAGAACATAAAGAACTATTTTACATAGTTGAAATGTATTAAAAATACCTTACGCGTATGGATGGCTTGGCCGAAATTACACTTAGGGAAGACTAATCAAGTCTTAATTCATTTTAGTCTCCTAATTATACTTAAGTCATTCTAGTTAGGTTTAGGTAAATTTTGTTAGGTTTCTTTGTTATTTAGTAAATCATCTAGTTACTTAGAATCATTAACCACATTCTTGATTATGCTAATACATTGTCTAACTAAAATTTTAATAAATAACTAATAGGTTTAATCCATTTGATTACTACTTAAACACTTTAGATTAACTTAATTAGGTTTTAAACTAATTTGGTCATATTTTCTATTCACTAATCTAGTAAGTCCAACCATTATTGTTGACTATTTCTTATTGGTCTAAAATTATTCAAGCCATTTTTATTGACTCCTTCTTATTGGTTTAGAAATAATCAAGCCATTTATATTGACTAATTTTCCAAATGTGGGTCTCATAAACCAAATGTGGGTCTCACAGACTTTTTCTGCTCCATGGTCCTTTTGGTTTGTACTGATCAATAAAAAAATAATATAAAATATAAAATATTTTTATTTTACAGATAAATTCTAAAAATTAAAAGATTGATATGCGTAGTATTTGGAATTGGGTTTAGTAAGATCCCCCAGCTCCAAATAATCAAACAAAGATTTTTCCCGGGCCCAAAATTTATTATTTTCTTGATTCAGAATAAATCACACAAAACAATCAAATACAGTCACGAAACAGTCAAATTTATTTTATAATACATAGAAAATAGAAAACAGTACAATTAGGACAAAATAGTAATTTAGCAAAAAGTTGGGAAAAGTTGGCGTGTTACAGCATTTGTATATTTTGATGACTTTGGATTGTTCTTGATGAATTAGAAATATGGATGGAAAGCAAGAGTTTCTTGCCCTCTTTATGGAGGCTCACGGCCATACACCCTCCAATGGGGTGTTCATGGTTAGAATTTTGTAACAAGTTGGGGAATTAACTAATCAAGTGATTAATAACTAATGGAGTAATGAAAATTTAGGTCCCTAGCTTCCTTAGAACCCACGACCTCTTAAGGAAAATAAGGGTAAAATGTTTTGTTAAAGTGGAAACTTAGTTAATTAGATAATTAGAGGTTGATTAGGGATTCATAAAATGGAAAGAACAAAGAATAAAATTTTGTTCTATAACTTAGAATAAATTTGACCAAGGGAAGAACATGAGTGTAAGTGAGATGTTGAGCAACTTAAATTAAATTACCCCAAGTGAATTAGGTTTAAAATTAAGTAAAGAACTCATTTAGATTGAGTAATAAAGATTAGGTAAAGTGCAAGAGAATTCCCCTAGAGAAAGACTTTATGGGAAACGTTGAAATTAAAGTGAAATTTCATAATAAACCTTAAAGGTGTGTTTTCACATTTGAAAATTTGATAATGTGCTGTTGCGAGTCCATAAGTGGGATTAAGGATCTGTTGATATTTAATTTGGCCAAACTTGTGGCGTGATTATGGAAAAGTATATTGTAACACCCCCAATTTCCTAAATAGTTGACAGTAATTTTGATAGTTAACAGAATTCTACTATTTAGTAATTTCTATGTACTGTAAAATTATTTTGAATATTTCGTCAATACATTTGATCGTTTTGTGAGATTTACTCCGTGTCAGGAAAATAATAATTTTTGGGTCGGAGAAAAATTTTACGTAATTTAATTATTACTGTTAAGTCTTAATTATTTTACGTAATCTGATTTGATATTTGTGAGTTTTCTAATTTTTGTGATTTTGTGTGTGATTATGAAATTTTTATATTACTCTGTTTATTTTAGCGTTATCTATGGCCATCTGTGGGCCCAGGGAGGTCATATGTGGGCCTCGCGTGGGTCCAAAAAAGTGAAAATTTTTCTAAAGCTAGAAAAATTCATACTGTTGAGATAGAGACGGGGGATCTTACTAAACCTGAATCTGGAAATAGTTTTACAAAATTTCTTTTACTGTATATTGCACTGTATTTAATTATCAGGCGATAAAAATACAGTAAATATATTCTTTCGTGGGGTTATAGCAGATAAAAATAAATATTGTACTGCTTAGTCAACAATAACGGTTATGACGACTTTATGACGAACCAATAGGAAGCAAGCTTAATGTTGAAGCCTTGATATCAACCGTCGATTTAATGAACGGTGTAGAATTGGTCATATAAAATGGCTAGGACCATTTATAACCATTGGATGAAGAATTAATCAAGGGTAGAGATTTAGTCTTACAAAGTGGCTAGGACCATTTGTGACCGTTGGATTTGGATGTAATCAACGGTGGAGATTGATCATTTATGACCATTGGATGTGGATTTAATCAATGGTGGAGATTTGGTCTTCTAAAATGGCTATAACTAATTATGACCCTTGGATTTAAAGTATGAAGAAGTAATCTTGACCCTTCATTTTTGGAGATGCATCTAATGGCTAGGATTTCAAGGAGAAAGATCCAATGGCCTAGATTAAGTCTTCTAACCTAAAGCTAAACCTAGAATCTACATTAATCCTAACCATTGATCTAATCAATCGTTAAGGCTGCTCTAAATGGTCGCTAGCAATAATGATCACTCAAGGAGAGTGCATGAAGAGGGGGGACAGTTTTGGTGCATGCTTTAGAGCATAGCATGGTTTTATGATCATTATTGCCATTCTTGGTCATTATTCAACATTTCCTAAAGCTTAAGCTCTTCAAAATTTTCTCTCCTTCCTTCTCCAAGCTAGTTTCGGCCAAGCACCATAGAACCACCTACCATCACTCTTTAATTTCATACAACCTTATTTCTTGAATCCTTACCTTATTCTAAGCAACTTTCATGTTGGAGACTTTCTCTAAATCTTTCATCTTCAAGGAGTTTTTCTAAGAGCAAAGTTATAGGGCATTTGAGGTGAAGTGTAAGGAAACTTCATTTCTTCTCTCTTTTTAATGTTCTAAGCCATGTATGATCCATGGTTCCTCTTGTTCAAGGTTAATATGCTAATAAATATATATTTTGTTGTGTGTTTAATAAACCTTTAGTGGTGAAGGACTTGGAAAAAAAAGCAAAACAAGGAGCTTTTGAGGATCTTCAAGAGGTAAGAGGGAGATCCATCTCACCAACCAAGTATGGTGGTGAGAGATGGTTTTCTATTTGATGGATGGTGAATCCATGTGAGGATTCATATCCAAGGTCATGTAATTATTTGTGAGTGTTTATGTGTTTGATTTATTTGTTCAAGCTTTGTATGATTTGCATGATTTATTGCTTTTGATTATGGCATGCTTATGGTATTTATGATGAAATATGTATATGTATGTCATGATTTGATGATGAAAAGGAAAACAATTTTGGTTCCAAAGAACCATAGAGGCACACGGCCTCAAGGGTGATTTTTGAGTAAAAAGATTGTAAGTATTTTACAAATCATGAATTTTAAATGAAAAGAGTAATGAGTTGTTGATTTTAAGGATTTGCAAAGAAAGTGAACATGAAAATGAACAAATGAATGGGTTTTAAGGACAATGAGTCTCATGGTTTTTATGAAGAATTTTTAATGGTTTTGTTTGTGTAAAACCATATTGACTTAGAAGGAAAAATATTTGATGGTTTCAATGGCCAAGTACCACGGTTCTGAAGGCTTGTGAATGCCTTGATTTTATGAAACAAAGTGATTTTCAAAGTGGAAATACAATTGGGTTTAGTACTAGGAATTTGGAAATGGAATCAGAGTGTTTTATCACTTGAGAAATGGAATTTTTGTATGTGAATGGAAAAGAGAGGTTGAAAGTGTTTGAATCTCAATTTATTTCGAAGAGAATTAATTTTAGAATTGATTTGAGAAAAATGGAGAATATAATAGTGATTTGATATTTTCTAATCTATAAGTTAACCTTTGGGTTTTGAAGTGTGATGAGGAATTTTAAAGATTTGAAAACATTGATTTACATCAATGGAAATGGTGAAATTATGGAATTTATTATGAAAAAGATTTTCTTGAGTAAAAAAATGAGGAAAATAATATGAGAAGTTATATTATTTTGAGGAAAGGATTTCTTAAAGGAGAAATGTGAAAAATGATGTTGGAAATGATATTGATTTGTTTGAAAGTTCAAAATAATGTTTGGAATATTGAGGAATATTTTACGTGATTGTAAAATGGTGAAAATAATTTACGTAACTTAAAAACGTGATTTTTAAGTTACACGATTTAAAAAATGTTAAAATATTTCTACGCAATTTGGAAAACATTTAAATATTCTGAAAATGATGGAAAATAGTTTACGCTACTTAAAAGAATGATTTTTAAGTTACGCGATTGTGAAAATGGTGGAAAATCGCTACGCGATTTGAGAAACATGTAAATATTTTTACGTGATTGAGAAAACATTGAAAAATCAATATGTGATTTGAAAATACAACAGAAGTGTTGCGGAATTGTGAAAACGTAATAGAAATGTTGCGCGATTGTGAAAACACGACGAAAGTGTTTTGTGACTATGAAAATGCGATAATATGATTTCGCTATTGAAAACACAATATGATTACTGTTGAACCAGTGTATGGACACTGTATGAGAAAATGATGACTTTTGCCTGTGATTGGCATTTGGTGCATTTTACATGCATTGGAAAGATATGCCTGTGATTGGCATTTGGTGCATTACACATGCATTGGAAAAATATGCATTGTGACATATGATGAAATTAAAAATTATGCATTGTGGCATATGATGAAATTGAAAAATATACATTGTGGCATATGATGAAATTGAACAAAATTGCATTGAGATATTCGTGAATTGAACAAAAAATTAATAGCTGATGCTATTGTGACCCTTGTGGTTGAAGAGGGAATGAGAATTGATAGTGAGGTCTATGATGGATCTTGGGGGCGTCAAGGCGCGGCGGTCGACCAGTGGATATTTGTCTGTGGGCTAAGGCTGGACCATGTGCCACTTGGCAATGCAGTCCGTTGCAACGCATTAACGATACCCGACAATAACACGATTCTTTTCGACGACTGGGAGATTGTCTATGGGCTAAGCTGGGCATTGTCTGTGGGCTAAGGTTGGGCAATTATCTGTGGGTTTATGCTGGGCAATTAACCAGAGCATTCTTCTCGAAATTGTGAAAACCTCCATGGAGTAGGATATTGAGTCTATGTGCACATGCATAACATATGCATCATTATTGAGTATTGGTTATGAAAATTGAACTGTTGAATACTTGGGTAATGTTGAGAGCATTATCGTAAATATTGAATATTTATATCCGTGTGATATAATATTTGAGGAATATTAGATGATGATGATGATGGCATGATTGCAATTATTGTTTCTGTGTGATGACAATAATGTTGATGGCATTATTATAATTATGGTATGATATATCTGTATGATATGTTGTTTGTGTTATCTCTATGCTACCATGTTGGTATTGGCATAGGTGATCTCACCACTTTGTTATATTGTTTTGTTGTGTCTGTATTATTAAAAATTATATAGTAGATGGAACAAGATTCTTAGACGTGACTGGAGACGAATATTCTGAGATTGATGATAACATGGAGGGGTGACCATCCCAGATTCGTTGGTGTGCAGTTTTGATGAGGAACAAATATATGATCCATCAAGATAAATACAAGACGGAATAAGTATGTTAAGTGTTTACCGTTAGTGTTTCACCGTGCTATTGAGTAGGACCCGTCATGGGGTTTACTACTGTTTAAAATTGAGTTTGTAAGTTTTATATTTATTGAATAATTGTTAAATATTAAGTGATGTATGTTATATGAGTTAAAATCAGTTTAAATCCATTTTTCAATATTACTTATAAATATCAGTAAGTTTATGTTTCCGCGAAAAGAAATTTTAAAACCCACTTTTTATAACTCAAACCTTTTATGAACTGATTTTCAGATTATAAGTTGGTAGTCGGAAATGTGATGCCCTACGGGGGGTGTTACATTAGTTGGTATCAGAGCACGGTTTGAGTCTTTTGGGGTTTGTGGTTAGGTCTATTTTGCTTGTGTTGTGTTCTCTGTATTCTTGATTTCCAAAAAGAAACAATGTTGTTTGAAATGGTTACATCAGGTATCCATTTTATTTTGATTCGTCCATCTTTGAAGAAAGGAAATGGCTCGTGGTAGACATACGCGTGTGGAAGCGGAACGTGACACTAATAATACGGTTGCCATTACAGAAGCAATGCAAAGGACAATTAACGTGATAGTACAACAGGAACAGAGGATCGCTAAACAACGGAAATTGGAAGTTGAGGTTCAAGATCTGATAAAAGAGAATCAGTCTTGAAATATAAGATTTAGTAATTTTGGAACCTGGTATTCCTCCTTAGGAATAATAGAAAGGTAAATTGATTTCAGCAGAAAACGTATTTACGATCATTGGGAAATCAGCAGAAGCAGCAAATGTGTGGAGGAAATGTTTGTAATAGTAAACCCAGTTGGACCGTGATGTTTTTATTATTATGTAAGAGATGTGGAAAAGAGGGCACTTAATGAAGGATTGTACGTCTAAGGAAATAATTTGTTTTAAGTGCAGGAAGTTTGGACACATCTTTAGATATTATGTTCCATTGAAAATGAAGTTTTCTGTTAGTACAATCTCAGGTAGTAGGGAGAGTCGATACGTCGAATGGAACGGGAGTGTTCCGAGCTGAAGACCTAAACAAAAGAGACTGTGCTACAGAAGGTGATTCTTTAACCATGTTGTATATTTCTGGGAGCAATCTATTCTTTATGACATATGATTGTGTGGATCAATTATATGTTGGAGTTATCTGTGTCTTCGTGATTTTCTGACTTGTTTATTTCTGTTTCTATTCTTAGCCTATTGAGCTACTCAAGGTATTCAAATTATTGTTATAGATCAAAACTTTGTGTTAGTTTGATCTATTTATCTCTTTCATAAATAGATATGATCTTTGAAATAGATTGGTTATTTTCTAACCATATCCTATGAGATTGTCTCAATAAAGTGTTAGTATTCCAAAAAACTCATTTTTTAAAATTGGGTTATATCAAATTCTTTGTTGGATATATCCGGTAACATATCAGATAGTTTTGCTATCATTCATAACATTTTTCATGTATTGAAAATGAAAGGAAGAATATTTTGCAAGAAAGGATATTCCTATTTATATCAATGTCATAGTATCAAAGTGACGCAGCGGAAGCATGGTGGATCCTTCAAAGGTTGAAACAATTTTTCAGTGGGAAAAGTCAAAGACTATGGAAATCCTGGAAAATTTCTAGATTGTAGGACTTCTCACCTAGCTTATCAGAAAGAATTAAGCGTTTGTATGGACTGATGCATATAAAGAGAATTTTTAGGAGTTGAAATATGTTTGAGTACTTCTCTGGTATTAGTTTTGTCTAATCTAAGTGAACCATTGGAGGTGTACTGTGATACGTTATATCGGAGTTTAAGATATATGTTTATGCAGAATAAAAGAGTTATATTGTATGTTTCAAGAAAATTGAAGTTGCATGAGAAAAACTATTCTACGCATGAATGGGGGTTGGTAGCCGCTGAGTTTATATTAGAAGTATGGAGATACTTTCTTTATGGAGTAACTTCCAATATCTTCAGTAATTATAAGAGTCTGAGATATCTCCTTGATCAGGAGAAATTGATCGCTAGACAAAGAGATTTTCATTAGTTAGAATAATATGAAATGATGTAAGTGAAGATGCAACGTGAGAACTGGAAAATAAGATAAAGAGCATTATCCATATTTATTCTGAGGGTGTGAAATCAGGTTTATCAAATTTCAAGGATGAAATTTCTTTTTAGAGGGGGAGTATTGTAACACCCCAAATTTCCTAAATAGTTGACAGTAATTTTGACAGTTAACAAAATTCTACTGTTTAGTAATTTCTGTGTACTGTAAAATTATTTTGAATATTCCGTCAGTACATTTGATCATTTTGTGAGATTTACTCCATGTTAGGAAAATAATAATTTTCGGGTCGAGGATAAATTTTATGTAATTTAATTATTACTGTTAAGTCTTAATTATTTTACACAATCTGATTTGATATTTGTGAGTTTTCTAATTTTTGTGATTTTGTGTGTGATTATGAAATTTTTATATTACTCTGTTTATTTTAGCGTTATATGTGGGGTCATATGTGGGTCCCACGTGGGTCCAAAAAAGTAAAAAAATTTTTGTAACTAGAAAAAATCGTACTGTTGAGATGGAGACGGGGGATCTTACTAAACCTAAATCTGGAAACAGTTTTAGAAAATTTCTTTTACTGTGTATTGTATTGTATTTAATTATCGGGTGAAAAAAATATAGTAAATATATTCTTTTGTGGGGTTATAGCAGATAAAAATAAATATTGTACTGCTTAGTCAACAATAATGGTTATGACAACTTTATGACGGGCCAATAGGAAGCAAGCTTAATGTTGAAGCCTTTGATATCAATCGTCGATTTAATCAACGGTGTAGAATTGGTCATATAAAATGGCTAGGACCATTTATAACCATTGGATGAAGAATTAATCAAGGGTAGAGATTTAGTCTTACAAAGTGGCTAGGACCATTTGTGACCATTGGATTTGGATTTAATCAACGGTGGAGATAGATCATTTATGACCATTAGATGTGGATTTAATCAATGGTGAAGATTTGGTCTTCTAAAATGGCTATAACTAATTATGACCCTTGGATTTAAAGTATGAAGGAGTAATCTTGACCCTTCATTTTTGGAGATGCATCTAATGGCTAGGATTTCAAGGAGAAAGATCCAATGGCCTAGATTAAGTCTTCTAACCTAAAGCTAAACCTAGAATCTACATTAATCCTAACCATTGATCTAATCAATGGTTAAGGGTGCTCTAAATGGTGGCTAGCAATAATGATCACTCAAGGAGAGTGCATGAAGAAGGGGGACGGTTTTGGTGCATGCTTTAGAGCATAGCATGGTTTTTTGATCATTATTGCCATTCTTGGTCATTATTGATCATTTCCTAAAGCTTAAGCTCTTCAAAATTTTCTCTCCTTCCTTCTCCAAGCTAGTTTCGGCCAAGCACCATAGAACCACCTTCCATCACTCTTTAATTTCATACAACCTTATTTCTTGAATCCTTACCTTATTCTAAGCAACTTTCATGTTGGAGACTTTCTCTAAATCTTTCATCTTCAAGGAGTTTTTCTAAGAGCAAAGTTATAGGGTATTTGAGGTGAAGTGTAAGGAAACTTAATTTCTTCTCTATTTTTCATGTTCTAAGCCATGTTTAATCCATAGTTCCTCTTGTTCAAGGTTGATATGCTAATAAATATATGTTTTGTTATGTGTTTAAGAAACCTTTGGTGGTGAAGGACTTAGAAAAAGAAGCAAAACAAGGAGCTTTTATGGATCTTCAAGAGGTAAGAGGGAGATCCATCTCACTAACTAAGTATGGTGGTGAGAGATGGTTTTGTATTTGATGGATGGTGAATCCATGTGAGGATTCATATCCAAGGTCATATAATTATTTCTGGGTGTTTATGTGTTTGATTTATTTGTTCATGCTTTGTATGATTTGCATGATTTATTGCTTTTGATTATGGCATGCTTGTGGTATTTATGATGAAATATGTATATGTATGCCATGATTTGATGATGAAAAGGAAAACAATTTTGGTTCCAAAGAACCATAGAGGCACACGGCCTCAAGGGTGATTTTTGAGTAAAAAGATTGTAAGTATTTTACAAATCATGAATTTTAAATGAAAAGAGCAATGAGTTGTTGATTTTAAGGATTTGCAAAGAAAGTGAACATGAAAATGAACAAATGAATGGGTTTTAAGGACAATGAGTCTCATGATTTTTATGAAGAATTTTTAATGGTTTTATTTGTGTAAAACCATATTGACTTAGAAGGAAAAATATTTGATGGTTTCAATGGCCAAGTACCACGGTTTTGAAGGCTTGTGAATGCCTTGATTTTATGAAACAAAGTGATTTTCAAAGTGGAAATACAATTGGGTTTAGTACAAGGAATTTGGAAAGGGAATCAAAGTGTTTTATCACTTGAGAAATGGAATTTTCATATGTGAATGGAAAAGAGAGGTTGAAAGTGTTTGAACCTCAATTTATTTTGAAGAGAATTGATTTTAAAATTGATTTGAGAAAAATGGAGAATATAATAGTGATTTGATATTTTCTAATCTATAAGTTAACCTTTGGGTTTTGAAGTGTGATGAGGAATTTTAAAGATTTGAAAACGTTGATTTACATCAATGGAAATGGTGAAATTATGGAATTTATTATGAAAATGATTTTCTTGAGTAAGAAAATGAGGAAAATAATATGAGAAGTCATATTATTTTGAGGAAAGGATTTGTTAAAGGAGAAATCTGAAAAATAATGTTGGAAATGATATTTATTTGTTTGAAAGTCCAAAATAATGTTTGGAATATTGAGGAATATTTTACAAGATTGTAAAATGGTGAACAATGATTTATGTAACTTAAAAACGTGATTTTTAAGTTACACGATTTGAAAAACGTTAAAATATTTCTACGCAATTTGGAAAGCATTTAAATATTCCGAAAATGATGGAAAATGGTTTACTCGACTTGAAAGAATGATTTTTAAGTAATGCAATTGTGAAAATGGTGGAAAATCGCTACGCGATTTGAGAAACGTGTAAATATTTTTATGTGATTGAGAAAACATTGAAAAATCAATATGTGATTTGAAAATACAACAGAAGTGTTGCGGAATTGTGAAAACGTAACAGGAATGTTGTGCGATTGTGAAAACACGACGAAAGTGTTTTGTGACTATGAAAACGCGATAATATGATTTCACTATTGAAAATACAGTATGATTACTGTTGAACCTGTGTATGAACACTGTATGAGAAAATGACAACTTTTGTCTGTAATTGGCATTTGGTGCATTTTACATGCATTGGAAATATATGCCTGTGATTAGCATTTGTTGCATTATACATGCATTGGAAAAATATGCATTGTGACATATGATGAAATTGAAAATTATGCATTGCGGCATATGATGAAATTGAAAAATATGCATTGTGGCATATGATGAAATTGAACAAAATTGCATTGAGATATTCGTGAATTAAACAAAAAATTAATAGTTGATGCTATTGTGACCCTTGGGGTTGAAGAGGGAATGAGAATTGATAGTGAGGTCTATGATGGATCTTGGGGGCGTCAAGGCGCGGCGATCGACCAGTGGATATTTTTCTGTGGGCTAAGACTGGACCATGTGTGTAACACCCCAACTTTTGGGTGAATGACCGTTGTGTCCTGATTTTACTGTTTCTTGTTTTTCTGCATGAAATACAAGTATATTTTACAGGCACTAATTTTATTTGGTCGTTTTGCGTAATTTGCTTCGAGACAGTAAAAAAAAAATTTTGTCAAATTTACTGTTTTAAATTTTCTGTGTGATATACAGATATATAATATTGTCTGTAATTTTATTTGAGTGTTTTGAGTGATTTGCTCAGTTGTGGGAAAAAATGAAAAAATGACCATTACGTCCCAAATGTACTGTTTTCAATTTTTTTGTATGATACAGTGTTTTATATTAATGTCTGTGATTTTATTTGGGTATTTTATGTGATTTGCTTCGAGTCAGGAAATTTAAAATTTTCTGGACTGGGGAAATTTTATTATTATCCGGAGCCGGGGGAGCTTACTAAACCCGAAACCGGAGACAGTTTTTGAAGTTTTATTTTCCTGCGATTTTATCTGACAAATAAAATCGGGGTATGTTTTATTATCTGCTGGATGATATTTTTCTTGAAAAATATCTAGTGAATGATGACTCATCGCAATGGGTCAATAGAAACTTGACATATGGCGTGACACCTCAGCACCATGACTCAGCAGATTCCGGAAGGTTCCAGAAGTGGTGACTCGCCCTGTGACTCACCGTAGTGAGTCACCTGTTCCAGAAGCTTCTATGATGACTCACCATGCTGACTCAGCGTTGTCACTCATCATTGATGACTCAACTGATGACTCAGCGCTGTGACTCACCATTGATGATGCAGTTGAGCAGTGACTCAGCACGCTGACTCGCCATGCTGACTCACCTGCTCTAGAAAATATCTACGCTGACTCGCCATGCTGACTCACCCGTTCTAGACAGTTCCACGTGACTCATCATACTAACTCATCGTAGTGAGTCACATGTTCTAGAAATTTCTCTTTGATGACTCGCTTTATGACTTATCAAGGGCAATCAGTAGAAAAAAAATGATCAATAATAATTGCTACTTTGCTAGTATAAGATAAAAATCTATGTATATTTTATTATCCATTAGATAATAGACCCTGACTTTATAAGCAGTAAGTATTGTTCATTGCTTATAGTGTACCGAAAAATATCTTAAGCCTTCATCTTTTTCCTGGAGTCTATAAATAGGAGGGCCTTGGCTCTTTTTCAATTTTGGCAAGAAGCTCTCACCCTTCCTCTCCCATGGTCTTCTACGGCCATAGCTTCCAAGTGGAGGGCAACCTTCATCCATTCATCTCACTTACTCTCCTACACATCCTTTTCTCCAAAGAACCAAGATCAAGCAACCAAACTCTCTCATTTTCTCTCCCCCTTGATTTCGTCCAAAGCACCAAGAAACATTCTCCAAATTTCTATAATTCCTACCAATATCATTTCTTGAATCCTTTCATCAATCCAAGACACTTTCATGTTAGGAATTTCTCAAGATTCCTTCATCTTCATCTTCCTATCAAGCAAAAACCACAAAAGCTCATATCTCTCCCTTTCTTCAAGCTCACGGCCAACCCCTCAAAAGTCACCTTCCAAGCTTCAATAATTCTAAATAACCATAGATCTTGAATCTCCATGCAATTCTAAGGAACTTTCATGTTGGAGATTTTCCCTAAATCATCCATCTTCATTTTCGTTCTTCAAAGCTTAAGTTTGAAGCCATGAAGGTGAAATTCTTTAATCTTCATGTTTCTATCCATTTTAAGGTTCTAATCATGATTTTAATCCATGATTATTTTAGTTTAGAGCCTTAGGTATTAATATTGTATGTTTTCTTTGATTTTTCAAGAGGCTCTTGGTGGAGAAAATTTGCTTGAAAGAGACATACAAGGAACTTGGAGGTTCTTCAAGAGGTAAGAGGGAGATTACCCTCATCAACCATGTGTTGGTGGTGAGGAATATATGTGTTTGTAGTGAAGAATCCATAAGGATTCATTCACTTGATTGTTTAGTCTTTCCTAATTGTGATTGATTATGTGTGCAAGTATGTCTAATAGCTTTAATATTTTGTATGTGTTATGTGTGTAACATGTCTAATAGCTTTAATATTTTGTATGTGTTTTATGGTTGTTTTAGTATATGGTATGTGTATATATATGCATGATAATTATTGTAACATGTAAATAATATACAAGGATTTGCATGAGTGTTCCAAAGAACACAAATCCAAGCTCACGGCCTCAATGCAAAAAGGAGAACCAAAATGTTCTCATCAATTTTCTAAAAGTGGAATTTAATTAACCTAGGAAAATTGACAAGTTACCAATTTGTTTAGAGTAAGAAAAATGAATTTGTGGATCAATGGATAAAATTAGGTATTTCGGCCAACATGCCAAAGCCAAGCAATTATGATTTCTAAAATCATTTCCAAACCATTTTCTAAAACAATGATTTAATGAATTTAGGTAATACAATAAATTTGACATGAATTTAGAAGATGAAAAATAATTTAAAGATCAAATACAAAGACTTTGTTAAAATTTGGCCAACATGCCACATACTTTTGATCCAAATTTATTTTCTAACTATTAACTAGATAATTTAATAAAAATAAACTAGAGCAAGAGTTTTATAAGAGATTAAATGTATAGAAATAATTAGGAATGAATTATAAAGCATAGAATGATTTTCGGCCAAAATGCCAAATTTAAATGTGTTTTGATTTATAGAATTGTTTTCAACTAAGGTTAAGTAATAAATGCCAAAAGGATTTTATTACAATGAATTTTGAAGAAATAAATTGATTAGAATTAAGTTTAAGAAGTTAAAACTAATGATTTTTACTGTTAGAAGAAAATACAGCAACTTTTGTAAATTACTAACATATGGCTCATATTATATTTTGAAGCATGTTAGTGGTTTTCAAAAAGTTAAATTATACGGTTAAAAATTAAGTAAATAAAATTTTTACAGAAAAGTTAGGAAACTATTATTATAAGTTTTCTAAACAAAATACTGTCAATTTTTATTAAAAATGGACAAATAAGATAGAAAAGATGTCCAAAAGACAGTATACAGTATGAAAAATATTCTATGTAGTTTAAACGTATTAAATATTATTTCTATTTGTTTTAAATAGTGATTTTAAGGAATTCGGACAAGAAAATGATTTAAAAATCTTACGCGATTGAGAAAACGTATTAAAAACTCTACGCGATTTTAAAAATAGTAAAATATATTTACGCGATTTAAAAACGTTTATAAAAACGACGAGATTGTGAAAATGCGATAAAATTTTTACGTAATTGACCGAAACTGTATATTTTATACTATTGAGAGTATTCTATATATTTTCGCTGTCGGGCTATGAGGTGAACCCGTACAGGCTTTGAAACAGTATTTGTCTGGTGGGACTTACTGTATATTTTTTCCATTGAGGGTATATATATTTTTTATATATATACCTTTGAGGGTATTTTGAGAATCTATATTTCTGGACATCCATTGAGTTGATGCCAATTTTGGTGGATTGATTGACGAGGTGAATCACATCGTATTGTCGGTGCGATAAGCGTAGTGTGGTTCGATCTTGAATGAACTTGGAGACGTTAGTGTGCATAATTCCATATGTGGACAGTTGGTTGCTCTTCTGGGCCGTGGTAACTGGTAACACGCTAATGGACTCAACACACACTATACTTAATCGAGATCTTGTAAAGTCTAATAGTACATTGCCTGTAGTGACGCAACGTTAGACAGCGTGCTACACCACGCCATGTGACTGTGGGCTATAGACGCAACGTGTGACCGCGGAATAGTTTGGTTGGGCAGCCGTGGTACTAATAGATTTTGCAGATCATTCTCTCTCTGATGTCTGTGTTTTTAGCTCCATGGAGTAGGATTGTGTCATATTGCACATGTATCTGTGTTGTTATTTATTATGTTATTTATTATTTCTTTATCTGTGATCTTTTATTTGTGATATTTTATGTTTATATATTGTATTTTGTCGTACATTATTATCTTTTATATCGTGATATTATATGTTGTTATTGCATTTAATAGTTATTTTATATTGTTATGATTTTTGTTATGGCATTTTATATTGTATGAATGGTTATATCTATCCCTGGTAATGTTATTGTAGTTTATTTTATTATGATATATGCTTATTTGATTTATTTATAAATTGATAACATGATTGTACTTGTGATATCTGTGTGTATGGAATGACTTTGTCATTCGTATAATTCTTTGCTACCGATACTGGTATTGGTGAAAGAGGATCTCACCTCTTTACTGTATTGCTTTGTTGTGTTTGTATTGTTAAATTCGTATAGTAGACGAAGGAAGTTTCTTAGACCTATTGGTGGCTATGTTCTGAAGATGGTGACGGCGTCAAGGTGTAATCTTCCAAGTTTCAACAGGATGCAGTTGATGAAGAAATGGAACATGTAGGTTGGGGTTTTCGTTAGTGTTGTTACCGTGCTATTAGTAGTACCTATCTTTGGGTTTGCTACTGTTTCTCTGAGTCTGTAAATGTTATGTTTTAAATTGTTGTTGAATATTTTGTGGAATATATAATATGTGTATTAATTAATTCAATCTAATTTCTGTTTTACTTATAATTTTTGGTAAGTTTATATTTTCGCGAAAAGATATTTTAAAATTCATCCTTTAGAATTCAAAGCTTTTATAAAATGATTTTATTTGGTTTTATGTTTTATTTAAAATGTGACGCCCTACGGAGGGTGTTACATTAGTTGGTATCAGAGCACGGTTAGAGTCTTTTTGGGGTTTGTGGTTAGGTATGTCTTGTTTGTGTTGTATGACTCTCTATGCTTGGACTCCGAAAGGAGACAACGTTGTTTGAAATGGTTACATCCGGTTTCCATTGTACTATGATTCGTTCGTCTTTGAAGGAAGGCGATGATTCATGGTAAACGTGCCCGTGAGGAAGCAGGACATGATAGCGGCGATATGACTGCAACTATGAAAGTAATGCAAAGAACAGCTGAAGGAACAGTAAAACATGATCAGAGGATTGCTCTGCAGCAAGGAACGATAGCCGAGGTTTAGGATCGGACAATAGATCTTAGAATACGAGATTTTGTAACGTTTGACCATATTGGTTCTCAAGGAGGAGAAATCGTAAGACCAAGCAATTCCAGTGGAAAAACGTATTCGTGATCATCGGGAAGTCAACAACAACAACAATCTTGTGGAGGAGAGCCGAGTGATAACAGGTTTGGTCAGACTGTGACATCTGCGCCAAAATGTCAGAAGTGTGGGGAAGATCATCTAACGAGGAGTTGTGCAATCAAAGGAATAATCTATTTCAAGTGTGGGATGCCCGGACATTTTGTTGAAAAGTGTATCTCGCCAAAGACGAAGTCATCTGTTAGTAACGTACGTGCTTTGACATCTTAAGTAGAATGGAGCAATGATTCTTCAAGTGAAGTAAAAGAATCTTAGACTGAGAACTTAAACAAAGAAGATTGTATCACAAAAAGGTGATTCTTTAACTATACTGTATAATTCCGAAAGTAACCTATTTCTCTATGGCATATAATTATGTGGGTCAATTAGAGTTATCTGTGCTTTCATTATTCTTTTGGCCTGATTGTTTCTATTTCTGTTACTAGAACATGTGGTTAAGGACTTGAGTTACTTAAACCATCCTAAGTCTGTTAAATAATTGAATCTTTGCTGTTGATTCAATGGGTGTACCTCTTTTTCAAAAACAGACGCAATATAAAAATATGGATTGGGTATTTTTCCAACCATCCATGCTTTGTTAGACTTATCAGTTGAATTGTTCAAGTTAAAAAGCTTACTTCTAAATTCATCGGACCATATCAATTTCTCTATTGGATAGGTTCGGTGGTAAGAATGATTCTATCATCTCTTATTTCTATGCCTACTGTAACACCCCAAATTTTGGAAAAATATTTCGAATGTCCTGTTTGCTGTTTTTCAAACTTTTGTGTAAACAACCGTTGCGTCCCGATTTTACTATTTCTTGTTTTTCTGCATGAAATACAAGTATATTTTACAGGCTCTAATTTTATTTGGTCGTTTTGCGTAATTTGCTTCTAGACGGTAAAATAAAATTTTTGTCAAACTACTGTTTTAAATTTTTGTGTGAAATACAGACATATATTACTGTCTGTAATTTTATTTGAACATTTTGGATGATTTGCTTCGTCGTGGGGAAAAATGGAAAAATGACCATTACGTCCCGAATGTACTGTTTTTAATTTTTCTATATGATACAGTGTTTAATATTACTGTCTGTGATTTTATTTGGACTTTTTGTGTGATTTACTTCGGGGCAGGAAAATAATATTTTCTGGACCGGAGAAATCTTATTTTAATTATTCAGAGCTGGGGGATCTTACTAAACCCAATTCTGAATGATAATCTTTTGTGAATCTTTTAATTTTTAGGATTTAATGTCAAATAAAATAATTTTATATTATTATAATATTATTTTATTAGTCAGTACAAATAAATGACAGTGGACCCGAAAATGTTTGCGGGTCCCACGTTTAGTCATCAAGTGCTCTACACGTGGACTAATAAGGAGCTGGTCAAAATTGGTGGCTGTGACTCATCGCAATGGGCCAATAGAAACTCGACACGTGGCGTGACACCTCAGCACCATGACTCAGTAGATTTCGGAAGGTTCCAGAAGCGGTGACTCGCCCTATAACTCACCGTAGTGAGTCACCTGTTCCAGAAGCTTCTATGATGACTCAACTGATGACTCAACGCTGTGACTCACCATTGATGACACAACCAGTGATGCAATTATGAAACAGTCAGTGACTCAGTATCCTGACTCGCCATGCTGACTCACCTGTTTTGGAAAATATCTATGCTGACTCACTTGCTCTAGAAAATATCTACGCTGACTCACCATGTTGACTCACCCGTTCTAGATACTTCCACGATGACTCATCATACTGACTCATCGTAGTGAGTCACATGTTCTAGAAATTTCTCTTTGATGACTCGCTTTATGACTCATCAAGGGCAATCAGTAGAAAAATGATCAATAATAATTACTACTCTGTTAGTACAAGAAAAAAATCTATGTATATTTTATTACCCATTGGACAATAGACACTGTTTTTATAAATAATAATTATTGTTCATTGGTTAAAGTATACTAGAAAATATACAATGTGCACCAATAGAAATTGATCAACAAAAATATTAACCAATAGGAATCAAGTTAGTAAATATTCAACCAATAGAAATTGGTCAAGAAAAATGGCTTGACTCTTTAAGGACCAATAGGAAGCAAGCTATCAAATGAGTTTGGACTTCTTGAAATTGGATGGTTCTACGTAAAGGAGGAAAGCCAATTTGCTCTAATAGCCAATTCACAAAGTGAATTCACGTAGAAAGACTTTGTGAAATGCATGTAGAAAGCCAAATTGAATAAAAGGAAGACTAGTCAATATTGATGGCTTTTCTTTGTTGAAGTCTACGGCAAAGCAAAGCTTTTGTGAAGCAAATATTACAAATTGAATTCTTACTATCTTTCAATTAATTAACCAAGTAAGATCAAGTCAATTTTGGTGGCTTCTCTTCACATGTATCTACGGCAATTGCATGCTTTAGGAAAGCAATTATTGCATTTCAATTCATTCTTCCTCTCAATGATTTACGGCCATGCAATTGTTTTGGTGGTTCTCCATTTGGCTTCCACGGCAAGTCATGTTTAGTGGAAGGAAAATATCCTATAATTAACTATCTCACTTTGTCTTCATTTTTCCTATCTTCTAAACCATCTCACGGCCAAAAAGGAGACTTGTCTTCATTTGTCAAAGTCTTCATCTTTTCTCCAAAGCTATCAAACAAGAAAAGCTCTCAACTTTTCTTTCTCTTTTTCTTCTTCAACCTCACGGCCTCTCCATCCATTTCATCATTTATTCTTCTATAATTATAAATAACCTTATTTCTTGCTTCTTTACTTCATCTCAAGACACTTTGTAGTTGAAACCTAAGCCTAAATCATCCATTTTCTATCTTGTTCTTCAAAGCTCAAGTTTGAAGCCTTGAAGGTAGGGTTCTTTAATCTTCATATTTCTATCCATTTCAAAGTTCTAATCATGATTTTGATCCATGATTATTTTAGTTTAGAGCCTTAGGTATTAATATTGTATGTTTTCTTTGATTTTCAAGAAGCTCTTGGTGGAGAAAGTTTGCTTGAAGGAGACATACAAGGAACTTTGGAGGTTTTTCAAGAGGTAGAGGGAGATTACCCTCATCAACCATGTGTTGGTGGTGAGGAATGTTTGTATTTGTGGTGAAGAATCCATAAGGATTCATTCACTTGATTGTTTATAGCCTTTCCTAATTGTGATTGATTATATGTGAAAGCATGTCTAATAGCTTTAATATTTTGTATGTGTTATGTGTGTAACATGTCTAATAGCTTTAATAATTTGTATGTGTTTTATGGTTGTTTTAGTATATGGTATGTATATATATATGCATGATAATTATTGTAACATGTAAATAACATACAAGGATTTGCATGAGTGTTCAAAAAAGCACAAACCCAAGCTCACGGCCTCAAGGCAAAGAGGAGAACCAAAATGTTCTCTTAAATTTTCTAAAAGTGTGATTTAATTAACCTAGGAAAATTGACAAGTTACCAATTTGTTTAGAGTAAGAAAAATGAATTTATGGATCAATGAATGAAATTATGTATTTCGGCAACATGCCAAAGCCAAGCAATTATGATTTCTAAAATCATTTCTAAAACCATTTTCTAAAACAATGATTTAATGAATTTAGGTAATACAATAAATTTGACATTTATTTAGAAGATGAAAAAAAATAATTTAAAGATCAAATGCAAAGACTTTGTTAAATTTGGCCAACATGCCACATACCTTTGATCCAAATTTATTTTCTAACTATTAACTAGATAATTTAATTAGATCAAGAGTTTTATAAGAGATTAAATGTATGGAAATAATTAGGAATGAATTATAAAGCATAGAATGATTTTCGGCCAACATGCCAAATTTAAATGTTTTTGATTTATAGAATTGTTTTCAACTAAGGTTAAGTAATAAATGCTAAAAAGAATTTTTCTACAATGAATTTTGAAGAAAGAAATTGATTAGAATTAAGTTTAAGAAGTTAAAATTAATAATTTTACTGTTAGAAGAAAAATACAGTAGCATTTGTAAAATTTCTAACATATAGCTCATATTATATTTTGAAGCATGTTAGTGATTTTCAAAAAAGTTAAATTATACGGTTAAAAATTAAGTAAACAGAAATTTTTAGAGAAAAATTAGGAAACCATTATTATAAGTTTTCTAAAACATAATACTGTCAATTTTTATTAAAAATGGACAAATAAGATAGAAAAGATATCCAAAAGACAGTATACGGTATGAAAAATATTTTACGTAGTTTAAACGTATTAAATATTATTTCTGTTTGTTTTAAATAGTGATTTTAAGGAATTCAGACAAGAAAATGATTTAAAAATCTTACGCGATTGAGAAAACGTATTAAAAACTCTATGCGATTTTAAAAATAGAAAAATAAATTTACGCGATTTAAAAATGTTTATAAAAACGATGAGATTGTGAAAACGCGATAAAATTTCTACGCGATTGATCGAAACTGTATATTTTATACCATTGAGGGTATTCTGTATATTTTTCGCTGTCGGGCTATGAGGTGAACCCGTACAGGCTTTGGAACAGTATTTGTCCGATGGGACTTACTGTATATTTTTGCCATTGAGGGCATATTTTCTTTATATGCCATTAAGGGTATTTTGATAATTTCTTATTTTATCATGCATTGATTTAATGCCATTTTTGGTGGATTGATTGATGAGGTGAATAACATCGTGTTGTCGGTGCGATAAACGTAGTGTGGTTCAATTTTGAATCAACTTGGAGACTTTAGTGTGCAAAATTCCATTTGTGGACAATAGGGTTGCTCCTCTGGGCCATGGTGATTGGCAACACACTAATGGACTCGACACACATTATTTTTAATCGAGATCTTGTAAGGTCTAATAGTACATTGCCTGTAGTGCCACAACGTGAGACCGTGAACTACACCACGCCTTGGACAATGGGTTCCATGTGACGTGGGGCTATAGACGCAACATGTGACCGCGGAATAGTTTGGTTGGGCAGCCGTGGTACTAATAGATTTTGCGGGTCATTCTCTCTGATATCTGTATGTGTTTAGCTCCATGGAGTAGAGTTGAGTCCTATTGCATATGTTTATATGCTGTACATTATTATTTCTTTATCTGTGATCTTTTATCTGTGATATTATATGTTTATATGTTGTATTTTGTCTGTACATTATTATCTTTCATCTGTGATATTATATGTTGTTATTGCATTTAATAGTTATTTTATATTGTTATGATTTACTGGTATGGCATTTTATATTGTATGAATTGTTATATCTATCCTGGTAATGTTATTGTAGTTTATTTTATTATGATATATGCTTATTCAAATTAATTGAAAATTGATAACATGACTATATTTGTATTATCTGTGTGTATGGAATGACCTTGTCATTCGTATTATTCTTTGCTACCGTACTGGTACTGGTGAAAGGGGATCTCACCTCTTTACTGTATTGCTTTGTTGTGTTGTATTTGTTAAATTCGTATAGTAGATGAAGGAAGTTTCTCAAACTTGTTGGAGGCAATATTTGGAAGTTGGTGACGACGTCAAGGTGTAATCTTCCAAGTTTCAACAGGATGCAGTTTGGTGGAGAAATGGAACATGTAGGTTGGGTTTTCTCGTTAGTGTTGTTACCGTGCTATTAGTAGTACCCATCTTTGGGTTTGCTACTGTTTCTCTGAGTCTGTAAATGGTATGTTTTAAATTGTTGTTTAATATTTTGTGGAATATATAATATGTGTATTAATGAATTCAATCTAATTTCTATTTTCTTATAATTTTTGGTAAGTTTATATTTCCGCGAAATGAAATTTTAAAATTCATCTTTTAGAATTCAAAGTTTTTATAAAATGAGTTTATTTGGTTTTATGTTTTATTTAAAAATGTGACGCCCTACGGAGGGTGTTACACCTACATGATATCTTTCATATGCCGCAATTGCAAAATATGCGGAAATGTACATTTGGTCTAACTTATTCTTTTATGACTAATTAACTATTTGGGTTGATTAGAGCTATCAATATTTTCGTTACCTTTTGACGTATCTATTTCTGTTTTTATTACCAAACCCATTGTTATTATCCAGTTCCTTAAACAATCTTTTCTGTTAATCTAAATTGTCTACCTCTTTCACGAGATAGATGTGATCTTATAAATGGATTGGTTATTTTTAATCATATCCTATAGATTGTTTCAGTAAAACTTTGGTGTCCCAGAAAACTCATTCTTAAAATCGGGCAATGTCAAATTCTTGGTTGGACATGTCTGGTAACAATTCCAATAGTTTCTCTACCTTTTCTTTCTAAATTTTTATAATGTCCTTTTGTGTATTGCAATTGCAAAAGAAAGGATATTCTTAATTAAAATTATGTCATAAGTATCAGATACAGTATTGTTGAAAAAGAGAACTTGATTTGTGAGGCACTTCCTGTTAAAAGCAAAGGAAGAAGAGTGAAGCGGTACAAAGGCAGGGATAATTTCAAGTGGTACTAGTCAGAGTGGCGCAGCGGAAGCGTAGTGGATAGTATTTTTCGTCCTTATCTAGACAGAGTTGTCATTATCTTTATTACCGATATTCTGATCTATTCTTGAAATCATGAGGAACATGCTAAATATCTTAGTGTGGTTCTCCATGTTTTACGTGATGCAAGGAGTTTCGTTTGTCGAGGAAATCTGGAATGGCGTAAATGGATATGCAACGCGGGAACTAAAGGACAAGAGTGGAGGAGTAGTATCCATGATTGTTCAGAGACTGCTACGAATTTCAGGGGCGAAATTCTTTTTAGGAGGGGAGAGTTGTAACACCCCAACTTTTGGGTGAATGACCGTTGTGTCCTGATTTTACTGTTTCTTATTTTTCTGCATGAAATACAAGTATATTTTACAGGCACTAATTTTATTTGGTCGTTTTGCGTAATTTGCTTCGAGACAGTAAAATAAAAATTTTGTCAAATTTACTGTTTTAAATTTTCTGTGTGATATATAGATATATAATATTGTCTGTAATTTTATTTGAGTGTTTTGAGTGATTTGCTCGGTTGTGGGAAAAATTGGAAAAATGACCATTACGTCCCGAATGTACTGTTTTCAATTTTTTTGTATGATACAGTATTTTATATTACTGTTTGTGATTTTATTTGGGTGTTTTATGTGATTTGCTTCGAGTCAGGAAATTTAAAATTTTCTGGACCGGGGAAATTTTATTATTATCCGGAGCCGGGGGAGCTTACTAAACCCGAAATCGGAGACAATTTTTTGAAGTTTTATTTTCCTGCGATTTTATCTGACAAATAAAATCGGGGTATGTTTTATTATCTGCTGGATGATATTTTTCTTGAAAAATATCTAGTGAATGATGACTCATCGCAACGGGTCAATAGAAACTCGACACATGGCGTGACACCTCAGCACCATGACTCAGCAGATTCCGGAAGGTTCCAGAAGCGGTGACTCGCCTTGTGACTCACCGTAGTGAGTCACCTGTTCCAGAAGCTTCTATGATGACTCACCATGCTGACTCATCATTGATGACTCAGCTGATGACTCAGCTGATGACTCAGCGCTGTGACTCACCATTGATGATGCAGTTGAGCAGTGACTCAGCACGCTGACTCGCCATGCTGACTCACCTGCTCTAGAAAATATCTGCGCTGACTCGCCATGCTGACTCACCCGTTCTAGACAGTTCCACAATGACTCATCATACTGACTCATCGTAGTGAGTCACATGTTCTAGAAATTTCTCTTTGATGACTCGCTTTATGACTCATCAAGGGCAATCAGTAGAAAAAAAATGATCAATAATAATTGCTACTCTGCTAGTATAAGATAAAAATCTATGTATATTTTATTATCCATTAGATAATAGACACTGACTTTATAAGCAGTAAGTATTATTCATTGCTTATAGTGTACCGAAAAATATCTTAAGCCTTCATCTTTTTCCTGGAGTCTATAAATAGGAGGGCCTTGGCTCTTTTTCAATTTTGGAAAGAAGCTCTCACCCTTCCTCTCCCATGGCCTTCTACGGCCATAGCTTCCAAGTGGAGGGCAACCTTCATCCATTCATCTCACTTACTCTCCTACACATCCTTTTCTCCAAAGAACCAAGATCAAGCAACCAAACTCTCTCATTTTCTCTCCCCCTTGATTTCGGCCAAAGCACCAAGAAACCTTCTCCAAATTTCTATAATTCCTACCAATATCATTTCTTGAATCCTTTCATCAATTCAAGACACTTTCATGTTAGGAATTTCTCAAGATTCCTTCATCTTCATCTTCCTATCAAGCAAAAACCACAAAAGCTCATATCTCTCCCTTTCTTCAAGCTCACGGCCAACCCCTCAAAAGTCACCTTCCAAGCTTCAATAATTCTAAATAACCATGGATCTCGAATCTCCATGCAATTCTAAGGAACTTTCATGTTGGAGATTTTCCCTAAATCATCCATCTTCATTTTCGTTCTTCAAAGCTCAAGTTTGAAGCCATGAAGGTGAAATTCTTTAATCTTCATGTTTCTATCCATTTTAAGGTTCTAATCATGATTTTAATCCATGATTATTTTAGTTTAGAGCCTTAGGTATTAATATTCTATGTTTTCTTTGATTTTTCAAGAGGCTCTTGGTGGAGAAAATTTGCTTGAAAGAGACATACAAGGAACTTGGAGGTTCTTCAAGAGGTAAGAGGGAGATTACCCTCATCAACCATGTGTTGGTGGTGAGGAATATATGTGTTTGTAGTGAAGAATCCATAAGGATTCATTCACTTGATTGTTTATAGTCTTTCCTAATTGTGATTGATTGTGTGCAAGTATGTCTAATAGCTTTAATATTTTGTATGTGTTATGTGTGTAACATGTCTAATAGCTTTAATATTTTGTATGTGTTCTATGGTTGTTTTAGTATATGGTATGTGTGTATATATGCATGATAATTATTGTAACATGTAAATAATATACAAGGATTTGCATGAGTGTTCCAAAGAACACAAATCCAAGCTCACGACCTCAATGCAAAAAGGAGAACCAAAATGTTCTCATCAATTTTCTAAAAGTGGAATTTAATTAACCTAGGAAAATTGACAAGTTACCAATTTGTTTAGAGTAAGAAAAATGAATTTGTGGATCAATGGATAAAATTAGGTATTTTAGCCAACATGCCAAAGCCAAGCAATTATGATTTCTAAAATCATTTCCAAACCATTTTCTAAAACAATGATTTAATGAATTTAGGTAATACAATAAATTTGACATGGATTTAGAAGATGAAAAATAATTTAAAGATCAAATACAAAGACTTTGTTAAATTTGGCCAACATGCCACATACTTTTGATCTAAATTTATTTTCTAACTATTGACTAGATAATTTAATAAAAATAAACTAGAGCAAGAGTTTTATAAGAGATTAAATGTATAGAAATAATTAGGAATGAATTATAAAGCATAGAATGATTTTCGGCCAAAATGCCAAATTTAAATGTGTTTTGATTTATAGAATTGTTTTCAACTAAGGTTAAGTAATAAATGCCAAAAGGATTTTATTACAATGAATTTTGAAGAAATAAATTGATTAGAATTAAGTTTAAGAAGTTAAAACTAATGATTTTTACTGTTAGAAGAAAATACAGTAACTTTTGTAAATTGCTAACATATGGCTCATATTATATTTTGAAGCATGTTAGTGATTTTCAAAAAGTTAAATTATACGGTTAAAAATTAAGTAAACAAAATTTTTACAGAAAAGTTAGGAAACCATTATTATAAGTTTTCTAAACAAAATACTGTTAATTTTTATTAAAAATGGACAAATAAGATAGAAAAGATGTCCAAAAGACAGTATACGGTATGAAAAATATTCTACGTAGTTTAAACGTATTAAATATTATTTGTGTTTGTTTTAAATAGTGATTTTAAGGAATTCGGACAAGAAATTGATTTAAAAATCTTACGCGATTGAGAAAACGTATTAAAAACTCTACGCGATTTTAAAAATAGTAAAATATATTTACGCGATTTAAAAACGTTTATAAAAACGACGAGATTGTGAAAATGCGATAAAATTTCTACGCGATTGACCGAAACTGTATATTTTATACTATTGAGAGTATTTTGTATATTTTCGCTGTCAGGCTATGAGGTGAACCCGTACAGACTTTGAAACAGTATTTGTCTGGTGGGACTTACTATATATTTTTGCCATTGAGGGCATATATATTTTTTTATATATATACCTTTGAGGGTATTTTGAGATTCTATATTTCTGGACATCCATTGAGTTGATGCCAATTTTGGTGGATTGATTGACGAGGTGAATCACATCGTATTGTCAGTGCGATAAGCGTAGTGTGGTTCGATTTTGAATGAACTTGGAGACGTTAGTGTGTATAATTCCATATGTGGACAGTTGGTTGCTCTTCTGGACCGTGGTAACTGGTAACACACTAATGGACTCGACACACACTATACTTAATCGAGATCTTGTAAAGTCTAATAGTACATTACCTGTAGTGAAGCAACGTTAGACAGCGTGCTACACCACGCCATGTGACTGTGGGCTATAGACGCAACGTGTGACCGCGGAATAGTTTGGTTGGGCAGCCGTGGTACTAATAGATTTTGCAGATCATTCTCTCTCTGATGTTTGTGTTTTTAGCTCCATGGAGTAGGATTGTGTCATATTGCACATGTATCTGTGTTGTTATTTATTATGTTATTTATTATTTCTTTATCTGTGATCTTTTATCTGTGATATTATATGTTGTTATTGCATTTAATAGTTATTTTATATTGTTATGATTTACTGTTATGGCATTTTATATTGTTATGATTTCTTGTTATGGCATTTTATATTGTATGAATGGTTATATCTATCCTGGTAATGTTATTGTAGTTTATTTTATTATGATATATGCTTATTTGATTTATTTATAAATTGATAACATGATTGTACTTCTGATATCTGTGTGTATGGAATGACTTTGTCATTCGTATAATTCTTTGCTATCGTACTGGTATTGGTGAAAGGGGATCTCACCTCTTTACTGTATTGCTTTGTTGTGTTTGTATTGTTAAATTCTTATAGTAGACGAAGGAAGTTTCTTAGACCTACTGGTGGCTATGTTCTGAAGATGGTGACGGCGTCAAGGTGTAATCTTCCAAGTTTCAACAGGATGTAGTTGATGAAGAAATGGAACATGTAGGTTGGGGTTTTCGTTAATGTTGTTACCATGCTATTAGTAGTACCCATCTTTGGGTTTGCTACTGTTTCTCTGAGTCTGTAAATGTTATGTTTTAAATTGTTGTTGAATATTTTGTGGAATATATAATATGTGTATTAATTAATTCAATCTAATTTCTGTTTTACTTATAATTTTTGGTAAGTTTATATTTTCGCGAAAAGATATTTTAAAATTCATCCTTTAGAATTCAAAGCTTTTATAAAATGATTTTATTTGGTTTTATGTTTTATTTAAAATGTGACGCCCTACGGAGGGTGTTACAATGTGCCACTTGGCGATGCAGTCCGTTGCAACGCATTGACGATACCTGACAATAACACGATTCTTTTCGACGACTGGGAGATTGTCTATGGGCTAAGCTAGGCATTGTCTGTGGGCTAAGGCTGGGCAATTGTATGTGGGTTTATGCTGAGCAATTAACCAGAGCATTCTTCTTGAAATTGTGAAAACCTCCATGGAGTAGGACATTGAGTCTATGTGCACATGCATAACATATGCATCATTATTGAGTATTTGTTATGAAAATTGAACTGTTGAATGCCTGGGTAATGTTGAGAGCATTATTGTAAATATTGAATATTTATATCTGTGTGATATAATATTTGAGGAATATTGGATGATGATGATGATAATAATGTTGATGGCATGATTGCAATTATTGTATCTGTGTGATGACAATAATGTTGATGGCATGATTGTAATTATGGTATGATATATTTGTATGATATGTTATTTGTGTTATGTCTATACTACCATGTTGGTATTGGCGTAGGTGATCTCATCTCTTTGTTATATTGTTTTGCTATGTCTGTATTATTAAAAATTATATAGTAGATGGAACAAGATTCTTAGACGTGACTGGAGACGAATATTCTGAGATTGATGATAACATAGAGGGGTGACCATCCCAGATTCGTTGGTGTGCAGTTTTGATAAGGAACAAATATGTGAGACGGAATAAGTATATTGAGTTTTTACCGTTAGTGTTTTACCGTGCTATTGAGTAGGACCCGTCATGGGGTTTACTACTATTTAAAATTGAGTCTGTAAGTTTTATATTTATTGAATAATTGTTAAATATTAAGTGATGTTTGTTATATGAGTTTTAATCAGTTTAAATCCATTTTTTAATATTACTTATAAATATCAGTAAGTTTATGTTTCCGCGAAAAGAAATTTTAAAACCCATTTTTTATAACTCAAACCTTTTATGAATTGATTTTCAGATTATAAGTTGGTAGTCGGAAATGTGATGCCCTACGGGGGGTG
The DNA here is from genome assembly GCA_029884605.1 of Ormosia emarginata. NCBI lineage: Eukaryota > Viridiplantae > Streptophyta > Magnoliopsida > Fabales > Fabaceae > Ormosia > Ormosia emarginata. The sequence continues at coordinate 21,530,089 of JAQQTP010000079.1, forward strand.
TTACATATATGATTGTTGAATACACATGAATATGCATTAAGTCGTCATGCATCGTGAAAGTCCGGTGGGGTTTGTTGTAAGGCTTTATGCCTAAGAGATTGAGTCACACCTTAGTGCGGGTGTGAATAGACTAGTGTAGGTTACTCATTGACCTTGGGGGCGTCGGGGTGCGGGTATCTAGCAATGGGTAGTTGGTAGCTCCTCTGTACTGTGGGATAGACCAATGCAAACGCATCGGCGATCCAGACCGAGACACTGTCCTATGTCGTGATCTTGTGAAGAATGTCTTGTATGAGCCATATTGCGCAATTTTATTGAGATTGAAGCACTTGATTTGAGGCCGATGATATATACAGATATATCTCCTCGATCATTCTCTCCAAATGTTGTGTTTAGCTCCATGGAGTAGGATTTTTGGTACCTTGCGCATGTGCATAGTCAATCAACATGTAACTTGCATTTTTTTATGTTTATGAAACTGTTTCTTTTATTGATGCTATGACTGTCTAGACTATTAAATTGTTTATTATTTGATCTTGATGTTGTTTACTGTTTTACTGCACTATTTGGCGTTATGCGCCGTTTATGCTTCTTTATTGCCATAACTAGTAATGATGCTGGATGTCTCACCTCTTTATTTTGTTATTATGGATATATCTGTGTTTCTGTAAAGACCAAGGTGTGCACGAGCCTATGTTTCCTGGATTTTGGTCAAATTAGTCTTCTGCTCTGCGATGGCATCCCGGCGAGGCTTTCTTGGGTATGCCAGACTAAGGTTTCATGGAGGTGTAGATAGCTGGCACGTGGATTTTAATACTGAGCGTTTTGTCTATGTAGGGGACATGACTGTGTCTCTAGCATGGGGTCGTTATGACCTACCTGTTTTCTATTTTGACCTTCATGTTTGGTTGGAGTTCTAAATGCCTGTGCAAGAGGTGTGGGGTGATCGTGTGTATACTCTACGCGAGGATTCAGATTCGTTTTTGTCCTCCACATGAGCTCCTACTCGTGAGTCTACCACTCCTATAAGGCTTTCCTCTTCTGAGGAAGATGCTGAGGAGGACCCATCTGGGGCCCCTTCTTAGTAGTTGTTGGAGGCATGATCTTTTTTAGGAGCCTTTTTGGGTGGCTGTTTGTACATCACTTTGGGGCCCTGATGTTTTGTCTTTTTGGTGGGCTGTAATATGTATATTCTTTTTGGGGCATGTAAAACTTTTGTTTCCTTTGTTTAGTTGTTGATGTATTTAAACACGTATGTTTTATATATGATGTTTAAATGTATGGTTTAATCGTTATGTTAATTTCCGCTAAATTCATGTCTTTTCGCTTACAAAAAAAAAATCGCCAATTTATTATACGCTTATAAATGAACAGCTTATCATCTACATGTAAATGAACCGAGTCTTACTATTATCTTTTGAGCTCTTGTTTAATGTTTTGGTTGTGACAGTCCCTTTCCAAAAAGAGGCGTTACACACCTAGTGAGTCATGGCCGTCATTTTTGACTTGTTTCTAATTGGTTCACCTTAGTGAGTCATAAGGTGTGTTACCTAGTGAGTCACAAAGAACTCTCTAGAAAAAGATGACTAGCCTAAGTCTAGAATCATCTAACTAGATTTTTACCGAAAGTTATTATTCAATGTACAAAAGCTACTACTTGTTAAACTAGTGGCTATTATCCAATCGACAATAAAACGTACCTAAATTTTATTTTCAAATCAAATCTCAAATAAAGGAAAAATTTGAAAATTGTTTCTAGTTTCAAGTTTAGTAAGCTCCTCTGGGCCCGTATTAACAGTCCAAAATTTTCTAGCCCCGAAAATTTTTTATTTTTTCGGTCTTGCTAAAAACACATAGACAGTCCAAAAATAATAATAAAATAATCAAAATAAATCAAACAATTCACAAAAATTATAAAAATTATAAAATCACATATAACTGAAAAATACGAAATTTCAGGGTGTTACAACTCTCCCCCTCTAAAAAGAATTTTATCCTCAAAATTTATTACACCTTAGAACAAATGTGTATATTGCTCTTTCATCTTGTCCTCTACTTCCCATGTTGTATCTCTAGTTATATCATTCTAGATTACTTTTACTAATGAAATTTATTTTCCTCTAAGTTGTTTCACCCTTCGATCATGGATCGTAACAGGAAGTGTTTCATAGGTCAAATTTTCATTCAATTGCACCATATCTGGTTCTATGACATGAGTTTGATTAGGAACATACTTTCACAATTGTGACACATGGAAGACATTATGAAAGTCAGAAAGAAAATGTGGTAAAGCTATTTGATATGCTACTGGACTTATCTGACGAAGAATTTGATATGGTCCAATGAATTTAGGAGTGAGTTTTCTAGATTTAATAACCCGTCCAACTCTAGTCGTGGGTGTAACTCTCAAAAACACATGTTCTTCTTCCTCAAACTCAAAAGGTTTTTTTCTCTTATCAGCATAGCTTTTCTGTCAACTCTAAGTTATCCGCATCTTTTCCTGAATCATTTCAACTTTTTTTGTTGTTTATTGAACAAGCTCAGGTGCTAACGTAAAACTTTCCCCTTCTTGGTACCAACACAAAGGTGTTCTACACCGTCGTCTATATAACGTCTCATAGGGTGCCATCCTTATGCTTGAATGAAAACTATTATTATAAGTGAATTCTATCAGAGGTAAGAATTCATCCCAACTTCCAGTTTATTCCAAAACTCAAGCCCTTAATAGATCTTCCAACAATTGAATTGTCTTCTCTGATTAGTCATCTGTTTATGGATGATAAGCAGAACTTAGATGAAGTTTGGTCCCTATTGCTTCTTGTAGACTATGCCAAAACCTTGACGTAAACATTGGGTCTCTATTGGAAACAATACTAGAGGATACACCGTGAAATCTAACAATTTCACTGATATACACCTGAGTTAATCTTTCTATTGAATACCTTATGTTAATTAGCAAGAAGTGTGCTGACTTCGGAAGCCGATCAACAATCACCCATATAGAATCATAACCCTTTCGAGTCTTTGATAGTCTAACAACAAAATCCATTGCAATACTATCCCATTTCCATTCTAGAATAGTCAGGGGTTGTAACATTCTTGAAGGTCTTTGATGTTCCACTTTAGCTTTTTGACATACCAGACAAGATGATACATACTTAGCAATGTCTCTCTTCATCCTTTGCCACCAATATAACCACTTCAGATCCTGATACATCTTAGTCATTCCTGAGTGCATACTCAACTTGCTCTTGTGGGCTTCATCAAGAATCAACTTCCTAAGCTCTGGATCACTTGGCATACAAATCCTATCTCCAAACCTTAGTATTCCATCAAGTCCTTCCTTAAATGTTGATACAACGCCTTGCTTTACTAGCTTCTTCTCATTTTGCAAATATTGATCACTACTTTGCTTCTCTCGAATTTCTTCTATCAAGTTGACGAGTGCCGAACTCACCAAAATTATAACCAAGTTACGCCTACGGCTTGTAGCATAGGAAGCAACACTGGATCGTCTCTCAAGGATTATTAAACACAATTTGATCAAGTCAAGTTAAAATGGGAGGGGTAAGGTGGGATTAAAAAACAGAATTAACAAACAGAATTAAGAATCAAAATTCGAATTAATCAAAATTAAGAAAGCAACCAATCCAAGAAAATTATCCAAACTTGATTTTAATCCATCCTTGATTACTAAAGGTCCATTCAATTATTAATCAAATCCTTGGTATTAGATCACATCAAAAAGCCACTCAATGATCATGGATCTTCTACTAGAAATGCTTCTCGATTTCAATTAATTAAGATTAGACAAGTTAAGCACTCATCAAAACCGAAATCAACTTAAAAGCCAAGATCCAACCAAGTTAAACATTTCATCAAACACCTCCGATGTCTTGTTTAATTTCTGATTTCATCTCTTTGCACATGGTAATTAAGCAATTAACATATGAAAATTCCAATTAACTAACCAGAATTAACAAAGAGAAGAAGAAGAGAAACTTGATTAATAGATGAACTTAAACATTAAAAATGAAATCTCAAGATTAACAACCAAGCATTTTCAATCTCTTGGATTGATCTAAAGGCTCTACCCCTCCATGAGAAAGGGAGAACTCAGAAAAATAAAAGAAGGAAGAAGAGAACGAAAATTAGAGAGAAGGAGGAGGAAGAGAGTTCTAGAGAGAAGAAATAAAATTGTCAAAATGGAAGGTGCCTCAGTTTCTAACTTACCACCCCCTAAACTACCCCCTATTTTGGCTTTACATAATTAAAAACCCATTAATTACAAAGTTGGATCAGTTATGAACATTTGGGCCTAAACCCCATGCAATTTAGAGGTCTTTAACTCAAGTTATGACAAAAACAACATCAAAGGGTCTCTGAACTTGTATTATGACTTCCATGCAAAATTTGGCCCACTAGATATCTGAATGAGACTTCGAGCTCTGTATCAAAGTTGTAGAGCTTCCTCTTAGATTTCTTACAAGATAAAATTCATGATTATCAGATATCTAAAACTCAAGTTATGGCTAAAATACAGAAATAATGTCAAAGCCCAATAATGCTAAAAAAATTCAATTAGGCCCAAATTGAGCCCAAACTCCCAAATCATGACCAAACTCAATCAATTAAGAATATGGAGAGTGCAATTGACTAAACATGAGGGTTTATTAATGAATCAAATATGTGATTACCAAATTCCCACACACTTAGCTTTTTGCACTACTGGGTAAAACACAAAAGACCAAAACAAGGGCAAAAGGGATCAACAAAAAAAAACTCCAATTCCAATGACATTCAAGAATGCAAAAGTTTACAAGCAAGAAGAATAACCAAAGGTTCAAAGGATCAAAACATTTATGAGTTAACATTTCTTCACAACTTAAACCAACAAGCAAGGTAGCTTCAAATTGAAAAGCATGAATCAAGAATGATAGACCCTTACAAGATACACTTTCAACCCTCAAGTGTTTACAAGGTAAGTATTTCACTCAATTACACCCATGAAAATTGCACTATCATAAGCTTGCTTATCTTCTACTTCTCCACTACTAAACACATGCACAAAAAAATCAAGAGGACTTTATTCAAAGTTATAATGGGGCCAAGGTAAGGGAAGGAAACAATATGGATATGGCAAGTTAAGCACCCAAGAGAATAAAAGAGTAATGGGGAGGAACTCAAATGACAAGTAACAACCATGAAATGTTTGCCTCCTAAAATTCATGTAATGCACATTCTCTTACATATTCCTTTCTTTTTGCTTTCACAACCTTTCTTACATTCATTCCTTTTCTCTTCATTTTTCATTTCATTTTTTCATTTCATTTTTTTTTTCAATCATCTCGCATATTACACATCAATTCGCACAACCCCCACACTTGAACTATTAATTGCCCACAAGCAAAAGAGCACCTCAAATGGAAATGAACCAATGCTCTCCTATTCCCTAAGGTAAGGTAAAATCATGGTTTTTCACAAAGGCATAAAATGAGCTAAGACAAAGAATAGGAAAATAGGCTCAAGGGGGTTAATCAAAGGGAAATAATGCAAGGTTGGCTATTTGGCCAAAGTAGCTAATCAAGAAGGAAGGCCTCAATCATGTTCATACAAGCAAGTGAAATGTAGCCTCAAAAAGAATCAAAGCAAGTTCTAAAGTGAATATTAACACGAGTGAAAATCACACAAGAAAGAAGTGAATGGTGCAATGTTAAATCCATCCATCAATAGGCTCAAAAACTCACAAGGTATGCATCTATTGAATTCAATCCACCAATTCAAACATCCGCTACTAAGCAAATCTGTTTCAAGAAGGAAGAAAATTTATTCAATCATGCAATGACTTTGAATTTCAATTGCTTCAAACTCCTAAACATCACAAATCTCAGACATCATCAAATTTTTTTAATTTACAGAAAACAAATTAAAAATAGAAAAAATGTAGCAAAACAGAAACAAGAAAACAGAAAAAATAGTAGACAACATGCTAAATCTCTCCCCCATGCTTAAAATTTGCATTGTCCTCAATGTAAAGCTTAAAAATCAGTAGCAAATCAGCTACAACATCAACAAATATGAGACAAGCAAAATAAGAGAAAGGGGAAAGAAACAACTTAATCAAGTAGGGTAGACAGCTTCCTGCAAGGTGATCGCCTCCACATCGTCTGCTTGAGCTTGAGCTCCCTTATAAAATGGCTTGAGGTTGTGGCCGTTGACTATGAAAGCTTTCGCAGTCGCCTCACTTGTGATCTGCACAGCACCAGAAGGAAAAATATTAGTGACAGCAAATGGATCCAACCATCTAGATCGGAGCTTCCTGGGCATGAGCTTGAGGCGGAAGTTGTAGAGGAAAACTTTTTAGCCAATCTCAAATGTTTTCCTCATAATCATCTTATCGTGGAAGGCTTTGGTCTTCTCCTTATAAAGTTTGGAACTTTCATAAGCCTCCAAGCGAATCTCCTCCAATTGCTGCAGCTATAGCTTCCTCTCCATGCCTACTTGATCTAGGTCCAAGTTGTACCTCTTCACTGCCCAGAATGCGCGATGCTCAATTTCCACCGATAGATGGCATGCTTTGCCAAAAACAATCTGATATGGAGACATCCCGATCAGTGTCTTATAAGTAGTTCGGTAAGCCCATAAAGCATCCTCAAGCCTCTTGCTCCAGTCCTTTCTATTAGGTTGAATTATCTTCTAAAGTATCTACTTGATCTCCTTGTTGGAAACCTCGGCTTGTCAATTAGTCTGGGGGTGGTAAGGTGTAGAAACCCTATGCAAGACCCCATACTTTTTCATCAAAGCCACCATGCTTCGATTATAGAAATACGAACCCTGATCACTAATGATAGCCCTCAGGACTCCAAATCTGCAGAAAATATATGATCTAACAAAATCAACAACAACCTTGGAGTCATCAGTCCAAGTGGCTCTCGCCTCCACCCACTTGGAGACATAATCAATAGCCAGCAAAATGTAAACAAAGCCAAAAGAAACAGGAAATGGTCCCATAAAATCAATACCCCAGACATCAAAAATCTCACAAAACAGTAAAGGTTGTTGGGGCATTTCATTCCTATGAGAAATATTATATGTTCTCTGGCACTGTTCACAAGACTTACAAAACACATATGCATCATAGAATAAGGTGGGCCAATATAAACTAGAGTCCAAAACTTTCCTAGTTGTACAAGTAGGTCCAAAATGTCCACCATATGCAAATGTATAACAAAAGCTAAGAACAAAATGAAACTCATGATCAGGGATGCATCTCCTGATTAACTGGTCACTATAAAATCTCCAAAGATAAGGATCATCCCACACATAATACTAAGACTTACTTTTCAACTTATCAATCTGAGCCCTAGTAAAACATGCAGGAAAAACACCAGCAACCAAGAAATTGACCATATCCGCAAACTAAGGAGAAATGACCTTACTTGCAGCTGTAAAAGCTGCTCATCAGGAAATGAATCATCAATGGGAAGGGGATCTGAGACTCTCTCAATTCTGCTAAAGTGATTAGCCACTAGGTTCTCTGCTCCACTTTTATCTCAAATCTCTACATCAAATTCCTAGAGGAGCAGCATCCACCTAATTAATCGTGGTTTAGCCTCAGGCTTCTTTAGAAGAAATTTCAGAGTTGCATGATCAGAAAATACCACAACCTTAGAACTAAGCAAATAAGATCGAAACTTGTCCAAAGCAAACACAATTGCTAAAAGTTCTTTTTCTATGGTTGTGTAATTTGCTTGAGTAGCATCCAAAGTGCGTGAAGCATAGTAGATCACATGGGAAGCTCTGCCCACTTTTTGTGCCAAGACTGCTCCCAAAGCATAGTTAGATGCATCACACATAAGTTCAAATGAGAGTGTCCAATCAGGTGGCTGAATGATAGGGGTACTGGTTAAAGCTCGCTTCAAGTGATCAAAGGCCTGCATGCATTTCTGGTCAAATAAGAACTCCACATCTTTCTGCAACAGGTTGGATAGTGGAAGGACTATTTGACTAAAATATCTAATAAAGCCCCTATAGAAACCCGTATGTCCAAGAAAAGAACGAACTTCTCGCACACAAGTGGGGTAAGATAAGCAGTTAATCACATCTATTTTTGTAGGATCAACAACAATACCCTCACTAGATACTACATGACCCAAAACTATACCTTGTTCTACCATGAAGTGACATTTCTCAAAATTCAAGACAAGGTTAGTTTCAATGCATCGATGTAGTACTCTAGACAAACTATCCAAACAAGAATCAAAAGAAGAACCATAGATAGTGAAATCATCCATAAACACCTCCATGCACTCCTCTAGAAAGTCAGAGAAAATACTTACCATGCACTGTTGGAAGGTACCAGGGACATTACAGAGGCCGAAAGGCATCCGCCTATAAGCAAAGGTGCCGAAGGGGCAGGTGAATGTGGTATTCTCCTAGTCCTCAAGTGCAATGTCAATCTGAAAGTATCCAGTGTATCCATTTAGGAAGCAATAATGGGATTTCCCAGCCAAACGATCCAGCAATTGATCAATGAAGGGCAAGGGGTAGTGATCTTTCCCTGTGGCCTGGTTGAGTTGCTTATAATCAATGCAGACTCGCCAACTGTTCTGCACTCTGGTAGGGATCAACTCATTCTTCTGGTTGGCCACAACCGTCACTCTAGACTTCTTGGGAACGACCTACACCGGACTCACCCGAGTACTGTCAAAGATGGGGTAAATAATACCAGCTTGCAGTAGCTTGGTGACCTCTTTCTTTACCACATCCAGAATCAAAGGGTTCAGTCTCCTCTGGGTTGAAGCACTGATTTAGCTCCATCCTTAAGGAAAATTATGTGCATGCAGGTGAAAGGGCTAATGCTAGGAATATCCACAAGTGTCTATCCAATGGCCCTCTTATTTTCTCTCAAAACTTGTAGCAATCTCGCCTTCTATTCAGCAAGGAGGTTCTTGGCATCAATCACCTAAAGCTGCTCATCATCCCCCAAATATGCATACTTCATATACTCAGGCAAAGGCTTAAGGTCAAGGGTAGGTGGTTTTTGGATTGAAGGTATCAAACTAGTTGCAGAAACTGTTGGTGTATGCCCTAGTGGCCAATACATTTTGTTTGTATTTACATACATTATATTATGTTATTTTATATGAGGCATTTCATTTATTGTGTTCTTTTTGGTAGACATAATAAAGTCCTTAGAATAGTAAGTTTGATACCATAGGACATCAAGTGGATGACTTGATCGTGAGATCCTATTGGATAAAACACTATTCTTAAATGTCCCTAGTCAAGTATTATTGTTAATTAGGACAACAATAATACATTGAGGCTAGTATGTGCGTAGACTGATGACCACATCTCACGGGTCATGGATATGAGATATCAAGTCTACACATGGATACATATTAGAGTAATGATGTATTGGACGGACCGCCATGAGAACGCTACGTGGATCGTTACGTGAGTGTCATAAGCGATTCTCATAGTGATAATGGTGTATATGGTCCTTTGACTGAAATCACTACTATTCCTACATGAGGAGTTGTGTGTTCTAATGCCATCAAACGTCATCTGTAACAAGATGATTATAACGTTGGTTATTAGACATGCCGCAATACATATGGAGGAATGTGAGTGACCTAGATGGGATTTGTCCCTCCTACATAACAGGAGCGATATCTTCGGGCCCCCTGATTGAGTGAGACTACGAAATGCATGGCCATGCTCAAATGAGTCAATATGAGATATTGATCTTATTTGTTATTACTATGTCTACTCGGGAATCAGGAAACTGAAGATTGAACTAAACAAGGGTGACACATTCCATGCCTTGTGTTCAATCTGGATATCTGGACAAAGGGACTAAACTACACGGAAACATTGGTCACAGATAGGTTATGTCAAATCACTGACATTCTCATTACTTGGGTAGCAGTGATGTGTTGCTAGATACCGCTCACTGTTTGTAATATTAAAATGAGATTTTAATATTACTACCAACGTCATGAGAACCTGTAGGGTCGCACACTTAGAACAGACTAAATTGGAGTAATCAAAATCCAAGTTGGACTCAGATTCAACTATGGGCCTAACTCATGACAGATGGGTTTAGGGTTGCACCACTTACCTTGCTACTGCTCACACTCACTTAAGGCAGCCTTTGTTATAAATAATACTGCTAAGGGGGCTGCTACTAGGTTACATCACAACCCTAGCCGCACCTACAGAAAGTGAGTGAGAGATAGTGAGGTCTTCTTCTCCTCTCTTCGCAGCTAGCACTACGAAAACAGAGGCGTGACTCCTTTTGCAAGTCTGTTCGTGTGGATACCGCAGAAACATCGTCGCTATTACGGTGTTGGTGATTCACCTCGCTTGTGTCTATCACGCTTCAAGAGGTAAAAATTTTAAAAAAAACTCGGATTATGGATTTTTCGCATGGATCCTGAGAGGGAATTCTGTTATTCCGCTGCGAGACTTTTGATCCGCAAATTCCCAACAGAAACTTCCCAAACAACAGGATCATGTCTCATAGGGGAAGGTAATGTAGAATATACAGAGTTATTATTTTCAGAACAACCAGAACTACTAAATTTAGAACAACCAGAGAAAACAAAATCAAGGACAATAATAGCAGCAAATGATTTATCACAAACAGAAGTAGAATCAGAAACATCAAGGATCTCAATTTTATTAAAACAAGCAAATGGAAAAACAACAAGATCAGTATATGGATCAGAATGGACAGCAGAAGCACATGCAGAAATAGATTTAACAAGATTAGAAGCAAAAATTTGAATTTATTAAAATCAGCAAAATCAAGAACAATAAAATTATGAACAGTAGAATCAAGAACAACAGAATTATGAACAACAAAATTATGAATAGCAAAATTATGAATAGAAGAGTAGAATTATGAATAGCAGAATTATCAATAGGAGAATTATGAATAGCAGAATCATAAATAGTAGAATTATCAACAGCAAAATTATGAACAGTAAAATCATGTACAACAGAAGTATGAACAGCAAAATTATGAATAGTAGAATTATCAATAGTAGAATTATGAATAGCAAAATTATCAACAACAGAATTATCAACAGCAAAATTACAAATAGCAAAAATAGCACATGCATATTTAGCAGAAACAGCAACACCATCTAGAAATCCCATAATCCTAAGAAAATCAACAAGCATGTCAAAATGCACATCATCAACTAACATATCAAGGACATCTAAATGAAAGATAGAATGCTCTTCTAATGGATGTTTCATGGCATCAAAGATATTGAATTGAATAATGTTATCACCAAATTCCATGGAAAGGGTACTAGCATGCACATCAATCTTAGTCTTAGTAGTTTTCAAGAAAGGTCTACCTAAAATTAATGGCGGCTGACTAAATGCAAATTCATCTTCCATATTCAGAATGTAAAAATTTGCTGGAAAGATTAGCTCATTTACCCTTACCAAAACATCCTCAAGCACTCCTACCAGATGGGTTGTGCTTCGATTTGCTAGCTGAATGATGATTCCAGTGGGCTTCAACTCTCCAATGTGCAAGGATTCAAAAATTGATTTGGGCATGACATTAGTGGAGGCTCCCAAATCCAGCATTGCATAAGTGAAGTGCTGACTGCCTATGATGCAAGGAATGATGAATGTTCCAAGATCTTTGTATTTCCGTGGCATACTTGGCTGAATCATTGTAGACACATTTCTGCCCATACTAATCCTCTCTGTACCCTTAAGTCTTCTCTTGTGAGTGCACAACTTCTTGAGAAATTTGGCATACTTTAGAATTTGCTTGATTGCATCTAGGAGGGAGATATTGATTTCCACCTTCCTAAATGTCTCCAGGACTTCTCTTTCTTTGTCAGCTTGCACTGCTTGCTTGGACTATGTGACTTTATTTGAGAAGGGTAGAGGAATGGCCAAATCTAATTTTTCTGCACAATTCTTTTATGCCACGGATTTTTTGTCTAAGCCACTTATTTTCTACTCAGAATGCTGCCGCTGCTCATGTTGTGGAACTAGATGCGGAACTGGTTGTTGCTCAGATTGCATCTCGATTTATATCTCAGGTTGTTAGGACCATCAACTTCTCTGCCACTTCTCAAGGTAATGGCACTTACATTTCCTCTTGGGTTATTGACTGTTTGTGAAGGTAATTGGCTTGATCCTTGACTTTTCAGTTCATTAACAATGGTTGCCAGCTGGCCAATCTAAGTTTGTAGGTTCTGAATTGTAGCATTGACATTCTATTGGAACTGAATGTTGGTTGAGGCTATTTGTTTCATTAAGTCTTCCAAGGATGGCTCGGCTGGAGTGGCTGCTAGACTAGGTAGCTGGAGGGGCTGCTGCATGGGTGGTAGCACAGGTTGTGTTTGCCTGAATACAGGTGGTTGGTACTTGTTGCTAGGGCCTACAGCTTGGTATCTAAACTATTGTTGTTGTTGCTACTGCTGGGGCTGTTGTTGCTGTCCGGAATTCCCATATCAGAAGTTGGGATGGTCTCTCTAGCCAGGGTTATAAGTACTTGAAAATGGATCATATCTGGGTTGTTGGGGCCACTGGTATTGGGGTCTACCAGGAAAAATGTTTGCTGTAGCAACAGGATATGGTTGGTTGCCAGAATTGTCTTCTTGAAGGGTTGGACAAGCATCAGTGCGATGGGATGGGCAAGAACAAATTCCACAAGCAGTGGCAACCATTTGCATAGGTGGTTATTGTGCCATTGCTAGCTGCCTCACCAAAGATGTTAACTTATCCAATCTATGTTTCATTCTCTGTTGGTCTACATGAGACACTTGAAGCTCATTGACTCCTCTAGTTGAGGTGATCATTCGAGTTCCAAACTACTAAGTGTTGTCTGCCATGTTTGCTATCAAGTCTCTGGCAACAGTAGGGGTCTTATCCACCAAAGCCCCTCTACTGGCAGCATCAATCATGCTTCTCTCCATTGGCATCAGTCCCTTATAAAAGTATTGGATCAACAATTGATCATTGATTTGGTGGTATGGACAACTTGAACATAACTTCTTGAACCTCTCCTAGTATTCATACAAGGTTTCACCAGAAATCTGCCTGATGCCACAAATGTCCTTGGTAAGAGATAGTAAAGCCAGTGCTTGGCTGCATCAACAAAGGAGAAAGGAAATGCCCTCAGCTTGATGTGTTCTTCATGGATGCCTTAAGGTCTCATGGTTGAGCACACAATATGGAATTCCTTAAGATGCTTATGAGGATCCTCACTTGCAAGTCCATGAAACGTAGGCAGCAAATGGATTAATCCAGACTTTAGCTCAAAGTTAGCATCAATCTCAGGATAGTGGATGCATAATGGTTGATAAGTGACATCAGGGGCAGCAAGCTCTTTAAAAGTTCTATTATGCATGTTATCAGCCGTGGTTATAATATCACTTAAATTCTCAGCTCCATTGACAGAGTCAGTGACAGATTCAGTATCAGAATGAATGAGGAATCAATTACTTGACTAAGCCTGCAAGCTCTTATCAATGAATGCAAAGTCAGACCTAGTCATGCAAACTCAGAGTCAGATCTAGTCATACAACCAATCAGGGCTAAAAAGTGTCAGAAAGCCAAAATCTAAAAACCATGCAAATCTACACTACAAAAATGACTAGAAAAAATAAAAAAAAAACATATCAAATGATTTTTAAAAAATATGGGACCACCACAGAATGAAAACTATAATTTTTTAGAGAATTACCATGGAAAGAAAATATTTCAAAAATTGAAAAAGTGGTCTAAAAGATGGAATTTGGCCAAACGGAGCATAGCCAGGGTTGCCTAGGGGGGTTAGGTGAGATTAAGAAATAGAATTAACAAACAGAATTAAGAATCAGAATTTGAATTAACCAAAATTAAGAAAGCAACCAATCCAAGAAAATTGTCCAAACTTGATTTTAATCCATCCTTGATTGCTAATGGTCCATTCAATTATTAATCAAGTCCTTAGTATTAGATCACATCAAGAAGCCTCTCAATAATCATGGATCTTCTACTGGAAATGCTTCTAGATTTCAATTAATTAAGATTAGACAAGTTAAACACTCATCAAAACCGAAATCAACTTAAAAGCCAAGATCCAACCAAGTTAAACATTTCATCAAACACCTTCAATGCCTTGTTTAATTTATGAGTTCATCTCTTTGCACATGGTAATTAAGCAATTAACATATGAAAATTCCAATTAACTAACCAGAATTAACAAAGAGAAGAAGAAGAAGAGAAACTTGATTAATAGATGAACTTAAACATTAAAAACGAAATCTCAATATTAACAACCAAGCATGTTCAATCTCTTAGATTGATCTAAAGGCTCTACCCCTCCATGAGAAAGGGAGAACTCAGAAAAATAAAAGAAGGAAGAAGAAAATGAAAATTAGAGAGAAGGAGGAGGAAGAGAGTTCTAGAGAAAAGAAATAAAATTCTCAAAATGGAAGGTGCCTCGGTTTTTTACTTGCCACCCCCTAAACTACTCCTTATTTTGGCTTTATATAATTAAAAACCCATTAATTACAAAGTTGGGTCAGTTATGAACGTTTGGGCCCAAACCTCATGCAATTTGGAGGTCTATAACTCAAGTTATGACCAAAACAACATCAAAGGATCTCTAAACTCGTATTCTGACTTCCATGCAAAATTTGGCCCACTAGATATCTGAATGAGACTTCAAGCTCTTCATCAAAGTTGTAGAGCTTCCTCTTAGATTTCCTACAAGGTAAAATTCATGATTATTAGATATCTATAACTCAAGTTATGGCCAAAATACAGAAACAGTGTCAAAGCTCAATAATGCTAGAAAAATTCAATTAGGCCCAAATTGAGCCCAAACTCACAAATCTTGACCAAACTCAATCAATTAAGAATATGGAGAGTGTAATTGATTAAACATGAGGGTTTATTAATGAATCAAAAATGTGATTATCACAAATCATTTGAAATAGTAACAGTGTCAATTCCATGGACAACCGCATATCACTGGATTGTTCTATCAATTCACCTTCCTTAATCATGATAGTAGAAACACTAAGCATCTTTCTACTCAAGGCATCTGCTACGATA
The DNA here is from genome assembly GCA_029884605.1 of Ormosia emarginata. NCBI lineage: Eukaryota > Viridiplantae > Streptophyta > Magnoliopsida > Fabales > Fabaceae > Ormosia > Ormosia emarginata. The sequence goes on from JAQQTP010000079.1 coordinate 21,545,176, forward strand.
TTTGCCTTCCCAAGATGATATTGAAGTTGAAAATCATAGTCTTTTAAAAACTCTAACCACCTTCTTTGCCTCATATTCAACTCCATCTGATCAAATAGGTATTTTAGACTCTTATGATCGCTATAGACATTGAATGTTGCTCCATATAGAAAATGCCTCCAGATTTTCAACGCAAACACAACAACAGCTAATTCTAGATCAGGTGTAGGGTAATTCTTCTCATGCACTTTCAACTACCTTAAAGCATACGCTACTACTTTTCTATTCTGCATGAGCGCACATCCTAAACCTTGATGTGAAACATCACAATACACCTCACAAGGTTTGTTGGAATTAGGTAAAATCAATACTAGCGAAGTAGTCAGTCTTCTCTTCAACTCTTGGAAACTTTCCTCGTATGCATCAGTCCATGTAAAAACTTGATTTTTTCGCGTAAGCTGGGTGAGAGGTCCTGCTATCTTGGAAAAACCCTCAATAAACCTTTGATAATAACCGGCTAATCTGACAAAACTACGGATCTCTATTACCACTTTCGGTCTTTCCCATTGAAGAACTATTTCAACTTTCAACGGATCCACCACAATTCCTTCCTTAGAAATTAAGTGACCTAAAAATTGAACTTCTTCCAACCAGAATTCACACTTAGGCAGCTTAGCATACAACTCCTTCTCCTCCAAAATCTGAAGAACCACACTGAGATGTTCAGCATGTTCCTCCTGACTTCGAGAATAGATCAAAATGTCGTCAATAAAGACAACGATAAATCTGTCTAAATAAGGACGAAAGATCCTGTTCATGTAATCCATGAATACAACAATAGCATTTGTCACTCTGAACGGCATTACAAGATACTCATAATGCCCATAACACGTTCAAAAAGTTGTCTTGGGAACATCCTCTACTTTCACACAGATCTGATGATAACTAGAAAGTAGATCAATCTTGGAGAATACAATAACTCAATTCAGTTGATCCATCAAGTCATCTATCCTCGAAAGTGGATACTTATTCTTGATCGTGACTTTATTCAACTGGCAATAATCTACACATAAATGAGAAGTTCCATCCTTCTTCTTGACCAACAACACTGGAGCTCCCCATGGTGATACACTTGGTCGCACAAACTATTTTCCCAATAGTTCCACCAGCTGCTTTTTGAGTTCAGCTAACTCTAACGGTGACATCCGATATAGTGCCATTGATATAGGTCCAGATCATGGTACCAGATCGATAGAAAATTCTATTTCTCTTTTCGACAGTTGTCTAGGTATATCATCAAAAACTTCAGGAAACTCATTGACTACAGGAATAGCATTCACATTCTCCTCACTTTTGACCTCCAAAGAAGATAATAACATGTATCCTTGAGCTTATTCCCTCAATAAAACTTTGCCTTGATTGGCCGTTAAAAATCCAGAAATCTCAATCTCAGGAAAAACTAAAGTCTTATTAGGACAATCTAATAGGATATGGTTAGAAGATAACCAATCCATTCCTAAAATTATGTCTATTTAAGAAAAAGTTAAATAAATCTAATTAACAGGAAAGGTTTGATTTTTTACATAAATAAGACATTTTAAACAAACATGGGTAGTAACAACAGGCTTAGCAGTAGGAGTAGAAATAATCAAATCAAAAAATAATGAAGACATAGATAACCCTAATCGATCTACACAGTCATAGGCAATGAAAGAATGGGTCGCCCTCAAGTCATACAGTACAATTAAAAGATTACCTCATATGGCATAATCTCCCGTAATTAGATCTTCAGATTGGGAGGCTTCCACTCCACTTATAGTGCAAACTCTTCCTCCTACCTGAGGTCTTGCTGCACATACATTGCTAATAGAAGGGTCCGCCTTTGGTTGATTACAATCTTTGGAAATATGCCCTGGCTTTCCGCATCTAAAACAAATAATCCCCTTGATCGTGCAATCCTTCGTTAAGTGATCTTTTCCATACTTTAAGTATTTTGACAAAGATGCCACAGTCTGACCAAATCTATTACTACCAGAGCTTCCTCCATGTGATCTCTATTGAGGTTGATTCCTCGGCGGTCGCGAATACGACTTTTGCTGAAAACGATTAGTATTCATATTCTTTCCCCTTTGGAACCAAGATGGTCCAAAGTTATAGTTTCTCGTGTCTCGATATTAGTCGAACTCCTTAATCCGGCGACACTTATCCAGCAAAGCTGGGAACTAGTTAATTCCCAAAGGTAACACTGCTCGGTTCAAGTTATGCCTCAACCCTTCTTCAAACTTCCGGCATTTCCATTCCTCGTCAGGCTGTAGTTAAAAATACCTTGAGAATTTTGATAGGCTTTCAAACCTAGCAACGTATTCACTGATTGACATTCCTCCTTGTCTTAGACTAAGGAACTTCATTTCCTTCGTATGCCTCATACTAGCTAGAAAATATTTCTCTAGGAATTTGTTCGTAAAGACTTCCCATGTGATCATCCTTCCTTCAGCTTCTAACAACCTTTGCATTCCTGCCCACCAATCCTCGCCAACACCAACAAGCATAAAGGTAGCATAAGTTACCTTCCTCTCATTAGTACATCTCATTCCTCTAAATTATGGTGGATTATTGCGACAAAACTCCGACAAATTCTGAGCTTCAGTAGTCGCTTCTTGCTATTGGGCAGCCCTCTGGTTCTATTGTACTATAACATCTGCCATTCTCTGTATTGCTTCAGTAGTTGCTGCCATACCGTCATTGTTGTAACATCCTTTTTGATATGTTACACTTATAAATGGTTACAAAAGTAGCTTAATACTTGCTTAACATGCTTATTTTATTTTTGTGACAATCTGAGTTAGTTTAGGTATTTTGTTACAAGCCAAAATATTAAAAAATAACTTAAAATGACCTAGATATTAGCATAAATGGCTTAGCTAATAGAAATAGTTGTGGATAATTTATTTCTAAGTCACAAATGTGTATTATGTGATGTGATTTCAGTTTAAGAATTTTTGGAGTCAGTTTAGTATTTTTAGGCATACTGGTTATCTATTTAAAGCTGGAATGACTAGACGCAGATATGGAAAATGATGGTTTTGGTGCAATAATATTTTTAGTGAATCCTATGATTTATTTGAAAGTTGTTGGAACTTGGAAAACTTGGTTTAGCTAAAGTTGAGTGCTTTTAGCATATCGGGATTTACTAGTATAGTAACTAAAGATCTTAAGTCATCCACAGTTTAGCCTTCTTTCTTGACTTCTTTTATGTGATATTTCTATCACATCTCATTGTTCATTCATGGTTAAAAACAGAACAATGAGAGAAGGAAGAGCAAAGAGAAAAGAAGGAAGGGAAAAAGAGGAAAGCTAAAGGGAAAGGGAAGCTTGAAGACTTGTGATCATTCCTTCATCGTCTCCACCATATTCTGCAGCTTAAAGAGCTTGAAGGTAGGGGTTCTTAAACTTAGTTTCATCTTTTTCCTCACTTCTTCATGTTAGGTTTGATTGAGGTTTAATATGTCAAATTAAGTTTTTGTGATGTGGTATATGATTTTCTTGCTTGGATGAGTTATAAATGTTGTTTATGGCTTGTTTATGCAAAGAGTTTGGATTAGAAACCAAAACTATCCATTTTGGACCTAAATTGCTAAAAGTGAAGGATTTTTCAATTTTGATGGATGATTGTGGTTTGATCCAATTTTGACGAAATCAATTAGTGTTTTATGTTTCCCTCATGTTTGTGAACTTGTTTGGGACTTAAAATCACCTAGAGGTTGGATTGGAGTGGCCAAAACCCAAGGTTTTGGCCAATAGAACAATACCACTTCTACAGAATTCTACAGAAGTTGTTGTTGCATGACCACGCCTAGGCGTAGGATTTCTATGCCTAGCCAAGTTACAGTTTGGGTGAGACAGAGAGTACCACACCTAGGCATGGGAATGTCACGCTTAGGCGTGAGTACCAGGATTTTTCAAGATTATATTCTTGAGGTTTTGGTATTCTTTAGGTGTGGGGATCATTCTTGTATACTTTCATAAGTGTGTTGAGACACAAATGGGGCTAATTCTTGGAGAGAATAACTATATGGCATATATCTAAGTGTGATGAAACTTTAGGAAAATCTATGAGTTAGAATGCCTTAGGGACTATCTAAAACTTTGATCAACATGAGGTTGACTTAAAAATCATTTATGAAGTGATGGTGATACGTTTTAGGTAAGGAAATGCTAGTTACATAGTTTTTGCTACCTTGTGGATAGGTGAAGCTAGGACCTATATGTATTAGTATTAGATAATCTCTTGATCATGGGAATCGTGTGATAGATCTTAATTATGAATTAAGATAGTTTTTGATACTTCGTTTTCAAACTTGGTACTTGTTAGTTTCTTATGCATTGTAACTTAACATGGTGTGCACAACCATATGGCCAGAGAACAAGGTGTTGATATAGATTCTTATAGCAAATATGCTATTATGGTCAGGGTTACCGGTATGGGGTGACAATAGTACTCATACATTGGTGAGGGGAATGTGTGTACCTATTACCAAGTGGGACTAGGCTTTTAGGCTTATTCTACTTTGAATATCCAAGAAACAGAGGTTTCTAGGAAATTAATCAAGTAGCTTGTGTTTTCAAATCTTAAGACTTGCATTTACATTGCATAATGATTATATTAATACTTGTTTGAGCATAATCATACCTCATCACATAAAGCATGGCATGGTTGACAATTGTATAGGCAGTTGTCATTACTTAATCGATTAATTTGTTAGTCGTTCGTTTAATAATATCTTAGGATTGTATGGGCGATTATTGATTGTCAGATATTTATATTGTGTATACTATTAATGTGTTCAGTTATTTATTTGTTGTAAATGATTAATTGCTGGTCTTAGTATGCGAATACTGAGAAATTGTGATTTCTCACCCCTGTATACTTTATATAATTCCAGGTGAAGATCCTCCAAAAGAAAATGGCAAGAAAAAGAAGAAAAAGAAGACTTAGTTTAGCAGTTTTATCTCTTTTTGTACCAGTTTGTGTTGGTGCATGCTCTAGAGGCCAATACATTTTGTCTATATTTATATACATTGTTTTATGCTAATTTTAATATATGAGGCATTTCATTTATTGTGTTCTTTTTTATAAACATAATAAAGTCCTTAGAATAGTAAGTTTGATACCATAGGATATCAAGTGGATGACTTGATCGTGAGCTCTTATTCAATAAAACATTATTCTTAAATGTCCCTAGTCAAGTATTATTGTTAATTAGAACAACAATAATGCATTGAGACTAGTATGTGCATAGACTGATGACCATATCTCGCGAGTCATAGATATGAGATATCAAGTCTTCACATGGATACATATTAGAGTAATGATGTATTGGACAGACCTTCCATGAGAATGCTACGTGGATCGTTACATGAGTGTCATAAGCGATTCTCATAGTGATAATGGTGTATGTGGTCCTTTGACTTGAAATCACTACGATTCCTACATGAGGAGTTGTGTATTTTAATGCCATCAAATGTCATCTGTAACAAGATGATTATAAAGTTAGTTATTAGACATACCGCGATTCATGTGGAGGGATGTGAGTGACCTAGATGGGATTTGTCCCTCCTATATAACAAGAGTGATATCTTCGGGCCCACTGATTGAGTGAGACTATGAAATGTTTGGCCATGCTCAAATGAGTCAATATGAAATATTGATCTCATTTGTTATTACTATGTCTACTCAAGAATCAGGAAACTGAAGATTGAACTAAACAAGGGTGACAAGTTCCATGCCTTGTGTTCAATCCAGATATCTGGACAAAATGACTAAACTACACGTAACATTGGTCACGGATAGGTTATGTCAAATCACTGACATTCTCATTACTTAGGTAGTAGCGATGTGTTGCTAGGTACTGCTCACAATTTGTAATATTAAAATAAGATTTTAATATTACTACTAACGTCATGAGAATCTGCAGGGTCACACACTTAGAACAGACTAAATTAGAGCAATAAGGATCCAAGTTGGACTCGGATTCAATTATGGGCCTAACTCATAACAGATGAGTCTAGGGTTGCATAGCTTACCTTGCTACTACTCACACTCACTTAAGGCAGTCACTATTATAAATAGTACTGCTAAGGGGGCTGCTAGTAAGAGATTACAGAACCCTAACCGCACCTATAGAAAGTGAATAAGAGAGTGACAGGTTTCCTTCTCTCTTCTTCGCAACTAGCACTATTGTAGAGAGGTCAGACTCCAAGACTGCGAACGCTAGACATTTTGCAAGCCTATTCATGTGGATACTGGAGAGACATCATTGCTATTACGGTATTGGTGATTCATGTTGCTTGTGTTTATCACGCTTCAAGAGGTAAACTTTTTAAAACTTAGATTATGGCTTTTTCGCATAGATCCTGTGAGGGAATTTTATTATTCCGCTGCGTGATTCTTATCCGCAAATTCCCAATAGTTTGTATATTAGTACTTTACTAGTTGTATGTAAAAGTTTATGTATAGAATATGGCTTGTTAGTCGGAGATGTATGTATATATGATCTTTTTACCATTCGAGGCTTTCTTTAATAACTATAAAGGTTATTATGGATTTTATTCTTAAGCATTCTTAGAAGTGACACGTTTAATGCATTTTATTCTTGAAATATTTTGCGTATTTTTGCGTAAATTGTATTAGGGTGTTATATTATGGTATCAGAGAAGTTCATCCTGTTGAGTCGGGGTGTGGACTGACTATGCATTCTTTTGTGTGTTATGCATTTTTTGTCTCTTATTTGAGTATTGGATTGTTAATAGCTACTATTACATGGGTACATGATATTGAGGTCTGATCAACTCAATATGTATTGTTCTTGTGTGCAGGAAACTATGGCACCAAAATGGTAAACCCGTCAGATAAGAAACTCATCTAATGAAGACCTTAGTATGGCTGGAGCCTTTATGGCGATGGCTGATGCCTTAAGGAACCAAAATGGCCGCTCATGTTGAAGCTATGAGAGAGTAAACCGCTACTACAAACATGATATTTAAAAGAATGTCAACAACTCAACATCAACCACTTATACTACCACCACACCATCAGGGGCAACCAGACCAGGAGGTAGCTGGGAGGAACTAGACTTTCCAAAATATCTTTGAGTTTAGGAAATCTAATCCATATTCCTTTAAAGAGGAGTACGACCTAGTCAAAACTGAGGGTTGGATCAAAGAGATGGAGAAGATTTTTACGATCATGGCATGTTCAGATGAACAAAAGGTGTTTTTTATGACCTATATACTGGAGGGTGAGGCAGAGGATTGTTGGGTAGATGCCAAGAGCGCTCTTGTCGCAGCAAGGACTCCTATTACTTTGGAGATTTTTAAGAGATCGTTTCTGAGAAAGTTATTTCCGCAAAACCTACAGAATGCCAAAGAGATAGAATTTCTTAGGTTGGAGCAAGGGAATTTGTCTGTTGGTTAGTATGTGGCCAAATTCAATGAATTTTCTAAGTTCTCATCTTGTATTAGACTTGACCCAGATGAGTCCTAGAAGTGCGTTAAGTTTGAGGAAAGATTGAGAAAAGACATTCAAAATGCTATCCTACCGTTGGAAATTCGAGACTTTGAGACTTTGATTAACAAGTGCAGGATAATTGAAGGGCGTTTGAAAAAGCTTTCTATGGAGCCTAAGTCACAAGACTTCCAAAAGAGGAAACGGGGTGATGATAAGTTCAAGAAAGGGACTTCTAAATCTAGCTTCCCTCAAGACAAGGGTAAATAGATTCAGAAGCAGTCTGAGGGACCTAAGTGTTCTAAGTGTGGAAAGCAGCATGGAGACCGGCCTTGCTCGATATGCTTTGTCTGTGGGTAACATGGGCATTATACTAAGGACTGTCCATCAAAGAAGGAAGTTGTGCCTACCCAGAAACCACAAGCCAGAGGGAGAGTTTATATATCCTAGGTGGTGAAGCGGTGACCCAGTCTTCCGATCTTATCGAAGGTAAATGCATTATCCACAATCATCTTTTAATTGTAATGTATGATTCGGGAGCATCCCACTCCTTTGTTTATAATGATTGTGTGAAGATATTGGATTTGCCTGTGTCTGGACTTTCTTTTGACTTATCTGTATCTACGGCTACTGGTAACCCAGTTACAACATCCAGAGTGTGTCTTGATTGTTGTGTAAAGGTAGAACGTAGGATTTTCTATGTAAACCTTATCTGTTTGCCTTTAGTAGGTATTGATGTCATCCTTGGTAGGGATTAGTTGTATGCTAACCATGTAGTGTTGAATTGTTCAAAAAAATCCTTGATTTTCTTATCAAATATACCTACCAGAGTCGTTTCATCTGAGTCTATATATCTTAATACAAATCAGGTCAATCTTTGTTTGAAGGAGGGATCTTTAGGATATATTCTCTTATTATCACTAAGTGCTGAGGTTGAGTAAAGCATAAGTGATATTTTTATGGTGAGTGAATATCTCGAGGTTTTTCCAAGTGATATAGTGGAATTGCCACCTAAGCGAGATATAGAGTTTACTATAGATTTAGTGCCTATGACAGGACCTATCTCTATAGCACCCTATAGAATGGCACCACTAGAATTAGAGGAACTCAAGAAACAAATTGAGGATTTGTTGGACAAGCACTTCAAAAGGCCAAGTGTTTCTCCCTGGGGAGCACATGTGTTACTAATGAAGAAAAATGATGGTACCATGAGGCTTTATGTGGATTACAGACAGCTAAATAAGGTGACCATTAAGAATATGTATTCGTTGCCTAGGGTAGATGTTATAATGGATCAATTGAGAGGAGCTGCGATTTTCTCAAAGATTGATCTTAGGTCTAGTTATTATCAGATAAGAGTTAGGGAAGAGGATATTCCTAAGACTGCTTTCAGCACTAGGTATGGGTATCATGAGTATCTCATGATGTCTTTTAGGTTGACTAATGCTCTGGCAGTGTTCATGGATTATATGAACAGGATCTTTAGGCCCTACCTGGATTAGTTTGTTATGGTGTTTATAATTGATATCTTAATCTATTCAAAGACAATGAAGAAACATGAACAATATCTGAGGATAGTGTTGGAAACACATAAGGAAAATAGGTTGTTTGCCAAACTATCGAAGTATGAGTTCTGGCTTTCACAAGTTCAGTTTTTGGGACATGTGATATCTCAGAGAGGGATTTCTATGGAGCGAAGTAAGATTGATGCAGTGTTGCAGTGAGAGAGACCCACCACTGTAATAGAGATCAAAAGCTTCATAGGCCTAGTGGGGTACTATAGAAGATTCATAAAGGGTTTTTCTCAGTTAGCACTACCCTTGACTAGATTAACTAGGAAATATGGTTCTTTTGATTGGACTCAAGGCTATAAGGATAGTTTCCAAGAGCTAAAGGTAAAGTTAACTACTACACCGGTGTTGGTTTTCTAGATCCTCTAGAGAACTTTGAGGTGCATTGTGATTCTTCAAAGATGGGTTTAGGTTGTGTTTTGATGCAACATAGGAGAGTTGTCGCCTATGCATCAAGGCAGTTGAGACCTCATGAGGAGAACTACCCGACTCATGATCTAGAGCTGGCTATAGTAGTATTTGCTTTGAAAACTTGGAGACATTACCTATATGGAGTTCAATTTGAGGTGTTCAGTGATCATAAAAGTTTGAAGTATCTATTTGATCAAAAGGAGCTAAACATGAGACAACAAAGATGGATGGAGTTTTTGAAAGACTACGACTTTAAGTTAAAGTATCATCCAGGTAAAGCCAATGTGGTGGCTGATGCACTAAGTAGGAAATCTCTACATGTGTCCTATATGATGATCCAAAAGAGAGAACTTTTGGAGAGTTTTAGGGACTTGAGCCTTTCAGTAACTGTGTTGCCACATAGTCTCAGTGTGAGTCAAGTGGACATAGTGAGTGACTTTAGGACTCAGATCTTAGAAGCTCAGAAGGAAGATTGTAACGCACCTAAATATACCAACTGCAACGCAATTGTCATTACACCACAATTACTACATCCAGGTGTGTCACAGTCATGATAACAGTAGTTTCCAAATTTAAGAGTTTAATTTTTTCCTTTTTCACATTTATGCATAAGTAGAAAATATGAGCCATGAATGTACTATAAATGTATTCAACCCTTAATACAACCATTGGAATGAAATCACGTCTTTATATATATATAGTTTATAGCCAACTTACACGAATCACTGATAACATAAAATATAATAATTACAGAGTCAAATAAAATACAGCAAGAATAAAAACATTAAAGGGGAGGAGTAGTAACCCAGGAATGGGTACTACCAGCAGACAAGGCCGCAACCCCATATGCACATGACACACGGCGCCCCAGTTGACACGACAGGCATCAATGCCACCACACGGCTACACTCTTACGTAGTCGACGAAATCTTATCCAGATGCTCAAGTCAATCAATCAAGGCATGGTCCCTCTTTATCTTCCTCACGAACTTTTATCAAACATAAATGTAAAACAGGAATGCACAAATATAGGAAAGAGGTGAGATTCCCAACTTTCAGTACCAACATGGCAGCAAGAAAATAAACGGTGTCGAACGCCCACATAGGACACAATTTATACGTACAAGTGCAGTAATACATGAAAGCAATTAATGAGAGTAAAGCAACAAGGAACAGTAGTTAACATCATCCATAGCCAACTAGCAACATTAGCATTACCAAGAATCAAATAAATATCATAGTCATAATAGTAAACACATTATCCAATCATGAATGCTCAATGGACCATGTGACTGACAACTCACAATACAACAAGGGTACCAAAGTTCCTACTCCATGGAGCTAGACATAAACATTTTCGGAGTGAATGATCAAGGAGTAATGCCAGTGTATCGTTAGCCTTAAAAATATAGTGTGCTCATCACATAAAAACATTTTGCGCAAAATGGCTCACACATGGCACCTCAATAGTTGATCGCGACATAGGACAGCATCTCAGGCCGGATCGTTGGTGTGTTGCATTGGTCTATCCCACGGCCCCAACGGAGCTACCACTGTCTATTGTGAGACACCCACACCCCAACGCCCCCAGGTTCAACAACATATGACACCTACGCTTAGTCTATTCGCACCCGCACAAAGGTGTTATTCGAACTCCTAGGCAACATAGCCTTCTCAACAATGTCCCACAGACAATACGCATGCATGATGACACAATGTCCAATCATGTATGTTCAACATCAGCATTGCCTCAATGGCACATAAGCATTATTCAATGATCAACATGACATATCAATAACATATCTATTAAAAACATTGCCTCAAAGGCATATCATCATTTCTTATCTCATCGAGTACTACATTAATAATTCTCAGTATCAACATGTATTCCTCATTACACACATACCACAATTTCCATGTCATGGATCCAAGAATTCCATATTCAAAAATCATTACTTCCCTATTGGGGTGAATGCACATTTCTAACATAATTTAGTAAAGCAAAATCCTTGAATCCAGGGTTTTTAGGTTATGTTTAAGTTACAAAGGATAAAGAACCATTATCTCAATCATTTCCAGCTCAAAAATCTCATATTTGGTCTTGGTAATCGATTACAACATCCTTGTAATCGATTACCTGAGAAACAGAACCTCTGTAATCGATTACAATCTCATTGTAATCGATTACGTGATTCCCAGAATCACGTTTCGTAACTTCAAGGCACTGGTAATCGATTACACAACCGTGGTAATCGATTACAATTGACAACCTCCGTAATCGATTACCCACGAGTTGTAATCGATTACGTGATTCCCAGCAGCACCATTTCGTGACATCAGAGGCTTGGTAATCGATTACACTCCTCTTGTAATCGATTACAAGCTAAACAGAACCTTTGTAATCGATTACACACCAGATGTAATCGATTACCAGGTTTCCAGAATCACGATTTTGTATCTTTAAGAGCTTGGTAATCGATTACAAGCCTCATGTAATCGATTACCACACGTAAGTTTGCAGAAAAACAGAGTTCTCAGGTCCTTCAACTCAAACCAAACCATTCCTCATCATATTTAATCAACAAGGTATTCCAATACAACTTCAAATCATACAAGAGACATCAACAAATCATACAAATCCAACAAAATACATTATCATCAAGAACAACATAAAAATGAAAGAACTTTATACATGGATTCCAAAAATCAACAACAATACACATACAAGACATTCCCTTACTACCAAGGTTGGTTGAAGAGGATCATCTCCCTCTTACCGATATGGAAAACAACGCAATGTGCTACTCCTTCTTATCTTAGATTTTCGTTTTTACCACCTTCAAGAAAACCTCAATGTGAGTGATCACCACAATGTTCACTCAACCATGAAAAATAGGTTCTTGGTCACCATGGTGGCCAAGAGAAAACGAAAATACCAAGGAAATGGAAGAAAGTTGAAGACTTTACCTTAAAGCTCCAAGCTTTAGCTTTAATGGTGGAAGAGAAATGGAAGAAGAAGAAGAAGAAGAAGAACCAAGAGATAACCACCAAGGAGAGTAGTCTTGGAATGGTGGAAGGAACAAGAAAATGTGATTGGTTTGGCAAAATGAGGAAGTTGGTCTTCCAATGTGATGGTGTGTGTGTGTGTTCAGTGGAGAGGAAGAAGAAGAGAGAAAAAGAGAGAAATGGGTATTTGGGTGTAGAGAAGTAAGTGAAATATGTAAGTAATGGAAGGGAAATATTTGGACTCCCCCCTTGTAGTGTCTGCCGTAGAAGAGTGAAAAAAAGGAGAGAGAAAAATATGTTGCAAGGGAAATTGCTAGGAAGCTTCCCACAATAAGCTTGGATTAAATTTAATCTTTCTTTTGAAATTAAACTAATAGGTGTGATACAAAAATTAGATTTTGAATAATGTAATAATATTTTTAATACATGTTATTATTTATTGGACAATAGTTATAGTTGGCAGAAGTCAGCACTACAAATTTGACGGATAAATTCCTCACAGTGTTTTATTATCTCATCGGCTAAGATTTCTCAAAAAATATGAAACCTTGTAACTGTGTCCGGCCTCGGGTTTAGTAAGATCCCCTGTCGACTTTTCCATAGTTCAAGGTTCTCGGAAAAAATATCTCATTTCTCCGGTTCCGCTCAGTACACACGTAAAACAATAAATATATTAAAATATTCCACGCCTTCAAAAAATTCCAGAAAATCACAAATATTTTTAGAATGAATTCTGATAATAGAAAAGTAAATTTTGGGGTGTTACAACTTTCCACAACAAATAGGAATTTCGTCCTCAAAATTTTCCATACCTTGAAACAATTCGGGATATTGCTCCTTCATCTTGTCCTCTAACTCCCACGTCACATCTCCAGTTGCTTCATTCCAGATTACCTTCACTAGTGCAATGTCCTTTCCTCTGAGTTGGTTCGTCCTCCTATCCTCAATCCTTACAGGAGTTGTCTCATATGTCAAGTTTTCCTTCAATTGTACAGAATCAGGTGCTATGACATTATTAGGGTTCGGGATGTACTTTCTGAGTTGAGACACATGAAAAACATTATGAAGGTTTGAAAGAAAAGGAGGTAAAGCTATTTGGTAAGCAACAGGACCTATCCGACGAAGAATTTGGTAGGGTTTAAGGAATTTTGGAGTGAGTTTTCTAGGCTTGAGGATACGACCGACCCCAGTCATAGGTGTGACTTTCGAGAAGACATGCTCTCCTTCTTCGAACTCAAGAGGTTTCCTTCTTTTGTCCGCATAACTCTTCTGCCGACTCTGAGCCGTTTTCATCTGCTCCTGAATCATTTTAGCCTTCTCAGTTGTCTGCTGAATGAGTTCAGGTCCAACGGTAAGCCGTTCTCCATCTTGATACCAGCACAGAGGCTTCCGACACCTCCGCCCATATAGAGCCTCATAGGGCGCCATCCCTATACTTGAATGGTGACTGTTGTTGTAGGTGAATTCCACCAATAGTAAGATTTCATCCCAATCTCCAGTTTGCTCTATCGCACAAACTCTTAGCAGATCCTCTAATGACTGGATTGTCCTCTATGATTGGCCATCAGTCTGCGGATGGTATGCCGAACTCAATCGCAACTTCGTTCCCATAACTTCTTGAAAACTCTTCCAAAACTTAGACGTAAACCTTGGATCTCTGTCGAAAATGATACTTGTGGGCACACCATGAAGTCCGACAATTTCACTAACATATATCCAACTCAACTTTTCTAATGGATATCTTATGTTGATTGGAAAAAAGTGAGCTGATTTTGCAAGCCGATCCACAAATGCCCATATTGAGTCATTTCCTTTCTTAGTCCTTGGCAACTCGACAACAAAGTCCATGGCGATAATATCCCATTTCCATTCGGGGATAGTCAAGGTTTGTAACAGTCCAGCTGGTCTTTGATGTTCAATCTTCATTTTCTGGCAGACCAAACAAGATGACACGCATTTAGCAACGTCTTTCTTCATCCATTGTTACCATCACTTCTGTTTTAGATTTTGACATACCTTGATCACTCTGGTGTGTAAACTCGGTTTACTCTCGTGAGTCTCATTGGGAATGAACTCCTTAAGTTCTAAATCATCTGGTATTGCAACCTTCACTTGTGAACATTAAGATTCCATCGAGTTACTTCCTCACATTTTGACACCATGCTTTGTCTTAATAGCTTCTTCTTGTCTTGTAGAAATTGGTCACTATTCTACTTCTCTTGAATTCTTCCTAACAGATCATTCGAAATAACGATTATATCTGGACATACCTCATCCGGTGTTATTTCTAATGACAGCCACTTGTCCTCGAAATACTCTACTAATTCTTTCTTCTTGACCATCATAATGAAGGTATTAGGCAGTTTCCGGTTCAAAGCGTCCGCCATGGCGTTTTCTTTTCCAAGATGACTTTAAAGTTAGAGATCATGATCCTTCAAAATCTTTAGTCACTTTCTCTGCCTCATGTTTGGTTCCTTCTCATCTAATAAATACTTCAGGTTCTTGTGACAGCGAAGGGCATTGAATATTGCTCCATATAGAAAGTGTCTCTATATTCTTAGAGCAGATACAACAGCGATCAATTACAAGTCACGGATCGGACATTCTCCTCACGCACTCTCAACTACCGTAAGGCACAAGCCACAACTCTCCAGCTTTTCATGAGTGCATCCCAACCTTGATGTGAAGCATCACAAAACACTTCGAAGGTTTCATTGAGATTGGGCAGTATCAAAATCGGAATATTTCCTCACTCTTTGAAAACTTTCTTCGCCTGTGCTGGTCCGTAAAAGTTTTTATTCTCTTTTGTAAGCTGAGCAAGTTGTCCAACTATCCTTGAGAATCTGTCGATACTCCTTCGATAAGAACTAACTAATCCCACTAGCTATGAACCTCCCTCACGGTTTCCGATCTTTCCTTTTGAGGAACTGCTTCAACTTTTTTGTGAATCCACACGATTCCTCCATTTGGAATCTCATGATCCAAAACGGAACTTCCTTAAACGAGAATTTGCACTCTGATACTTGGGCACTTAATCCCCCTTCTTTAAAGTCAGGAAAACTATATCGAGATGCCCAACGTATCTCCTCATATCTTCGTGAATAGGTCAGAATGTCATCATTAATGACAACGACGATTCTGTTCTAGGTAAGGATAGAAAATACAATTCATGTTGTCCAAGAATACAACATGAGCATTTGTCACTCCGGTTGACATCACGGGATACCCATAATGTCGAAAGTACACTCGAAAAATCATCTTGGGGACATTCTCTATCTCCACGAATCCATCGGTGACCAGGACATACATCTATCTTGGAGAGAACAATGATTTCCTTCTCGCTGATCCATCAAATCATTCACCTTCCTCCGAGAATACTCATCTTTGATCATAATCTTGTTTATCTGGCGATAGTCCTCGTATCACCGAGAATTTTTATTATTATTCTCCTCCTTAACCGACGGCATCTTAGTTCAACATGCGGAACTCTTTGGCTATTAAAGTGGTATTTATGTTCCCTTCACTCTTGGTCCTCTACGGAGAACATTACATGTACCCTCAGGCTCCTTTCCTTTATGAGGCTTAGACCATGTTGGCCGTTACGAGCTCAAAAGTCTTAGTTTCAAAAATCTCTAAGGTTTTTATCGGAACGACCTAGCCGACAATAATCAGAAAACTACCGATCAGTTTTCTAAAATCATGAACTCAAATAGATATGATTTGAGGTAAGCAAGATAGGTTAACAAAAGACTCGATCTTTAATAGAAATAGGATAGGTTACACAACTTAGGTGTCAACGACAAGTCTTCGTAACAGAAATGGAAACAACTAAGCCGAAGATAATAAAGATAAGGATGAACCCAAGTGATCCATACAGTCACAAATTGTAAAAGGAGGGGTTACCCCCAGAATTATACAGCACAATTATAGGATCATCATTTGAGGTATAACTTCCACGGTTTAGATCTCTGACTTTTGAAGTCTAAGCACCTCCCAGGGTATAAGTTCTGGCTTCTGCTTGTGGTTCCACAGCCCTTACAGCATTGACTGAAGAATTTGCCTTTGCTCAGTCGCAGTTGCGGGAGACGTGTCCAGGCTTTCCACATCTAAAACAGATTATCCCTTTGATCTTACACTCCCTTGTGAAGTGTTCCTTTCCGCATTTCATACATCTTGGCGAGGATGTCGGGGTCTGACTGGATACACCACCGCTAGTACTTTGTCCAGAAGTTAGTTGTTGTTGTTTCCCTGATACCCGTGCGTATGGTTTCCGCTTAAACTGGTTGACTTTTCTATTATTCCTCCTTTGGAATCTAGGTAGTCCACATTTGCCCTAAAGCCGACTGTCCTCCAACAGATTCTGAACCTCAACTTCCAATTCTCGTTGTTGCGTGACCCTCTGATCCGGGTAAGTTGTCACCGCAGCTATCATTTACCTTTCTTCGGCAGTCGCAACCATACTCCGATTGTCTTGTCCCACGCTCACATGTATACATCTGTCACGAGCCATCACCCTTGCATGTCTACTGCGAGCCATTGAATCTCTCTGAAGACGGACATAGATACAACAAACACAAAATTACTTCAAACAGCGTTATCTCCCTATGGAAACCAAATATAAAGAGTCATACAATTCATACAATTCAAGCAAGACAAGTTCAATCCCATACATCCTAACAATCCCCAGCTCGAACTTCTTCATTCTGCTGCCACAGCGTAATCCCTCGTAAGCCGTCAACTTCCAACTGCTTCTCGAATCTAGTTTACACCAACTATTTCTTAGTCCAGAAGATCGGTTCTCCAAAACCTTTTGATCTCCTCACAAAAGAAATCCTATTTTCCTAACACAGTATGCCTAGGTGAAGTCGTAGTTTCCTGTACATATAGAACATTACATATTGAGTAGGCCAATCCTCAATATCATGCAACTGTATAACAGTAGCCATCAACATTCAACCTACGGCAAGCCATGCATTCCTTTCCCATCATCTCAATCAAGAGACAAGGAAGTGCACAACAGACCAAATTCTAATATGCCTAAACATAGCAAGTCCATACCCCGGCTCAACAGGATGAACTGCTCTGATACCACCAAAGTGTAACGCACCTAAATATACCAACTGCAGCGCAATCGTCATTACACCACAATTACTAAATCCAGGTGTGTCACAGTCATGATAACAGTAGTTTCCAAATTTAAGAGTTTAATTTTTTCCTTTTTCGCATTTATGCATAAGTAGAAAATATGAGCCATGAATGTAATATAAATGTATTCAACCCCTAATACAACCATTGGAATGAAATCACGTCTTTATATATATATAGTTTATAGCCAACTTACACGAATCACTAATAACATAAAATATAATAATTACAGAGTCAAATAAAATACAGCGGGAATAAAAACATTAAGGGGGAAGAGTAGTAACCCAGGGATGGGTACTACCAGCAGACAAGGCCGCAACCCCATATGCACATGACACACGGCGCCCCAGTTGACACGACAGGCATCAATGCCACCACACGGCTACACTCTTACGTAGTCGACGAAATCTTGTCCAGATGCTCAAGTCAATCAATCAAGGCATGGTCCCTCTTTATCTTCCTCACGATCTTTTATTAAACATAAATGTAAAACAGGAATGCACAAATATAGGAAAGAGGTGAGATTCCCAACTTTCAGTACCAACATGGCAGCAAGAAAATAAACGGTGTCGAACACCCACATAGGACACAATTTATACGTACAAGTGCAGTAATACATGAAAGCAATTAATGAGAGTAAAGCAACGAGGAACAGTAGTTAACATCATCCATAGCCAACTAGCAACATTAGCATTACCAAGAATCAAATAAATATCATAGTCATAATAGTAAACACATTATCCAATCATGAATGCTCAATGGACCATGTGACTGACAACTCCCAATGCAACAAGGGTACCAAAGTTCCTACTCCATGGAGCTAGACATAAACATTTTCGGAGTGAATGATCAAGGAGTAATGCCAGTGTATCGTTAGCCTTAAAAATATAGTGTGCTCATCACATAAAAATATTTTGCGCAAAATGGCTCACACATGGCACCTCAACAGTTGATCACGACATAGGACAGCGTCTCAGGCCAGATCGTTGGTGTGTTGCATTGGTCTATCCCACGGCCCCAGCGAAGCTACCACTGTCTATTGTGAGACACCCACACCCCAACGCCCCCAGGGTCAACAACATATGACACCTACGCTTAGTCTATTCGCACCCGCACAAAGGTGTTATTCGAACTCCTAGGCAACATAGCCTTCTCAACAATATCCCACAGACAATACGCATGCATGATGACACAATGTCCAATCATGTATGTTCAACATCAGCATTGCCTCAATGGCACATAAGCATTATTCAATGATCAACATGACATATCAATAACATATCTATTAAAAACATTGCCTCAAAAGTATATCATCATTTCTTATCTCATCGAGTACTACATCAATAATTCTCAGCATCAACATGTATTCCTCATTACACACATACCACAATTTCCATGTCATGGATCCAAGAATTCCATATTCAAAAATCATTACTTCCCTATTGGGGTGAATGCACATTTCTAACACAATTTAGTAAAGCAAAATCCTTGAATCCAGGGTTTTTAGGTTATGTTTGAGTTACAAAGGATAAAGAACCATTATCTCAATCATTTCCAGCTCAAAAATCTCATTTTTGGTCTTGGTAATCGATTACAACACCCTTGTAATCGATTACCTGAGAAACAGAACCTCTGTAATCGATTACAATCTCATTGTAATCGATTACGTGATTCCCAGAATCACGTTTCGTAACTTCAAGGCACTGGTAATCGATTACACAACCATGGAAATTGATTACCAATTGGACAGAACCTCCGTAATCGATTACTCACAAGTTGTAATCGATTACGTGATTCCCAGCAGCACCATTTCGTGACATCAGAGGCTTGGTAATCGATTACACTCCTCTTGTAATCGATTACAAGCTAAACAGAACCTCTGTAATCGATTACACACCAGATGTAATCGATTACCAGGTTTCCAGAATCATGATTTTGTATCTTTAAGAGCTTGGTAATCGATTACAAGCCTCATGTAATCGATTACCACACGTAAGTTTGCAAAGAAACAGAGTTCTCAGGTCCTCCAACTCAAACCAAACCATTCCGCATCATATTTAATCAACAAGGTATTCCAATACAGCTTCAAATCATACAAGAGACATCAACAAATCATACAAATCCAACAAAATACATTATCATCAAGAACAACATAAAAATGAAAGAACTTTATACATGGATTCCAAAAATCAACAACAATACACATACAAGACATTCCCTTACTACCAAGGTTGGTTGAAGAGGATCATCTCCCTCTTACCTATATGGAAAATAACACAATGTGCTACTCCTTCTTGTCTTAGATTTTCGTTTTTACCACCTTCAAGAAAACCTCAATGTGAGTGATCACCACAATGTTCACTCAACCATGAAAAATAGGTTCTTGGTCACCAAGGTGGCCAAGAGAAAACGAAAATAGCAAGGAAATGGAAGAAAGTTGAAGACTTTACCTTAAAGCTCCAATCTTTAGCTTTAATGGTGGAAGAGAAATGGAAGAAGAAGAAGAACCAAGAGATAACCACCAAGGAGAGTAGTCTTGGAATGGTGGAAGGAACAAGAAAATGTGATTGGTTTGGCAAAATGAGGAAGTTGGTCTTCCAATGTGATGGTGTGTGTGCGTGTTCGGTGGAGAGGAAGAAGAAGAGAGAAAAAGAGAGAAATGGGTATTTAGGTGTAGAGAAGTGAGTAAAATATGTAAGTAATGGAAGGGAAATATTTGGACTCCCCCCTTGTAGTGTCTGCCGTAGAAGAGTGAAAAAAAGGAGAGAGAAAAATATGTTGCAAGGGAAATTGCTAGGAAGCTTCCCACAATAAGCTTGGATTAAATTTAATCTTTCTTTTGAAATTAAACTAATAGGTGTGATACAAAAATTAGATTTTGAATAATGTGATAATATTTTTAATACATGTTATTATTTATTGGACAATAGTTATAGTTGGCAGAAGTCAGCACTACAAATCTGACGGATAAATTCCTCACAGTGTTTTATTATCTCATCGGCTAAGATTTCTCGAAAAATGTGAAACCTTGTAACTGTGTCCGGCCTCGGGTTTAGTAAGATCCCCCGTCGACGTTTCTATAGTTCAAGGTTCTCGGAGAAAATATCTCATTTCTCCAGTTCCGCTCAGTACACACGTAAAACGAAAAATATATTAAAATATTCCACGCCTTCAAAAAATTCCAAGAAAATTCCAGAAAATCACAAATATTTTTAGAATGAATTCTGATAATAGAAAAGTAAATTTTGGGGTGTTACAAAGATGATACTCTTAGTGATCTTAGTGAGCAGATCTTTTTGGGTAATCCTAGAGAGTTTGATATGGCAGATGATGGGATGATTAAATTTATAGGTAGACTTTACATTTCTCGTGAATCCATGATTAAGGAAAGGTTCCTTAAAGAAGCTCATTGTAATCAATACTCTATACATCCAAGGACCACAAAGATGTATCAAGACTTGAAGAAGTTATTTTAGTGGTCTAGAATGAAGAGGGACATAGCTGAGTTTGTGTCTAGGTGCCTAACTTGTCAGAAGGTCAAGATAGAACACCAGAAACCCTCTAGACCACTTCAATCTTTGGTAATACCAGAGTGGAAATGGGATAACATCACTGTAGATTTTGTGATGGGCTTGCCCAAGACTCAGTTAGGTTTTGATGCTATATGGGTTGTAGTGGATAGATTAACCAAATCTGCCCATTTTATATCCTATAAAGTTAACTACTCCTTGGATAGACTAGCTCAATTATACCTTCAGGAGATAGTTAAGTTGCACAGTATTCTGCTTTTCTATAGTTTCTGATAGAGACCCTAGATTCACATCTAGATTTTGGGGAGCCTTACAGAAAGCTTTTGGGACAAAGCTTAGTTTGAGCACAGCATACCATCCATAGAGTGACGGTCAGTCGAAAAAGACTATTCAAACCCTAGAGGATATGCTAAGAGCATATGTGCTAAAAAGCAAAAATGGAGTTGGAATAAGTTCTTACCTTTAGTGAAGGTTGCCTACAAAAAACAATTTTCATGCTAGCATAGGTATGGCACCGTACGATGTAACGTGTAACACCCCAATTTCCTAAATAGTTGACAGTAATTCTGACAGTTAACAAAATTCTACTATTTAGTGATTTCTATGTACTGTAAAATTATTTTGAGTATTCCATCAGCGTATTTGATCGTTTTGAGTGATTTACTCCGTGTCAAGAAAATAATAATTTTCAGGCCGGGAGAAATCTTTATGTATTTATTTCTCTTGATTGTTAATTATTTTTAACAATTTGATTTGATTTTCATACGTTTTCTAATATTTGTGATTTTTGTGGATAATTATAAATTTTTATATTTATTAGATTGTTTTTGGGCTATTTGTGGGCCCAAGTGGCCTTACGTGGGCCAAGGTGGGTCCCGCAAAGTGAAAATTTTTCTACGTATAAAAAAATTTGTACTGTTTAGACGGAGACAGGGGATCTTACTAAACCTGAATCTGGAAATAATTTCTAAAATTTTATTGTACTGTGCTTTGTACTGTATTTAATTATCGGGCGATAAAAATACAGTAAATGTATTCTTTTGTGGGGCTATAGCAAATAAAAATAAATATTGTACTGCTTAAGTCAACAATAGTGGTTATGACAACTTTTGACGGACCAATAGGAAACAAGTTTAATTCTTTTGACGGACCAATAGGAAGCAAGTCTAATATTGAAGACTTTGATATCAACCGTCGATTTAATCAACGGTGCAGAATCGGTCTAATAAAATGGCTATGACCATTTATAACTGTTGGATTTAGATTTAAGTCAATGGTGGAGATTTGATCTTATAAAGTGGCTAGGATTATTTGAAATCGTTGGATTTGGATTTAATCAACGATGGAGATGGATCATTTATAACCATTGGATTTGGATTTAATCAATGGTAGAGATTTGGTCTTCTAAAATGGCTATGACTAATTATGACCCTTGGTTTAAAAGTAAGAAGGAGCAATCTAGACCCTTCATTTTTGGAGATGCATCTATTGGCTAGGATTTCAAGGAGAAAGATCTAATGGCCTAGATTAAGTCTTCTAATCAAAAGTCTACCTTAATCCTAACCATTGATCTAATCAATGGCCTAAAATGCTCTAAATGGTGGCTTGAAAAAGATGACAACTTTGTTAGATGCAAGGATGGAGGGGGGATGGTTTTGTGCTTCATTTTGGAGCTAAAGAAAAGCTTTATGACCATTATTAGATGCCTTGGTCAATTATGCATCATTATTGATCATTTAGCATCCTTAGGAGAATGTTTGAAGGGGGACAATTTTTGGTAGCTTTAGGAGAGCTTTGCATGGTTTATGACCATTATCCTTCATTCTTGATCATTATTGATCATTCCAAAAACCTAAAGCTCTTAGAAAATTTTCTCTCCTTCTCCTTCTAGCATGGTTCGGCCAACACCTAGAAATCATTTCTCCAAGCTTCTAAAATTTTACCTAAACACATTTCCTAAACCTAAACACCATTCTAAGAACATCTCTAGTTATTAGTTTTTACAAAATCATTCATCTTGAGTTTCAAATCCAAGCTTCAAGTTTCTACCAAAAATGGTAAAGTTCATATTTCTTCACCTAAGCTTTTAGTTTTGATTTTCTAAGCCATGCTTGAATCATGGTTTACCTATTCTTTCACTTGTTATTGATTTTAAGATTTGTTTATGATTTTTAGGGATTTTCCAAGGAGCTCCACGAAATTGATAGGAAGGGAAACCAAGTGTTTTCACTTCATTCTTTACCTTAACCAAGTTTAAGAAACCTTTCCCTCAAAAAAAAAATTCTATCTTTGTTCTTCAAGAAGAACCATTCGGCCAAGATACCCAAAACTACTCTCCAAGCTCTTTTAATTTCATCCAACCATAGATCTTAAATCTACATGATATTATAAGCAATTTTCATGTTGGAGACTTTCTCTAAATCATTCATCTTCAACCTTGTTCTTCAAGCTAAAGATTGAAGCTTTATTGGTGAAGTTTATTAATCTTCACTTTTCTTTTGATTTTCAAGGTTCTAAGCCATGTTTGATCCATGGTTTATCTTGTTCAAGCTTGATTTACTAATAAATATATGTTTTGTTTTGTATTTGAGAAGCCCTTGGTGGTGAAGGACTTGGAAAAAGAAGAAAAACAAGGAGCTTTTGAGGATCTTCAAGAGGTAAGAGGGAGATTCATCTCACCAACCAAGTATGGTGGTGAGAGATGGTTTATGTATTTGATGGATGGTGAATCCATGTGAGGATTCATATCCATGGTCATGTAATAATTTGTGAATGTTTATATGCTTTGATTATTTGCCTATGCTTGGTATGATTTGCATGATTTATTGTTTTGATTACGGCATGCTTGTGATATATATATTTGAATATGTATGTGTATGCCATGATTTGATGATGGAAAGGAAATTGATTTTTGGTTCCAAAGACCAAGAGGATTTCGGTCAAGATACCTCAAAATAAGTGTTCATAAATTAATATTTTCATGAATGATAAAATTGGATGATTAGAAAAGCAAGGAAAATAAACAAAGGGTTTGTTTTTCAAGAAGTATTGTTCACGGTTTTGAGAAGAATTTTTATTAATTTATTTTGTGTAAAAAGTTTCTAAGCATTTTACTAAACATGAGTTTTAAATGAAAAGGGCAATGTTGATTTTAAGGATTTGCAAAGAAAGTGAAAATGGATTTACAAAGAAAGTGAAAATGAAAAATGAACAAATGATTTGATTTCAAAGACCAAGTACTCACAGTTTTTGTAAAGGAATTTTAATGGTTTTGTTTGTGTAAAACCATATTGACTTAGAAGGAAAAATGTTTTGATGATTTCAATAGTCATGTCCACATTTTTGAAGGCTTGTAATGCCTTGATTTTATGGAAACAAAATGGAAATATAATTGATTTAGTATAAGGAATTTGGAAAGGGAATCAGAGTGTTTTATCACTTGAGAAAATGGGATTTTTGTATATGAATGGAAAAGAGAGGTTAAAAGTGTTTGAACCTCAATTTATTTTGAAGAGAATTGATTTTGGAATTGATTTGAGAAAAATGGAGAATATAAGAGTGATTTGATGTTTTCTAACGTGTAACTCATCCTTTGGGTTTTGGAGAGCGTTAGTAATTTTTAAAGTGAGAAACATTGATTTAATTAAATGGAATTGTGAATTTGTGGAATAAATTGCGAAAAGGATTTTCTTGAGTAAAAAAATGTGGAAAATAATGTGAGTAGTCATATTATTTTAAGAAAAGGTTGAAATGGAATTTTTTGAAGGTTAAGAAATATTTTTCGTAATGAAATTATGGTGAAAAATGATTTACGTAACATAAAAACGTGATTTTTAAGGTACGCAATTTGAAAAACGTTTAAATATTTTCACGCGATTTGAAAAATGTTGAAATATTTCTATGCAATTTGGAAAGCGTTTAAACATTTTTACACGTTTGAGATATTGTTAAAAAATCGCTACGCGATAAAAAAATGGTGGAATATTTTTACGTGATTGATGAAAACGCTGAAAAATCTATGTGATTTGAAAACGTAATAGAAATGTTGCGCAATTATGAAAACATGACGAAAGTGTTTTGTGACTATGAAAATGCGATAATATGATTTCACTGTTGAAAATACAGTATGATTACTATTGGGCCAGTGTATGGACCCTGATTATGAGATAACGAAATTAAAACTAAGAATGGGCCAATGTGTGGACCCTGAATATGAAAGTGAATTTTGCCTATGATTGGCATTGGTGCATTGAACATGCATTGGAAATGAGGAATTTTGCCTGTGATTGGCATTGGTGCATTGAATATGCATTGAAAAGATATGTATTGAGGTATATGATGATTTTGAATTGAACAAAAATTGATAGCTGATGCTACTGGGACCTTTGTGGTTGAAGAGGGAATGTGAATTGATAGTGAGGTCTATGATGGATCTTGGGGTGAGTCAAGGCGCGGTGGTCGACCAGTGGATATCTGTCTGTGGGCTACGGCTGGACCATATGCCACTTGGCGATGCAGTCCGTTGCAACGCATTGACGATACCCGACAAGAACACGATTCTTTTCGAAAGCTGGACAATTATCTGTGGGCTAAGGCTGGGCATTGTCTGTGGGCTACTCTAGAAGATTATCTTTGGGCTAAGGCTGACAATTAATAGAGCATTCTTCTTGAAATTGTGAAAACTTCCATGGAGTAGGACATTGAGTCTACATGCATAACATATGCATAAATCTAAGTATCTATATTTGCATGATATAATAATTGAGGAATATTGGATGATGATGATGATAATCATATTGATGGCATTATTGTGATTATTGTGTGATGATAATAATGTTAATGGCATGATGATGATAGTTGATTAATGTTAAGTGCATTATTGGAATTCTAGTATGATATACCTGTATGATATGTTGTTTGTGTTATCTCTGTGCTACCATGTTGGTATTGGCGTAGGTGATCTCACCTCTTTGTTATATTGTGTTGTTGTGCTTGTATTGGTAAAAGTTATATAATAGATGGAACGAGTTATCTTAGACATACGGGTGATAAATACTCTGAGATCGGAGACAACATCAGAGAATGACCATTCCAGATTCGATAGCGTGCAGTGTTGATAAGGAACAAATGTCTGATGCATCAAGATGGATATAAGAAGAAATAAGTATGTTAAGTTTTTTCGTTAGTGTGGTACCGTGCTATTAAGTAGGACCCGTGATGGGGTTTACTACTGTTAAAAAAAAGTCTGTTAGTTTTATATTTCTCTTTAAATTGTTAAATATTAATTAGTGTCAATATTGTATATTAGTAATACTTATGGATTTCAGTAAGTTTATGTTTCTGTCCTCAACAAGAAAAGAAATTTTAAAACTCACTCTTTTATAACTCAAACCTTTTATGAAATCATTTTCAGATTGGGAGTTGGTAGTCAGAAATGTGATGCCCTAAGGAGGGTGTTACATAATGCCCCCTTTTGAGGAGGGAACGTCACACCAAGACCAAAATGCAGAAAATATAAAACACAAACTAAGACCCAGTTCATTTTAATTTAGGTAAGCCTGCTCATTTATAAACATATAATTAATTTGGCAAATTTTTTTTTGTCTTTTAAAAGAAAATGATTAAACATGATTATAGCGGAAAATTAATATAAGAAGTAAATCATACATCACATATACATTTATACCATACTTGTTTAGTTACATAAGCAGATATACAAAAAGCAAAAGCTTTACATGCCCCAAAAATAATTACACATATACAGCCCACAATAAAGCAAAACATCAGGCCCCCAAAAGATTTACAGATAGCCATCAGTAGCTATCAACAGCATCAGCCCCTAAAACTAACGAGAAGGAACTGTGGCTGGATCCTCCTCGAGGTCTTCCTCATCAGAAGGAATCATCATCGGAGCTACCGAGTTACTAGCGGGGGCTCGTGCAGAGGATAAAAACAAATCCTCTCATGAAGTGTAGTCAGGATCACCCCACATATCACAAATAGGCAAGTAAAACTCTAAATAAACTTGTGCATTGAACTTAAAGACAGGTGGATCATAACGACCCATGCCAGAGACACTGTCACGTCTCCATGGTAGACACAGTGGTCCGTGTGCAAGTTGATGTTCTAGCAGTCTGGACCTCCATGAAAAGTCAGTCGAGCATATCCTAAAAACCCACGTAGATGGGACATCATGCTCTAAACAGGTACTAGTCGAAGTAGGCCAAAAGTCGGGGAATTCGTGCACTTCCCCTTCTTCACCAACGTCTTCAGAGAACCACATAATTATACAAAATAGTAGAAATATGGAAAAGAGGTGAAACATCCTACATTCAGTACCAATTATGGCAGTAAAGAAACAGAACAGCACAGGACACCCACATAGCATAGCAGGAATAATAATAATCAGCATCAAGATTCACATAATAAATAAGTCAACAAATCCAGGCAGTTATACATAAATAAACAACAGTTTCATCATCATATGAATAAATTCCAAATAATATGTTAACTTACTATGCACGTGCACATGATATCAAAATCCAACATTCGGTACTACAAATCCTACTCTATGGAGCTAGACAAAAACATCGGAGAGAATGATCAAGGAGACATGCCAGTATCTCATCAGCCATAAAAATAAAGTGCTTTTTAGAAAAAATCAATTATTTGCGCATCAAGGCTTTATACAGCAGCATTCTCACAGGATCATGATATAGAACAGTGTCTCGGTTCGGATCGTCGGTGCGCTTGCATTGGTCTATTCCACGGCCCAGAGGAGCTATCAACTATCCATTTGTGAGACACCCACACCCCGACGCCCCCATGGTCAACGATATGACCTACACTTAGTCTATTCGCACCCGCACTAAGGTGTGATTCAATCTCCTAGGCATATAGTCTTACAACAGAGTCCACCGGACTTTCACAATGCATGATGACTCAATACATTTCCATGTATATTTAACAATAATATACTTTCTAATAACATGCCACATTTTAGCCAAGTTAAAATCAACAGAATTTTAGTCCCACATATGGACCCACAATAACATATTATAGAATTCTCAAATATGACAATACACTTTTTAAAGTTCATTATGGAATTTCACTTTAACCTAACATTTCTTATAAAATCTCTCTCTCTCTAGAGGAATTCTCATTCAATCTATATTTCTCTTAATTAATCAAGTTCTTTACTTTAGTTTAATTGTAACATCCTAATACTGAAATCCTAGTATATCTCACATATAACTGGCTGATTTTCCTCTGGGTGCCCAGGCACCATCTCTTCAGTGCCTGAGCGCTGGTTGAGCGCCTGGGCGCTCTCTACACAGCGCTTAAGCGCTAACCGGTCTGCGTTACAGGAAATTTTTCCTGGGTGTTGGGCGCTTAGGCTTCCAAACTCCAGTGCCTGAGCACTCATTAAGGGGGATGCTAAGTATTAGCCATGGCAACCTTCACTCAAGAGGGGGGTGAATTGGGTGATTACAAATTTTTAAAACAACTTTGAAAAGTTATGCATTTTGATATTTTCAATTAACACATGTAGCGGAATAAGTCTAACAAAGGTACAACTATTAGAGATTTCTCAAATACCACATAGGCTACATGATAAATCAAACAAATAAGCTAGATATCAAATTCAACTCAAGCATATATAATTAAAGTACAAATGTAAATGAGATAGAGTTGAGAAAAGTAAACATAATGATTTATCCTAGTTCAGCCACTAACCACTTGTGGCCTACGTCTAGTCCTCAAGTATTCACTATCACTTCAAGCTTGAAGAGGTGCTTGAAACTTTTAAAAACTGGAGCACTCTTCACACCTTGGATGTCTCACCCTTTGTGCTTGAGCCTCAACAACTAAGGATACCTCACCCTTACAATTCCTTGAGGGATGTCTCACCCTCTTTACAATTCCTTGAGGGATACCTCACCCTCTTTATAATTCCTTGAGAGAAACCTCACCCTCTTTTCAAAGAATCAAAGTGTAGAAAAATATAAAACTCTCACAAGAGTATGTAATACAAGTTGAAGCCCTGTGAAACTCTTCAAGAATATGTCAAAATATCTAACAAAACAAAGCATATAGAGGAAAAAGATGAATCTTATATTAAACATAAAAGGATGGTTTTCAATGTTTGTTATCTATAAAAGATGACCCAAGAACATCTATTTATAGTGTTCTAAGAAAAAGAGCCATTGGGGGTATTAAATCTATGCATTAAATGCTCAAAAACTAGTCGTTATGGACTTTCAAACTTGTGGTAATTGATTATATAGATGTTGTACTCAATTACATGGCATGTTTTGGGCAGGATGTAATTGATTAAAAGCCTCATGTAATTGATTACAAGGTCTCTGTCAAAGTTATGATTGATTACAAGGCTTGTGTAATCGATTACTTAACCTCTAGTTTTAAAAACTGACTTTAAATGGTCATAACTTCTTCATTTCTTATCCTTTTAAAGAAAATAACCATTCATTGGAAATATCTTTGAGTTTATTTTCAAATGAAATAGGTTTCAGGGCAAAACTCAAAGTATTTTGAAAATTATGATCAAAAGTCAAACTTGACTAATTTTCATAGTTTAAAGCAAATGATCATAACTTCTTCATTTCTTATCTATTTAAAGAAAATAACCACTCATTAAAAAGATCTTTGAGTCTATTTTCAAATGAAACAGGTTTTAGATGAAACTCAAAGTATTGTGAAAGTTATGATCAAAAGAGCAAGCAAAGATCAACTTTTCAAAACTCAAACTTTACTATTTTTCATAGTTTTGACCTACTACCATGACTAGCTTTTCAAAAAATGTTTATTGGGAATTTTAGCATGTAAAAACCATTTTTAAAGATTTAAAAACATGAGTTCTTTCAAAAACATTATAAAACATTTTGAGACATATTAAGAGTTTCTTACATAAAAGACTCTAAGTCATATAAACTACACCAATTGTACTTCCTTTGGATTTGGTCTTCGACTTGGATTTGTTGTTATCAAAACCTTCATGAAATAGACATTCACATTCTCCTTGAGTTATGCATAATTGAGATCTTTTATTTTCTTGTTGCAATGCTTACTCTTGGTACTCAGACTATCCTTCAAAGTATTGCTCATTTAAAACATAATTAGTCCAAACTCATAATTCAATATCTTCATATGCATAATAAACATTCATATAAGACTTTTATAGACATATCTAAATAAGACATTTATCAATTATTAATAAATATGCTCTATATTGGATGCAACAAAGAATACTTTGCACATTTTCATTTAAGTAGAGTCAAATTTAATATTAATTCATTATAACTCATATAAAACATTATTGTTGGATATATCCTATAAACAAT
Source organism: Ormosia emarginata (assembly GCA_029884605.1). NCBI lineage: Eukaryota > Viridiplantae > Streptophyta > Magnoliopsida > Fabales > Fabaceae > Ormosia > Ormosia emarginata. The sequence continues at coordinate 21,575,684 of JAQQTP010000079.1, forward strand.
TCTATAAAGAATATGCATGGTTCATATATGAAATTTAACAAAAAGGAGTACATGATCATGCATGATCCATTAAGCACATCTTTGCCGCATAAACATCATTCTTTTGTCTTGTATTTATCATCATCAAAACTTAACATATTAAACCATTGGGGCAAACTTATTTCCACATTAAGTACGTAGAACAAAGCCCTAGCTGCATTACAGAAATAATGAGTGAGAAAGTGACAGGTTTCTCTTCTCTTCGCAGCTAGCATTGTGTCAGAGACGTGAGACTCCAAGATTGCAGACGTTGGAGGTTTGTGAGTCTGTTCGTGTGGATACCACAGAGGCATCGTTGTTATTACGGTGTTGGTGATTCGCATCGTTTGTTGTTCATCATGCTTTAAGAGGTAAAGTAAAAAATCACGGATTATGGTCCTCTTTTCGCATGGATCCTTGGTGGGAATTTTGTTTTTTCAGTTGCGTTTGTTTTCGCATTTCCCAGCAGTGGTATAAGAGCCACTTGTAAAACCATGATTCGGTCTTTTCTATTTACATATTGCATAAAATAACATGATTAATTGTTCTCTTTTTGGTAAAAGATAGCATCTTTAATATGTTGTTTCATAAACTGAATGAATCCTTTGCGAAAACATAATCTGTTTAACATGTTGTTTTCGAAACCATGAAGATGTTCATATGTTGACTATGAAAACTAATTTATATGTATGAATGTTTTTGCAAAGTTTTCTAGTATATATGTGATATATACAGCTGCGCAGCACAAGGATTTTGGAATCCTTGTTCTTAGTCTGCGGCGGCATCAAGTGTTGATGTCAAGCAAACCTTTTTTTGCATAGCAGTGTAACGCAAGGGTTCTAGAAAGTGGAAAGCTTGTTCTTGGTTTGCGGCAGCATTAAGTGTTGATGTCAAGCAAACCTTGTTTCTAGACTGCAGTGCAAGGGTTCCCGCGACATGAAGTGTTCATGTCCTCGTGGCTATCAGGGTTCAAGTGTTGACGCCCTAGCTGTTAAGGAGGCGTAAGAGGTTCAGCTTTTATTCATGATTCAATTTTTTTTGGTTTAGGGGCATTGCCCCGAGCCCCGCAAGGGGCACCTCCCCTTGACCCTCGCCCGCTGATGAGGTAGCAGGACCCCCGTGTGGCCCCTGCGTAGAGCGTCTTTCAAAGGTGCAAAGTTCAAATCCGATTTTATGACTCACAAAAATAATAATTTATTATTTTTTTGAGTTTTTATGTACTTTGTGGTATATGGTGCATGGTGTAACATCCCAACTTTTGAGTTAAGTACGATATTATCCTGATTGTACTGTTTTATGTTTTCTGTATGTTATAAATAGAATTTGACTTTTTCGTGATTGTATTTGATCATTGTGTGTGATTTGCTTAGAGTCTAGGAAATAATAATTTTTTAGTTGGAAAAATCTTATTTTAATTATTTGAAGCTGGGGGATCTTATTAAACCTAATTCTGAATCATACATGTATTAATCTTTTAATTTTTAGGATTTAACTGTGTAATAAAATAATTTTATTTTATTATAATATTATTTTATTCGACAATACCTATTGTCTCAAAAACAGTAGAAATCTGCTCTAGAATGACCATGGACCCAGAAAAGTCTGTGGGACCCACGTTTAGTGAACCAGTCAATGTTTCTGGCTAGATTATTTCTAAGCCAATGAAATGTAGTCAACAATAGTGGCTTGAAAATTCTAGACCAATAGAAATCAAGTCTACAAAAGTGGTTGGACTTGTTAAGATTTAACTAGAAAGCTTAACCAAGTTAGCTTAAACCTAACTAAGTTAGTATAGGAAGCTTGTTTAGTAACTAAGTGAAGGAAACCTAGTTAGCTATCTATTTAAGTTCTAGTTAGAGAAGATTCTAGAGAAATCTAGGAGATAGTTAGTCATCCCAGCTAACTAAATGGCTAACTAAGTAACTAGGCAAACTAACTAAATGCACCTAAGTGTAACTAGATTTCATAAATGAACATAAACCTAGTTACTCTCCCTTGGAGCAATTCGGCTAGAGCTCTTCAAGAAGGATCAAGAATATGCTAGTCACTTGATGACTAGATTTTCTACACCAATTAGAATCAAGCTTGGAGACAAAGCCTTTGTTATCCACCCTTGATCACATCTAAGGTGGTTAAGTGGTCTTGGAAGGTCAACAAAGGAGGCCACCTCCTTTGGAGCTCCACGGCCATAAGTTAGGTTAGGAGACCATTTCACTTCATTCTTCATCTTTGCTATCACTTAAGCTTACTCTTTAAAATTTGTTTGAGCATGTTAGGTTTCTCTTGGAGGTCACACGAAAATCATAGGAGGGGAGTAGAAGGAGTTGTCTTCCTTTAAGGTAAGAGGGAGATTTGATCTCATCAACCATGTGTGGTGATAAGAAAGTGGTTGTATTTGTGGTGAAGAATGTAACACCCCAAACTTTAGGATAAATGACCGTTGTGTCCTAAATAGTACTGTTTGTTATTTTTCTGTATGATACAGTGGTTTATTTTACTGTCTATGATTTTATTTGGACTTTTTGTGTGATTTGCTCCGGGACAGGAAAATAATAATTTTCGGACTGGGGAAATCTTATTTTAATTATTCAGAACTGGAGGATCTTACTAAACCCAATTCTGAATTATACTGTTATTAATCTTTTAATTTTTAGGATTTTATTGTGAAATAAAATAATTTTATGTTATTATAATATTATTTTATTAGGCAGTATAAAAAATAACAGTAGACCCGAAAATGTTTTGCGGGACCCACGTTTAGTAAAAATAGTCAACATTAGTGGCTTGAATTGTTTTGAACCAATAAGAATTAAGTCAACGAAGTAGGCTTGACTTGATTTACACCGTTGGATGAGAAAGTTTAAGATGGAATATCAACCCTTGATATGATCAATGGTTCTTGAAGCTTAGATTAGTAGAATGTTAATTAATTAGAAATATAACTAATTAATCTAATTAAGATAAGTTAAGTGTACTTAAAAGCTTAATAGGATTAGTAGCTTGATTAAGCATCATAAGTGGTGAAACATTCAAGAGCTTATGACAAGGCATGTGACAAGGCTTGGATTAGCCAATGGATGACAAGCTTGGTGACCAAGTTTTAATCTTGGCCCTTGATGAATTCTAAGGCTTGGATGAAGCCAACCAATGGTACACCTAGCCAAGGAGAGCTCCAAGGCCATATGCCCTTAGGAGACCATTCTTCTTTCATTTTCTATCTATTAACTTAAGCTTTTCTGTCACCAAAAACAAGAAAACACCATTGATGCACTTTGGAGGTCCATTCGGCCAAGTACTCTTCTTCATCATCCATCCATCAAAAATTTCTTCTAACCTACTTTTCTAAACCTAAACACAATTCTAAGAACATTTCTAGTTCAGAGTTCTTGCAAAATTCATCATCTTGAGCTTGAAAAACTACTTTGGAGATTCTACCTTGAAGGTGAAATTTCTTGTTTTTCATTTCTAATCTTATTTCTAAAGTTCTAAGCCATGATTGATCCATGGTTTATGCTTTCTTTCATGTTAGTAACTTGTAGAAATTATTTAAGCTTGATAGGTGTCTTTGGAGGGTGAAACCGGAACCATTAGAAAGGAGTGAAAGAGATTTTAGCTTCACTTAAGGTAAGAGGAAGACTTTAATCTTATCATCCTTGGGTGGTGATAAGAAAATGGACTTGTTTGTGATTGTAGAATCCATAAGGATTCATTTGTGTGCTTGTTGTAATAGCTTTCTTAATTGTGATTTGTATTGATATGCATGTCTACAAGCTTTGAATATATTGTATGTGTTAGAAATATATGAATAAGTAGTAGGATGTGAATAATATGCAAGGTTTGCATGTGTGTTCCAAAGAGCACAAATCCAAGGCTCATGGCCTCAACACAAAATGGGAACAAAAATTTCTCAACCATTTTCTAAAAGAGTGATTTAATTAACTTAGGTAAATTGACAAGATACAACTTGATTTAGAGCAAGAAAAACAAATCTATAGATCAAATGACAAATTAATGGATTTCGGCCAACATGCCAAAGTTAAGTGTTTTTAGTTTCTAAAGTAATTTTCAATCAAGGTTAAGTAATAATGTCAAAAATATTTTTAATACATTGAGTTTTGAGGAGTAAAAGTGATTGGATTAAGTTTAAAAAGCTAAAACTATTGATTTTATTGTTTAGGAGATAATACAGTAGCTTTTGTAAAATTTCTAACGTATAGCTCACTTTATGTTTTGAAGCTCGTTAGTAGTTTTCAAAAGTATAATTAGATGGTTGTAATATAATCAAAAGAAATTTTAACAGAAAAATTTAGAAAACCATTGTTATAGATTTATAAAGCAAAATACTGTCAATATTTGTTAAAAACAAACAAATAAGATAGAAAAGATATCCAGTATATTGTATACGGTATGGAAAATATTCTACGTAACTCAAACGTATTAAATATTATTTCTGTTTATTTAAATAGTAATTTTTAAGGAATTCGGACAAGAAGATGATTTAAAAATCTTACGCGATTGAGAAAACGATTTAAAAACAGTACGCAATTTTAAAAACAGCAAAATATATTTACGCGATTTAAAAATGTTTGTAAAAATGATGAAATTATGAAAATGCGATAAAATTTCTACGCGATTGACGAAAACAGTAAGTTTTACTGTCGGGCCAAAGTGGTGGACCCGGACAGATTGAGAAACAGTACTATCAAGTGGGACGTACTGCGTTTGGTGTTTGAGGGTATTTTGATAATTATAGTTCTGTTCATATTTTTAGAGTCAAGTCGATTCATTGTGGAATTGGCGATTGATTGACAAGGTGAATTACATCGTGTTGTCGGTATGATAAGCATAGTGTGGTTTATTTCTTTATGGACTTGGAGGCATTAGTGTGCGGATTATTCCACATGTGGACAGTTGGTCGCTCCTCTGGGCCGTGGTAACTGGCTACACACTAGTGATCTCGACACGCACTATACTTAATCAAGATCTTGTAAGAACTATGCTAGTACAATTCTTGTAGTTACACGATGTTTGGACTGTGTACTATACCACGATGTTTTGGACAGTGGGCTATAGACACAATGTGAGACAATGCAATAGTTGGTTGGGCAACCTAAGGTACTAATAGAACTTACAGGTCATTCTCTCTGATGTCTGTGGTTGTAGCTCCATGGAGTAGAGTTGAGTCGCATTACATATGATTTATGTGTTGTCCATTATAATATTATTATCTATACCATTTTATCTGTGACATTATGTGATGCTGTTACACTTAATTTCTGTGTTACTTTATATTATTATTTATGCTATTATGGCATGTTATATTGTATGAATTGCTATATCTGTTGTATTATCGTTTTCTTATTTATCATGTTTGTGGTGATATAGATTGTCTTACCTCTTTGTACGTGTTGTTTTCTGTATTTTAAATTATGTTTTAAAAGAAAAGTTTGAGGAAGAAGAACAGCCTCTTAATTTTATATACCCCGAGGAGGAAGAGCAACAGCAGCAAGCCGAGGATCAGTTCGATGACCAAGAACCATCCGATCATCCATACCCATTGGATTGATTGTATGAGTATGACGCTACCAGGATTCTTTGGTTTCGTGAGGTTGGATTTTCACGGAGGTTCGGAAGCCTGGCAACTGCGAGAGGACAGAGATTCGGTTACGTACGTAGGGCATCTGACTGTGATCATACGTACAGAGTTTGATGGAGTGCCTATCTTTTCTATTGTATTATACTTACATGTGGAGTTACCGCTATCTCTTAGGCGTCATTAGGGTGGTATGTTCGATGCGCCTAGTGAGATTAGCAGCGTGTCGACAGCACAGACTAGAGTCCGTAGAGGGTCGAGGCATCCTAGATACTTATCACCTGAAGTTTCATCCGAGAGTGATCCTTCAGAGGGTTAGAGTTCTGTGATGTGTACTTGGGCGCGTCGGCGTTTTGTATATATAGACTTCTTACTGCTTTGTTTACTGTTTTGATTTAAATATTTGTAGCTGTAAATTATTTGTACTACTTGAAACAAAAATATATGTATATTATGTGTGATGACAATTTTGTTTATTTTATGTTCCATGTTATTATATTTCGTAATATTCTGTTTAATCAGAAAAATTTTACAACCTGTATTACTATGTAACAAATGTTTTACAACTTGGGTAGAATTTTATTTATCTTTATTTTATTTTATTTCATAAATGTGACATCCCCATAAGGGTGTTACATTAGTTGGTATCAGAGCCCAAGTTAGAGTCTTTTGGGGTTGTGGTTGGGTCTGTTTTTGCTTGTGTTGTGTGATTCTCTGTGATTTACTTTCGAAAGGATGTATCTAACTTTGTTTTGTTATGATTGAAGAAAGAAGATGTCTGGCGGAAGAGGAGGACGTGCGAATGTGAATCGTCTTTGTGGATCCTATGATTGCGGTGCTGAGAGGCTATGCATGCGAATGGTGAAGTAATTACTCGGCGAGAATCGAGAAGCGACTCAACAAAGAAAGATGCTCGCGATGCCCTAAATTTATCTGAATTTAGGCATAACAATCCACCGCAATTTTGAGGCGAGATTGATCTGGAAAAAGCAAGTCAATGGATACAAGATTTGGAGAAGATATTTGAAGGAATGAGATGCACAGATGACAAGAAGGTGACGTATGCAACTTTTATGTTTTGAGGAGACGGTGAACATTGGTGGAGAGGAACCCGCCGATTATTGCAGGCTGAAGGAACGAAAATTACTTGGGAGGTATTTTCTGAAGTATTTCTGGAGAAGTATTTTCCTGCGAGTGCTAGACATGCCAAGGAGATGGAAGTATTTTCAATGGGGATAGTTATGCATATTGGAAGGAAAGAATGAAAATCTTTATCAAGGCTATTGATCTAGATGTGTGGGATGCTGTCGAAAACGGCGCATTTATACCTACACGAGTTATTAATGGTGTAAAAACTGAGACACCTAGAAATGATTGGTCTAAAGATGATAAAAGAAAAGTTCAATATAACTTAATAGCCAAAAATATCATTACCACTGCTTTGGGGTATGATGAATTTTTTAGAATTTCAAATTGTAAAACTACTAAAGAAATGTGGGACACTTTACAAGTTACTCATGAGGGTAGTAGTGAAGTAAAGAGATCGAGAATAAATTCTCTTACTCGCGAATATGAATTATTTAGAATGAACCATGTTGAAATCATTCAGGAAATGCAAAAGAGGTTCACCCACATTGTAAATCATCTTGCATCATTAGGAAAGAATTTTTCTAACGAAGATCTAATTAACAAAGTGTTGAGATGTTTGAGTAGGATTTGGCAACCTAAGGTAACAGCTATATCTGAATCAAGAGACTTGTCAACGATGACATTAGCTACGTTTTTTGGAAAACTTCAAGAGCACGAATTAGAACTCAACAGGCTTGACCTTAGTGAAGAAAATGATAAGAAAAATAAAGGGATTGCACTTAAAGCCACCACCTCCACTATCAATAATGAAGAAGAAGATGATAGAGATGACGTGGACAACATTGAGTTAAATGAAGAGAACCTCAGTCTTCTAGTGAATAAATTCATAAGGTTTCTAAAAAAGAAAGGAACTCAAAGAAGACCGCCTTTTTCCCCAAAGAAATTTGAAAAGAAGCCCTCAAAGGAAAGAAGAGCTTACATAGCATGGGACGACAACGACATGGACTCAACCGATAGTTCAGATAGCAAGGAAGCTCATCTATGTCTTATGGCCATAGGAGAATAAGATCAAGAAAGCGAATATGAGGTAAGTTCTAATCATAATTTATTACCTTCTTACGATGAATTACAAGATGCTTTTGAAGAGTTGCATGAGGAATCTCTTAAGTTCACTAAAATAATTTCTTCATCTAAGAAAACAATTTCTTCTTTAGAAAATCAAATTCTTATTTTAAATGAAGAAATTGAAGAATTAAAAATTGAAAATGAGACATTAGGATTGATTGATGCATGCACAACTCACTCTTCACATGCTTCCACTTCTCATCTTGTTCTTCATGTCATTTTCTTAAAAAAGAAATTGAAGATTTAAAGAACACACTTGCAAAATTTACTCTCGGAAGAGATAACTTAAATATCATATTAGGAAAACAAAGAGTTGTTTTTGAAAAAGCTGGAATTGGTTACAACCCGAAAAATCAGCACAAACCGTATAAAAATTTATTTATTTATTCAAGTACTTCTAGTAGCTGATTATTAAATGTTTTTATTGTGGGAAGAAGGGTCACAGTGCTTCAACATACAATGTAAAAAAAAAATGTTAACACAAAAATTGGAACAAAAATGGTTTGGGTTCCCAAGGGGACTATACCCAAAACTGACACTCAAGGACCCAAGAACATGTGGGTACCAAAAACCAAAAATTGAAATGTGTTGTAGGTGTGCTTGAAGGCCAATAGCTGACTTTGGCATTTTGAAAGAGGTTACTGCAAGCACAAAACCAAAAATAATTCCAAGCTCTCTTCATCATTTTTACAAAGCTTGGACTTGCAATCCTTGAATAAGTACTTTATCATTGGGTAAGTTAGTTTATCTCAAAATGCATTTCTGTACATGATATATATGCTTTCCTGTTAAAGTTATTCGAATACCTCCCTATGGTATTCGAATACCATTGCATTTGTACGTGAGATTTTGTGTTTTTCTGATAGGTCTATTCAAATAGACCTATGGCTATTCGAATAACCATACATCAGTCTAGCATTTTATGTTTTTACAAGCTGGTCTATTTGAATAACTCTATAGTTATTCGAATAACCTGATACATATTACTATAAGCTTTTCTCACATGCCCCTGAAGTATTCGAATAGAGTTCAATATATTCAAATACTTGCTCCTTCTGGAGTTTATATATTTGTGATGGGTATTCGAATATAGGAAGAAGTATTCGAATAACCCAAGGTTGAAGGCCAAGTTTACGGCCTGATTTCTATTCTGTTTCTGCCCTTTTTGATACATATACAAATATAGATATAATTTGTCTAAATGCATACTCCTTGCTTCTGCTTTAACTTGTTCTTGCTCCTTCATTTCTCAAGAATTTATTGTATATGTTGAACTCTTTGTAATGCAAATTCTTAACTAAATGTAATTGTCTATTATTTTTTTTTATAACAAGCAAGTGGTATTTGTATTTGGCTAAATTAATCAATAAAATGAAATATTTTTTTCTTGTGAACTCATTTGCTATATTTGGCTCATTGTTTTGAAGGCTTATGGGCTTATGAGTTTGGCTAACCTCTATGGATCCAAAAATTAATGGATACCAAGGAAAGTTCTTTAAATTTTATTGTAGGATGATAACTGTAACACCCCTTTGGAGGATGTCACACATAAAAGAAAATAAAAGAAATAGAAATAAAATCTACCCAAGTTGCGGAACATTTGTTAAATATTATTACGGGTTGTAAAATAATTCCTGATAGACAGAAATATGTAATAAAAAGTTAATGCGGAAAATACGAAATAATAAAAAAAAACATCATCACTAATAATATACATATGGTTAAGTTATAAATTTGTACAAATAATTTACAACTAAGACTACTACTATTTAAACGAAAACATTAAAGAAAGCAATAAAAGAGTTAATATATACGAGTACATACTGACGACGCGTAAAAAAAAAACATCATGGTTATCTAATCCTCAGATGGATCACTCTCAGCCTGAAAATGATCATCGGGAGATAGATATCCCGGATGTCTCGACACACGGCGATAACGGGATCGCGCAGTCGATACGATGCTTATCTCACTAGGCTCAGGGTTTTCAGCACCCCAATAACGCCTAATGGATAAGGGTAACTCTAAGTGCAGAAATAACGTCGTCGTCATAATCGGATCTCCATCAAACTGATGACGTAGAATCACGATCATACGTCCTGCATATGTAACAGAAGCACGATCTCCTCGTAAATGCCAAGCCAGATCACCTCCATGAAATACCAGCTCTATGAATCCCAAAAATCCTAGCGTAGCCATCCCACACAATCAATCCAGAGGATATGGATGATCGGATGGTTCTTGATCGTAAAACTGATCGTCGGCTTGCTGACCTTCCTCTTCCTCAGGGTACACGATCTCAATAGGTTGTTCCTCTTCTTCCTCTTCAAACTCTTTACCGCATAAAATAAATAGACAATAGACACATACAATAAAGAGGTAAGACAACATAAAATCATAACATGGCAAATAAGAAGACGACAAATAACTACTACACAGTTCATACAATACGAATAAGCTATAACAGTAATACATATTAAATATCCTAGTGTTTCAGAACATCACAGATATAACACAAATAAAGAAATTCACACAGATAAATCAATCTCACAGATAAAATAAGATAAGAAATAGACAACTAACATAAAAATTATCAGATAAATACAAATAGAGAAAATGTAAAAACATCCAAGATGTTACCAGATAAAGATAAATAGAGAAAAATGGAATATTATCCAAGATATACTCAAATACACCAAAACACAACCCTACTCCATGGAGCTAAACCCAAACAGATATCAGAGAGAATGACTTGCAAAATCTATTATGCCCAACCAACTATTACGCGATCACACGTTGCGTCAATAGCCTACGACAACGGGAATCCACCATCCAGCGTAGTATAGTTCACTGATCTCCGTTGTGGCACTATAGGCAATGTACTACTAGACTTTACAAACCTCGATTAAATATAGTGAATGTCGAGTACATTAGTGTGCTTATCGGTTTACCACGGCCCGGACTAGGAGCTACCATTGTCCACGTGTGGGATCCCGTACACTAAAGTCTCCAAGTTTATTAGAACAATAAACTACACTACACTTATCGCATCGACAACACGATGTGATTCGTCTCGTCAACCCAAAACACCAAAAATCGGTATAAAGACAAAACATAATTCCAAATATATGAAATTACGAAAATGCCCTTAAGATAAAAATATATGCCCTCAATGGCGAAAGCACATGTGGTTCACTTTTTCCCGACAAATAAATAACCTCAAAAATCATGACGGGTTCACATTTTCCCGGCAATGCGAAAAATAAATACGGTAACGGTCAATCGCGTAGAAATTTTATCGCGTTTTTGAAATCTCGTCGTTTTTACAAACGTTTAAAAATCGGGTAAAGATTATTTTTCTGTTTTTAAAATCGCGTAGCATTTTTAATACGTTTTCTCAATCGCGTAGGATTTTTAAATCATTTTCTTATTTGAATGCCTTTAAAATTACCATTTAAACAGATAGAAATAATATTTAGTACATTTAAACTACGTAGAATAATTTTTCATACCGTATCTTGTCATTAGGATATTTTTACTATCTTATAGGTTCATTTTTACTAAAAATTGACAAAATATTTTGTTTAGAAACTTATAATAATGATTTTCTAAATTTTCCATAAAATTTCTATTTACCTAAATTTTTAACCATTTCATTAAATTCTTTTTGAAATCTCTAACATGCTTCAAAACCAAAAGTGAGCTATATGTTAGAAAATTTCTTAACATTCTTGTATTTCCTTCCTAATGATAAAATTATGAATTTTAACCCTTTAGACTTACTTCTAATCAATTGGTTCCTTCATAAATCATTATAGAAAATTTCTTCTTAACTTGTATTGTTTCTTTTAATTGAAAAAGGTTTAGAAACAAGTTTTTAAAAATCATGAATTCCTATAGTGGCATGTTGGCGAATTTTATAAAACTTTTGCATTTGATTTCCAAAATGTCTTTCACCTTTTAAATCATATCAAATGTATTCTATAGTCTAAGTTCATTAAATCATTTTAGAAAATAGTTATCTATAGTCAATTTAATCCTTTAGGCATGTTGGCCCAAAATACTAAGTTTGTACCATTTGATTTCTAAATGCATTTTTCTTTGATCAAATCAATTAGAAACTTTCTTGATTCTCCTAGGTTAATTAAACTACACTTTAGGAAAAATCAAGAGAACATTTTGGTCCTCCAAACTTGTCATTGCCGTGAGCTATTGGATGTGCTCTTTGGAACACTCATGCAAATTTACACATGTTATTCACATCCTAAACCTTATCATACAATTCTAACACATGCATTTATATCTCTAACACATGCAAAATATTTCTAACACATGCAAAATATTCTAACACAAAAAAAAACCTAATTTAAAGCTTATAGACATACAATCAAAAGCTATTAGACATGCAAAATTATTACAATTACCAAATAAGAAAGCTACTAACACATAACACTTAAGCTACTAGCAACCACAAAAATTAACAAATACACATCAATAAACACACCACAACCGAATCCTTATGGATTCTACAAACAACTCATCTTCTTACCACCATCAAGGGATGATAAGAATTGTCTTCCTCTTACCTTAAATGAAGACAAAAAGCTTGCTTTCTCACCTCCTAGGTCACGGTTTTCACTCCACCAAACACCTAAAAATTTCAAACAAAACCTACATGTTACTAACCATGAAAAAGAAGCTAAACCATGGAAAAATCATGGCTTAGAACTTTGAAAAAGAAGAGAGAAAAGAAAAGTATGAAATTTCACCTTCTAGGTAAAACTTCCAAGGTTGGTTTCCAAGCTTTAGATGGAAGAATTTGAAGAAACTCCCAACTACAAAGGTTCTTAGAATGGTGTTTAGGTTAAGGAAACTTGGTTAGAAAAATTTTTGGATGGTTGGATGGTTAGGAAATGAGCTTGGCCGAATATGGTGAAGAAAATGGGCAAGAATGGTGGCTAGGGTTCTTGATGAGAGAGAAGAGAGAAAAGTGATGAAGACAAAGTGATTTTTGGTCCTTCCTCCTTCACTTGGCCGTAGCTCTCTAAGGGCATGCAAGGTGGCTCCTTGCTTGGCTTCATCCAAGCCATTGGATGAATCAAAGGCTAAGATTAAGCCTTGGTGAGCAAGCCTAATTCTCATTGGTTGGTTCCAGGTGACTCACATGGCTTAGTCAATTGCGTAATAAATGCTTTCTTGAGTCAAAGACTATGAGTCACTGTTTGGAAAGTTCTACGACTTACGGTGATTAATTAAGCTACCGATCTAACCGTTACGCTAATTGTGGGTCCCGCAAAATATTTAGGGTCCATTGTCACTAAAACATCTTGACTAATAAAATAATATTATAATAATATAAAATTATTTTATTTTGATTAAATCCTAAAAATTAAAAGATTATTTTTAGTCTCATTCGGAGAATCGGGTTAAGTAAGATCCCCAATTCTAAATAATCAAATAAGATTTTCCCGGCCGGAAAATATTATTTTCTGCCTCAAGCAAATCACACAAAAAGTTCATATAAAATCACAGACGGTATTTTCGGCATTAAATCAAGAAGAAAACAATTAAAAGCAGACAAAAACAGAGAAAACAAGATGCGTTCGGGACGTAACGGTCATTTTCCCATTTTTTCCCACGTAGGTAATCGTCCAAAGCGTTCAAATAAAATATCCAGCAAGTATTATTTAGCTGTATATCTTTCGAGAAAAATTAATACAAGAAATGGCTCGAGAAAAATTTTTATTTTATCAGTCTCAAAACAAACTACGTAAAACGATCAAATAAAATTTGAACCTGTATTATCGTAGTTGTTTTCATACAAAATTCAAGAACAGAAAAACAGGGACACCGCGGTCATTCATACAAAAGCATGAAAAACAGAAAACAGTACATTCAGAATATTTTCTAAAAATTGGGGCGTTACAATAACTACCTCAAGCACACATTTAAATTAAAATTATTCAAATTGAGGGAAATGAATGAAGAAAGACATGATGAGACTTTCTTCAAGTACAATGGAATGGAATACTCAATGGAAGAAAGCTCAAACTTAAAGGACCAATAAACGAAGAATATAACAAAGAAGCATCTCTCTTTATCTAATTCAATAAGTATCTCTATCCCTAAGCGATTGTGATATTCTATATGGATTGTATGATACTCGTTGATTAATTAATCTTAAATGATTAAATATTTTCCTTACATGAGTAGTATGCTTAGCATTGAAAATGTGTCAAATTAGATATTAACTTTCTAATATTGTCATTGCATATAGGATAAATAAAGTTAATTCTATACAATGCTCTGATCCCTATAGCATATTTCATCAAAATAAAATGTTTAATATCTATGATTTTCTTGATATATGGCATATTTATAAGAAATTGATAACAAGTGGTAAATGTTTTACATTTTGATAACAAGTGGTATCAAATATAAGCAATTCTCCTGGTAAATGTAATGACTGTTTTGATGATAATACAATGCAATTAGTTGATCAATGAATGAATATATCTTTGCTAATGTGATGAATATTGTGTTTATCTTGCTAAATTTATAAAATTATACTTTATTGCTATTCTGGTATGCTCTGAATGAAAATATCTTGTTGAACTGGAATGCATTCTGTTTACCTCTATGTTATTCTCTTGCCCCATCTTTTTTGATCATGACAAAAGGGGGAGAAAAAGCTACAATTCTCACGGTTTGAGAATATTTTGAGAAAAGACAGGTAAAAATAAAATAGAAATTAGATTCAAAAAGTAAGGGGGAGCTGCGTACATCTCTGATATAATTCATCTCTTACGAAAAAGAGGGGGAGTAAGTATTTCTAAACAACCCTGTGAATTCCAATTTATATAACTAACTCTTTTTCTCAAATGTTAGTTTGTCATCATCAAAAAGGGGGAGAATGTAATTGGCTAGCTGCCATTAATTATAGTTTTGATGATAACAAACATAATGAAGATGATGGCAAGACCAAGTCCAAGACCTTCAAGAATAGCTTTAGGACTTAGGATCTTTGTAAGGAGACTTATTGGATATCTCATTGGTTTTGGACACAAAGAAATATTTTCAAAATTGTTTTTCCAAACTTAAAGAATCATTTTCTAGATATTTGAAAGTATTTAAAATTGATTTTATATCAGGGGTATTCAAATACCCCATAAGGTATTCGAATAACATGCCTGATACTCGTATCCAGAATTGCTTTTGAAAGTAAGGTATTCGAATAACCACTTTTGGTATTCGAATACACCTGATCTCAGAAAAATGCTTTTAGACTGAAGTATTTGAATACATTGAGAGGTATTCGAATAATCATCTTCTAATCTGTTTTCACAAGCCTTTTTAAAACAAAGGTATTTGAATAACCTTATAGGTATTCGAATAACCTCCTTCAGAATTGTTTTTCACTAAACAGTGGTATTCGAATATCCAAGAAGGTATTCGAACAACTACGGGATCATGATATGGAAGGAAACGACCATTTTCTACATTTAATGTGATATTAATTATACCCAACGACTATTTTCCTCAAAGGCTCTATAAACAGAGACCTTGGGTCTCTTTTGAAGGTTGCCCAACTATCTGAATTATTCTTTGCTTGTGCTAAAATGTGGTTTTCAATTTTACATATTTTCTATGCTCTTTTTACCAAAACCTTGAGATATCCTTAAAGAGCTCTATAGTGCTTCAAGTTGTATTATTTACTCTTTGTGAGAGTTTTCTATTTCATCTATTTCCTGCTTCTGTAAGGGGGTAAGGTATGCCTCTAGTGAAAAGGGTGAGGCATCCTTTGTTGTAACGAAGGTGAGGTATCTTTCAAAAGGGGTGAGGTATCTCTCTAGTAAATAGGGTGAGGTATCCCTGTTTGTTGAGACTCAAGCACAAGGGTGAGGTATCCCAAGGTGTGAGGAGTGCTCTTGTTTGTAAAGGTTGCAAGCACCCGCTTTAAGCTTGTATTGATTAGTGTAAAATCTCAAACTATGTTTCGGGGACTAGACGTAGGCCACAAGTGGTTGGTGGTCGAACCAGGATAAATATTGTGCCTACTCTTTTCTTCTTTATCTCTTTATTTTCATCAATTTAATTTATTGTTTAATATTATTTATTTGTTGAATTTTATTAATATTATGCTTATCCTTTTCATCTCACATCTTTAAATATTATTTTCAACATACTTAAATTAGTTTACGCCTCTACGAAAAGTTTTTAAATACTCAATTCACCTCCCCTCTTGAGTACTGGAAGCCACTTGGGTAACAGTATCGACAGCACGGACTCCCGTCTGTAGAGCTGCGAGATATCCTAGATTTCTGTCATCCGATGATCCATCTGAGAGTGATCCTTCGGAGGGTTAGAAATCTTTGATGTGCACTTGGGCACTTTATGTTTTAGTATTGTACTGACTCTTAACTGGTTTATTAAATATTTGTAGTTGTAAATTATTTGTACAACTTAAAACAAAATCATATGTATATTATGGTGTGATCATGGTTTGTTTTATTTTATGTTCCGTGTTATTTTATTTAACGTTATTATGTATATAAGGAAAGAAAATTTTTACAATTCATATTATTATGTATCAAACGTTTTAGAACTTGGGTAATTTTATTTTATTGCATCAGAAATGTGACATCCCCACAAGGGTGTTACATATGGTTATGGCTTTAGTCCTCTCATTTTGCTCTTCGATTATTTTTAAAAATATGGCCTGTGTGTTGTGTCTTTCTCTCTATATTCTGGTTGTACATTCTCTTCTCACCTAACTCCTCTCGTGTGTAAAACGAGGTTTCTTTGAAATGTAATCTTGATGTGGAGGCAAGAAGACGACATCAAATGAGGACGTTGATGGGAGATGCTTGGTGAAGTTGATTCGCTCACTAGGTTTAGTTATTGATACTCTCATTAGATTGGGAGAATCAATGCGTTAAGGACTATAACCATGTCACATTCTTTTTATGCTTTACATATATGAGATACATGG